>VDFB02000017.1:134878032-135205107 GCA_007258455.2 Sequoia sempervirens
CCACTAGACATATGGTTGTACAGAGGACAAGAGCAAATATAACCGTTCTATTGTCAGGATTAAATTCCCTCTGGGGAAATTCATTTGGCAGGCCCACTGCAACATCACCTGCGACCTCTATTATTATTCTACCAGCCATAGTTGACCTTAAAAGGAATATGAGCTTCTATAGCTAAGCTAGCTTATCAAAGAAAAGGCCACAAGAGAAATGAATATGAGTTCAAACATCATAGTCCCTGCAACCATTTATAATGTTTGCAATTTGCTACGGTAGAGAAAATAATAGCTAATCGTATATACTGCGTATACAAGCAACTACGATGTAATCCTTAACTCGAATTGAGAAGATAAAGATACGACTGTAACGGGGTAAAGAAGGATTAGAACGAATGAGTGGCCAAGCCTGCATTGAAAGACACGTTCGACTGTAATGAATAAAAAACATTTATTTCTCAATTATTTAACACTAGACTAGCTTGTGACGTGGTATATTTAAGAAGGGAGCATAAAGTGAAACGTGTCCTTGCCATTTCCCTCCTCTTACTACCACAAATATTATAATATATAATGTTTGTGGTAGTAAGAGGAGGGAAATGGCAAGAACTCGTTTCACACGCACACTATATATATCCCGGTCCTTTAAATAGCTTCAAAACATGTATATTCTTTTTCTATTGTTTTTTTAATGAATATGGTCATTATTATCTTTTTTAAGAGTTAAAAAGATAAAAGTTTATTATTCATTGAATGAAGTGGGTTGTGAAAAGGTATATTTTTAAAGTCTATGTGGGGTACAATCAATTATAAAAGACAAAATCCATTTAAATAAGGTCAAGTTTGAACATCAACAAACATAACAAAGTCTTTAATGCGGGGTAAAGTCAATTATAAAAGACAAAATCCATTTAAATGAGGTCAAGTTTGAACATCAACAAACATTAAAAAGTCTTTTAAGTAGTGAGAGAAACACTAATAGGAGGGGATTGTAATCATTAGGTGTACCCTAAACATTATTAGGGATATAATTATGATAATAGAATCCTACCAAATGAGAGCACCCTCCTCCTCTTAGTCTCTATTTGTAGCCTAGTGCCCATAAATAAGAGAAATAATTAGTCTATATGAGAAAACTTGTCAGAATTGGCTAGTTAGAAGCAACATACCTATGGAAAGAGGTGGAAAGCAACCAAGAAGGATAATGCCAACAAAAAGATTTGTGATCTATAAAGTCTCAAGTCTAAGAGTTCTAATTGTTAGATGTTTCAGTTCAAACTTCAATAGTAATGAACCTCTCTAAGATCTACAACCACAAGTTGGTAAGTTTAACATGTGAAACAATAGTGGTTGTTTTCGAAGTGGATGTAGCTATAGAATTTTGAGTAATTTTATATATACATTTCAGAGTAGGGGTCAATTTTTGTGATGAAACCATTTTCTATCTATGAATAGTTAAAATTCAATTTCATGATGACAAAAGTGTTTGCTTGAATAAATTAGCATTGGCTCAATCATGTGAATCTCTCTACACAAGAATGTTCTTTCTTTTAACATGAGGGTCACATCTTATTTTTAACTATTGAACAACATTTAAATTAGAATCATACACAATAAGTATTATTTTTTTAAAAAAGATATTTGAAAGGAAATAAATTAAACAAACAAGTAACTAATCAATAGAAAATAAACTCAATCAATACAAAGTTAAAAGAAAGAACACTCAATTTATCAATTATTGTTTGTATCATTGTCCAACCACTATTTGAAAGTTGTCCCTTGAATTTTCTATTGAAAAATATTTATATAGGCAAACTTTGGTTGATTTAGTTGGTCTTGATCATAAAGTGGTAATAGATTTGATTGTCTCCTTTTGCATGGAAAGATTATTTTGATTTATTTATTTTTATCTATATTTCCTTCATTTATAGGATAATTAGCATTCACTAACAAAAAAATTGTAAATGGTATGACAGATTGGACACCTAAAGAATGATGCTAAGAGAAAATACTTAAATTAGAAATTTGAAAAAAGAGAAATATTTAAATTAAAAACAACACATATTTTCTTCCTTTAAGTATTAATAAGTTATGTCTAACTCATTTATCAAAATTTAAAAAAATGAAAATATTGCAAGAGTAAAATTGATTATTACCAATAAATTTATTAACTAATTTAGTAGGTATGTATCATTTCCTATAGTTGACCAAATAAATGATATCATTATATAGTTGAAAAAATAAATCTTTGTCATTTCATAGTGTTCCATGGCATTTGGATATTTTTTTAGAATGTCAATACAATCTCTAAGAAGTAGCTTATGGTGGATATTCAAAGATATTACTTGAGACATTTAAATTATTTTAGACTTCACAAGATATGTATTATGGGATTGCCATTTTCTCTTATTGAATTTGCACTTTCATTTTTATTTTCCATATTGATCAAGGGGAAGGATCCAAGTGGGAAGATGGTTAACACATATAAGAAATAATCAAAATTTATATTTCTAGGCCCTCTCTAGTAGTCTGTAAAGTTGTTGATGACAAGGGTAAGCCACATCTTAATAATAAGTCAAACCAAGCAACTCCATTATCTTGGCAATACTAGATTCATAAGCATTAGCAAGGTTAAGGATTTGAGGTGAGTTCAATTTTTCTAGATTAAAATATATAGATCTTGAACATTTCCAAGAGTATGTATTCCTTTTTTAAAATAGGTGTTTCTTATTTATTTTCAATCATGAAGCCTCAGTTTGGTTATGTAATGTTGTAAATTGCATCCTATGCAATTTTGCATTACATAAACCTCCCCTTTAGATAAATTAAATGTGATGATGCAATATTCCATTTATCCAATCTTAATTTTTAAATTTACTTAACCCACTTGTTCTTGATTGATAAGGTATATTTTTGTCATAGATGAGCTCACATCGTGCAAATGTTTGCACTTCACGTAAACATCTAAAAAATATTCTTGATTATAGTAGCCATTTAGATGTTACGCTTCCCACCTATCTACAAGTGTAACACCTCTACAACTTGCAAACACACTAAAATGCCCATTTACATGCATATACTCAATTTTGGCATTCATTCTCTCAATATATCTCATTCTATTCACTCAATATCTCTATTCTCTCAATATTTCCTTCTCTTCTACACCATAGCAACTTCATCCTATCATTGTTATTACATGTTATTGTTTGCATATGGTGCTCAACATTATTCTATCAAGCTTAGTCTCTTCCTCTCAGCATTACCATTTTGTTAAAGGGAGGATAACTATGGTTCTTTTATTGCATTTTCTTTTTATATTGTTAGTGTATTATTCTAGCATGATTATCTTTCTTTATCTCATCTATTTTTTCTATCTCGACTATATCTGGCTTTCCATGGTGTTGGAAACACCCACACAGGGGTTTGACTAAGGTAATCCTTTAAACAAGCCCAACACTTTTCTTGGTCTTATGTGTGTAGGTATTGATGATTAATCATTGTTGGAGGCTTCATTCTCAGACTTCTCATCAGTGTTTCCTTTCTTCTCTTTCATTTTATCATTTCTTTTTATTTATTATAGTTTACTTTTATCTATGTTATTTCTCTATTATTTTAGTGCATTCTAAGGTTTTAGTTATTAGACTGCTAATAGGTTCCTAGCCATCTTCTATTATAAACTCTATTTTTTGTTTGTATGAAATCCTAACATGTCGTAGGGACATTTGCACACTGCACTATCATCCTTGGCCAAGAGCTTTCCATTTTTTCCAAAAAACATCTGCAACATATTCTTTTAATTTCTAAAACTCTCCGATTTTTATTTTTCATAAAATATACATAAACCTCTTTATCATTTTATCCCATCACCTGATATTTAATCCCTAAGGTAGTTGAGTATCATTTTCCTCTTTAGACCTCATGTCGTAGGGACATTTTCACACCGCACTATCGTCCTTAGCCAAGAGCTTTCCAAATTTTCCAAAAAACATCTGCAACATATTCTTTTAGTTTCTAAAACTCTCCCATTTTAATTTTTCATAAAATATAAATAAACCTCTTTATCATTTTATCCCACCACCTAATATTTAATCCCTATGGTAGTTGAGTATCATTTTACTCTTTAGTCCTCATCATCTTTGTGGTGTCAAATATCCTCCTCTATATTTTGGCGAGCCTAACATGAAATCATCTTTTCTCTAGTCCTTGTTAAAGGTTTATTTTCTCTTGTTTGAAATTTTGTTGGACTAAGTGTAGTAATACTCTTATCAGTTTCATGACCCAATATGGTGTAGGTGTACCTAATTTCTTGAAAATTTCAAATAATGGACAATATGTCAAATGGTAATGTTAAGGTCTTTAGGCATTAGATAGGGTCTAATACAAATTTTTGAGTATATTCATCTTAAATAAGGTCTATCAAGACCATTTGCAATGTAATTAGGTGATTTTGAGTCATTTAGGGCACTGGTATGTCAAAAGTTGCATAAAAATGAAAAAATGTTGTTAAACAAAAGTTGTTAAAATGCAGTTTTAGGGAATATGAAGGGATTAGGATTTTAAGAGGTAGTTGAGAACATTGGGTAGTTCTTTTTTGAATTGTAAATTTATTTAAAGGCCTAAAATGGCTTGAGAATGGGTTGTTGGTTGCAGTGTAAAAGAATTCCAATAAGAAAACAATGTTTCTTCTACTTTTTTTTTATGTGTTTTCAAAACTTCTCCTATTTTATATGGCCTGTACAGACTTTAGGATGCTTTGAAATATTTTTTGAATCAAAGTATCATTCATTATTTTTCCTTTCCATCAATTTTTATAGTCTAGTAATAAATTTTGAGGGTGATTTCATATGTTTTCTGAATCTATCAGTAATAGACTAGAGAAGGCCCTATTGGAAATTAAATAATGTAATAAAACTTTCCACCTACTGTCAAATTTGTTTCTTTGTGGAAAGGAATGTTATAATGGTAGATTAAATGTCTACTTTTTTTAGAGGGGGAAGAGAAGCGAGTTGTAAGTTTTGCAATGATGCCCTAGGGTAAAATTGAGTGTTTTCCATGTGAAAAAGTGTTGTTATGATGGGGTTTTGATGAGGTTTTGATAAAATGAAGTTAAGGTGAGTCTTGTGTTGGTTTAGGAAGTCTATACAGACCTATTGGAACTATTTGAGGCATTGGTTGTATCAGATAAGGTTGAGAAACTAGAGTTTTAGAAAACCCTAGTGTTTGTGCATGAAAATGGAGGATCTGGTGGATCAGCAGGTTAGAAGTCTTGAACCTAAATATTGATGGTGGATTTTTTTGTTTTACATCACAATTTGTGACTATCTAATGAGTTTGAGTGTTAACTTGGTGATTAGAGGATACTTCCTTTGGAAATTAGGGCTAATTTAGTAGCCTAAAATAGGGGTGGTTTAATGGTTCTCAATATTGTGGTGAAGAAAGCACTTGAAACCTTTTTGGATTTGGTTTTGGGGTCTATGGTGAACCTTTATTGATGTTTGGTTGGCCTTTATACGACCTTCTCCAAAAGATAAGTCAATTTGTTGTTTTGTGAAGGCTAGAAGCCTATTGGTGTTGTGCTGGGACAATTTGAGAGAATTGAGTTGTGAAGGTTGTTTCCTTGTTTGTATCTAATCAAATTGAGTTATATAGTGAGTATCAACCACCTTCCTTACATTGGGTGGTATCAGAGCACAGGGACAAGGTCTCTTGTTGGTGATTTGTTTGATTTTTTTACATTTTGAAGGCAGTGATTGGAAGGTGAGAAGTCAAGTTGTTGAAGATGCCTCTAAAGGGTATTAGTGCCGCTAGAGAGTTGCAAGATCTAAAGGGGAAGCATGCTAAGCTTTTGGAATCACACAATGTTGTGTTGGCAAGGCTTGCTGCCTTCGAGACAAAGAAAAGGAGAGATGAGAATGAAGAAAGTGAAATAGAGGAAGATGATAAAGAATATGAAGATGTTGATGAAGAACTAGACCTTGAAGATCAGAGGATAGTGAAGATGCTCAAAGCAGTAAAAGGTGATTCTCATAAGGTAAAAGTTGATCTTCTTATGTATGGTGGTAATTTAAATGAAGAAGAATTGATTGATTGGATTGCTATTATGAATAATTACTTTGAAAGTGAAGACATTTTAGATGAGTAGATGGTGAAGGTGGAAAAAACAAAACTCAAAGGTCATGCTCTTCTATGGTGGGATTATGAGCAAGAAAAGAGAAGAAAGCAAGGAATGTCAAGGGTTACTTCTTTGTACAAGATGGTGCAAAAAATGAAAGGTAAGTTTCTTCTAAAGGATTATGAAGTTCAATTGTATAAAAGATTGCAAGGATTAAAGAAAAAAGATCTAGATGTTAAGGTCTACACCATTGAATTTTACAAGTATAAGGTCAAGAAGGGATGAATATGAGGTTGAAAAGGTGGCTAGATATCTAGGTGCTTTGAGATTCAATATACAAGATGAACTTGTTGTTTCTAACCCAAATTTTGTGGAAGAATGTTTTCAATTAGCAATTAGGGTGGAGGAAAAGCTTAAAAGGAGACAAGAGAAATCAATTAGTGGAAGGGGTGCTACTAGTGCAAGAGGGAGAGGAACAATCCCTACACCAAATTAGGCAAGTGAAGAACAAGAAGGATCAAATAGAGGTAAGAAGCAAGGTGTTGATACTAGAGGTGGTTTGAGGGGTAGAGGTAGATTCATTGGTGGAAGAGATTCTAATGTCTTTGTAGAGAGGTGTTATAATTGCAATGAATATGGTAATCTTGCATGGAAGTGTCCTAAAAGGGTTGGTAGTTCATCAAGTGGAGAAAATAGGATTGATAGGAGAGCAAAAATCATTCAAGAAGAGGAGTGTGAGAGCAATCATCCTACAAGTTTGAGAGCTACTCCTGAAATAGGGGAGATGTTGATGATGAGGAAGATAGTATTGAAGGCAACAAAGGAGGTGGAACCATTGCAAAGAAAAAGTCTCTTCAAGACCACATGTAAGTGAAAGAATAAGGTATGCAGAGTTGTCATTGATTCTGGATCTACTAAAAATATGGTGTCAAGTGAGATGGTGAGTAAGTTGAATTTGCAAAAAGTTACTCATGAATTTCCTTATAAAGTGTCATGGTTGAGTGATGGGAAGTCTTTGTTGGTTAATGAAAAAGTAGTTGTTGAATTCTAGTTTGGGGGTTATAGAGATAGTGTAGTTTGTTATACTCTTCCTATGGATTGTTGTCACCTACTTCTAGGTAGACCTTCGCAATATGGCATGCATGCAATAAATGATGGCAGAGTTAACACCTATACCATTGTCAAAGATGGGTGTAAGTTTGTTTTAACTCCTTTGGTGGAAGATGAGAAGGGCAAGGAAAAAGTAATCATGTGTGGGAAGAAAGAGTTTGTTAATGTTGTGGAGGAGGAAAAAATTTTGATGATGAATTAGTCCAAGTTCTAAGAAAGCTCTAACAGCAGGTGTAAAGATGAATACAGGGTTGAAGGATGAAAGGACAATGGATTGGCATACTAATGTCATGGTGGGGACCATTGTGTGTCCTATAGTTGAGAGTAAGTTTGCAATGATAACAGGAACTGCAGGTACAGAAAGATGTAAGTCTGATGGTATAGTAGGTCATGGGAAGGAAAGTATAGTGGTACATGCTGATAAGACAAAAAGTCAAATGACAATGATGAAAAGACAGAGTGCACAAGAGGTTAAGAGTAGATACAAGCATGGAGATGGGATAAAGGTAAAGACAGATCAAGGGAATACTAACAAGTGTTTGTTTGTAGGTGTAATTTAGAAAATACATCATCAGGTTTTCAAAGAGGAAATACATTAGGTCTGATAGCAGATATGAAGACAAATTCAAATACCAAAAGAACAAAGATGTAGGGAAAAATACTAGTTTATTGTATATGAACCAAATAAATGTGTTTGTAGGTCAAAAAATGTGTGGAGCGGTGATGAAGCATGGAGAAATATAGGAAAACCACAACTCATGTGACATGAGTTCTTTTTCTATGGGGGTGAATGGTGCAGGTGCACCTAAGTACTTGAAAATTTCAAATAATCAACAATATGTCAAATGGTAATGTTAAGGTCTTTAGGCATTAGATAGGGTCTAATAAAAAGTTTTGAGTATATTTATCTTAAATAAGGTCTATCAAGACCATTTTTAATATAATTAGGTGATTTTGAGTCATTTAAGGTGGTATGTCAAAAGTTGCATAAAAATGCAAACATATTGTTAAACAAAAGTTGTTAAAATGGAGTTTTAGGGAATATGAAGGGATTAGAATTTTAAAAGGAAGTTGAGAACATTGGGTATTTGGTTTTTCAATTAAAAATGTATTTAAATTCATCAAATGGCTCGAGAATGGGTTGTTGGTTGTTGTGTAAAATAATTCCAATAAGAAAACAATGTTTCTTCTGCTTTTTTATTTGTGTTTTCAGAACTTCTCATATTTTGTACGGCCCATGCAGACTTTGGAATGCTTTGAAATCTTTTGGGAATCAAAGTAGCATGCATTATCTTTCCTTTCCATCAATTTTTAGAGTTGAGTAATAAATTTTGAGAGTGATTTCTTATGTTTTCTAAATCTGTCTCTAATAGACTAGAGAATGCCTTGTTGAAGATTAAATAATGTAATAAACCTTTCCACCTACTATCAAATCCATTTCTTGGTGGAAAGGCATGCTATAATGGTAGAGTAAATGTTTATATTTTTTTTAAGTGGGAAGAGAAGCGAGTTGCAAGTTTTGGAATGATGCCCTAGGGTAAAATTGAGTGTTTTCCATGTGAAAAAGTGTTGTTATGATGGGGTTTTGATGAAATGAAGTTAAGGTGAGCTTTGTGTTGGTTTAGGAAGTCTGTATAGACCTATTAGAAAATGTTTGAGGAATTGGTTGTATTAGATAAGGTTGAGAAACTAGAGTTTTAGAAAACCCTTGTGTTTGTGCATGAAAATGGAGGGTTTGGTGGATCAGTAGGTTAAAATTATTGAACCTAAAGATTGATGGTGTATTTTATTGTTTTGTATCACAATTTGTGAATTTCTAATGAGTTTGAGTGTTAACTTGGTGATTAGAGGATACTTCATTTGGAAATCAGGACTAATTTAATAGCCTAAAATAGGGGTGGTTTAATGGTTCTCAATATTGTGGTGAAGAAAGCACTTGAAACCTTTTTGGATTTGATTTTGGGGTATGTGGTGAAACTTTATTGATGTTTGGTTGGCCTTTGTATGGCCTTCTCCAAAAGATAAGTCCATTTGTTGTTTTTTGAAGGCTAGAAGCCTATTGGTGTTGTGTTTGGACAGTTTGAGAGAATTGAGTTGTGAAGGTTATTTCCTTGTTTGTATCTGATCAAATTGAGTTATATAGTGAGTATCAACCACCTTTCTTACATCACAATCTACAACTTTCAAGCACATAGTAAGAAGAAGCATTCAACACTCAGAAATGGGTTCAATACATTAGTTCAATCCAACTCACCAAGTTCTTGAATTTGATTAATTCACCATGATTTTATCACCTAGTTATACACCTCCTTGCATTTTTGTTTGTCTCTCTATCAATGTCCAAACAAGTTCTCAAACAAGCACTCCATTTTGATCTTCTTTTGCTATAAACCATGAATCTAATCTTAGGGACCCCTTTAAGCAAGTTGACTATTTGGAGGAAGGAATTAAAGAATTTGAAGAGTTTCTACACCATGATAATTTGTATACTCAAGTTGCTCCCATGGTTTGAGAAATATACTCATCTCAAACTACAAGTGTATTGAGTTTCTTCATGGAATATCTAATATAGTAAGAATCATGGGCCCTCATACATGACAGTCTTGATCCACCATCAAGATACCAAATCAAAGATCACTTGTACACAATTAAATCTTTTGATACTAGAGGTGTCCATGAACATGGTGGATACTACTCCTTCTATACCTTCTCTCACTTATGTTGATAACATAAACACTTAGCATCTTGTTAATCCTGGAGTTAATGTGAATTACATTCATTTGGAGTATAAAATTCCTGAATATGTGTCTCGAACTTCCACTACCATGACTAATCAACTTCCTCCACCTTCGCCATATAATCCTATTTTGAATTCCCTATTACAAAATATAGGTTGGATGTAATCACAACTAGCCAACTTTTAACTAATACTACCTCTCATTCCACATTGTAAACCTAGTACCATCATAGTCCCTTGGCCCTAAGCATATTAAATGTCCCCATCCCCCAATAGGTGGAAGTTCTAATGTTTGATAAATATAGTGGCAGGGGTGATCCACAGACCCATGTCTCATCATCTACTGTCATGTGTAGTGACTTTATTTATTAGGATGCATTGTTAGCCAAACTATTCTCGCAACCTCTCAAAGACACCATGTAGGAATGGTTTTTCCCTCTTGCCAATAATTCTATCTTTTCCTTCAAGAAATTAATTAATTAATTCTTGCAGGTCAGTTCCATGCTTACAATTGGGTCAAATATCACCTTTACTAATCTTATTCATTGTAAGCAAGGGTCTCACAAGAAGGTGACTGATTTTATTGCTCACTACCAATCTTTATTTTCACAGATCTCTTATGCTCTACTTGATTTTGATATCCAACATGTGTTCATGGATAATTTGCAATCATCATTAAGAGAAAGAGTTCTCTTAATGAAACATCCCTCTTTTGCACATTTATGTTTAATGCGATGAGAGACTACCAAGAAATGGTGATATAGTATAGGGGTTCCTCCTTGTCCTCCCGTCTTGATAGTCAAATAACCATATCTATTTTTGGGGAGTCTAAAAGGAATAAGGTAGTAGTGAATGTGGTTTTTCTTCCTACTAAAAAGAACTCCATAGGGCGTAACAGATTTTTCACAAAATTATTTTATTCTTATGCTAGTGTTCTTCAAAATTTGTTAAAATATGGCCTAATTACTCTCCTAGAGATCAGATTACTGCTTGATGATAAACAATATTGTAACTAGTATGATGCACAAAATTTTTTCCAATATTACTAAGACCCTAGCTATGACACTAAACATTGTGTGCATCTTTAGCATGTAGTCCAAGACCGCATAGATAACAATGCCATCCAGTGCAATGATAGAAAGAAAAACTCAAACAAAAATTTTAACCAATGCTAATAGCCAGGTATAGATCTACATAGGTTATTTTCCTTCTCATTCTACCAATCTAATCACAATTGCCTCTACTTCTTCTGAACCTAGTCCTTCTAAGTTTGTGAACATGGTCTCATGGTCTCCATTATTTATTAGTTGACCTTCGTGTGTACAAGTACACACATGCTCATTATTTTATAAGATTTCTCCACTCTAATTCCATAAAAAATGTTATATTTTGGTTTAGGAGTCTCATATGTGTGTATGTGTGTATGTGTGTATGTGTGTATGTGTGTGTGTGTGTGTGTGTGTATAGTTTTGGAATCTCTCCTTATTTTTCTAAAGGATTTTTTAATGTAGTGAATGTGCTATAAAATATAGAAATGGTGTTATTTCGTACCCTAGTAATGTTTTTAAATTAAAATAGGATAATGATAATGTTTATGAGAACATGAAGAATGTAACACTATACTTCTGAATTTCTAGTAGCATTAGAGAAAATGCAGTATATTATGGTCTATTGGCCCTTGAGATCAACCTAGTTCATACAATAAAACCTGGTTCAAATTGGCGTTGGAGGACTTAGTAGGGAATGGAGTTACACAAATATTCTCTTTCTTGCCTCTTCACTAAAAGGGGGTGGAAGTAGATCTTAAAGATTAGTGAGTATTTTTATACCTCCAATAGATGTTACCTATGATAAAGAAATATAGCTAAAATGGAGTCAAAAAATGTGTTGTTACTTAATTGTTCATTGGTTAAAGATGTACTTGAGGTCCATAGATATAAGCAATCACTAGGATAATGCTCACTATACTTGATCAATGATATTTTTTCTCTTGCAAGAGGTTTAATAAATGGTCAAATGCATGGTAATAGGTGAATTTTAACATGATCATGTTAGAGACTAAGAAAGAAACAATGAACCATTAGATTATAGGAGATAATTGCACATGACAATAGATGTATAGAACTAAGAAATGCTAGAGACACAAAAAAGTGAAGCGAAAGGTTAGGCATCAAGACGATGCATATTTATGCCACTACTAGTTGATTAATATTAACAAATAGAAGGTTGACTTTATGCAACATGACAAGATGAATCAAATAGATGGATGGTTTAAATCATCTTAATTTTACACCTTTACATCAAACAAAATTTGATAAATTTAAATGATCCAAAATATTAATTTATGATAATATATTGATTAGTTTAATAAATTTATAAACTGAATAGCTGTAAATTATAACAGATAGTTAATAACAACCTCTACATTTTTATTTTTATTTTGAGACAGAAAAAAATATATATATTAATTAAGTAAACTGAAAGAGTTACAACCTCTATACTTTAAAAGGAATAGATTTGTAAATCCATATTTGACCCAACATAATATGTTTTTTCTATATTTATCTGCATCATTTGCAAATCTATTTCTCTATCATTATTTTATATAAATTTAATCCTAATTCCTATAATCTAGACCGTTTCCATATAAAAATCCAACACATCAGCATTCTAATCCATGTCCTAAGAGAACACTGGATTAGAACTGTACCTGAAAGGATAATTTTAATACGGTCAAACAGCAAGTTCCAAGTCAAGTAATCCCAACTTTTTTATTAAAAATTCTTACATCGCTCTCCTGCTTTTATATCAGCATTGACTTTACAGTCAGTGATTAAATATGCTCTTTATGATGTCAACCGAAAGTTTGAACAAGGTGGATCAGTTCTATTGGTTAAGATACAAATAATGCTCTTGGGTCTGCTCACTGCTGGATTAGTCATTACTCATTATCACTCTTCATAGTGCTTCTATGAAATAAACTAATTTCAAAGCATTACAGACAGAAAGAGCTCTGTTATTCTCTTTGCACGTTCCACAACATAATTACCCCATTATCTCCAACAGTGTTGGAATGGACAGCCTTTGAATATCATTCATCTGGAATTGAAAAATAATCCAAACATTAGAAGGTTAAAATATCCTACTTTTGAGATTAAAAAAATCCCACTTTTGATGATTCAGAATAAAAGTTCATGTGAATATCATTTAGTACAAAAGAATGTACTGTGTCTCTACAGATAATTTATTTTAGTACAATAATGTTGCAAATGGGAAACGGGAGGTGGAATTGCTTCTTTTCTGACAAGTGGAGAAGTTTGTTGATGTCCACTATGATTCGCAATAAGTTGGCTACTTTGTCTTTAACCATTAATTTATAATTTAGTGGAGACCTTCTAACATAAATTGACAAGATTTTGTTTAACATTTCTGTGTTCTTTTTTAATAAGTTCCTACATCAGCATGGAAAATGGGAGCAAAGCAAGGGTGGGCATTTTAAGGTCCACCATGTCATTTAATGTCCCATGAGGACTCAACTCAAGATAATGTAATTTATATTATATGAAACTATTTTGTATTTGATAGAATGTATTTTGTATCACATGTCTAAGGAAATTATAATAGTTATATTTCTTATAATATTAAGATTAGCTATGAGGATAACATTCTTATCTTTGTAAATGATGCAGGAGCATTCAAAGTGAAATGACAATTTTGTATCATGAAAAATATTGTTATTTTATTTTGTTCATTTTCAGTAATGGCTTTAGGGGTTAGGAGGATAATTATTTTGATTTACAACTTTGTAATTTCCTTTGGGGTAAATTGTAATTGTAATTTTGGTGGAAATTATGCAACGGTAAGTTGTTTTAAGGCATAAATGGTAAAATATTCTTCTTGGGTGTCTCATTCTTGGTGGGGACTACTTGGGGTGCATATGCTTGCATGTTCTATTGCATGCCTCGCATGTATTTGCATGTTGTTGCATGGTCGTATTTGGAGCCATTGAAGCCATCGAGAATCATTGAAGGTTTCATAGTTTGCAAAGATCATAGGTTGAAAGCTAGGCACCCATATGTGGGTCATATTTGCAATGAATAATTTTATATTTTATATTTTATACTTCTCAAAATGGGGCATGGGATTTCAAGGTGGTTATTGGAGGTTGTTTTGGAAACCAATGGTGGTTTTCTCCTTACACAATTTCTATATAATGATGCTTGCTCATTTGGAGAGGGAGGCTTTTGGAGAGTTGGTGGCTGCATACCCAGATGCTAATAGAATGAAGCCAAAATGTTAAGATGCAAATTTTTGTATGTGTGAAGCCCATTTTGTATGGGAGCATATGAGCTCCATGTTTATGTAATTCATTTTTAGATTTTGAACATAATACATATTACAAATTTCTCTTCTATATTATGTGTTTCTCATGATAATTTGATGCCTTCTTACATAGTGTTTTATGTGTGTTTGGTTTTATATTTTAAAGGGAGAGGCTCCCTTTTCAATAGAAAACTTAACTTAAAATAAATGGAAAACATTAGTCACTGTAAAAGTACTATAAATGATAAATTATAAACTAAAATAGAATATTTATTAGATTTTATTTTTGAATGATGCATTTGAAAATTCAATTCTTATAAATTTCCTTAGTATATAATAAAATTCATTAATATCATCACTATTATCATGAGATATTATGATTATGAACATTTGAATCAAGATTGTGTGATATATTTATACACTAGTGTATAGAGTTAAGACAAATAGGCATTTGATGAATTTGAGAGCACTATAAATATGATGTTTTCTTAGTACACTAAATATAAATATTATATGATGTAAAACAAAAGTTTCTAAATTACATGGTCATAGGATTATTGGTGAAGTGGTTTGATAAATAATAAATCATAGTGTGTTAAGGGAAAATATTTGTTGACATAAGGAATGATTTGAATCACAAGTATATTGAATAATAATAGAATGAATATCTTTCAACTAGTAGTTATGAAGACTAATCACCATGTTGAGGATGAAGCAACTTACATCAACATCAAAACAACCTTTGAGAGGGGTTTTAAAAAGGTCTAAATAGAGGGTGACTAATTACAAAATATAGTGATATGTTTGCAACGTCATCAGAAGCCAAGTTGGGCTATTGAATCGCTTATCAATGACCTAAATGATGGTGAGATCATTGAAAGATGTTTGTTTCTCACAGACCTTTAGGGAAGGAAATTCTTTGGTAGATCTTTTTTCCAATGAGGCTATTAATCTCATAAGTATTAAGATTTGGGAAGAGTACTTCTCTATCCATGAGAGGGATAAACTCTTATTATGAAATGACAACTAGCCTTAATTATTTCATAGGTAGTGATTAGATGATAATTGTATCCCAACTTGCTACATGTTTTATGGGTACTTTTTTCCTCATTACTAAGGAATTCTACATGTATAGAAACTTCTACAATAAACAAACAAAATTTTGGTTCGTGGTTGTGTCGTAGAAAAAAGTATCGTTTGCTTGACATGGGATTAATTCATGATAAATTGGACTTAATGAGGCCTTTATTTAGGTGTTGTGAGGCATTTTATGCATCCACAGTAGGTCTTGGACCTTTTAAAATGCATTTAATGATGTCTTGTAAAGGTGTTGTAAAGTCTTGTAATGGAATTTCACACTTTTCTAGACTTAATGAACTCATTCCCCCTTAATTCAATATTATAAAAGTATTTAATTGCATATTCATATCAATCTAGAAGGCTTATAACTTAATGATAAACTAGTTTTGTAATGTGTCTTGCACATTCACATTAGTTCTTGTGGCTTCCTAGGCTATGTGGACGTCATTTTAGTGTTTTAAACTGTATTTAATCACACTTTCACATTGATTTATATGTCTCAAGCCCTATTTGACATTCACATCATCACTAATAGTTCCATATCAACCCATATTGTGCATCCTGAGGCTTAAATTGATCAAATACCTGACAAGGTTGCATTTTAGACCTAATTTCCTTATCTTTTGGCATCTAAGCTGTCAAATTAGCCCTTGTGGGACTCATTCGCCATGCATGGTGAATCAGTCCCATCCAGGTGGGACCCATTTTCCATGTGTGGTGAATGAGTCCCATTTGCCTCAATTTTGACCTTTGAGCAGGGAAAAAGTGAAATTTAAGTTTAATTTTGCTTATGTTGGCTTGTGATGAGGTATTAACGGGTAAAATAGGTGAATTTCCTATAAAAGCACCTATAAAAACTAATTTTTTAAATCCTTTCATCCATTAACTCAATTCACAGCTATTCTTCATTATTCATCCACCAATCTTTCAAGCAATTTAGGGTTTTATCGTTGCAAAACATCAAGAAAGCTCCTAAAGAAATTCAAGGGTTGAATCTCCCTCCATTGCTGTAGAAATCCAAGATCAACATCATGGAAAGGTAATATATTCCATTATTGCATGTCTCATTACTTTCTCTTATCATTTTGGTTTAATTACCTAAAGAGGGTTTGACCAAGGTAAACCCCCATGCCCTAACATTCAACATTTCTCTCTCTTATCTTGTTTTTTTGCAGATTTAGGATCCCTAGAAGCTTGGAAATCATTGAAGATCAAGTTACAAGGTTTCTCAAGTATTCTTCTCATTCAACAAGTCAAAATATCAACAAAATCTCATTTTCAGACCCGTAAATCAGAGTTTTAGAAGTAGACACCTGTACAGCATCAAACTACAGATCGAAAGCTTCAAAATCCACCTTTGAAAATCTAGAAATTCAAAAGTGGAATTATTCACCATGGGTGGCAAATGATCCCCACCCAAAGGTCATTTTTTGGATTTTTATATTTTTTAAATTTTTGTCAGAAATGGGTTCCAATATAGTTTGGTAGAACTGGGACTAATTCACCCAGAATGGCTAATGAGTCCCTCCAGGCCTAAAAATTAGTGTTAGAAATGTTTCAGAAGAAATTTCTAGTCTTCATCAAGGTTCCATGTGCACAATTTCAGTTTCATTCATTTTTGTTTAGTTTTGCATTCATTTTTAGTTCATTGTTGCATTACATAATGTGTTTTCAAACATCACTTGTTTCTTGGCTTTTGCATCCATATTTGATCAATTTCATAGCTTAGTTGCACTTATATCATCTCATTTAGCCTTAGTAACATCATACACATCTTAATTTGAGTGAACTAGCTAGATCTTTTGGCCCTTCTTTCTCCTTTTAGGTGAAAAACCCTAGAAGTTCTAGAAAGACCTAGGGTGCCGAAAATCTACGGTTTAGTGATGTTTTTTTTTGCATAGCATTGAAATGGGTGGGGATAGGAGTAGGTTTGAGCCCATTTCCTATGACAAGTAGAATATTAAGCCAAAGGTGTGGATGATATTGGAGAAAGGGATTGTTATGTAATTTAAGGAAAGGCTTCTGAGTTAAGTTGGGATATTTTTGAAAAAGAATATTCCATGAGAATATGTCATTTGGAGGGAAATACGAATGGTTTTGACCATGAAGCCCTATTTTTTTGTGCAAAGATGGAGTAATAGGTTTCTAAAGGTGAATGGAGTTGAATTTCACATTACCAAAGACTTCATTGCTCATATAATGAGCTTGTAGTCTGAGGGGCATAAGTTCTATAAGGAAAGGTAGGGAAATGAGAATGTGATTGACCAATTTTTTAAGGTAGATGAAAGGGAGGACCTTGTTAAAATTCCATCCTAGGGGTACAATAGGCTCTTGATTAAGCTTATTTTGGAAAAAGTGGACAAAATTCTTATGTGGTATGTCACCCTTGACAATCATTACTCTACAATTTTGGGATACCACTTTACCCTTTTTAATCATTTTAGGCATAATCTTTAGATTTTCATTTAGTTTTTCTTCCTAACTTCCTTGGAGGTTTATTTTTTTTCCCATGTTAAAAATACCATACATTGAACATTCTTCATGAGGGGTTCATTTTTCTCATCATGGAGCATGTTAAAGCTAATACCCCAGCTAGATCTTTCAAGGGTAAAGAAAGGGATCAAACTATCACTTTATCAAAATCTCTAATGTCTAGATCAAATAAAGAGGGTGTTGGGGATGAGTAATGGAATGTAGAATATGGGAATAGGGATGTTGTTGAGGTTTTGTCCTCTCCATTCTATTCTCCAAGTAAACATTGAAAGAGAGGGGGAAAGAAAAAGAAGGTTACCACCAAGAAGTCGAAGAAACAAGGGTCAGATACTAGTGGGTCTAAGACTAGTGAGGAAGATGGTACATAGATGAATGAAGGGAAATGAAAGAGGGTAATCAGCAAGAAATATAAGGTACATAGGTTGTAATCTAGTGGCTTTGAGAGGGGAGGGGAGGAGGACACACATTCATAGCAAGTAAGGCATTAAGTTGACAACTCTAGTAGGGATGCCTCCTTGGATGCAAAAGAATCCCCTATTCAAAAACTCTCTCATCAAGTTGATTTGGTTGGAAAAGGAAACGAGGAAGATGTTGATAAGACAGTTAAGGAATTGGACTCTAGAAAGACGAAGGCCAATGTTCACCCTCTCTTAGAGGAATTTTCCTACCTGGATGAGGATAATACCTCAATGTTGGAGCTTCTCGACATGGAACAAAAATGGAGCTATTTGCAACTTTAAACTAGCCAAATGGGTGATGAAATAATTCAAGAAGGTGAATATAAAGATCAACAGTCTTATGGAGAATCATGCTAATCAATCCAAAGGTTCAACCTCAAACTTTGTCATTAAGAGATTGGTTGATCTGGAAAGGTCATTTTGTGATTTCAAATCAAAGTGTGAGAGTTGTATTCAAGAAATGGATGGTAAAATTAAGGAAATCAATGTGGATATCTGAAAGCTTATGAAAATAAACCATATGTTAATAAAAATTAACATGGATTCTCTTAAGGTTTTGATGGATAAAATCAGTCAACTTAGGGAAGATCAAGTTTATTTTACTGAATTGCCTGGGAGAAGGGCCTTTCTTCCAAGAAGGGTAAAAATATTTTCCACAATGAGGTCAAGGGCCCATGCACAAGGATAATGGGAAGTATGAGGAAAAATTTTGAAGAAGAGAAGAAAGAATTACTGAGAAATTAAAGAGGAGTAGAGCAATGATGCACCAACTAGATCAATTCACTCATTTTGCACAATTCTCCAATTTTTTTTTTGTGTATGTATTTCTACATAGAACATATGGGTGGCAACATCCATGTATGGTTAAGGCCCTTATATGATGAATGGTTGAACCAATATATCAATTAGAATAAGCTATTGTTGGGTCTTGATTTCAAATAAGGAAAAGGGAAGTTATGACTAGTACTTTCTTTGGAATGGGTAATGACTATCGATATGGATCTCTATCTAGATCGTCACCACCTGGAACTAGAAAATCTGCTAGCTAAAGAGATGATTGAATAGGTAGGGATGCTAGGAAATAAGTTGTTGGCAGAACAAGGACAAACAACTAAGAGGGGGGTGAATCATTTGTTACAAAAATTTAAACTTTACTAACTTAACTTAACCTTAATCTCATATTTGATGAAAAAGAAATTAACCATAAGCAATTAACACATTAGAGAGACAAAGAACACCAACATTTTTTACGTGGAAACCCTTTTAGGGGAAAAACCATGATTTATGTTAGTCCACAAGATTATACTTTGCTAAAAGTATGATGAAAAATAACAAGGGGAATTCACATGCATTCAGGCACACTACCTAGAGCTCACTACTCAATTAAAAAAGGGGCTCACTACCCAAAAAAATTGGATTAAAAATTTAGAGGGTATGAACTGAGAAAATAGCTTATGCACAAGCTTGATTACAATTCCAATTAAGCTCAACACTTCTTCACACTTCACAAAATCTCCACACTCTGCTCTATAATCGAATGATATTCACACATACACACATGGGAGCACATGAAGCCATGTCTTCATCAATGAACTATTCACCCTTATATATCCACTCCATGAGATTCCATTACAACTTTGTCAGCCAAGAAAATAAATAAATATATATATATATATTTACAATGTTGGCCCAGATTTACAAATAAAATTTTAATGAAAATCCACCAAGGTTAGCCACAACATAGTGGAGACCCAAATTAACATCTCCAATATGAAAATACTTTAATTAGCCAAACATGCACAAGAAAAGATATTCAACCATGAGCTCATGATTAATGTGGATGTACCACAAAGATAGAGAATGATCTAGAGAAATTTGAGAGCACCAAGAAACAACATAGAAACATTTGCACCATCTGAGATAACTAGAATCACACAATCTTCATTCATGAACATTGACAGAGACCAGCAACACACTGTCAGACCACAACATACTCAAAACTTCACACAGACCTTTGAAAATTCTGGTAGATGAACTAGATAAACTCAACAATAAACCCTTTAATCCACGTTAGCCAATCTTCAATGTACAAAACAAAGCATTTTCATAACTTGTATAGTTCCACAGGGAACCTAGAACACTTCCTTTTACAATTTTTTCAATATCCTTGACATATATAGCCTCTATTACACCAAATGCTAATAGTGTTGACATCAATGACAACCACATATCAACAACACATCCACAACATCCAACAATCTCCCCCTTTGGCATTGATGGAAACACATGATCTAAAAAATACTATCAACCCAACAAACTGACTTCCTCTACACTTCTCCTCTTGAAAAGATTTTTCACATTTCACTTCTCCCCTTTTGACATCAATGGAAAAGGTAACAATTACCTTTCCAAATATATGCTTTGAACCACATATTTGCACATCTGACTACTGCCCCTAAGTAGCAGTCACGAAAACATCAATCTGGATCAAAATATAGCAATGAAGCTCACGGATTGATGCAAGCAAATGCATCATTTAGTTCTTATCAGGAGGGGTAATTACCCCTAGCATTCCTCTGAGATACTCAAAAGTATCCTTTGGCAAAGGCTTAGTAAATATATCTGCAATATGTTCTTTGGTAGGCACATACTCTAGTCTGACTTCTTTCTCATTCACTTTCTCCCTCAAGAAATGAAACTTGATTGATATATGTTTAGTCTTAGAGTGTAGTACCAGATTCCTTGAGATATTTATTGCACTTGAGTTGTTGCAGTATATGGCAATAAGCTCTTCATATATCACCTTGATATCTCTCAACATCTGTTTCATCCATATCACTTGAGTATAATTATTAGAAGTAGTAATGTATTCTACTTCAACAATAGATAGAGAAATTGAGTTTTTATTTTTACTCAACTAGAATATTAGCTTCTTCCCTAAGAAGAAGGCACCACCACTAGTACTTTTCTTGTCACATACATCACTAGCCCAATCCGCATCAGTGTATGCACACAAAGTGAGATCATCATCCTTTGGATAACAAAGTCCAAATTCAATTGTTCCTTTTAGATATCTAAAAATTCTTTTGACAACAGTCACATGTGATTTGTTTAGATCAGCCTGAAATCTAGCAACCATACATACAACATTCATAATGTCTGGTCTAGTCTAAGTCAAGTAGAGTAATCCACTGATCATTGATCTATATCTAGTTTTATTTTCCTTTCGAGAATCATCATTCTATGTCAACTTACATCTAGTCACCATGGGAGTACCAATAAGTTTGGAGTCATCCATTCCAAACATCTTCAATAGTTCTTTCACATATTTGGATTGAGATATGAAAATCCCCTAGTCCAATTGTGTAATTTGCAATCCTAGAAAGAACTTCATCTCACCAATCATGCTCATCTCAAATTCACTCTGCATCTCATTAGCAAAATTAATACATAGATTTTCATTACCTCCAAAAATGATGTCATCAACAAAAACTTCTATAATCAACTCCTTATCCTAATCTAACTTGAAGTATAAGTTGGTATCATCAATACCTTTAGTGAATCCAAGCTTTAGTAGATATTTATCCAATCTAGTGTACCAGGCTATGGGGGCTTTCTTAAGTCCATACAGAGCTTTCTTCAATCTGAAAACTATATCTCCCTTATCTGTAAGTTGAAATCCATTCAATTGTTCAATGTACACTTCTTCTAGTTCTCCATTTAGAAATGCGGACTAAGCAAGAAATAGTCGCATAGCTTCAATTCTAGCTACAAGGGAAAACATTTCTTCAAAATAAATACCTTCCATTTGAGAATAACCTTTACATACTAGTCTTTCTTTATTCCAAACATCTTCACCTTCTTCATTCTTCTTATTTCTAAATACCCACTTAGGACCAATCACCTTTTTGTCTTTAGGCCTAGGAACTAGTAGCCATGTGTTATTCTTCTTAATTTTTGTCAGCTCTTCCTTCATAGCTTCCAACCAGTGTTCATCTTGATTGGCTTCAGTGACATTCTTAGGTTCAATATTGGAAATCAAATAGTATTCTTCTACCATTTTTCTTCTAGTTTGCACTCCTTTAATCTTATCTCCTATGATTTGACTTTCAAAATGATTTAACTTTACATATCTTGGAGTTTTGGGACTTACTTGGACTTCTGAGTCTTCTGATCTATCTTCTACACTTGCACTTGTTTGTTCTTCTATACTTGTATGAGCTTCCTGAATGGCTTGATTTACCGAAACAAATTGAGGTTTCTTCACTGGAACATATGGAATAATATGAAGTAGATTCGATGTCCGAGTGTTCTTTCCTTGGCTTGAGTTGTCTTCATTTAAATCATAGCTGTATTGTTTGGATGATTTGACCAAGTCCTCATCAACTTTGACATTTGCACTCTCAACCATCTTTCTCAGTATTTTTGTATAGCACCAGTAGGCCTTGCTCTTAGTGGAGTAAGCCTTTCTCTTAGTGGAGTAACCTAGGAAGATCCCTTCATCATCTCTCCTAATATAACACTTGCTTCCAAAGATCTTAAAATACTTGACAGTAGGTTTGTGACCAAACCATAACTCATAAGGGGTCTTACCAAAATTTCCATTCACATTTACCCAGTTCAATGTATACACAATAGTGCTTACAACTTCACTCCAGTACATCTAAGACACATTTCCTTCCATCATCATGTTTTTGGCAGCATCCAAAATTGTTCTATTCTTTCTCTCTGCAATTGCATTTTGTTGAGGGGTTCGGGGAGCAAATAATTGTCTCTTAATTCCATGTTCTTCACAATAAGAGTTGAACTCCTTATAAATGAACTCACCACCTCTGTCAGATCTCGTACACTTTATTTTTAGACCTTTCTCATTTTCTTCTATAGCCTTGAAACTTTTGAAATTCTCCAATGTTTCACATTTTTCTGTTAAAAAGGAAACCCAAATCATTCTAGAGTAATCATCAATTTAACCAACATAAAATACCTCTCTCCATGAATACTTCTAACTCTGGAGGGACCACAAAGGTCAGTGTGTAGCAACTCTAGTAGATTATTTGAATGAAACTATTTTTTCTAGAATGAGACTCTAGTTTGTTTACCCATCTGACATTCCTTGCAGATTACATTAACAAGCTTCACTAATCTAGGCAGATCTCTTACTGCTTGAGTAGAACTTATCTCAATAATGTTATCAAAGTTTACATGACACAATCTCCTATGCCACAACTAGCTTTCATCTACTTGAGCAATTAAACAACTACCACTAGTAGTATTTAGGTAAAAAATTTTGCCTTTTGTTTGATTGTCTGTTGCAATCATGTTCCTGAAACTTCCACGTATCTTGCATCTTCCATCTTTGAACTGAAGATCATATCCCTTGTGAACCATATGTCCAACACTCAAAAATTTGTGCTTTAATCCTTCAACATAAAAGACATCATCAGTGTTGTCCTTACCACCAAGGAAAATAGATCCTCTTGCATGAATCACACCAGCATTGTTATCTCCAAATCTTACAACCCCATTCTCATACTTCTCTAGACTCACAAATTTCCTTTTATCATTAGTTATATGATGTGAGCATCCACTATCAATGACCCATTCGTCTTTTCCTTCAACTTGAGTTGCAAGAGATTTTTCATCTTTAGTAGATTCAGTAGCCACAAGATTATCTTCAATGGTAGAAATGAAAGCCCAATCATCTTCTTTACCATTATCTTTATCAAACTCATGATTAGTCACTGCTTCTTCAACAAAGTAGCATCTCTTTTGGAATCTAGACTTCTTAGGCTTAGATCTAGGAACTCTTTCAAGACATCTTGATGCAAAATGACCTATTTTACTACATGAAAAACATTTAATAGGTAATACATCTTCATACTTACCTTTTCCTCTCCCTTCTTTCTTTGCAATCAATGCTTCTAGTTCTTCTACCTTTCTTTCTTTATCTTCAAGCTATTTCAATTCTTCTTCATACTTGGATATCTTTTTGGAACTTTCTCCCAAACTATATCATTACCTGTTACTTTCAGATACAATAGCCTTAAATGCAGATTCAGTCTTCGATGTAGATTCACCAAATTCACTTATCTCAAAGGAAACAAGCTTCCCGATCAGTGTATCTCTTGTCATCTTGTTTATTGATTTGAACTCTTCAATAGCATGAAATTTCATTTTGTAAGAGGGAGGAAAGGATGTAACTACTTTAGCCACAATTTCATCCTCATCCATAGAACCAGCAACACATTTAATTCCCATCACTATCTCATTTATTCTCTACATAAAAGAAGTGATATTTTCATCTTCACCCATCTTCATATTTTCATAATTTCCTTTCAAGCTTTGTAGCTTATCCATCTTCACCTATGCATCTCCTTCATACAAGGTTTCCAGTTTTGTCCAAATCTCAGGAGCTATCTGCAGACCTACCACATTAGCCATCTCTAAATCCGTCAAGGCACTCACCAAAGCTTCAATAGCCCTAATATTACTTTCAACATCTTTGATATCATTAGTAGTAGAGGGGCCATTTTGAGGAATAGTATATGGATCTCTTGTGATATTCCAGAAGGCTTCACCAATACACCTTAAATGACATTGCATCCTAATCTTCCACAGTGAATAGTTAGTGCCATTTCTTCAGAGGAATAGGCTCTGATACAAATTTTTGGTAGGACAAGGACAAACAATTGAGAGGGGGGGTGAATCAGTTGTTACAAAAATTTAAAATTTACTAACTTAACTTAACATTAATCTCATATTTGATGAATAAGAAATTAACCATAAGAAATTAATAGATTAGACAGACAAATAACACCAATATTTTTTACATGGAAACCCTATTAGGGGAAAAACCATGGTGGATGTTAGTCCACAAGATTATACTCTGTCAAAAGTATAATGAAAAATAAAAAGGGGAATGCACATGCATTCAATTACACTGCCTAGAACTCACAGCTCAATTCCAAAAGGGGATCACTACCCAATAGAGTTGGATTAAAAATCAAGAGGGTATGAACTTAGAAAATAAATTCTACACAAGCCTGATTATAGTTCCAATTAAGTTCAACACTTCTTCACACTTCGCACAAATCTCTTCACACTTTGCTCTACAATCGAATGTTATTCACACATACACACATGGGAGCACACAAAGCTACATCTTCATCAATGAAATAATTTCCCTTATATATCCACTACATGAGATTCCATTACAACTTTGTCAACCAAGAAAATAATAATATATATATATATATATATATATATATTTGCAATGTTGACCTAGATTTACAATTAAAATTTCAATGTGAATCCACCAAGGTCGGCCACAACATAGTGGAGACCCAAATTAACATCTCCAATACAAAAATATTTTAATTAGTTTCACCTCAAAGATCCACAACACGTTGCCACCAACATGTCGGCCAAAAACATGAAAAACCCAACATGTGCAAGAAAAGATCTTGAACCATGAGCTCACAATTAATTTGGACATAGCACAAAGATAGAGAATGATCTAAAGACATCTGAGAACATGAAGAAATAATAGAGAAACATCTGCACCATCTGAGATAACTAGAATCACACATTCTTCATTCAAGAACACTGACAAAGACCAACACACTGTCAGACCACAACATACTCAAAACTTCACATAGACCTCTAAAACTTCCAGTAGATGAACTAGATAAACTCAACAATAAACCCTTTAAGCCACATAAGCTAATCTGCAACGTATAGAAAAAAGCAACTTCATGACCTGCACAATTCCATAGGGAACCTAGAATACTTCCTTTTACAAATTTCTCAATATCCTCGACATATACAACCTCTATTACACAAAATGCTAATAGTGTTAACATCAATGACAACCACATATCACCAAAACATCCACAACATCTAACATAAGCTACTTCTATTTATACTATTGGCTCTACTACTATTGATGGATTGACTGAACCACTTGGATCATCCACTTCATCAACGAGAAAATATAAAGAATAATCTACTGAACCAACAAGATCGATAGATGCTTCATTTTCCACTTTTTCATCTTGATCTTGTGCTTTAGTTGCTAACTTGCATAGCGCTTGTCCTTGAACTAGGGTTGTGGGACTTATATAGAAATCATATTCTTAAGGTGGTCATCCAATTTGCACACCTTTCACCAAGTTCCTTCTATATGAATAATGATCTAACAGGTGTATGTGGAACGAGAACCTTTGTGTGCCTCTTATATATGTAAGGTATGAACTACTTAATGGCTTTGAACATGGTATAATCTTGTTTATCCACTATAGGGAGGGTAATTTAGCTCAACATCTTATCACCTCATGTTCATGAAAGAAATTGGAAACTCACTCCCTTCTTCATTATTTTGTGTGACCATGACTGCTAGGGAGTGATTCAACGTGAAAGTGTAGAGGCCAATATATTTCTCATAATTTGGGCTACTGCTACTTAAGGCCAATGAAAAAGGAAAATAATGACATATTGGCTCTTCATATTTTTTTCCACCCCTAAAATTCTATGGGGATTCAAATGTAGGAGTTAATATATTTGTGCTAATATGCATAAGTTTATATCAAATAGTTTTAGCTTGACTTTAGGGGGGGTGGAAAAAATGCCTTTTTGGAGGTCATGCAGGAATGAAATGAAAGTGGATGCTACTTGAAATATATTATGCCTAGCTAGTTCACTACCATAAGCCTACTTCACACAATCACACATAACTCACTCGTGCCCTATTTTAGTTACACAATTAGATACATCTCCTACCTCTCAAACATCAAGTCAACATAAGCTAGTTCGAACATGAGTTAGTTCTTCGATACAATTAGAGGGAATACCTTTAGTCAACATTAGCTAGTCCTTTTATTTAATCTAGCTAGTCCAATCACACATAACCTACGCATTCCCTATCATATACCATATCTTTATTAGGTCAGCAAGGCATCACTCACACATTCCCTACTCATTACCTATCATAAGGTATCTGGATTAGGAAAGCATGACATCAAACATTCCCTATCAAACTTATCGGGCATCATACTTCACCTATCATATGGTTGGTTACTGTTGATCATCAAAGCTTGCACCTCTCCAATAGTCTTATGGGAAATTCAATGAGTGAGGGACTATTTTGTGCCTTACTGAATACCTCTCAGATTTTTATAGAAAGCTAACTCTTCCTTGGGTTCTTGAGAAAAGGGTAGAAGGAAATGTAAACATAAAACATAAAAAAGGTGATGTGCCAAAGATTTTACAACATTTCAAACCCAATTTTTCATTTGAGTGATATAATTAGGCATGGAACACTGCAACCCTTCATTGTTGGGAAGAGAACAAATAACAAAGGCTAACAACAAGCACAATGCATACTTTCAAATATTCCCCCAAGAAGTATTCATTAAGGTCTAATCAAACATAAAGGTTTCCAAGGTTAACAAAAAATTGTTCATAAATTGCATAAACTCTCTGTCCTAATACAACAAAATATAACAAAACAACAACCATTTAGAAAAATAGAGAAGTCCACTAACATAATCTAGTTTTCACAAGTTATTATCCTACCATATAAGCCTACAACATGGAAATCAACAACTTAAACTATTTGAATTCAACTTGCTTGACACATTTTTTCATTCAGAATGAAAATATCAAGAAGAAAAACTTGACAAAGGCCATACATGCATAGTCTAAAAAAAATTATTCCAAATAATTCATGCTTAAATATCAAATGAGCTTTAAAATAGAGGTCAGATTCCAATTCGATAATAGTTTGAGTAGAAACAATATAACATGCTAGAGAAAAGTAGTTATGCAACTCTACTTCTGAAAATAGTTCTTAAAACCTAAGAAAACTAAAGAAACTTTTCCTTAGCAAAGGAAAGTTTTGAAACTTGGAACCAACCCTTTCCTTCTATCACCAACTCTTATTTATAGTTGCAGAAAGAAGAAAACACCGCCACAACATGGTAGTAATTACTACCAAGTTTTGACATTTGAAAGCACATGATCTGATCATAGATGTTTAGTAAGGTCACAACAATCTTTTCTCATCAACTCTCAACTATCGCATTTATCCTCTTTAGACATTTAGCAAAGATAGTTATCTAAAAATTATCAAATCTTATAAAATAGTCTAGAAAAAGTCTAGTTGACCAGTCACATAACCCAATGGCACCAACTCAAAGCTTCCATCTCAAAAACCAAAAAGGTCCTACAAGCTCTGACAAACACCCAAAAAATATCACTTTATAAAACTGAAAACTACTCGTAGTGAAGAGATGACATTTCAAACAAGCAGAAACTCTCAAACTTATGATATAGCACCTTGAGAAAATCCTCAACGAGTTGACACATGTCCTTGATCTCTCTCGAAAGAAAGTAAAAAATGAAAGTCGTGTATCCACTATGTGGCACATTGCACACCTTTCCGATAGCTTTACTCAAGCATGGACACATCTGAAGCCAAAAACATCCAACTTTCTTGCATGCAAAACATTGTTCAGAGAATGAACTAGAATACTAGTTTATTTTACTTTTGCACTTTGTTTCCTTGTGACCAAATTTATTACATGAAAATAAAACACCATTGAAAGATGGGTACCTTTGAGCATTTGGCTATCTGATAAGTGGTCTCCTAGAAATATTCCTTGGATTTCTTCTCTACTTCCTTTTATGTCGAGTCTTTTGATTATACACTGTGTTTGAGGTCTACACAACCTTACAGCTTTCACCTGCTTCATTTCCCAAACCACCTTTTCCTTTAGAAGGTTTCTTCCATGTAGTCAATTCATCAAGCTTGGTAGAGATTGACTTCAAATTATCTTCACAGAGTTTCACTTTCTCTAGATTTGCTTTCAGGTTCACCACCTCTTGTTCAAGTCTAGTGCATTCATCAATCTTTCTATGTACGACTATATTTAGAGAATATTCAATTCTTTTCTTCTCCTCCACTTGCACTTTCAATATGGTGATCTCTTCATTTTCTTGTTTCAATTGCTTACTTACTTCTCTATGTCTTTCTTTGAATTTCTTCAATTTATCTTTCAATTTCTGGACACATTCATTTGCCTCATCAATATTTTCTTTCAAATCTCTATTTTTACTCTCAGCCGTGTCAAGGTCTTCAAGGGCATCCCAAAGTTCTCCTTTATCATCCATTTTTTCAATCTTGAAAATCTTCCTCAAGATATTAGACTTCTACGGAGGAACCAAGCTCTGATACAAATTGTTAAATACCCAAGATATTGAGAGGGTGGTGAATCAATATCTTCTTAAAATTATTGAACAAATACCATCCAATTACTCCAATGCATATGATAGTTAAGATAAGTAAGAGCATTAACAAAACATGAAAGCACACAACACATGAACACCAATATTTTTACATGGAAAGCCAAAAATGGGAAAAACCATGGTGAGGGTTAACTCACAATATAGTATAACTGGTTATAAGATATTACAAAAGGGTGGCTCATTGCTAGGACTCACTATCCAAAATGGGAGGCTCACTGCTTACAAAATATACAATAACAAGATGGCTTACAACTATAAATTGAAATGATAAGATACACTTAACAAGTGTTGATTCAGTTCCTTTGATGCTCAGTAAACTGACTTAACACACTTCATCATCTTCACACTTCTTAACATTCACACCATACTACACTTCAACAATTTCAAAACTATCCAATATGTGTGTGTGTGTGTGTGTGTGTGTGTGTGTGTGTGTGTGTGTGTGTGTGTGTGTGTGTGTGTGATACATCCACAAGCATCAATTAGGTTGGCCTAATTAGATCAAACTGTTATTCACTAAAAAGATCAACTGTCGGTTTCAAGCTTGCAAAAAATCTTTCCAAAAACAATTCAAATGTGTGGCATGCTACAACATGTCAGCATGGAACTAAGATAGGTCACACATACATCCACAACACAAAAAATAATACATTACATCATTAACAATATATTAGGTCAGCCAGAGATAGACATAATGACAAAATACAACAACAAAATAATGCCAACTCTCCACATGAGCACCTGTGCACACGAGATTCTGAACATACAACCTTTTAGCATCCATAAACCATTCCTCAAAACCACAAGCAATAATAATCATCAACAAAGGATTGCAGACCAAAATACTGGAGGATAGTAACTGCATACTGGTTCAGAATACCAGATCAAACTTGAATATAATATTTTGTAGTTGCAACTCATATAACATGGTGATATAAATGACAACACAAAAGTTGTAAAATGAGATTTTCTTCATTCTTCCAACAATCTCCACCTTTGTCACTGATGGAAACATGTACCAAAATTTACAAAACCTCCTATGTACAACACACTCTCCTTTTCTCTCCATAACATCCTCTCCCCCTATCACTTTTCACCCCCCCTTTAACATCAAGGATAAAGGGTGGTCCAAAAATATGAAAACTAAAAGAAAATATCCAAACTATGGTGAGCCTTAAAGGTCCTTAAGAATACCTTTCCAAGCTACCTTTCCATTGTCCCAACTCTTCTTTGCAGAAATCAGCATTTTGTTCAAGGATTCCAACTCCACTAGACTTTCCTTTGAATCATCTAGAGAACCTGGAGTCAGGTTTATCTTTTCTAATTTCTCTGCACTTTCCAAATCATTGGAAACTAGGGAGTATTCCATTCTTACAAGGTCACCTATATGACCAAATCTTCTAATAATATCTTCCTTCTACTTCTATAGAATAAATAATTTGTCTCTATGAGCAGAGATGGCATTCTAGGTTGTCTTGTCTCTATCTTTGGATACATTGTACATATTGGTGATAGTAGTCAGCTAGGGATCAATGGAGTCCATGAGATCATTAATATTCTAAGTGGAATTCGACCACTTTAAGCAGTAAGCAAATACAATATTTGCTTTAGACTTATAAGCCTGCACAACTTCCAGATTCTTTTCAACATTTGTGTGTGCTAGAGCACACTTATCATGAAGTGCCAAAAGTCTCTTCTCTACAATTTTCTCTTCAACCTCTCGTATTTTCTTCTCACCAAGTTCAGAGCTAGACTCCTTAAAGGAATCCAATCGAAGTTTCAAATTCTCTACTTGAGTGAGATGTATCCATTGAAGTACTAGGTGTGGCCTCCTACAAAGTTGTGTCATAGAAAAATGGCCCCTTGTAATTTTCATGGACTTTTAGGTCTTGTTTCATGGTATTTTATATACTTTTCTTTTATTTTATGTCGCAACATGGCTTGAACATGCATATTTAGGTACTAAAATTCAAACAATGATGTCTTATGAAGTTGTTGTGAAGTGTTGTAAGACATTTCTACATTCTTCTAGACTCTATTCAATACAATTCACCTAAAAATCACCTTTTTACACATCATCAAGTCCTATTTTGAAGTGTTGCAAAGTCTTGTAACAAGATTTCACAGTTTCCTAGGCATGACTTCACTATTTATCTCTTCTTATGAATTAATTGAGCCCCCCTTATGTCCTCATATGATTTAATTAAGTGTATTTTTGGATATCATCTCGACAAACAACATTAAATGAAACTTAATTCCCGACACTTTTTTTAGGTCCTAGGTGGGACCCATTCACCATGGGTGGCGAATGAGTCCCCCTTGGCCCTAAATTCAAAATATTTTAAATTTATTTTTGGTATTTTATTAAAAATCACTTGGTGTTGGCCTATGATGAGGTATGAATGGGAAACTATGACATAAGATTGTATAAATAGGTATTTTTCATCTCCTACAATCTCATTCATTCAAGCAACCTCATACACACATTCAAGCATCTTAAAACATCTTTTCAAGCAACATTCAATCACTTTGAAGCATCCATTGGCATTACTTTAGACTTTCATTATCAATGGTTTGGTGAGTTAATAGCATTTGCATGTTGTTAGTTTATCTTTCCTTTACATTTCATTATTCTATTAAGGGTTTGATTACTTCAAGTGGGGTTTTCCCAAGGAAAACCCCTATTTGCTAACTCTCAACCTTGTATCCCTCTTGCATGTGTGTTTGTAGACTTAGGTATCAAATTTATCAATCATTTATGTGTTGAAAAGTGGAATGAAAATTCAACTAGGTGTTTCAAGTCAACTTAAGTATATTTCAAGCTTAAAGAGAGTTATTCATATGTTTCCTGGAGAATTGACTTTGACAACCCAACAAGCAGACATTTCCAGATCTGGTGTTGTAGAGTTGTCTTATGATTTTCTAGAATTTTGGGAGAAGACTGATTTTCCATCAGTGGTGAATGATTCCCACCTTAGGACTGAAAATATGAGTTTTGTCAAATTCTAGATCTTGATTGTCATAAACTAGTTCCCGACACTATTTTACTAAGAGGACTAATTCACCCTCCTGCCCGAATGAGCCCCACTATGAAAAATCAATAATTTTCATCAACATAAAAAAAACACTCTAAAATCATCACAATTCATCTAGGTGCACTCAATTTCATCCCTTCTCTTTTTGTTTTGCATTATTTCTTCATTTACATAATTGTTTTCATATCACAATGTGTTTTCAAACATATCTTAAATTGCGCTTTTGCATTCATTTTAATTCATCTAGATCAGTCAATTACATTTATTTTACTTCATTTAGGCATAAAAACATCACACATAACATTAATTGAATGAACCCCATGCATTTTTGGGTCCTATCTCTCTCCTTTTAGGGGAAAAACCCTAGAAGAGCTAGAGTTGTCCATAGTGACCCAAAAATCTATGGTTCATTTTGGTGAACTTGACTTTTGAACACTTTAGATTTCTGATTTCATTCTCATATTGCATCCTAGTTTACATTTGCATTAGCATTCAATTAGAACATTGTTTTGTTTTTGCATTCTAGGTATTTCATATTGCATTAGTGAAAGCTTAATTTAGATTTCATTTTTGCATTGTATCTCATTGAAAAATAAAAAAATATGCATTCTGCATCAGCACTTGCATTCTGTAGAACATTTAAATCATCTTAAAAATTCTAAAAAACAAAAAAATTGCATCCTGTGACTCATTTGCCACCTTGGGCGAATCAGTCCCTCTGCACTTTTTAGACAACATTTCACACACCTTTCTGGCATTTTTCTGCATTTTAGTTCACTATTCCTATATTCCATTTTAATTTTTTAGAATCTCTATTATTACTCATTTATTGCATATTAGTTTATTTGCATCATGGCATTTTATTTCAATAAGTTTTTGAATTCATTAGAATCATTGGTAGACATGTCGAACTATGCCTTTATTTGTGACCCTAATAACATTGACCTACCTCATGCTCTTTCAACTCATCATGATTGTCCTCCTAATGATGTAGACATCATTGGAGAAGATGATGTTAGCATGAACCAGTTCTACAATGACCACCTTGAAAACTTAGAAGCCAATGCAACCTTTTATCCCTCCATGAAGTCACAAGATCTTTCACCAGTTGCACCTCCTGATCACTTTGCATATTTGCATCTTTAAATCAATGATGGACCTACGGTTCCTCCCTCAAGAGGATCTAGCTCCTTTAACCCAACACATTCAAACCCATTTTTTGATTATAAAGTCACAAACACTTCCATAAACCTTGATGCAACATATGGCAACAGTTTCACTATCTGGAGTAAGCAAGGTTGTGACACGAAACAAGAACATGACATTCATCAGTTTATGGAACAAAACCCAACCGAAGTAAACACAATAGGACTAGGATATCAAGATCCTTCTCATCCTAATAGACATCCTCTTCAACCTAGGAGACTTTGGGATGCTAGTAAACTAATCTTGAATCCTCTGCCTAACTTGAACATTCTTTTTCCATGTGAACAACCATTCTCTCCTTCTAATGATTAGAATGTTAGGATCCCTAGGGGTCCCCTTCTTCCTTCTATTCATGAAAAAGGAGAACCTAGCAAATGAAAATGATCATACAAATTAAAGAAGCTAAATTTTCCTACACATCCTCCACCTGAATAAGAAAGGAAACTTCAAATGCTTTTAAACAAAGGTCTTATACTCTTACCACCTTCAAATAGGTTGGTCATTCATCCTGACGATTCCCACATACCATATTGCAAATATCATTGCATTATTTTCCATCAAATAGAAGCATGGCGAACATTGAATGAGATACTAGATAAGTATAATTTCACTAATATCAAATTCTTTCCTATCATCCCTTAAAGCATAATTGCCTTATCATGCCATAGTTGAAGGATTTTTCATTCTCACTATTGCATTATCCTTTCCATCATCATCTTTGGCTCCTACTTGTTTTCCCCTTTTTGGATACAAGTAGTTGTTTGCCTTTATCCTTGTAATGCACTTGTCCTTGTCTCTTTACTATGTTATTCATTTTTCGCTTACCTTTTAAGATTGAGAATCAAATAACTTAGTTAATGGTTGAATTACACTTGAATTACTTGTTTCTTTTATTTTTCTTTCATGTGTGTATCGTGTTCCCCTATGCCATGTGTTTGATGTTCCCTCTCCTTGTGCACTTCTTCTATTTGTACCTCTATTCTTCTAATCGTTGTTCTTTGTTTTTTCTTTTGTTTTGTGTTTTCCATTTGGGGATGATGCAAACATATAAAGACGCCCTATGTCTCTTCCATGTTGACCCAAAAGGTCCTTGTTTTTTGTTTTTTTTTTGTGTTTTATATTTGGGGATGATGCAAAGCATAGAGATGTCCTATGTCTCTTTCATGTTGACCCAAAAGGTCCTTGTATTTTCTTTTGTTTTGTGTTTTTTGGGATGACAAAGTGTAGAATTCCCTATGTCTCTTCCATGTTCACCCAAAAGTCCTTGTCTTTCTTTTGTTTTGTTCTTTCCTTTTGAGGATGATGCAAAGCATTGAGACTGAAATGTATCCTTCATGTTGACTCAAAATATTTTTCCTTTTCATTTTCTTTTCGCTTGTGTTTTCCTTTTGGAGACAATGCAAAGTGTCGAGACTGCATTGATGTCTCTTCCATGTTGACTCAAAATGGACTTTCATTTTCCTTTGTTTTCACTCTCTTTTTGTCATTCTTCTAGTTCTACATGTATTTAGGGAATGGTGACAATTCCAAGCTCTTTCATAAAAATATTGTAGCAATGAACATACTGTCCCCAAATCCATAGAACCCTTATGTGTTTGGTGTGCTTTCTTTTCTGGGGGGGCAACTCCCTTTCTTTTTCTTTCATTTTCCTTGACATGATGCAGCCTAACTTTGAAACATATGACTTGGCAGAGGGCTTTCCAAGTTGGCTCTTGTGTCCTATTTTCTCTTTTCTTTTTCTTTTCTTCTCTACTTTCAAGTAATTGCTCACAGAACAATGTGTAGAAATTCCTTTAAAGTGGGGGGCATACATTACCATAATTCATTTGCATGACTGGTTCCTAGTGTAGCCTTGTCCTTTGTGTGATGCATTTGTTACTTTGTGGATGACATTGGGTGTGATGTCCTTCATAAGTGTGATATATCTTAGCATATTGCATTCCTCTTGGTGGCTTGATGTGGTGCACTATATCCCCAAAGTTGTGAAAATACTATTCTTTGATTGGTCCTCTCTTGGAGACATTAGACACAATGTTTTGTAAGTGACTGACCTTGCATAAACTTAACAAGACTCCTTTGAACATTTTTTTACATTTTTCATTTTGACACCTTGCATAAAACAACTTGCATGATTGTGGTACCCCTTGTCTTTTCATTTATAAGAATTTTTCTTTGGGATGCCTTGTTAAAGTTATCAATGGGCATAACTTTAACCTGGTTGAGTGGGAGACCCACCTAGTAGGATGACTTTTCCCCTAGCCACTTTTGTGTTTTTGTGAGTGCATACAAACTAGCATATGTATCTTAGCTTTTTGGGCCTTCTCACCCAGTGGAAAACTAATTATGTGGCCCCAGAGTGAGTACATTTGGGTTTTCTCACCCGGTAGACCGTCCTTTGTCCTATCACCCTACAGTGAGTAAACATTCTCTTGTAACCTAGATCTTATCCACAACTAGTTGGATTAGTGATCAAAGCTTCATTCAATTCATTTCAACACATGCATGTTCCTTTGTTCTTATGCTTAGTTTTCCATGGGATCTTCATCCTGGGGGCTTGATCATCTCTCTTGATTGTTGTATTTCATCTTGCTAACGTAAGTGCATTTGAACCCTCCTCTTAATGTTCATGGCTACTTTAGTGTGAGCTTGAAGCAGGTTCATCGTCTCACTAAAGTGGGGGCTAAATGTGTCATAGAAAAATGGCCCCTTGTCATTTTCATGGCCTTTTAGGTCTTGTTTCATGGTATTTGATATATTTTACTTTGATTTTATGTTGCAACATGGCTTGAAAATCCATATTTAGGTACTAAAATTCAAATAATGATGTCTTGAGAAGGTATTGTGAAGTGTTGTAAGACATTTCTACATTCCTCTAGACTCTATTAATTACAATTCACCTAAAAAACACCTTTTTGCACATTATCAAGTCCTATTTTGAAGTGTTGTAAAGTCTTGTAACAAGATTTCACACTTTCCTAGGAACAACTTTACTATTTATCTCTTCTTATGACTTAATTGACCCCCTTTATGCCCTCGTATGCTTTAATTAAGTGTATTTTTAGATATTATCTTGACAAACAACATTAAATGAAACTTAATTCCCGACACTTGTTTTTAGGTCCTAGGTAGGACCCATTCACCATGGGTGGCGAATGAGTCCCCCTTGGCCCCAAATTCAAAATATTTTAAATTTATTTTTGGTATTTTATTAAAAATCACTTGATGTCAGCTTGTGATGAGGTATGAATAGGAAACTACGACACAAGATTGTATAAATAGGCATTTTTCATCTTATTTTACATCTCCTACAATCTCATTCATTCAAGCAACCTCATACAAGCATTGAATCATCTTACAACATCTTTTCAAGCAAGATTCAAGCACTTTGAAGCATCCATTGACATTACTTTAGACTTGCATTATCAAGGGTTTGGTGAGTTAATAGCATTTGCATGTTTTTATTTTATCTTTCCTTTACATTTCATTATTCTATTAAGGGTTTGATTACTTCAAGTGGGGTTTGACCAAGGTAAACCCCTATTTTTTAACCCTCAACCATTTTTCCCTCTTGCATGTGTGTTTGCAGAGTTAGGTATGCAAATTTATCAAGTATTTATGTGTTGAAAAATGGAAAGAAAATTCAACTCGGCGTTTCAAGTCAACTTAAGCATATTTCAAGCTTGAAGAGAGTTTTATGTTGTTTCTCACATAATTGACTTTGACAACCCGACAAGCAGGCATTTCTAGACCTAGTGTTGTAAAGTTGTATTCTAATTTTCTAGAATTTTGGGAGAGGATTGATTCCCCATCAGTGGAAAATGAGTTCCACCTTAGGACTGAAAATTTGAGTTTTTTCAGATTCTAGATCATGACTGTCAGAAACCAGTTCCCAACATTATTTTACTAGGAGGAGGACTAATTTGCCACCTTGGGCAAATGAGTCCCCTCTGTGAAAAATAATTCATTTTCATCAGCATCCAGAACACTACATAATCATCACAATTCATCCAGGTGCACTCAAATTCATCCCTTCTCTTTTTGTTTTGCATTATTTCTTCATTTACATAGTTGTTTGCATATCACAATGTGTTTTCAAACATAGCTTAAATTGCACTTTTGCATTCATTTTAATTCATCTAGATTAGTCAATTTCATTTATTTTAATTCATTTAGGCATAAAAACATCACACGTAACATTAATTGAATGAACCCCATGCATTTTTGGGTCCTATCTCTCTCCTTTTAGGTGAAAAACCCTAGAAGAGCTAGAGTTGTCCATCATTGTTCGTGGAGGATTCTCTAGGGGACCTTAAAGTTTCTACAACCTACCTTTGATCTTCTTCATTATTCCCCATATATTCCCCATTTTTCTCTTCTTCCTCTCCCTTTTCTTATTCCTGTTCCTTCTTTTATTCTTGTACTTTATCTTCTTCTTTTCCATCTTCTTCCTTTTCATCTTTGTTTATGTTTCCTTCTTCATTTCCTTCACCTTTATCTTTATCCTATTCTCCTCTAGCTTTATCTTTTTCACCTTCATCTTTACCCTTCTCTTCTTCAACATGCTCTAGAATAACATCATCATGCTTCTCTGGCTCAACTTCTTCCTCATTCTATTTCTCCATCTCTGGAGGATCATTTTCAACACCTATATTTGGAAAGATATTTGTATCATTTGTTTCTAGAGGAATGCTTGTATCACCTATATGAAAAGGAAATTATTCCTTTACTTCTTCTATAGAAACTTCTTCTCTTGATTTGGGTGCAGAACTGGATGGGAGTGCACTAAACATGCCATATTTTTGAGCCATACTTCTGATGGATTTTGTAGTTTCTTTCCTTATTTTCTTTATTTTCTTCTTGTCCTTTTTCATCAATGTGTTCACTCTTTTCTTCATTTGGAACATATTTGAACATATCTTCTTCAAAGTCTCAAAAAAATTCGAGGTCAAAGAGGGCTCAAGTTTCTCAAAAGCATCAGTTCTGATATTTTCTTCCAAATCAATAGCCTTTGATCTCCTCTTCATCAGGGATTCCCACATTTTCTCAGGAACATTATTCTTTACATAATCCAAATTAACTTCCAATGTGAGATCACATTTGAATAACAACTAAATCAAAATTTTCTTGTCCTCTCTACCTATTTGATCATAATACTCTGTTGTAGGCTTCATCATATCTCTAAAATGTATCAAGGTATTAAATAATGCCTCCAATTTGAAAGGGAAACTAGGTCTTACTGAAGAGTCCTTTATTTCTTCCTAGTCTAGAGAGTCTTCTTCTGTCACCTTAGCCTTCTTTTATTTCAGTTTGGTGTGCACATGAACACCAAAATCCTATTATTCATCTTCCTCAGAGGACGACAGAATATGAAGTCTCTTAGAACCAATACTAGCTTCCTAAGAAGCACCTTCACTAGAGGACATGCTTCCTCTTCTCTTTCTTACCAACTTTGTTGCAGGGTTTTCCTCCTCTACCTCTTGTTTTGTAGAGATTCTAAGGTTCTTTTTCCTTGTATATTTTTCAAGATTTCTTTCCTCTTTTTACTAGTGGCACCAAAGGAGTCTCTTTCCTTTTACCATATCTAGTATTGGTCCTGGAAGGAGTTGGGCCTTTACCTTTACTAGTAACACTGGGTTCTACCTTCACTATAGGGGTTGTAGATGGTTTTGAAGGAGTAGTCCTTCTAGATCTCCTTGGACCTAATGATTCTCCAACCATCTATTCTCCCATGGCTCTTCTTTGTACAATCTACTCATGAGTGAAGCTTGTCTCTCTAAGCCTTTTATCTACATTCTTTCTTATCATAGGCTTCCTATGATCCAAGTGAACTTCCATAGATTTTTCTGCATATGTGCCAACTCTAGGTTCACTAGCATCTTTCAAAATTTTCAAAAAAACTTGCACATAGACTTCTGCTTCATCCTCTATAATCTCATACCCCAATGGTTGTATCTAGACAGTCTAGGATTCAACAACTTCAATCATGCATTCATCAGAAGAGACATGAAAAATGATATCGTTCTTATATTTTTCAACTTTCTTAGGAATCCTCTCTTTCATTCATATTGCTCTTGAAATAAAGAAATAATGTTGTTATAGCATTATTTCTAGCCTTTAAATCACCCAAACTATGCATATAGTCAAATATTTGATGTGCAACTAGTCTAGATGAGTCCCAAAAAACTACACCATCTCTTTCGGGAAGATTCCTAAGGAAATAGAGTAACAAACACACAATCAAGGATCCAAATTTAAATGCATAACTCTTCTCCCTTGGGTCATCTTCAATTTCTCAAATAACTGTTGTTAAAGAAGTTCACACAAATCATAATCTACACCATTAATTGCCATATCATAACCATTGTAAATTGTTGTAGTAGATACAAAATTCACTCTATTAGTGAAGTAAATCTTGTGTTCAATCATTATTGCAGCATACTTCATAGAAGGATTTGTGATAGGCTTTGTAGTAAGAGCTCTCTTGTCATATGTAGCTCTGGTGAGTGTCATCACCACTTCATTCTTTACAGATTTCAACATAGGTACTGGTCTGATGTAACAGAGTATATTAATAGCCTTAATTGCTTCCTTAGTTATAAGATGAGGTTTGTTAGGATAAGAACTTATCATGCATTCTGTCGAGAGCTATTTTTACATATTTACCATCAACAATGGAGCTTAAATTTTGAAAGTAATTCCATCTATCCAATTTCTTCGCAACAATGTTTGAATACTCAGCTTTTATTAAGAAATCATCTCCAGTGAGCTCATTCTGCCATATGTCTATCAATTTACTATGATTGTATTCCTTAGTCTTGACTCAAATGTACATTTTGGTATTTTTAGTAGGCATAACCCCATGAAGAATTGATGAGAAGGAGCCTAGAGGGTCGTCTTCAAAAACCTTCATAGAATACTTCTTATAGGATGGTCTAGGTCTTTCTAACACATTCACAACTATAGGGGTTTCCATTTCTCCAAAAAATCAAGCTCGAATGATTTCAGAACAAAGATTCACACAAACCCACAACACAAAAAAATAAAATACCTTTTTCTTTCATGAAAACCAAAACTAGGGTTTGCACAACTGACACTTCTAATCGCCTCAAGAGTGCTCCAAAACACTCTCGAATTTCTTCAAATTCATAATGATTAAAATTAATCACTAATTCACTTTATAAAACAATGATCTGCCCTAATTCACATTAAATACGACCGATTTCAAAAAGTTGCTAAAAACCCTTCTTCATTGCATAGAAAAACCCTAATTTTCTCTACAAATGAACATTTCCACACCTTTTCTTCTAGTTCCTTTTGCATAACCTCTTTTTATCCATTCCTTAAAACATATCTTCATGCCAAAGACTAACACACCAAATATCCAAGGGCTTCAAACAATTCTTTGTTAAAGTTCCACCTAAGACCATGTTGGGTCTAATTCCCAGAGGAATTGTCTACACTAGATGGGGGCATAGATGCATCTGATGTTTCAAGCTCTTCTTTCTTCTTCCATATCTTGTTCATTTCTTTCTTAACCTCAATCTTTTCAAGTTTCTTCATTGGTTCATTCTTTTGTACTACATTAGACATCTTTCCCTTTTTACTTCTACAAACTCTTGAAATGTGTCCCAGTTTGTTGCAATTGTAGCAAACAACATTCTTTTGATTTGTTTGACTTCCATTAACCCTTGACCTGCACTAATTTTCTTTGTGTTCAAAATTGTTACATGTATAGAAATATCCATTAAAAGATTAATTTATTCATTATACCTCCATTAAACCAATTCATCATCTGATTTCTACATTCACTAGCTCTATGTCCAACTTTCTTGCATGCAAAATCCTGTCTGGAGAAGGAACTAGCATACTAGTTTATTTTACTTCTAGACTCTATTTTCATGTGACCAAAATCATTACATGAAAAGAAAAAACCATTGAAATATGGGTACCTTTGAGCATTTGGTTTTTTGATAGGTGGTCTCCAAGCAAAGTTCTTTGGATTTCTTCTTTGCTTCCTTTTATCTCGATTCTTTTGACTATCCACTGTGTTTGAGGTCTGCAAAGCCTTAGAACTTTCACCCACTTCATTTCCCAAATCACCTTTGTCTTTAGAAGGTTTTTTCCTTGTAATCAGTTCATCTGCTTCATGGAGCTTGACTTGAAATTATCTTCATAGAGTTTTTCTTTCTCCAGAACTGATTTCAGGTTTACCACCTCTTGTTCAAGTCTAGTGCATTCATCAGTCTTGCTTTGTACCACTGTATTTAGACAATCTTCAATTATTTTCTTCTCCTCCAATTGCACCTTCAATCCAGTGATCTCTTCATTTGCTTGTTTCAATTGCTCACTTACCTCTCTATGTCTTTCTTTGAATTTCTTCAATTACTCTTTCAATTTTCAGACACATTCATTTTCCTCATCAAGATTTTCTTTCAAATCACTATTTACACTCTCAACCTTGTCAAGATCTTCAAGAGCAGCCTAGAGTTCTTTATCATCCATTTGTGCAATCCTAAGAATATTCCTCAAAAGGAACCAAGCTTTGATACCAATTTTTAAATACCCAAGATACTAAGGAGGGGGTGAATCAGTATCTTCTTAAACTTATTGAACAAATACCATCCAATTAATCCAATGCATATAATAGTAAAGATAAGTAAAAGAAATAGGAAAACATGAAAACACACAACACATGAACACCAAGAATTTTATGTGGAAAACCAAAAATAGGAAAAACCACAGTGAGGGTTAGATCACAATATAGTATAACCAATTGGGTATGTACAAGATCATGATAGGCCAAAAAGTGGCAATATGATGGGTATGTGGCTGACGACTTTTATTTTACCCAAAATTGATGAAACGAAAAGGGTTTTTAAAGGATATTTTCAGATTTCCACCAATATAAATTATGCTATACTTTGAATTTAATAAGTAATTATTATTCATTTTCTATTCAAATTATGACTAAAGTCCCGATTGATAGGCTGATTGAAAAACATCTATAGCTTTGAAACAGTATCAAATTTTTTGAATCCAAAACATGCATCACATTCTATGCTTCACATATTATATGATTAAAAAAAGAAAAGTTGAATTTCATGAAGTTTTGACCAAGTTAAGGTGGTCAAACATATGAGTTTTTAATATTTTAAAAAAATTGTAATAAAAAATTCATAATTAATTATTTACTTGAAAAACAATTACAAAAAAATATGCATCACATCAGGACATGAGTCCTTTAATTATATCTAAAATCTTATAAAAAAATATTATCATTATATTGTGGTTAGGGTGGTCAGACAGACACCTACTTCTTATTTTTTCCCTAAAATTTAAGTACTACTGCATTGAAATTTTAAATTTTAACCAAATAGATTTTTTATATATTTTTAAAACCTAGTATTTTAGAAACTACATTCAATTTACTATAGATTCTATTCTTACATATTTTTGAAATAATATAGATAACTTATTCAAATTTTTACATCAAGTTGCCTAATTCTTATTTTTCTAAATTTTTTGCCACTTAAGGGCCTACTTTTTCCATAATGATCCTGCACATACCCAGTTATAAGATATTAAAAAAGGGTGGCTCATTTCTAGGACTTAGTTTCAAAAATTGGAGGCTCGCTGCCTATAAAAGATACAATAACAAGATTGCTTACAACCAAAAATTGAACTGATAAGATATACAGGTAACAAGTGTTGATTTAGTTCCTATGATGCTCAGTAAACTAACATAACACACTTTATCATCTTCACACTTCTTCACATTCGTACCATACTACACTTCAAAAATTTCAAAAAATATCCAATATATATATCTGATACATCCACAAGCATCAATTAGGCTGGCCTAAATAGATGCAACCCTCATTCACCAAAAAGATCAATTGTTGACTTCAAGCTTGCACAAAATATTTCCAAAAAAAATTCAAACATGTGGCATGCTACAACATGTTAGCATGGACCTAAGATAGGTCACACATACATCCGCAACACAAAAATTAATCCATTACATTATCAACAATACATTAGGTCGACCAGAGACAAACCTAATGACAAAATACAACAATAGAATAATGCCAACTCTCCATACAAGCACCTGTCCACATGAGATTTTGAACATACATCCTTTTAGCATCCATAAACTATTCCTCCAAACCACAAGCAATAATAATCATAAAAGAGGATTGCGGACCAAAATATAGGAGGATAGTAAATGCATACCAGTTTAGAATACTAGATCAAACTTGAATATAATCTTGTTGTTGCAACTCATATAGCATGGTGGCATCAATGACAAAACAAAAGTTGTAAAATGAAATGTTCTTCTTCATTCTTCCAACATATAGCTCTTTAAGAAAATCCATGTTGAGTTCATACATGTCTAGACTCTCTCTTGAAAGGAAGGAAAAAAATGAAAGTCATGCAACCATTATGTGGCACATTGTGCACCTTTTTGATAGATTTACTTGAGCGCGAACACATCCAAAGCCAAAAAAATATTCAAGACAAAAATAAAAAATGATCAAGAAAAAAATGCTTCACAGTTTTGGAAACTCATAGGGGGTACCTAGGCCTTTAGTAATTCTTGGAGTTTGAGGAAAGCAGTATGTTGTGCCTGCCAATCTGCATTTGTCAGTTGGAAAAAAGTATGGATGTGCCTATATGCTTAGTCCAAATTGAAAAATTCTTTGAAAGAAACAAATCCCCATCTAGAAGAAACTTCCCCAAGGTGATAATAAAGTCAAGAAAGAGGAAAGATCTCATGCTCAACATCATCAACTGTTAGCATCATGCCTGAACCTGGGAGTTCTATAGAAGTTTGGACCTTACGTTGGATCGCATTCATGACCTACTTAACTGTTAGCACATCTCCATCCGGTGAAAGAAGAGGAAGTGGCCCAAAGTCAACTAGGATGTTGAATTCCTTCTTGATTTCATTGACCTACTTGTTCAACACTGTCTGACAATCCTTGCACCTCACTGCAACTTTGTGGAAATTAATGATCTCATTTTCTTTAATAGGGGTGACTCTTCGATCATGAATCCTTGCACTTTTCAGGGCCTTATTAGTGGCCACACACAACTTGGAAATCAAGCTTTGTGATTCCACTATCTGGGGAGCACATATTTGTAGAAATTGATTCACCATTAGGCCAACCTTTATATTTAATTCTTGAACGTCCCTTAAGAATTGCAAAGCAGGCCCGAGATGTCAATGATGACTATGATCCACTCCCAATGTGTAGATACTAGCTTCTTCATTATCAGGAGGGTCCCAGATCCTCATGTAGTAGCTAGCTCCTAGTTAAACTAAGCCTCTCTTACTCTTATATCTTCCTCCATTTGTTTTCTTTCTCTGAGGGAATTTGTCAATTCTGAGCTCAGCCTTTTGATCTCTTGTTTTGAATTTTCTACAAGTCTGTGTGGGCCTTCTAAAGATTGTCGAAAGTTTGAGATAGGAAACCATCTAGCTCTCTTCTCATATTTTCCCGAGCGTGTTGGTACTTTGCATTCGCTTGGCACTTAGTAGCCAACTCACGTTTCAATTTTTCAATTTCAACATAAAGCTAAACCTATTCACCCTAAGATTCTGCAAGAAACTTAGATGTTTCTCCTTGCTGACTTTGTATTTTCCTTATGTGGGCCATCTCAAAATCTTTGGCTCGGATCTCATTCTACTACCTGCTCACTATTTCTTGGCTGATCCCACAATACTAGTTTACACTTTCTCAGAGATCTTGATTTTTGCTAAAATCACATATTTTTAGAAAATATAATGATTTAAGCCTTGAAAAGTTCCATTTAGAGGATTCCAGTTAAAGAGGGTTTGATCAAACCATCTTAGATCAAACCCCCTTGGATAGAACCCCGCTAGTTTTAAATCATACCTATAACAAAGTCTCCTTTATACCCATCAAAATGTTGATAAAAAACAAATTTTGATTTATCTTTTGGTGGATCAAATGAATTCATTTAAATTTAATTTTTTTGTGAGTATGTAGTCCTTATTATAAACTTCCCAAAAAGTATAATTTAAATAAATTTAATTTGATTATTATATTTATTTTTTATTTCTTGTGAATGTAGGTTTTTCTTTGAAAATCAAGCTCTTTGTTCTACACATGTGGAAAAATAGTAGATTATCAAAAATAAATTGAAAAATATAAGTGCACCAGATATTGAAGTCCTTGATCCAACAAAAAAAATTGAATTTTGATACATACAAAAAGGTTACGCGTTACACAGTCAGCCTATGTCTGAATTGTAATTGGTTTGACTTCGATACTTGATTAAGGGAAAAATATTCAATAAAACACTATGATCGAGGCATTTCATCTCCTGCCAGAATCTCCGAAAGTCTACCTTTTTTTCTTTTCAACCATCCCTTGTGCTTCAACTATGTGTTGAGGGATTTTCCCATTGGGATGTTCTTCTGATACTCTGCCTACAACACATAGAAATTCAACCATTTTGGTCACTTGAGTGGAATGTGAGTCAAGTCAATATATACCTCTGACCTTTCTTGAGTTGTATTCCTCTATCTCTTAAAATACTTCTGACTCTCATGTTTCAAACTGAAGTGATTTACTGGGTTGTAGTCCCACTTGTCACAAATCAGAACTACGCCTAAGGCTACCAATAGATTTGTGAGATCACCCTCAACTTTCCCCTTGTTCAGTGTTACCTGACTATTATCAATTGTGAGGGGAAGTGAATATATCTTTTTTTTGTTTCTTTTGGTGCCATAGATGTTATTAGTAAGGGTTGCCTAACGACATACCTCCAACGTGAAAAATTTTTCCATTAGAAATTTGTGGAATCAAAAAGGGTCCCTGACAAAATCATGAAATATGATAAATGTAAAATCCTCTCCCAGGAAATAATCCATCAGGGTTGGCGGATTTTCCATCCATTGTGTGACCTCAAGAGAGAAAGGACCCATAGGGCATGGCAAAAAATCTTGAAGCACTAGGCATAGAAAATGATCTACAAACTAGTAATAATCCTTTATTTTTAAATTTACATGGGTCCATATAGAAACTGGTTGAAAACAACCTCTTACATCCAACCTAGACACTGATATATTTTGTTCCACCCACTCAGAATTCTAATGCAAAACTAAATGAGCCAAGAAAGAAGAATACTTGAATATAAACTTAGTGGAGTAATTCTTCAATTGCTCTAGCACGTTTCCAACTATCACCTCAGTAAAATCATAATATCTCTATTTATTTTCTGTTTTGAGAAAAACCTAGGCCCAACTAAAAAGGATGGACTTCCTCATCATTTTCAAGGTCGAAAACCTAATCTAGAATTGAGAACATAGACTGCGTGTCTTTCTTGAATTTATTGCATGAAAGAGGAAAATAAATATGACCTTTCTCTTGCCTTTCCTTTGCTTCATTCTCATAAAACCTTGTTTTCTTGGCCATGTCTTCCCCGAATATGTCCATTTTTCTTCATCAAAATGTTTACCACCCTAGGTCGTAGGGACACACAACATATCTCATATGGCTTTAGCAGAAATGGTAACTTTCATCCTGTTACCCTCAATGGATTTTGAAATTTTGTTCAATCTTCTGGAACATGCGTCGACCAGTTTCGGGCATGGGTGTAAAAAAGGTAGCATGACCTATTGTATACCACAATTCTAGAGCTGAAACATGAAATCCTTAGATGTTTAATGCTCAACCATTCTTTGAAACACACCCTCCCTTAAAATTTTAGGGTTAGCTGACAAACTGGGGTCAAAAACATTGTTGGTGATATCCACCACCACTTCTCTTAGGATGCATCTATCTGTATACACCTTTTTATAGAATTTGAATGGACGCCCTATTGGTTATACTTTAAGAACCAAATTGATCTCCAAAAATACCTATGGACTTTTCCATTTCCAATTATTAGTACCTCTAAATGGATTGTCCAATGAACGAATTGAAGTTGTAAGACTTCTATTCCTACTCTTTGGGCTCTGTGAAACTTGGGAGGGTGATCCCATAATGTATATTCAAGAGTTCAGACAATTATACTAGATACATTTTCAATAACAGATACTTCTCATAAAACCATTCAATATAATGCATCAAATAAGTTGGCAACTCATTAATCAATGTCCTATATATTGAACATGAGAAGGTGGAGCTTCAACACAAGAAAAATGCGGTGCTATCCATTTTTGAGTTTGTAATTTAAAAGTGAGAAGCAAATTAATCAACACATAAACTAAACCATAAGTATTGTGCATGAACCAATGCCTTTATCCCAACCACATAGTCAATATTAATCTATGTGACCTGATAACAACTTAAACAATAGCACCTATAATCTCAAGAAATCCTACATTACAATTCCTCTATGACATTCATGATTATTACTCCTTATGACTATCCTAGCACCCAGTTCATACAAGTTATTAATCTCACCCAAGCACTTAGATTAACTCATTAAATCAACAAGCAAGCATGAAATTAAACATCCATCAAGAAATGATAGAGACAAATGAAAGAAATCCTAGATTACTTTCACTCCTAACTCATAGAACACATACAAGGAGTGACAATAGCCATAAAATTGGTATTACTTTGTATTGCAGTTGCTATACTATTATCAAAATTACATACATAATACTAAACTCCAAAAGAAAACATAAGACAAAAACTCTAAAACTTGCTTTATATTATCCTGGCACTTTCACATTGTTAACTCAATTTTTTCAACTCTCTTTTTCTTCTGTCCCTAAATTCTTTCTTATAGAGATGAAAGAGAAAAACAAGCTTTAGGCCATGAAGCACACATGAAAAATTTTAATTGGACCACTGCAACAATATTCCTTTTTCAGTTACACTTGAGTCTTCAGGTAGAGAAAATAAACATGAGGAAAAATTGACATCAACTCGTTGTAGAAAATAGTTCCCACCTCAAAAAAGACATCAGTGGTTTGTTGCAATAGCTTCAAAATATTCCCCATGCGCCCAAAAAATTCCCACCATGGGAGAACCAGACAACAAAACTTGGGAATCAAGACAAGGAGAGCAGATAAAAAGTCAAAATTATTTTATCCATATTAGCACCGTGTGCTACCCATCTCAAATTAAGGAGAAAAAAATATTTTACCATGTTTTATCAAAAGCCTAATATGTTCTATATTCAAGCTATGCATTATTCTTCTCCTATCCATTATTTATCTTGTAATTATCAATTCCTTCATAGATTCATTTTGTGTATTTCTCCAACCAAGTGTAATATTCTTCTTCAGTGGGCCACTTTACATTCAATAAACCTTGCACCTTATTAGTGTACTGGGAATATCTAGCATCAATCAAGATCTTGACCTCTTTAACAAAGATGTCCTTCTTTGTTTCAATTTCCACCATTGTATCAATATTTGAATTTAGCAAGATGTAGTCGGTGATAGTCAATTTCATCATAGCTTTTGCAAGCATCCCTCCAAAACCTTTATTCTAGGTGTCAAATGGCTGCAACCCACCTTTTGGACTTAATATATGAGGCATTCCACATTCTTCCATCTCTTTAAATATTTTTAGCTTACTTTGGAGTTGCACACCTAGCTTCCCATGGAAGGTAGTTATCTCATTAATTGATTCAATGATTTGCAAGACCTCAAGAATATTAGTAGGTGCCTCGAGATCCTCTTTCATTTTGGGCATTATTTCCTTCAAAGCACTTACTCTAGTAGTCTAATTGTTCCACTCATTCCCAAAAGCCTCTTGTACTTGCAAATACTTTGTATTTGCTTCATGAATATTCTTATAGGTGACTCAAACATCATCAACCTTGTTGACCAACTTAGTCACCCTATGCTTCAACACATCCTCAAAAATTTCATTTTCCACCTTAACAATTTCAAGTTTTTCCTTCTTGAAATTTTCTTTCTTAGTAGTCAACTTACCATTCAAATCATCAATTCTCAAGGCCAAGGTATCCCTATCCTATGTAGATAAATTTGAAGAAGAAGGAGATGGTAGGGTTATTGTCTTTCTTGACTTTGTAGCCTGAATAGTAGCCCTCATTTTATTTCTCATCCAAAGCCTTATTGTACTCCTTTACCAAAGAATCATACTTCTTCTAAGAAATATGTGCAGTATCCACACTAAGCATTTCAACATGAGTAGTTAACTCAATTGCTTGGACAAGAGTTATATATGTAGCTCTTTTGACCACTATGGAACCAATAACCTCTTCAATAGTCGTAGAAATTTCATGTTTACTAGTATTAGGTTCCATAGACCAAATTGCTAGTGTACAACTTGGGACTATATCCAGAACCAAATACCTTTTCCTTAAATTTCTCCTCGGATATTAAATCATGATGGTTTCTTCTTACTGCATCATATGCTATAGCAGCGGTCATAGTACATCCTGGTAACAACATGATTCCACTATCCTTGATAATTTTCCTAGCCTCAGTGGGAGTAATAGCTGCAATTTCAGCCCTGATCTTTTCTTCCTCTACTTTCTTAGCTTCCTCCTAATGAGAAGGTTTACCCTTAGCATGGGTTAATCAGGTCTCTCTTTTATCTCTTTACTCCATCATTGAATCATAAACTCCTGAAATTCTTTGGACTGCACAAATATATCAACACTAAGGAATTTGTCACACTTCCTATTCTTGGGATCATCATCACTTTCTTTATCATATTTCCATTTGACAATTTTGTCAGGGGGACCATCTGAACTACAAGTTTCCTCAATATGAGGAGGAGGGAATTTATGCTCCACCTCCTCTTTCCTGGGAACATGTTCTGCCATTTGTTCCTCCCTAATTTCTTGGACATTTGAATGTTTATATGGGATATCCATAGCTTGTTTTTCTTCTAGGAGAATTTGTTCTTTATTAACAACTTCCTTGACCTTAGCCTTAAAATCACCATTCTGATAATCCCTTAGCATAGTGAAATCTCTTTCAAGAGGGTTTTCAATTACATGATTTAGTTAGAAGACAAGTTAAATTTGGCGGTGATAAAAAGGTTGATGTAATGGGAAAATGTACCCTTGTAGTTAAGACAAAGAAAGGAGGAACTAAAATTATATTCATGATAATTTTCATGTATGAAAACTACAATATAATGTTTTAAGTATTAGGTAGCTTGTAAAAAAAATAAAAATTTGGATTTGAAGGTAACCATTGCAAAATATTTGATAAATCAACTTCAAACATAGAAAATGGGATCCTAGGTCCTAAATGAAAAGAACCTAGGATGCAATGGAGCTTTCTCCACATTACATTAGGATGTAGATCACAAGGTGAAAATATTGACTTTCAACCTAGGGGATTGGAATGGATTGGAAATATTTTAGAATGATTTACTCAATGATCCAATATGCCCTAATATGAAAATTACAAAATCCCAACAACTGATAAACTGAAATAATGAAGTTTTCAAAAATGTAGAGTTGTAGAGGACAGCAAACCTACTCAAAAGAATTGGTTATGTTGTGCCTACAAGGACTCATTCTCCCAATGGTGAATGGGACTTTGTATAGGGTTCTTTCTCAATTTTATTGGTCCTCTTGTATCAAATATGAGCTTATATTTTCCATCTATCCCACAATTAGAATGTCATAAATAAATTAAATAGGTGAGTTTCTATGTCTTAAAAAGGTTGAAGACAACAGATGCAAAAATGTAAAATGGATCTTCAATCTCCCTTCAATCCTCTTCAAACTTGTAACCTTCACATTTTCGCAAGAGGGAAAATTTTGTGTCGTATAGGGGCTTTCCTCAGTCAATCCCCATGTTAGTGTTTCCACTTCCATAATAGCAATGTCAATGATAAAACCTTGAATGGAAAGGAAGGAAATGATGAATGAACACAATGTTGCAACTCACCACCCTTCAATGTATTCCTTTAAGGACTAAATACATACACATCTCATCAAGGGTCTTGTATCTTGCTTGATGGATTTTCTTGAATGCTTAAATGATTAAATACCTAGAACAATTTCATCCTTCAAATAACATGAACATGAACACAGATAAACTTTGACATGATGCTGGATCTTAAATTGCTATAATAAATCCTCTAATGGATTCTCTTGACTTGCTCTTGAATTCTATTGATAATAATTTCCACAATTTATTTTCACTTATATTTGAAATGATGAAAAGGACAGGTATTAATAGGAATTTATCCAATTTATCAAAAAATAGGTCTTGATAGCCGACATTTGCGGGTTGAATTTTGAATGTTAAATTTCCTCCAAAAACATTAAGAAAAATGGGTCTTGGCTAAGGAAGGGGACCCATATTTCCAGGACACATAGTTTTAGGGGAAACAAATGAGTTGTATGCATTTATTTAATGCTTGGTTCTTATTGAAAAATGGGACAAATGGGCTCTAGAATACATAATTTTAATAAATTATAGGGTCAATAAGGCTCAATAATTAACAGGGCCAAAACATAGTGTGAAATTGTTGAGATATAAAATTTTCTACACTACATTTAGGCCCCACTTTAGTGAGAGTATGAACTTACGCTTAGACTCACACTAACATAGAGAAATATATGTTAAGACATGTTCAAATTTACAAATGTTGAAGCAATAGGATGACTAAGGATCAAGGAGGTTGTGCAAGCCACTAGGATCAAAGATCCCATTGAAAAACAACATAGGCATAAAGGAATACACATGTATGATATGATACGTGGCAAGACAAGGTACATAAACATACAATGTAAAAATTAATGAAAAAGGATAAATATGGAATAACAACTTATATTATGTTGTGTCCATGAAATACATTACTCATAAGGGCTAGTGAAGTCTGATACCGACTAGGTGAGCACCAAGCCAAAGTAAAATTTGAGACACACACTAGGTTTACAAGGTATGCTAATAACAAGGTGGAAAAATGTGAAGGATGCACTAGGTCTACAGGTGTGTACCCATTTTTTAGAGCATACGAAGAGTTATACTCCATGATAACCTTGATAAGGTGCTACAACAATGATCAAAATGCTATGCCAATTCTTACACTAGGTTCAACCCATATCAAGTGGACATTATATTCCTACATCCAAGTTCAGACTCAAATTGAACATTCCCAACAATGAATCACCCTTATAATGAGTACACTCCTTCATCTCATGTATAATACAAAGGTTTCCAGTTTCATGATACTCGGTTCTTTTTTGCATTAAACTTCATTCTCGCATGAGCTTCCAAAGTGTACTACCAATCCTGGTAACATCATCAAGTTTTTTCGCAACCTTAGTTTTCCTAACCATCCATACCTGAATGTTGTAGTATAATTTGCTTCTCCCACAAATACAAGTTCCACACATTAAATCCCTTTAAAAAAATTCATAAAACTCTCATGAAAGTAAAATCATTATTAATAAATCATCATGTTAAACCATCATAAATATCATTCTTTTAGAATATCATATTCGGGCATGTGCAGGATCATGATGGGCCAAAAAGTGGCAATATGATGGGTATTTGTAGGGTATGTGGCTAACAACCTTTGTTTTACCCAAAATTGATGAAATGAAAAGGGTTTTTAAAGGAGATTCTCAGCTTTCCACCAATATAAATTATGCTTTACTTTGAATTTAATAAATAATTATTATTCATTTTCTATTTGAATTACGACTAAAGTGTTGATTGATAGGCTGATTGAAAAACATCTATAGCTTTCAAATGGTATCACATTTTTTGAATCAAAAATTGCATCACATTCTATGCTTCGTATACAATAGGATTAAAAAAAGAAAAATTGAATTTCATGAATTTTTGACCAAATTAAGGTGGTTAGACATACAATTTTTTATATTTTTTAAAAGTTGTAATAAAAAAATCATGATTAATTATTTACTTGGAAAAAAATTACAAAAAAATATGCATCATATCTAGACACGAGTCTTCTACTTATGTATAAAATATTATAAAAAAATATTATCATTTTATTGTGGTTAGGGTGGAGATAGACACCTACTTCTTATTTTTTCCAAATTTAAGTACTACTGCATTAAAATTTCAAAATTTCACCAAATAGATTTTTTTAAATAAACCTAGTAGTCTAGAAACTACATTCAAATTTCTACAGATTCTATTCTTACATATTTTTGAAATAATATAGATAACTTATTCAAATTTTTACATCAAGTTGCCTAACTCTGATTTTTTTAAAAAAATTGCCACTTAAGGGCTTGTTTTTTCCATGATGATCCTGCACACACCCATTCTCACATAATTATTCTATTTAAGTTGGGTTACCAAACCTTTGGACCTTCAGGCAACATTAAATATTTAACTTCAAACTTAACATTGTTACCCAGTGCCTAGTACCCGATACTTCAACTTTTACCAACAAATTTTCTCGGACCTCAAATTTTACCAAAACTTCACTCCCAGACTGAAACCTTATACCTAAAAATTTTCATTTACATTTTACATCTCTAGCTTCCTGGTAGCCGATTCTTGGTACTCGATACTCTTGAATCATGAAGTATTAATTTTTTTTTTGACTTTTACCTTCCAGTGATCTCCCCAACCAGCCAGCACTTTCCATAAGCATTAGTTTTTTTTACTTGGGTCCCCAAGCCTTATAGTCTTGGGGTATGTTGTGAGACCATACCATAGATGGCATGCATAATTTTGTGTGCTATTTCTATAGTGTAGGAAAATTTATCATTTTTTCACACTTAATTTGTGAATAATTAAAATAGTAAAATGAGCTTAATGATGCTTTTATTTAGTGTTGTAATATGTTTTCCATATTCACATTAAGTTTAGGGACCTTTCAAATTAAATGGATGTAATGGTGCCTTATTTTTTATGTTGTAAGGTGTACCTTTATACTTTCACATTAATCTGGGGCTTTATTAATTTATTGAGGTTAATTTTCCATAATTGGCCCCTTTAATTCAAATCCAAGCCTAATTAAATATAATTTTTGAGGGATAAAACTGAACATTAATAAATTCCATTACACAACACTTAACTTTGGAATATGTGTGTCCTAGATAATAGACCTAAGACCTATTCACCATAGGGATATTGAGTCCTCACTTAGGCCTATGAACCTATTTTTACATAATGTTTAACATTGTCCAATGTGTGTCCTAAGTAAGTGGCCTATGACCCCCCTTTGAAATATGTTTTTGGTGGTATTTTGATGATTTCAAATATACAATTCAGTGTCAGCTTGTGATATTTGAATTTTGGGAATTAATCTTAAGATATGTATAAATACAAGGTTATTTCACTAAGTTTCATCCTAAGGCTTTCAATCAGTTAATAAATTTTTACAAGAGCATTATAGGAGCAATTCAAGATCATTTCTAAGGAATTCAAGGGAATAATTAGAGAATATTATTGCAGCAATCAAGATTCATTTAATCACATCAAATATTTATTGCATCAAGCATGTTGTTTGAGCTAATATGGTGATGTAGTGTTCAATATCTATCAAGAATTCAAGTAAATTATCTCTAATCAAGTCTCATGATTAAGATGTACATTCATTTAGGAAATTTCATGCTAGTTTGTATATTTTCTATCCAAGGTTTCCAATAAGGTTTATTTTTAGAACTAAAGATCCTTTAAAGAGAAAAATTGAAGAAATGTGCAAAGTTGTCAAAGTTTCAAGAAAAGTTGTCAAATCATGGAAACTCTTCTACAAGATTTACCTTTGGCTTTTTGACAGTGAAAACCTAGAATCTAGGAGTGTAGAACTGGTAGAAGATAACCCAAAAGCATTTTCAAGAAACCCTAGCCATGACCCATTCGCCATAAAGTGAATGAGTCCTTAATGAGATTCGAAAGGTGGCTTATGGTGAAAGATACACAACATTTCCCCCTTTCCAAATCTTCCTTTTTATTATTGTTTTAGTCAAATTTAATTGGTGTTCTTCATTTTCATATTATAGCTTGCATTTTGAATGAAATTAGGGAAATAGGTCCATTGTTCATCACTCCATTTTGGTGAACCCTAAAACCATATGTTTCATTTTGGTGAACCTAAGTTTGATCCTTTCATTTTTTTTTATTTTGGAGTCCTCTTTCATCCTAGATTTAGATCTTGCATTCATTTGCATCTCTTTCCATTGAATTAGGTCTCATTTAGGGTGTCTAGTTTTCATTCAACATTTTATTTCATTTAATGGTTTTAGGATTGCATATTTTGCATTATTCAAATCTAAAAAAAAAATAGTCATCTTGCATATCATTTATATAGCATTCATTTGCATTTGAAAATAGAAACACAAATTGCATATAAAACTAGGTTTTCTAGGTTGTCATTTTGTCACATTTTGTATTTTCATTTCATCAAAATTTCATAGAAAGTCAAAATTGAAACATGTTGTATCAAACTAGAATTTGAAAACCACTAAAAATCACTCAAAATATATAAAAATTTGTTTCAAAACCCTCACCTAGGACTCATTCACCCTAGGGTGAATGAGTCCCTGATTAGACCAAATTCTAATTTTCTAAGCATTAAAATATTCATTTCTACATTTCTGTTTGCTACTTTTAGATTTCTTTTACTATTTGTAGAATGTTCGTTTCATCAAATTGATCATATCCAACTTCATTTTGATAAAGTTAGTGCATTGCATGATTTTAAAATTGCATTTACAAGACATTATTTTTAGGTTTTTGCATAGTGTAATCAGAAAATTACCTTGTTTTAAGTCTAAAAATATTAAAATGGACAAGTGTTTAAGTAGTATATGGAATTCCTTGTTTTCCTTAGTTGATGTTTCAAGTTGTGTTTTTGGAGATGATTTTAATGAAATTAACCCTAACCATGTTGAACCAACTCCTAATGATTTTCCTCATAAATTTCACATCATATGAGAATATGATGCTAGCATGCATGAGTTCATAATTGATTTCCTTAACAATATTGAGAATAATGCATCATTTTATCCTTCCATGAAACAACCAACACAACTTGAAATGTTTAGTCTTTTACATCCTGAAATTGAGTCAAAAACTAAGTCTAAACTTCCAAAAATGAGTGAACCTAGCTCCTCTAATCAAGCGCATACCTATCTATCTTATGTTAAAACATGACCAATGCTCCCATCAACCTAGAAGAGACTTATGGAAAAGGCTTTAAGATTTTAACTAAACAAGGATGTGACATAACTAATGAGCATGAGATTCACAAATTCTTATAGAAAATTCATATTGAAGAAACCAAGGGATTAGGATATCAAGATCCTCCTCCCAACATAAGTGTCCTCCTTCATAAGGAACAACCAATCCCTCAAAAGGATGATATGATCATCTTAGGTCCTCCTCCTTAACATTTGTCTCAACAAATTGGTAAGTCAAGCAAGCAACAAAAGCCTTACAAACTTACAAAATTATCATTCCTACACACTCATAACAAAAAATGAACAAAATATGGAAAAACTCTTTAAAAAAGGTTGGATTAAATTGCCACCTCATAGTAGAAGCAACATACCTAAGAAAAAAATGAATTATTGTGCATATCATAGAACTCTTGGGAATCTTTATTGATGAGTGTCATGCAGTAAAATTGATATTGAGTGATTTTTATTCTAATAATGATAATTACTCTGAAAAAATAGTTGAATAGCAATTGCATGGATCTCACTCCTTGCCATGTAATAGTTGTAGGATCATAGTACCCTCACTAGTACATGTATTATATTTATTGAAAATAATTATCTTTATTGCAACTTGGAGCTCATTCTCATCATTTATCTTAGCTCATACTTATCCTACACTTAGTGAGGGCAAGGTGTTAGATAGTATTTCCCTACCTTTGGTACTTGATGTTGTCCCTTTTGCTAGTTTTTTGCCTTTTATATATACCAACCGAGATTGTGATGTAGACAACCTACTAATAAGTTGACTCACGTGTACCTTACTAGTCATTTTTTATTGTATTTTTCATGTTTCTTTATTTGATTGCAAGTGCATAATGTGATCCCTCATACTATTTTGTTTGATGTATCTCTCTCTTTTTTTTTGTATTCCTCTATTTGTATCTACATTATTCTCTATGTTGTAAAAATTTTACCCTTTTTCACTTGTCTTTTCTTTTCCTTTTGTGGATGACGTAAGGCATCAAGACATTTAGGTCTCTTCCATGTTGACCCAAAAGCATTTTCTTCTTTTTTCACTCTCTTTGTGTCATTCTTCCATTTCTATGAGTATTTTGGGAATGATAACATTTCCAAGATCTATAACAATATTGTAGCAAAGATATGCTAACATTGAACCCATAGATCCCTTATGTATTTTTTGGGGCAACCCCTCCTTTCGTTTTCATGATGTAGCTTCATTTCAGAAACATATGACTTGGTGCATAGGGATTTTTGAGGAATCTCTCATGTCTTAGGATTGAACATTGGCTACTTTAAAGCAATTTCTCACAACAATAGTGCTATCAACTACTTTAAAGTGGGAGCATACATCAATAATATCTTTTGACATATTTTATGTTTCATGGTGCAATTTTATTTTTTCTTGTGATGCATCATTTTCTTAGTGGTGTCATTGGGTTTTATTTCCTCCAAGAGTGCGATATCTCTTATTGTACTACTTTCCTCTTAGTGGTGTTGTGATGCACTACATTCCTTAAGTTGTGAATCTCTTACTCTTGACTTGTCTCTTGGAGAAATTAGGCATGATGTTCCCTAAGAAGAAGACCTTACATGAATTAAATAAAATCCCTTTGAAAAAAAAAAAATTACTAGCATTATTGTTCATAAGTTTTAGCATACCATAGCTTGTTATCCTTATGAATCTCTAAACCCTAAATTCAGGCCTTGAAGCTTAACGCACCTTGCTTGACTGTGGAGCCTTGTCCTTGTTCATAGGTGTTTATTATAACACAACTTGTTAAGCCCTATGCAACTCGAACCCTACATTCAAGGCCACCAAGAATAACACATCTTGGTTTCCTCTAGAGCCCTGCCTAGCATTATTTTTCCTTATTGAAGTTTTCGAGAGGATAGCTTTGATCTATGGTATGGGAGACTAATATGATTCTCTCATTTTCAACCATTTTGGGATAATCACCTAGTGGAAAGCACGAGGTCCCACAATGCTAGAGTAAGTGTGACAAAACAAAACTTATGTCTTATATGTGTTCCACATCATGTTGGACCATCTAGGCTTGATCTTCCTAGGTATGTGCAGGATCATGATGGGCCAAAAAGTGGCAATATGATGGGTATGTAGCTGACGACTATTTTTTTACCCAAAATTGATGAAACAGAAAGGTTTTTTAGAGGAGATTCTTAGCTTTCCACCGATTATAAATTATGCTTAAATTTGAATTTAATAAGTAGTTATTATTCATTTTCTATTCAAATTAGGACTAAAGTCTGGATTGATAGGTTGATTGAAAAACATTTATAGCTTTCAAACGTTATCACATTTTTTCAATTCAAAACATGTGTCACATTCTATGCTTCGCATACTATAGGATTAAGAAATAAAAAATTGAATTTCATGAAGTTTTGACCAAGTTAAGGTGGTCAGACATACGAGTTTTTATATTTTTAAAAAAGTTGTAATAAAAAATTCATAAATAATTATTTACTTGGAAAAAAATTACAAAAAAATATGCATCACATCGGGGCATGATTCATCTACTTATATCTAAAATATTATAAAAAAATATTATCATAAATTAGTGTGGTTAGGGTGGTTAGACAGAGACCTACTTCTTATTTTTTCCCTGAAATTTAAGTACCACTGCATTGAAATTTCAAATTTTCACCAAATAGATTTTTTTTTAAAAGAAACCTAGTAGTCTAGAAACTACATTCAATTTTCTACAGATTCTATTCTTACATATTTTTGAAATAATATAGATAACTTATTCAAATTTTTACATCAAGTTGCCTAACTCTAATTTTTTTGAATTTTTTGCCACTTAAGGGGTTGTTTTTCCATGATGATCCTACACATACCCTCCTGGTCTTTGATGTTGTATGATTGTGTATCTTTTTCATTGATGCATAAACAAGTTTCTTGAATGTCTACTTTAGTGTGAGTTTGACACGGGATCATCCTCTCACTAAAGTGGGGGGGAAATGTAGTGTAGGAAAAAGTATCCCTTTTTCACACTTAATTTGGGAATATTTAATAATAATATGAGCTTAATTATTTGTTGATTTATTGTTGTAATATGCTTTTCATATTCACATTAAGTTTACTTCCCTTTCAAATTCAATGAACCTAATGGTGCCTTATTTTTTATGTTGTAAGGTGTATCTTTACACTTTCACATTAATCAAGGGCTTTATTAATTGACTAAGGTTAATTTTCCTTAATTAGCCCCTTTAATTCAAATCCAAGCCTAATTAAATACAATTTTTGAGGGACAAAACCCGACATTCATAAATTCCGTTACAAAAAACTTAACTTTCGAGGATGTGTGTCCTAGGTAAGTGACCTAGGACCCATCCACCATAGGGACAATGGACCTTCAGTTAGGCCTATGACCCTATTTTTATATAATTTTTAACATTGTCCAATGTGTGTCCTAGGTAATTGGACTAGGACATATTCATCCTATAGAAAATGGATCCTCACTTAGACCTAGGGCCCCCCTTTGAAATATGTTTTTGGTTGTATTTTAATGATTTCAAATCTACAATTCAATGTCTTGAGATATTTCAATTTTGGGAATTATTCTTAAGATATGTATAAATACAAGGTTATTTCACTAAGTTTCATCCTAAGACTTTCAAGAAATCAAGCAATTTTTACAAGAGCATTATAGGAAAAATTCAAGAGCATTTATAAGGAATTCAAGGGCGTAATTATAGAAGATTATTGCATCAATCAACATTCATTTCATCATGTAAAATATTTATTGCATCATGCATGTTGTTTGAGTTAATATGATTATGTAGTGTTCAAGATCTATCAATCATTCGAGGACATTATCTCTAATCAAGTTTCATGATCAAGAGCTACATTTATTGAGGTTGCTTCATGCTAGTTTGCAGATTTGTTATCCAAGCTTTCCAATAATGTTTGACTTTAGGTTGAAGATTATTTAAAGAGAAAATTTGAAGAAATTTTCAAATTTGTCAAAGTTGCAAGAAAAGTTTTCAAATCATGAAAACTCTTCTACAACATTTATTTCTAACTTTCCAGTGGTGAACACCTAGAATTTGGGAGTGTAGATCTAGCACAAGAGAATCAAGAAAGTATTTTCCAAAAACCCTAACCATATACCCATTTTATATAAGGTGAAGGAGTCCCAGTGAGCTTTGAAAGGTGACTTTTTGTGAAAGGTATTCAAAATTTTCCCCTTTCCAGATCTTCCTTTTGATTACCGTTTCAGTCAAATTCAATTTTTGTTTTTCATTTGCATGTTATAGCTTGCATTCTGAATGAAATTAGGGAAATAGGTCTATTGTTCATCACTCCATTGTGGTGAACCATAAATCCATATGTTTCAACTTCAAATTAGGCCAACATAATTGAAGTTACACTTGATGTGGATATATATAGGAGATTAGCAATTTTTAAGAGAGTAGTGTGGGTGAGTGAATGCGGTATCATGTGGAGATAGAAGAGTAGATTGTATGTGAATTTTGAAGAGATATATGACATGTATGGTGGTTCACCTACATGTGTGTGATGAAGCATTGTGCATATTGTGAATAGAGAAAAATATTGATTCAGATGATTGTGAAGATCATTTTGTACTTCATTGGAACTATAATCTAGCATATGATAGATGTTGTTACATTAGTTCAAATAGGAAGTGTTACCATCCCTTCTTTATTATTTCTCTATGGGTTGTGAGCCTTTTTTCGGATAGTGTGTCCTAACCTAGTAGTGAGACTTTCTATATTATCTTATATCTAGATATAATATATTGTGAGCAAACCCTCACCGTAGTTTTTCCCTTTTTGGGTTTTCCACATAAAAATATTGGTGTTTATGTCATGTGATTCTATGGTTGTCTTCATGCTTTCTTACATCATTTTAGTTATTACTATTCTTTTAATTGGATGGCTTATGTTTCATTGGTTTAAAGGAATACTGATTCAACCCTCCTCTTAGTATTTTTGGTGTTCAACACAAACTTAGGAAATGTATGAGGAGAAAGAGAGGCACCATAAACCCTAATCATTGTAGCATCTATATAGAAAAATAGTCACCCCATTTATGGTTGAATTCTAACTTTGGATGATGGTCCTTTGGCATTAGGAATTTTCTATCTAAAACAACCTCCAATCCATCTATTGGCCCGTATTCCATAATATTTATTTGACAAAACATCCTCAAAGATAATATAATTGAACCTATTACAATTGCCATCTCGAATGTAAGTCCATTGTTACATAGAAAATAATCTCATTTGAGCATCACAAGATCTAATTTGCATGTGAGGAGACCATATATTTCTTCCAATATAAATAAAGGTGAGGAATAACAAATGAACGATTTTAAGTGAAAAACCACATCATTACCCCTGAGTGCACATAGATCCATGTGAATTCCACAAGCAATGAAGGTTGCATAACTATAGGTTTTGTTTACATCCTTGCTCTGGATTTCAACTACTAATACCATGATATTAACTACACTTTTATTTTTTCAATCCATCCATGGAGCTTTGCATAGAGAATATAATTTTTTGATAAAGTAGTGCTCAAAAATATTATAATTAAATTCCTCCAATTCTCTACTAGAAAACCCTTTTAACTCTTTATTTTAACATCTAGGCCTAAAACTTGTTAGCCATTTAACTATGTAACTATCTCTTAATCTATGATACTCTATTGTAGGTGCTCCTAGGTCAACAAGAAATTGAGCATTCAAATCAAATACCTCACAAATATAATTGAGTTCAAATATTTTTAGAAAGACCCCTTTTCCACTATAAATTGGTCATTTTTGTAGGTTATAGGCCTTAGCTATGAGCTTGAAAATATCAAAATTGATTAAATTATTGGACATAGTTCCAAAATTCCAACCCCTAGTCTCCAAATATTATAGATTTTTCTATCAGCTAGACACTTTATAAAGATTTATTTAAACAATACATATCAATGGCTATGAATTATGAAATCTCTACAACATTCATTTTTATGAATGACCCTTTGGGTAAAAAATTAAAAGCCTTGAGAAGTCTCACACTCTTCATAAATAAACCATTATATCCTCATCCAATCTCCTTTTAACTCCTCTTGACGTCTTGGCCATGACTTACTATGGTTAGGGTTTTTTGTTGTTACAGAGATAGGGTTTATGTTTTTCTTAAGTTTTCTTTTATAAAATCATTGAATTTCTTATAAAAAAAATACTAATCTAAGGGCCTCTTCAAATTCCAATTTTTAGATACCTTAACAAACAAAAACATTGTTTGGATAAAAAATTACAAGGGGGAATTAAAAAACAAACCACTTTATCATCATAGAAAACCCTAGAAAATCTTATGAAAATCCATTTTTAGCTAGAATTCAACAAGATCTTCACTCTTACTCAGTCATTTCTGAAGATTGGTGGTGGTTAGGGCTCTTCCTTGTTTTTGAATTTTCTTTTGTCAAGTTCTAGAGTACTTAAACATTTGTTGGTTGGTTACATTGTTTTTTTCCAGGTGTTATACTCGTCTCACTCTTGAGGGTGTTGTGGTCATTCAAGTTCAGCACATGGAAAGCTTGCTCTTCAAGTGTGTGGAAGGCTACTATGTTGGTTGTAGGAGGGCTATTCTTGGGATCAAACTCTTGGTTTTCAAAAGTTTTGTTCTTTTGGGTTGTGTTGTTTCCTTCTCTCTTTGACTTTCCCTTCAACTTATCCTTTTGAAGTGGAGAAATCTTCTTTGGATGTGGAGATTATTTATGTTGTTGGTGTCAGGAGTTGTTGAGGGATCTTCACTTCCTCTGGTTTAATTTATGCTCAATGCTGAAATTTCTCCCATTAAGACATTTATTTCTCCTAATGAGGTGGAGATTTCCTTTGTGGTCTTGCTAGGTGGATCTCTTTCCTCTTGTTGGAACCTTCTTCCATAGCTCCTCTTGAGGTGGAGTGTGCCTCTTTGGTGGTGGTATGTGGGTTTTTTAGTAAGGTGGAATTTTTGGGGCAAGGGACTCATTTCATAGCCCTTGGTTTATGTTGTGGTCGTAGCTAGAATTTTTTGGAGTTGCTACTTAGAGTTTGGAGACTTTTTTGGGTCTATTGTTTTTTCAAGCCTTTGGCTTCTATTATTTTGGAATTTTTTGGCTTCTATTTGTTCTTTCCTATCTCAGAAGGTTTTTTTTTAGTGAATGTCCTGGAGTTTTTTAGGAGATTTTTTCCCTTTGGTTAGTTTTTTTGTTGTAGGGTTTCTTTGATTTTCTCCTATTTCTATAAGGAGGTGTGTTATGTTTGGTCTCCTTTTGGCAACCCTATTTCTTGCAATTGGTCTGTGTTTCCTAATTTTATGCTTCAGTCAAAAGTATGGCTAGTTGGGTGGTCTTCCAAGCTCACTTCTAGTCAGACTTGCTTTTTAGTGATCTCATTTTTTTATGAGTCACCTATCCTCTTCCTCTATGGCTACTTTGTAATGGGTATTGGCCCTTACAATCTTAACATAATCAAAACAAGAACTTCACTCTCCAACTATTTTTTATAGTATGGAGAGAAAATGCAAATGTAATTATGCCAAAAATTTGAAGGAAATCAACAATTATAGGTCAAATCCACAACTAATGCTTGCATGCATGAAGGAACACTTTGTATGTATTCATTATTTATTTCTAAATATGAGCCACTAATCTTATAGAAATCAACATATATCATGATCATTCAAATTCCTTAAAAAAAAAAAAATCACATTTACTTAGCCTTGATACAAAACATGTGTCACCATTTCAAGACTTCATGGAAAATGAACGAAGAAAAAACATGCACCTTTGAACATGCTAATTCTCGTGATAGAGTATAAAATGGAAATGGTGGAGCACATGGAAATATTTTTGTGACTCATAGAAAGAACCATGGCTTTACAAATGTTTTTTGAACAAAATAAACTTGCATAAAACAAAAGGTAACCCCTCACAAAATTTTGGAAATAGGATTTTTTCTCACTCGCATGGACAACCCTTTGGATATAATAGGTCTTGTGATATACAAAGAACCTCAAATATTAAATCAAATAATGAATGCAGTGCTAACTATGATAAAATTGTGGCCCATCTAATGAGCTTGAATTTGAACAACTTAAAAGGTTTAAAATGTACATGTGTTAACTAGGACAACTTGAAATGCTAGGAAAAAAGGGCCAGTCACACATGAAAAAATGCTTTATGAGAAAACTTAATGAATTGAAAACCTATTGGGAAAGTAAGTGAAAAAATAATAAATATATGGAGAGAGGAACCTAGACATGTCATCTATAAGGGTATGTGTTTCTTCATTTTGCATGGTCACGGGAAATGGAGAACACATAGAAGACCCTACAAAATGGGGAATGGTTATGAAATAATGTTGTGTTAGATAGGTTCTGGTGGGGTTGGGGCATAAGTAAAGATTTATAGGAATGTGAGGAAAATGGACTCATTCAATATCTAGGAAATTGGGTTGATCAAGAAATGGAGCAAGGGATTTGAGGAGATAACTTAAGGAGCTAGATGATTGAGGAACAACCTAGGGTTTACTATTTTTTAAGCCCTAATGCATTATATTTTGCATTTTTACAAGAATGAAAACATCTTTTGTAAATTTTTTGAGACTTTTTTAGGTAGATAGTTACACAAAAATTAGAATTATTCTTTCAATGGATCTAGTTGGGAATGATTTTTTTACAAAAATAGTGCGAGGATCCATGAATCTCTTAGGTAGACAAGACAAAACTTAAAAGAAAAAGAAAAACAAGATGACTATACAAAATATAACCAATGTATAGTGTTCATAGATAAAAACTACCTTAAGAAATGTAGGGTTTATGGAATTATCCACACATTGGAGATTCTAGAAGATCACCATCCAAATTTTGTAGAAAATATGAGTTTCCACAATGAATGTTTATATTAGTATACGGACCTCTTTAGAGGGCATCAAATTTTCCATGTTTACCTTTGTCTTGCATTCTAGTATTCCACATCATGACTATGCCATGTCCACCTTAAATTTTATGTTTGATGCCTTATTTATCAAAAACATATTTGACTTGTTATTGTTTAATATTTTTATTTTGTACTAACCTCTTTGATTCATCCAATTTTATAAATTGATTTGTTTTATTTTTCATAGCATCATTTATGTTGTTCTCTTGTTCCTAGCTAGACCTATAAATTGGTAATATGTTATTAATAGGAATTATTACATATAATCCATAGACTAATTCACAGGGATAATTCCTAGCAGCCTTCTTTATGGTTACTATATCAACCCATAATGTAATTTTGTGCCTAGTGTTCAAATTTTTTTTGTGCTATCACCTTCTCAATCATCTTCACTAATACCTTGCTACTTAATTCTTCTTTTTCATTCCATTGTGGGTGATATCAGATATGTGGATGAATATGAGAGATCAATTCCATATTTATGGAAAAAGGCTATAAATTCCTCATATTCGAAACATATTATTGTCTTTAATCAACGTAATTGGGACTATAAATTTGATAATATTATACTCCATGATAAAATATACTACAAAATTTCTAGTAGCTTTCTTAGTGGAGATATTTTTCATCCACTTTGTGAAATAGTTGGTTGCTACTAAAATCCACTTATGTACATTGCTATACTTCTCTTTAATTTCTCTGATAAAGTCTATACCCCACTAACCATGCCCTTTAGGACCAACCTAAGGAAAATAGGTTGATCCTAAAGGGCATGGTCAGTGGGGTATAGAATTTATCAGAGAAATTGAAGAGAAATATAGCAATGTACATAAGTGAATTTTAGTAGCAACCAACTATTTCACAAAGTGGATGAAAAATATCTCCACTAAGAAAGCTACTAGAAATGTTGTATATTTTATCATGGAGTATAATATTATCAAATTTATAGTCCCAATTAGGTTGATTAAAGACAATAATGTGTTTCAAATATGAGGAATTTATAGCCTTTTCAAATAAATATGGAATTGATCTCTCATATTCATCCACATATCTGATATCACCCACAATGGAATGAACAGGAAGAATTAAGTAGCAAGATATTAGTGAAGATGATTGATAGGGTGATAGCATAAAAAAAAAAATTGAACACTAGGCTCAAAATTACATTATGGGTTCATATAGTAACCATAAAGAAGGCTACTAGGAATTGTCCCTATGAATTAGTCTATGAATTATAGGCAATAATTCCTACTAATAACTTATTACCAATTTATAGGTCTAGCTAGGAACAAGAGGACAACATAAATGATGCTATGAAAAATAAAACAAATCAATTTATAAAATTGGATGAATCGAAGAGGTTAGTACAAAATAAAAATATTAAACAATAACAAGTCAAATATTTTTTTGATAAATAAGGAATCAAACATAAAATTTAAGGTGGACATGACATAGTCATGATGTGGAATACTAGTAGGTCAGTCTTGAAGGGTAGGTCAAAAAGTGCGGGTCAGAATTTAGGTGGATCCCTATTCATCAGTGGGGTCTTTCATAGTTGTTCTAATGGCCTAACTTCCTCAACTTCACTGTGGGTGAGGGCAAGAGCCGGGGCTGGCCTAACCTTATAGTAGGCAGGAGCTTCCCACACCATCGATGGTGAGCAACTTCTCTTTGGGCCTTCAATAAATGTGCATGGGTTACAACTTCTAGGTGGTAGAAAGAGTGAGAAATCCTCTCTCTCAGAAAGAAATCATCTTTCCTCCTGAAGGATGAATACTCTGCTAGCAGGAAACAGGACTAGGTAGCCGGTTGAACTTGAACTAGTTGCTTCTTGTAGCAGACTAATTAATTAACTAGATAAAAAAAAAGGATTGGATGAAGGCAGATAGAAGGATGGTCTTCTAGATAAGATGGTCTGGTTAGAGAGAAAGAATGGGAAAAACACCCAACTAATTTGAATCGACCTAATTAATCAACCAAGGGTGAATGGGATGGTGGGGTTGGGATTGACATGCCCTTCAAGAAAGACCTAAGGAATATATGGTAGGTCCCAAATGGAATGGTCAATGGGGTCCACCTCAGGTGGGAGATATAGTTGAAAATCAATAGCTACTCATTAATTCTACATCTAGGTGAATGAATCCTTCCTTTTGGATGGATTCTCGCTCTAAAGTTGTCAAAAAGATAAGCCTGCTCTAAAGCTGTTGGAAAGGGAAGTTAGGGCTTGGGTCTCCCACCAAATCAACTAATTTGGTTGGATCGACCTTCCATCTAGTTCAAAGCTTACTAATTTCTTTTGGCCTACTATACTAAGGCCCTTCCTTCCATAGTAGTTATTGTTAACTATGTTAGCAAGAAAGAAAGAACAATCCATATTTGAGAAGTAACTGAGGGCCCTACTATTCTAAGGGGTGTAGAGATGTTGCATATATAATATAATCTCCATCTGATGGTGGCACCATACTTCATCACCCTATATAAGACATTTATCCATCTCGACCACCATAGAATATTAGGATTGTACATAACATGGCCATCCAAGGCCCATCTCAAAAATGTAACATGCTAGATTAAGCCCTCCCACCTAGATATAGATTCTATAGTTCCACCCTTCTATCTATTCCACCTCGCTAACATTCCACCCTAAGTGGGAGGGAACTATAATACCTTCCTCCCTATAGCAAGCATTTTACGTAGAGAATCACACCCTACCATACACACCGTAAGTCTAGATGTGGAGTACATTGACTAACCATAAGGGTGGGTAGGAGGGACATGGGTGGGATGGCTTCGTCTTATTCATAGGGCCATTACCTCCCATAATATTTTTGGACCCCATTGGTGCACCATGCTCTTCAGGACCAACCATATATTCCTTATGGTTGGTGGGTAAGGATTTCCTTTCATTGTTAACTGACTATATTGGCCTTAGGTCTCAAAGGGATAGATAGTGTGGTCACTACGAGTCCTATCCATAGTTGGGAATGTTATGTAAAGTATGTCCTCCTACTTGGGTTTTTCCTTAATTCTACCCTATGCTTTCCATTCCTGACCTGTGCTTCATGACCTGGGTGGGTGGGAGGCTATAGATTTGGTGAATAGGTTAGTAATGAAGCTATCCCAACCTGAGGAATATAGGCCGATCCTAAAGGGCTGGTCATAGTTTAGTAGAGCCCAGGCTAGAATTCTGTGAAGTGCAGGTCATAATTTAGGTGAATCCCTATTCATTTGGTGATCGTTCATGAGTTTGAGAGTTTCTGCTAGTTTGACACATTATCTCTTCACTGCGAGCAGTTTGCACTTTTATAAAGTGATATTTTTTGGGAGTTTGTCATAGCCCGTTGGCTCTTTTTGGTTTTTGTGATGGAAGATTTGAGTTGATGTTGTTGGGTTATGTGATTGGTGAATTAGAATTTTTCCAGGTTGTTTTCTATGATTTGATCATTTATAGATAACTATCTTTGCTAAATATCTAAAGAGCATTAATGTGACAGTTGAGAATTGATGACCAAATAAATTATTGTGACCTAACTAAAGATCTATGATTAGATCATGTGCTATCAAATTTCAACACTTGGTGGTAATTAATTTTGTGTTGTGGTGAAATTTTCTTCTTTCTACAACTATAAATGAGAGGGGGTGACAAAAGGAAAGGGATGGTTTGAAGTTTCAATTTCCTATGCTGAGGAAAAGTTTCTTTAGTATTCTTAGGTTTTAAGAACTATTTTCAAAAGTAGAGTTGCAGAACTACTTTTCTCTAGAATGTTATATTGTTTATGCTCAAACTATTATCTGATCGACATTCAACCTATGTTTCAAAGTTCATTTGATATTTAAGCATGAATTATTTGGAATAAATCTTTGAGATTGTGCATGTATGGCCTTTATGGGTATCCGTAGGATCATGATGGGCCAAAAAATGGCGATATGATGGGTATTTAGCTGACAACATTTTTTTACCCAAAATTGATGAAACAAAAAGGGTTTTTAAAGGAGATTCTCATCTTTCCACCAATATAAATTATGCTCTACTTTGAATTTAATAAATAATTATTATTCATTTTTTATTTGAATTATGACTAAAGTCCTAATTAATAGGTTGATTGAAAAACATCTATAGCTTTCAAACGGTATCACATTTTTTGAATCTGAAACATGTGTCACATTCTATGCTTCACATAATATAGGATAAAAAAATGAATTTCATGAAGTTTTGACCAAATTAAGGCGGTCAGACATATGAGTTTTTATATTTTTTAAAAGTTGTAAGAAAAAATTCATAATTAATTATTTACTTAGAAAAAAATTACAAAAAATATGCATCAAATCCAAACATGAATCCTATACTTATATCTAAAATATTACAAAAAAATATTATCAATTTATTGTGGTTAGGGTTGTCAGACAAACACCTACTTCTTACATTTTCCTTGAAATTTAAGTACTACTACATTGAAATTTCAAATTTTAACCAAATATATTTTTTTCTAAAATGAACCTAGTAGTTTAAAAACTACATTCAATCAGCTACAAATTCTATTCTTACATATTTTTGAAATAATATAGATAACTTATTGAAAATTTTAAGTCAAGTTTCCTAAATCTATTTTTTCTAAAATTTTCACCACTTAAGGGCCTATTTTTTCCATGATGATCCTGCACATACCCTTATCAAGTTTTCCTTCTTTATATTTTTGTTCTGAATGAAACACTGTGTCATGCAAGTTGAATTCAAATAGTTTGAGTTGTGTATTTCCATGCTATAGGCTTATATGGTAGGATAATAACTTGTGAAAACTGGATTATGTTAGTGGACTTCTCTATTTTTCTAAAGGGTTGTTTTGTTATATTGTGTTGTATTAGGAGAGAGATTATAGAAATTTTTTGAACATTTTTCTGTTAACCTTGAAAATATTTATGTTTGATCAGACCGTAATGAACACTTCCTATGGGAAGATTTGAAATTATGCACTATGCTTTTTGTTAGCCTTTGTTGTTCATTCTCTTCCCAACAATGAAGGTTTGTGGTGTTCTGTGTCTAATTACATCACTCATATGAAAAATTAGGTTTGAAATGTTTTAAAAGCTTTTAGACATCAACATTTTTATGTTTTATGTTTGCATTTCCTTCTACCCTTTTCTCCAAAACCTAGAGAAGAATCAGCTTTCTATAAAAATTGTGGAGGCATTCAGTGAGGCACAAAACAGTCCCGCACTCACTAAATTTCCCATAAGACTGTTAGAGAGGTGCAAGCTTTGATGATCAACAATTCTTTTTCTAGCACACCTGGTGGGACACAAAGTTCTCCAAATTCCTGATTAGAAGTAAAAAATATTTCTTAAATCAGGCCAAGGAAAGAAACTAGAAGTTTCATGCCCAAAATCCAAACAAGAGCATCTTCAAGAGGTCATTTCCAATACTCCCTATTACCTACCTCGGTCCCTAGGAGAAGAACACTTACATGTTTTGCATCACCTGTAAGGAGCAATAGAGTTAGAAGTAAGAGCCTAATATCCAAAACCTTATCTACTCCACTCAGAGACTTACCACGTCCACAGATGTATGACCTACCATACTCATTAACACCCTCAAGGCTATTCCAAAATTCCCCAGAGAAGATTTCAAAATCCCCTCCAAAAAACTTCAAGATATTGCAGAGGTATGTAGGGTACATAACATAGCAGAGGAAAACATCTCCCTGAGGTTGTTATCTACCTCTTTCAAAGGAAAGGCCCAAGATTGGTATCTATGTTTGGCGTTGAGTTCTATCATCTCCTAGGATTAGCTTGGAGAAAGGTTGTTTGAACACTTCTTAGAGAAAGGAGATTTTCTTCATTGCTACATCAACTAATCACCATCAAGAGAGCTCCACAAGAGTCCATGAGCAATTTCAACACCAAGTTCCATAAAAATTGGCAAAGGATCCCTATAATTGCTCGACCCCCAACCGTGATGGTGTTTATGTACTACCTAAATGCTCTCAGTTTGGAAATCACAATAATGATAACCTCCATGGGAGGAGATATCTTACCTGACACATATGAGTTAGTTATGCACATGAAAAATAGTCTGATTAACACTGTGAAGCTTCCATCATGACCTCTGATTCCTATATTTGTGGAAATATTTGTTGGTCCTTAGGAAAAAACTATTCCAAGTACTTCTACCACACAACTAACATTAGCTATCATGTAATCTATGTATGTGTACCCCACCACCTAGACAAGCATGTTGGGCTCTTCCTCTATCGTAGCAGACATTAGTGACATGAAGAGTCTCATGTGGACTTTTGTTAATGAGTTGGTTATTATCCAATGATAGGAAAAAACACCTTTGAATCAAACCATACAAGCCTATGGTAGAGGAAATCCATCTTATCAGTAGAATACATACCAAGGATCCTCCAGAGAAGGGGGTCAACAGATGACATCTGCAAACTAGATAGTTTTGGTTACCATGTTGCTACAAATGGTCAAATACAACCCTAGTAAAGAGTTAATTCCAAGCCAGAATAATTTTTGCAGAAGATGAGAATGTATGGTGCTTTCCATGCAGTGATAGTCATATGCCCCAAAATTGTCCAAGGGGGAATATGCAATAAAAGATAGCAAAACAAAGAAGCAAGGGTATGCTCTTGAATGCGGATGAATATGAATCCTTTGAAATGGAAAATACCCATTTTAGAGCATAAATGAAAGAAATATCCTTGGAGCAGGAGTTGAGTATTGCACCTGACCAAGCACTATTTCCATGGAGGAGGAAGATGTGGTGTTCGTGAATGAATCTTTGATGACTAGTACTCCATAAGTATAGTCGGATTACAACACAAGATCCAAAAGAAGGATAATATGAGAATACATGCAACAAGCTTTACCACGTCCACAACCATGATAACCATCACCCCAAGAAAAGTAGGTTATGTTGCCCATTGTCTGACCTACTCCTCATTTACACACTCCACCATTCCTAGAGAAGGATATGAATAAAACATTTATACCATTCACGATGAAACATTTTCTTCTAAAAGCTAGAGAAATACCACCATTCAAGCCCAAGACCCAACTAATCGAAATGCTCAATTTGGTGGATCAACTGAAGAAGGTGACTACCAATGTATCTTTGTGGGATGTCATATCTATCCCAAAACAAAATACATTGCTTTGGGAAGCATTAAAGAAAGAAGAAAAAATACCATAGATGAACGAGACTCCATTATGTTGTCAAAGCAAAGACAAAGGATCAACGTTGGACCCTCAAGCTCTGAAAGAAGTAGGCTATGCGAACAATGTGGGAAAATCAAAAGAGAAAGATGTAAGCAAGGAAAATCCCAAACCTTTTCTTTTAATCCTTATTGTGGGAGATAATCTTTTGCATAATAACATGATTTATTTGAGGGCTAGCACAACGGTCATGCTAAAACAAGTGGTTGATGCCCTAAAACTTAAGTATGAGCCCCTTGAAAAAGGAATCATGCAATTAGATGAGAAGAAGGTTCTGACCATTGGTTGGATAAAAGATCTATCTCTAACCCTCTTCTCATGTCCAATCCAAATAGTCACACAAGAAATAGTAGTGATAGACATTCCCTCAGTCTTTAGAATGTGTCCTTCAAGAGATTTTACTGTGGAGCTTGGTGGATACTTAGTACTCGACTAGTCCCACCTGATGTTGAGAACCAAGCACAGGCAAAGATGAAGATTTTGTCTGAATCTTTACATCTCTAACACATAGGAGACAATGTAGTCCTATGATTTGAAGTGGCACATACCTCCTTCTCTCAGTAGGAGAGATATTGCACTATACAAATGTTGGAAGATGAAGAAGATACAAGTGATCAGACTCCTGAAGAAGAGGTGCTACTTAAACAATTCATTGACTTCAACCCATTTGGAAACTTTCATGCAATAGGGCTAGGTACCTATGTGATTTTTGATGATGATATAGTCCTTCCGAAATTGATGAAGTATCAGGAGGAATATGATGATCTGAGTGAAAATCATCGATGGACCTTATATTTTGATGGCACCAAATGTAAATCTAGCTCTGGAGTGGGTGTCCAACTAGTGTCTCCAATAGGATAAGAGACCCTCAAAGCGTACCATTTTCAATTCTCATGCTCAAATAATGATGCAAAATATGAGGGCTTGGTTCATGGTCTGACCTTTGTAGAATGCATGGGTGTAAAGAGAATACAAGCTTCTGAAGATTTAGAATTAGTGGTGAGCTAGGTATGTGGGCAAGCGCCCATGATGAACACAAGAATGAATTCCTACAAACATTGAATTTCTGACCTGATTGAGAGTTTTGAAGCCTTGAATATACAAGTTATTCCTCGATCTCAAAATGATGTCATTGATTGGATGGCCTCTATCAGTTCGTAATTTGACCTAGTTTCCGATTCAACCAAGAAAAATGTGGTACAAGTCATCATCCGACCCATAATCCCTAACAATGATCAAAATTGGAAAGTTTTTGATGATGAAATTTAGATTGTTTCCTTTATATAGAAATTAGGAGTAGTTTCAAACTATTCACAATCAGGAGCAAAATTTCTTGAAGAACAAGTTATCTAGTTAGAAGACAACAAGCTTCCTCAAGGATTAATTTCCCTTGAAAATCTATTTGATTGTGAAGACATAAGAAATGACAAGCAAAGGTTCACTGTGGATGCTAGGGACTATGTAGAGCTTGATGTCAGAAGCGACAAAGAGTTAAAGGTCAGAAGTGAAGTTCCCCACAAGGACAAAAAGAGACTAAAGGATCTATGTTTCAAATATGATGGAGTTATTGTCTAGACCTATGATGATCTTATAGGGTATGACTCAGGCACAATTCAGCATACTATTGACTTGGTGGAAGAATCTAATCCAATCCAAAAAAAGAAAAGGAAAGTCAATCCAAAGGTCGAAGCATTGATGGTGCATGAGCTCACCAAATTGGTCGAGTCAAAGATCATATATCCGATTAAGAATTCCATTTGGGTGTGAAATCCGATACCAGTTCAGAAGAAGAATGGTGATATTAGGCTTTGTGTCAATTTCCTAGATTTGAATAAATCCTTGCTAAAAGAACACCACCCATTTCCATTGATAGATCAGATCCTACAGACTATGGCCAGATTGGAGATATTTTCATTACTCGATGGTTTCTTAGGCTATAAACAAATATATGTAAAGAAAGCTGACCAACATAAGAAAATATTTACCACTAACTGGGGAACGTTTGCATACTCAAAAATTTCATTCATACTTTCAAATATTGGTGCGACTTTTCAACGAGCAATGGATATTACTTTCAAGGGATTAATCAACATGATTATCTTAATATATCTGGATGACCTAACAATTTGTTCAAATTCAAAATATGATCACTTGAATCATCTAGAGAAGGTTTTCCAAAAATATTAATAGTTTAGGATTTCTATGAATCCCAAAAAATGAGTTTTTGGAGTACCTCAAGGTAAGCTACTTTGTTTTATAGTGTCAAAGGAAGGAATAACAATAGACCCTGAAAGGGTGAGATCTATAATTGAATTACCCCTACCCATAAATTAGAAGGGGCTGCAATCTTTTTTGGGGAAGATCAGCTTTGTCAATAGGTTCATATCATATTTCACAAGCATTGCAAGACCGATCATGTTGATGCTTAAGAAGAACTTGATTTTCAAATGAACCCCTGAGGGAAAAGAAGCTTTTGAGTAGATAAAGATAGCCATCTCCACTACTCCAGTATTGGATAACCCTAACTTTTCCAAAGACTTTCTACTCTGTGTATAGTGGCCAACATAACATAGCTTCGGTGCTCACTCAAAAGGATGAGGGAGATAATGGAGAGCATCCTATTGCATTTCACTCAAGGACCCTTAAAGGTTAGGAGGCTAGGTATATTTTTTTATAAAAGTAGGCTTTTTCCATTTTTAAAAGCTTAAAGAAGTTCTAACACTTGGTGTCAGCCAATAAGATCACTATCCTCATTGCACATCCTAGTGTGAGGGAGTATATCACAGAAGGTGAGATAACCGAAAAGAGGGAAAATTGGATCACCAAGATCCTAGAGTATCATGTGGACATTAGACCAACCAAGATATTTTTGGGAAGAGGTCTGTGCAAATACATTTCATAGGAATAAAGTTTCATAGCTAAAAAGGAGATCAATTAGGTCTACTCAAACCAATTCGAGTCTGACGAATCTTGGATGGAAGATTAGACACAGAAAATGAAAAAGGTGTGCTACCTAACCTGCCTTCTATCCCATAAAAGGTGATACTACATATTGCAAGGAACTAGGTATGTATTAATGGGTATGTGCAGGATCATCATGGAAAAGACAGGCCCTTAAGTGGCAAAAATTCAAAAAAATCAGAGTTAGGCAACTTGACATAAAAATTTGAATAAGTTATCTTTATTATTTCAAAAATATGTAAGAATAAAATCTATATAAAATTGAATGTAGTTTCTAAACTACTAGGGTTTTTTTTTTAAATCTATTTTGTGAAAATTTGAAATTTCAATGTAGTAGTACTTAAATTTTGAGAAAAAATAAGAAGTCTTTCAAAACCCTAACCACAATAAAATGATAATATTTTTTTATAATATTTTAGATATAAGTAGAGGACTCATGTCCCTATGTGATGCATATTTTTGTAATTTTTTTCCAAGTAAATAATTAATTATGAATTTTTCAATAGAACTTTTAATAAATATAAAAATCATATGTCCTGACTAGCTTAACTTGGTCAAAACTTCAGAAATTATTATTTTTTAATCCTATAGTATGTGAAGCATAGAATGTGAAACATGTTTATATTCAAAAAATGTGATACCATTTGAAAGCTATAGATGTTTTTCAATCAACCTATCAATTAGGACTTTAGTCATAATTCAAATAGAAAATGAATAATAATTATTTATTAAATTAAAAGTAAAGCATAATTTATATTGGTGGAAAGCTAAGAATCTCCTTTAAAAATTATTTTTTGTTTCATCAATTTTGGATAAAAAAAGGTTGTCAGCCACATACCCTACACATACCCATCATATCGCCACTTTTTGGCCCATCATGATCCTGCACATACCCCAATTGAAGGTGTATTATTCAAGAGAAATTATGATGGTGTCCTGCTCTAGTGTCTAGACAAGCTACAGGCAGAAAGAGCTCTCAAAGAATTCCATCACAGTCTTGAGGGTGGAGATTTCTCCACCAAGACTACCACATTAAAGATAATGTGAGTGAGATATTATTGGCCCTCTATGTTTTTCAAAGCACATCATCTTGTGCAAAAGTGTACTTAGTGCCAATTCTTTGTTGGCAAAAGAAAGAATGTTGCTTTTCCCTTAAGTCCAATTGTAATCGAGGAGCCCTTTTCTCAATGGGGTTTAGATTTTATCAAAATGATAAATCCTATTTCTAGTGCTAGCCACAAGTGAATCTCTGTAGTGACTAACTACTTCACAAGGTGGACAAAGGGCGTAGCCCTAAAAAATGCCACAGAGGGGGAAATCATCAATTTCCTTGAAGAGCTAGTATCCAGATTTGGCCTACCAAAAAACATCATATTTGACCATGCTCGAACTTTTGTAGGATCGGGGATGTTAGGTTTTTCTATCAAACATGGTATTTTCCTTAAAAATTCATCAACCTACTACCCACAAGGAAATGGGTTAGCAGAGTTGACCAACAAAAACCTAATTAGGTTAATCAAGTGTATTGGGTTGGAATGACAAAGGGATTGGCACAAGCACCTGCGAGCTACTCTATGGGTAGATTGGATTACTCCCAAGCAAATTTTGAAGACCTCCCCTTATGAAATGGTGTATGGAAAAGAGGTAGTGTTACCTTTTTCCATATAAATTCCTACCTTCCAACTATTGAGAGCCCTAGAGATTGAAGAAAATGGAAAAATGGAAGTACAATTTGTAGAACTCAAACTAGAGGAAGACAGAGAAAAATATTATCGAGCCATGATCAACCGTCAACAAATAGTAAAGTAATGGTTCAAAAAAAAGACCTCTAACCCAGAATTCAGATAGGGGAGCCTAGTGCTAAAGTACGATGAATGTACTGTGAAACCAGAGCAACACACAAAATTTGAAGTTCTATGGAAGGGACCCTTCTAAATTAGCGTGTGCAAGACAAATAATGTGTACAAACTTGAAGATATGGAAGGAAACACTTTAGATATACTGGTAAATGGTATTTATCTAAAGTTATTCCATTAAAATATGCAGTTCTTAAAAAAATTTAACATTTATGTACCATATGTAAAAAAATTTGTAAATACGTTTTAATTTTGAGAATAAGCCATTAGAATAACATAGGAGAAGAGAAAAGTTTGTATTATATTATATTCACCAAAACTTTACAATGTAATACAAATTTTGAGGCTCAGATTTAAATGCAAGGCTCTTTCGAGCAAACCCAAAAAAGGTTATAGAGAAAAAAGATGCAAAAAGGAGGCAACATGCAAAAAAAAAGAAAGAAAATCCTCTTGCCGTTGTCCAAGAAGCTGAAAGGGCTTGTCATCGGTCTTTTCTTCTTCTTCTTCTTTTTCTTCTTCTTCTTCTTCTTTTTCTTCTTCTTCTTCTACTATGTTAAGATGCAAAAGGGGTTGAACACACAAGACATGTGAGCTCCACATGATGTAGACCAAAGGCCTAATCGCCACAGCTCTGCACTAGAAACTCGAAGTGCTTCCTCTAGGCGAGCCCCAAAACATGCTCCACACCATACTCCCACAACAAGTAGGTGGCCACTGGTTGAGAAAATGAGTGACGCATCTCATGGTCCATGGTGAAAAAGTAAGAAAGGAAGGGAAACCAGGGTACATCTATCCTCTACATGCCTACAGAGATCCATGGCACTTGAGATACCAATGCTAGGGATAGCCACTTTCACTATCTCAACAAGCCCTTCCATTAGTGCAACATAAAAAATCTAGTGACATAATTCAATTATCATAGGTTTGGCCACATTTAAGTAGAGCAAGGAGGTGACGAAGTGGGAAAGAATGTTGTTGTTAATCTAGAGCTAGTTCTCATCATTAATGAAGTTTGGCCAGCTACCCACCTAAATGCAACAAAGGAAAGGTAGTCACATGTCTTCATCATGTGCTTAATTTGTCACTAGTGACCTCTCCCACAAAGTACTATTGTGGCCTCAATGGGAGAAGCTAAATAGGAGTGCCTAAGCTAGCTGAATGGGAGATAGTGAAAAAGCTTGCTAAACTTAAAGACTATATTTTTGAATGAATATTGCATAAGGTGGCATAGCTATATATAGAAAAGATAAGCCAGAAAAACTAACAACGAAAGGTCTATATTTGGCTAGAAAACAACGGGAAAATATCAAAGAAAAATGGAGGAAGGTAGATAAATCATACAGAGGATTTGACAAGAGGTCTTAAGAAATAAATTTGGGTGTTGGGAGTAAATTCTCTCACATGTCAATTGTTGACATGTGTCCTTTGCCATCATCAACATCAACTAGCTTACTTATGTGAAAAGACATGGATTAAGACACTAAGTTTTGACAAATTAATGGGCATGTCTTTTCAAAGGTACCTTGCATCACTTGAGCATGTTTCTCATAGAAAAAATCACATGTTCCAATGCAATGAGTTTATTTGTGAAAGAGGCGGCAGGGATAATGTACTAATTCCATTCTCATGGTGTTTTCAGCATTCCCAAGGGATACAGATCTCAAATCCACATGTATCTCCTCGGTGGTAGCATTTAATGGACCAGTAGTAACAATGTAGCCTTAACTGCATGTACGAGAGAGGAAATTAATTACACTCGAAAGTATATTTTTCGAGCAAGAAAAAGGCAAGTGGTCATTTTTGTTAAGGAAACTCTCTACAACTTCCTAATACATCCATTGTGGAGCCATCAACCACTGGTATAAAAGTTGTAGCCATAAGCATAAGACTTGGTTAGGCTGATTTTTTTGGGAAAAACACATTCACTAATGCTCCAACACTTGAGAGGCATGATGGAACCTTCAAAATTCTGATGTTCCATCTCAAAGCATAATCACATTTTGAATGATACTTGTGGGGTTGGGAGTTTATTTTCTCTTTTGAGGGGTTCTATTTCACTATTGGCTTCCTATTTCCCATTTTCAGTTATTTTAAAACATCTTCTGTCAATCACTGTTGTTGGGTAATCGGTCGCTCTCACTTAGGTCTGAATATCTTAATTTTATAAGGTTAAATAAAGGGTCTTTTTGGCCTTTAAATCCTTTTTATTACTATGACTTAGGAGTTTTGAGTCCTTTATATCATGTTGCCCAAAGAGGGTCCCCTCCTTTAGAGCAACTTTTGAGCACATGCCTAAAGGCATTAACTTAAGTCTCGTCAGCCTTTTATCCTTATCACTCATCACTGATTACTTCAAAAGTGCATGTTTTGAATTGGAAATGAGTGATGAAGTGATATTTCTTTGATATTGCTTATCACTTATAGTTTCCAAAGCTCTTAATTTGAATGCATGATGAGTGATGTTCTTTGTATTATTAAGGGATTGCTTGTCGTTATTTTCTTTTGAGCCTTTAGTATTGTAATAGCAATGAGAATTTCCCTCCACCTTATGTTCCTATTTTTATCACTCATCATGGATTCATTATGAAATGATAAATTTCAATTAGTGATGAGTGAGAGGATGGGTTTTCCATTGCATCGCATATTGTGGATATGTTTTAAGTCCTAAGTTCTATATTAGCGATACACGATACGTAATGTCACTATGAAGATCTCTCATCACTAATTGCTCACAAACCATATGACGAGAATTAGTGATGAATGATGTCCTTACATTTTATCTCTCATCGTGGATTCATTTCAAAGCTTAAGTTCCAAAGTAGCAGTGAGCGATGGAGTTTTCTATTTAAAATTTTCTTTTGCTAATATGAATAAATCTTATCTATGATGTCTTTTGTGCTATTCATTTTCATGCAGGTGCACATGTCCTAATCTAATCTCTTCACTACATCTCCCTTCACTAATAGGATTCAAGGTGTGATGTTTCAATTAGCGATGTGCAATGGGAAACGAATGTGATCAAAGGATGGACCATAGATCCAAGGGTTGAGATTTCATCACATGAAATACTTGTATCATCGATGGAGTTGGTCAAGAATGAGGTATATCGATGAAAAGTGACAACTATTGCACGAACAAGCAATGTGGAAAAATCTTGAGGACTTCTCATAAAGCAAAGAAGAAAGTAGCAAGATGAATTGATAGCCATTGATATCTAGTTTTAAAGACAAGTGATCAATGGTTAGGGTTTAAATGTGAACGACTAATTGTTGATTTGCTAATATGAACTTAATATCAAGCATTAATGGTGGCTTGCTTGTGTCTTGGCCATAAAAGAAAGTAGATACCTAGTTGGTTGTGCACTTGGATTCTCTTGCAAGAAAAAAGGATACCAAAAGTTGAAGATATTGTGTGGGAAGCTCCAAAAACTACAAGTAATAAGTGTGGCATAGCATGTACTCGGGTAAGAAAATTGTATATCTCTTTCTAGGTAATGTATTGAGGTGAAATACCTTAGAAGGATAGTAGGAAATTGAGAGAATTGTTTGGTTGTCCATTACTGATAGATTTAGTTGGAGGACAAGTGTGGTTAATGTTTTGAGAGATTTTTCTGTTCAATAACTAGTGCTTTGTGTTTTCATAATTGTGAATGGATTTTTTTTACTGTAAGAAATTGTAAACCCTAATTCTCTTTCATTGCAAACATGAGTAATCCAGAGCCCAGTGAATCTAGTTTTAGGCCAAAGAGGAAACCAAAATAGAAGAGGGTTAAATGACTTAAAACTCAGGATGTTTCAGCTAAGGGTAAGTTGAGACCACCTACAGTACCCAACCCTTCACCAAGTACTCTTGCATCATCCACTAGGTCCAGAAGTGCAAAGAAGGAAACGGAAAAATTTATGCAGGAGGCCTCTAGAAACATAAAGGAAGGAGGGTCATGAATTGGTAAAATACCTACAATCCAAGTTGTCATCACCATTAGGTTAATTCACAGTGTTGGTGAAATTGGTGAAAAGTCCTAGCCTTAAAGTGGGTGGCAGCTTATCAAGTATGCTTTTAACAAGTGGAATTCTAGTAAGCCTACATGTTATTTATGGGGGCTGAACCTTGGGAAGCTGGTGATCCCAAATTTTATTGTAGAGGTGGACCTGATGATGGAATTGGCTAGACAGTATAATCCTAATGACAAAACAATTAGGAATGAAAATGGTGATGTGATCTTGGAAGTGACAAAGGATAAGATGATAGATCTATTTAGGTTAAATCCAAATTATGCTGTGAAGTTTAGGCATGCTGAGTTATATGTTGAATATGAGAAAAAAAAATATGCATAAAGAGAGAGACTATTGGTTCGGCAAAGAGCAAGGAGAAATTCACTGTTAAGGATATTGATCCTTTTGAGTGTGAATAGTTTGTGGATTATTTCAAGAACACTTATTACTACTTGAACCAGGTGTTTGCTCAAGATTTTGAGGTAAGGATATCCCCTAATTTATTAGTGATGGTGGTAGATATATAGCGTCATAATCGGAACACTAGTTTTGATTATGCCAACTTTGTTGCTGATCATATGCATAAAAAATTTTCTCAATTTGAAAAAGGAAGTGCTCCCTTTATACTTCCCTCATTACTCTCTACTAATGCATATACTCTTATGGGAGGGTGAATATGAATGGAAAAGGAAATTAGATTTGAGACTTAGGGACAGTGAGAGTAATGTTTTACTAGTATAGATGTGGACATACATTTGGGATTAGGATTGTTCCAATTCCAATTATATCTTGTTTGCTAATGTTGTAAGGTATGGTATCTTAGAAACATTGGGTGTAACACCTATTCACATGATTTCTCCTTAAATCAAAAATATCTAAAGCAACACATAATTGGGAAGACTTGTTTCTTCATTTAAAATATACTTTGATTAGAGCTTATGGAGCTAAAGTGGCCCCACATTTTTTTCCCATGTATGTCTCAGACAGATTAGCCTTAATGGAACTCATGTGGCAGATTGATGTCATGGATTATGAGATGTTCAAGTTGCCCAGAAAGGGTATTGTGGTGCATCCTCAATGCACTTTTTCCTATTTCAAATTCATTGTCCCTAAGGGGTATGAAAGGTTTGGGATCATGGTGAATAACCTTAGAATGCTTGTTAATTAGATTAGAATTTTTTATCCTGAAGGATTTGTGGGAGGAAAGAGAAGAGATAAAAACTTCAAAGTGATATGCCATGAGGTTTTATACAAAGATGATGTATTAATAAATTTGAAAAGTGATTGGGTTGTCATGAAGGAATGGAAAACTATAAAGAACAATGAAGAAAACATCATAAGGATGAATTCATTTTATATGAGTTCATATAATGTAATTGCAGGCCATCTTGAAAGAGCTTTCACTATGCTAAGGGATTATCAAAATGGTGATTTTAAAGTTAAGGTGAAGGAAGTTGTTGATAAAGCACGTATTCTCCTAGAACAACAACAAGCTATGGATATCCCAGAACAACACAGAGATGTCTAAGAAATTAGGGAGGAACAAATGGCAGAACATGTGCCCGAGAAAGAGTAGGTGGAGCAGAAATTCCATCCTCCTCATATTGAGGAAACTCACAATTTAGATGTTCCCCCTGACATAATTGTCCAATGGAAATATGATAAAGAAAGTGATGATGATCCCAATAATAGGGAGTGTGATGAATTCCTTGCTAATGATAGATTTGTATAGTTCAAATAATTTTAGGAGTTTATGATTAAATAGTGGAGTAAAGAGATTACGAAGAGACTTGAGTTAGCCTGTGTTAAGGCTGAACCTTCTCATCAAGAGGAAGCTGAAAGAGCAGAGGAGGAGAAGATCAGGGATGAAATTGCATCTATTACTCCCACTGAGGCTAGGAAAATTGTCAAGCATGTACTATCACTAATACTATAGCATATGATGCAGTAGGAAGAGACCCTCAAGCTTTAATTTCTGAGAAGCAGTTTGAGGATAAGGTGTTTGGTTTTGGATATAGTCCCAAGTTGCACACTCTTGAAATTTTGTCTATGGCACCTAATACTGGTAAACATGAAGTTTTTAGGCCTATTGAAGAGGTTATTGGTTCTATAGTAGTCAAAAGAGCTACAAATATAACTCCTTTCCAAGCAGTTGAGTTAATTGCTCATGTTGTGATGCTTAGTGTGGATACTACACATATTTCTCATAAGAAGTATGATTCTTTGGTAAAGGAGTACAATAAGGCTATGGATGAGATAAATAAAATGAGGGATATTGTTCAGGTTGCTCAGTCAAGAAAGACAATAACCCTACCATTTTCTTCTTCTTCAAATTTTTCTACATAGGATAGGGAGACCTTAGCCTTGAGAATTGACAATTTGAATGATAAGTTGACTACTGAGAAAGAAAATGTCAAGAAGGCCAAACTTGAACTATTAAGGAGGAAAATAAATTTTTTGAGGATGTGTTCAAGCATAGGGTGACTAAGTTGGTCAACAAGGCTGATGATGATTGGGTGACCTATAAGAATATTCATGAAGAAAATAAAAAGTATTTGCAAGTACAAGAGGCTTTTAGGAATGAATGGAATAATTGGATTACTAGGGTAAGTGATTTGAAGGAAATGAATCCCAAAATCAAAGAGGATCTTGAGGCACCTACTAATATTCTCGAGGTCTTGCAAATCCTTGACTCAATTAATGAGATAACTACCTTCCATGGGAAGCTAGGTGTGTAACTCCAAAGTAAGCTGAAAATATTTAAAGAGATGGAAAAACATGGAATGCCTCATATATTAAGTCCAAAAGGTGAGTTGCAGCCATTTGACACCTGGAAGAAAGGTTTGGGAGGGATGCTTGCAACAACTATGATGACATTGACTGTCACCAACTACATCTTACTAAATTCAAATATTGATACAATGGTGGAAATTGAAACAAAGATGGACATCTTTGTTAAAGAGGTCAAGATCTTGATTGATGCTAGATATTCTCAATACACTACTAAAGTGCAAGGTTTATTGAATGTAAAGTGTGTCACTGAAGAAGAATATAACACCTCATTGGATAAATACATAGAATGAATATGTGTAGGGATTGGTAATCAACAAGATAAATAATGGATAGGAGAAGAATAATGCATAGCCTGAATATAGTACAGATTAGTCTTTTTATAAAACATGGTAAATTATTATTCTCTCCTTAATTTGAGATGGCTAGAATGTGGTGCTAATATGGATAAAAGAATTTTGACTTTTTATCTACTCTCCTTGTCTGGATTCCCAAGTTTTGTTGTCTGGTTCTCCCATGGTGGGCATTTTTTGGGCGCGTGGGGAATATATTGAAGCTATTGTAACAAACCACTGATGTCTTTTTTGAGGTGGGAACTATTTTCTATGAGTTGATGTCAATTTTTCCTCATTTTTATTTTCTCTACCTGAAGACTCAAGTGTAACTGAAAAAGGAATATTGTTGCAGTGGTCCAATTAAAATTTTTCATGTGTGCTTCATGGCCTGAAGCTTGTTTTTCTCTTTCAGCTCTATAAGAAAGAATTCAGGGCCAGAAGAAAAAGAGAGTTGAAAAAATTGAGTTAACACTAGGAAATTTTCAAGATAATATTACGTAAGTTTTAGAGTTTTTGTCTTCAGTTTTTTTTGGAGTTTAGTATTATGTATGTAATTTTGATAATAGTATGACAACTACAATATAGAGTAATACCAATTTCACGGCTATTGTCTCTCCTTATATGCATTCTATGAGTTATGAGTGAAAGTAATCAAGGATTTCTTTTATCTATCTCTATCATTTATTGATGTATGTTTAATTTCATACTTGCTTACTGATTCAACAAGTTAATGTAAGTGCTTGGGTGAGATTAAGAACTTGTATGAACTGGGTGCTAGGATAGTTGTAACCAGTAATTGTATCAATGGGTTAATTTTTTAGGTAGGTTAGCGGATTAGTTCAATAAGCATAAACCCAAAGAAGCTATTAAGTATAATGAAAGCTAAAAACAAGTAAAATGATTATACCGCCTTCATGATTCACCTCCATAGCACCTTCTAACTTGTTGATGGTTTCCCTTAGATCGATTATGTGAGAAATTTGATAACAAAGACAATGACAAATTCCTAAAGAAGCTTTGAAGGATTTGAAGTGACTAAATGAAGTGTAAATGTCTATTCCTATGACTAAATGACTATAATTCTTAAGACTAGAATTAAGTATGCCAAAATCATGAATATTTAAGAGATGCGAGTATATGTGTGTTTTTGTGTAGTCAAAAATGTGAGGAAAATTGTCATTTTATAGAAAATACAATTTTGCACGGACGGACAAGATTGAAAGTTGATAGAAGCCTAAAATCAGAGGTCAATATTGTGTGTGACAATCCATATTTAGGGTTAGGGAAAAATCATTAAATGAGTGGTCAAGATGTCATTTGATAAAATAAAATCGACGATCGAGAATAAATGTGACAATTAGCCAAAAAGATAAAGACTACTTGATTTATGAGATTCAAAAAATCAAGAAGATAAGAGTTGGACTAAAAAACAGATTTGGAAAATCATGAATTTTATCAATTACTTGATTTTTGGAAGAAGATTACCTTTTTGAATTAAATTAATTCAAAATAAGGATTTTGCGTGACAATAAATAATCTTTTTTAGATTATTTACCAAAATGAACTGACAGTTAACAATGTGATATCATTTTAAATAATTTCATTTATTTAAAATGAGGGAAATGTTAAATTTAGCAATTAAATAATTAAAGATAATTATTTAATTTAGAGGATTATGACCGATAATTAAATAAATTTATTTAATTGCGAGAAGATTTAGACAATTAAAGAAGTATTGAATAAATAAATGTAATTTATTTATTTAATAATCATGAAGAATAAAAGGGCATGAATTAAGTAAATAATTATGAATTATCTAATTAATAGTCAAATGTGGACCAAGGACATAATTAAATGTCATAATTATGCCAGGACAAAAATAGAGCTTGCAGGCCTAGGTCATTTTTAAGTGTCTACAGTTTTTCCCCTCTTTGTCATAATGTAGCGTGTCACATTGTGACAAAGAAAACAAGTTAAAGTCATGTCCTAGTGAAGGTACAAAGTATTGATGCACCCTCTCGAAAATTTTTGAAGTTTGGCCAGGTGATAGAAAAATTTGGAAAGTGTCCTGATAAGTCAATTTAATTATCAGAAAGACAATAGCACAGTTGGTTTCAAATTCTAGCATGTTTAGAGCAGCCAAAAGGTTGGTCAAAGTTGGTCAAAAGGGCCTCCAGTAATAAAAGAGTTGACAAATGTCATTTTGACTTTATAAATAGGTTGACAAAGGGGTAAAAGTCAATTCATTTTCACTATTCACCTTAGCAAATTTGAGAGTGATGAGTGAAGAGGACTTCTACGAGGATGGTGATTCCAGTGACCGAGCATCGCAGTGAGATCGTCCAGACCTTCAGGAGACCAGAGGGCTCAGAGCCAATGGTATGTACCTCTAACCCACATTTTTATTTTATCATTTTTTCATGCAAAATATAGGGTTTTAGGGCCAACAACGAATGCGCTGCAATGCATATACATACACATAAGCCGCATTTGACTCTGTGTTTGACGCATTTGATGCGTCGCAATGCAAGTGCAAGGGGTGATTAGGTCAAGGCAAGGATGTGTGACAAATTTGCTAAAAAGTGTGACACATTCACAATATCATGCCACATTCAAGATTTATCACCCCACATATGTCATTTTGTGACACATTCGTTAGTTTGAGTGATGCATTCAGATGAAGTGACACATGTGCAAAAGATCATGATGCAAATGCTCTGATGCAATGCAATTGAGGGACAAAATGACAATCGTTGGGTCGAGATGCAAGTGAAGTATGAAATGATGCAAAAAAAATTCTATGTCACAAATGAAGTCAACACGACACATTTGACTTTGACTTTGACTAAGGTTGATTCTGATGGATTTTCAAATTTTAAATGCTTTTGAGTTATAATGATAATGACAATTGTCCATAAGGTGCTGATGCATTTGTTTGATCATGTGCAAAGACAACTAGCGCCTATCTATACTCGAGAGAGCAGGCCATCGACCTTTCAGTTTCAAGATTAATTGAGTCCGTGAGAGCAACAACGGTTAATGCAGGTCGATTTGTATTATGTTTCCTATATGCCTATTATTCAGGTGAATAGGGGACTATTGACTACATTGTATGAGAACTGGCACTTTGAGACATGCTCATTCCATTTGCTGACAGGAGAGGCTACTGTGATGTTGGAGGATGTCTACCGTATTCTCTGTTTTCCAGTCCGAGGAGAGAGGATTGCCTATGACCCTCAACATGGCTATTAGACCTTTATGACTTACTATCATGATCAGGGTGTCAGACTCAACATTGAGGGATACGAGATCCATTGGGAGTTTATGGTGAAGCATTATGCCCAGTTTGATGCACTGCTAGTGACATTGATCGGTGGGATACTGATTCCTGACCACCGCGGACATGGGTTTCCCATTGGTTGGGGTGATGTGCTAGTGGGCATGAGGCGAGACAAGAAAGTTTATTCCTAGGGGCCCTATTTGTTAGGCATGATTTACCATCAGCTTCACGAGGTGTCTTATAGGAGGGCATAGAGCATTGGGTGTGGCACGACACTTCTAATGAAATGGGCTTGGGAGCATGTGGTGATATTCTGACCTCCTATTCAGAGACCACAACTAGCCAAGGGTATGCCACATGTGTATTACTATGTCAATTCTCTACAGTAGATGAGGGTTGGAGAGATAGGTTGGTGGCACCATTGTATTGATACCATGATTACATTCATTTGGAGGCCCTATAGAGACTGTGAGAAGTGGGATGACGAGGATGACCACCTCAATTTCTATAGATAGTATTGTTATTTGATTGGGAGAATAGTGCAGAGTCAGCTCATCATTAAGATGTATCTGCCACATCGTGTCCTAAGATAGTTTGGAGAGCAGTAGGGTGTACCGATAGGCACAACTGAGTATGGGGTCCCCATATTCCTATACTGCTTACCGAGCAGTAGATTGATGGTCTAATGTCGTAGCAGTGGGGATGGAGGGGTGTGATCACAGATCTGGGGATGACCGCTGATTGTGACTTCTGGTGGTAGGCGCGTTGAGCAGTGCCATTAAAAGATCCAAATGGGCCAACATCGATTGACAAGAGATCAGTGATACCCTATGTGCCGCAAGCTATAGGAGGGGGCAGAGATGGTGATAGAAGCAAAGACAAATATGGCGAAAGAGGCAGAGGTAGAGGCAGAGATGGAGATAGAGGAAGAGGTAGAGGTAGAGATGGAGGTAGGGACAGATGTAGGGGTGGAGATGATCGAGATGATGGAGATGATGGAGGGGACGGCCAGAGATGGAGGAGAGATGGTAGGAGGCAGGGCAGGAGGGTGAGGCAACATGTAGTGAGATTAGATTTCATCCCATAGGTAGGCAAGGAGGAGGAGAGAGAGGAGGAGGAGGGGCCTAGGTAGGAACCTGAGGATATAGGTCATGAGCACGTGGCCGAGGAGGAGAATATGGTCAAGGAGGAGGTCAAGTAGGATGAGGAGGTCAGGGAGGAGGAGATTCAACCAGAGGCCAAGATGGATGTCAATATTCTATGAGAGGGAGTTAGAGGAGAGGAGGATACAGGGGAGGAGGATGAGGATGAGGCCATTAGCGAGGCCAAGAGACTACTAAGATGGAGCATGGTTGAGGGAGAGGAGATACCATCCAACTTGACATTTCCTGATGACGCCATGATAGACCAGAGGGTGGAAGACCTACAAAGGAGACTAGATGAGAGTGTCACATAGGTCAAAACACTACAATTAGAGCTAGAGGTGGCTTGGGTAGAGTGGGATCAGGTAGTCAACCACTAGTAGGAGGTAGCGCTATGGTGTACAAAGTTCGTACGACTATGTACAAGACCATCAACAAATCTAGCTTAAGGTTTTGGCAGGATTAGCATACGACTTGGGCGATACAGGCAGTTGTATGAGTAGATCATGCCATCTGAGATGAAAGATCCCACTCTGACCAAGACATAGACAGGTAGTGGTAGTAGTTTAGGCAGCGGAAGTGGTAGCCAGAGTAGTACAAGGGGCCCAACCTCTTCAAGGAATACTTTGAGTCATAGGTCCCATCATAGATAATCCTCCAGTCATAGGTCAGGGCATTCACATGGGTCATTAGGTTCAGGCCATAGATTAGTACCTGGTCCACCTCCAGTGATAGATCCTTTGGCTTCATAGATGTAGGCTATAGTTTCATCACAGATGCATGTTACCGTGGAGATGATGCCATCAGTGTCAGCTCCATTGGTTTCACAGACAGAGGTTACTACAGGTCCACCTGTTACCTCAGTGTTGGGCACAGGTCCTCAATCACCACACTCTTCACCATAAGGGGATGATGAGAGAATTTCATAGGGCCATGCTTACTACATTCATGTTTTAGTCTTTATGCTATGACACTTTATGTATTGACTATCAAGCCTGCGTGCTCTATTTTTGGGATATCTCTTGACTTTATCTTGTGACATTATATTTTTTGAGATGATGCTATATGATGTAGTTTTGATGAGGCCTACATGTGTCTTATGTGATGTTATTTGATTTATGCACTATGATGTATGATGGATGATTTATGTATGATATGCATTTATGATGGATGATGGTATTTATTTATTTATATGTCTTGTCATGTACGTCCTATGATGACTACTTATGATGTGATGCCATGATAATGCAATGCTTATTTATATGTTGTGTCGATATTGTTCCATGGATGATGATGATGATATAATGTATTCATTTGAATTGATGCCATGTTTATGATTATGTTAATGCATGACTATGTATAATGTAATATGTATATGATTTAATGCTATGGATGATGTATATACGTACCTATTGCAATGTCTATATGATTATGTATGCACTTATATTTTTGTATGTCACAGGATATCATTAAGAGACGGATGAGAGAAGATGATGAGATAGAAGGAGATGCATGTTAGTTCGTAGACCAAATCCTTCAAAAATTTACCATAGGACTTTAATATTTATTTCTCTTAATCATCATTGGGTAGATTATTGTAATGGTCAATAAACACCATGATATGACACAAATCAAGGTGTGCAAGGTTGTACCATCACGTAAGACAAGTAGTCACAAACAAGGATGATCATGACTCATACTAAGAGTGCAATTGCCCCCGTATTTTTGTCATAATCAACCACAAGCATAAAAAGAAAAATAAAGACAACAAAGACAAGTCATGAAACGTCGTTGCTTCTCTAAATCATGTTTCCAAGATATCCTCGAGAAACTAGTAGCATGATTTCCAAAAGGACAAAATAAAGCCATTATCATCATATGTCATTGTTTTTCTAAATCTCATATGTAGGACATCACTAAGAAACTAGTAACATGAGTATCAAAAGATAGGACAAATGTCATGATACGTCGCTACTTCTCTGAATCCTGTTGTCAGGATCTCGCTGAAAAACTAGTAACAGGATGAAAAAGCCAAAGACAAGTGCCAAGTGTTTTCCAAGTGTGTCTAGATGCCAAGTGTTTTAATGTCAAGATGCTAGGTTTGATGAGATGCCAAGGTGTCAAGGTTTTGATGATGCCAAGATGAAGAAATGTTGAAGATTTCCAAATTCAAGAAGGACACATCCTGAATAATGTTGATGTCAAGAGGATTGATCCCTAAATGTCAAAAGGGATCCCTCGAAATGCCAACTCACAGTGACGATGCCTAGGAAGAACACATCCTAAGGCATAAATGATAGAGGTTTTTCTTCAAAAGGAAACATCTAAAGAATACATTTATGTTGAGAGGAATGATCCTTAAATTTCAAGAGGATCCCTCAAAAAATGTTGAATGGCAATGACAATGCCTAGGAAGGACACATCCTAAGGCATAAATGACAGATTTTGTTCCTCAGAAGGACACATCTAAAAGACAACCAACAGTTGACAATGTGATTGGTTATGATAATGTAACTTGTTTTGACCAAATTTAATTGAAGTTGATTGAATTGAGTACTTGTGTCGATTATATATCAATTTTTGACATGCTGATGTGATTGTCATGTTTATTGAGAAATTGTCAAAATTTGTTTTAATAGTTTTTCTTGTTTTGAAATAACTTGTTTGACTTGGAGACTTTTTGATGTGTGTGCCAATATAGTGCCATGAACCCTAATAGACTGACCTAGTGCGGCCTCAGGGGCTCATCGACAGATGACCTTCCCTACATCATACACTCAGAGACCTCGTAGTTTGACACGGCCAATGACTTTGTCTTGATGACCAATGATTGCATCATGATTTTATTTTTACAAACCTAAAAGGACTAACCTAATATCTTAGGGACTCGAAAATGAATCTTTCATATGTAGCAGACGTGCAGAGACAACGTAGTTCAGACAAATGACAAAGACTTGACTAATATGATTGACATGATGAAATGTGACTTGAAATGACTTTGTTTTTGGGATTTTGAAGTGTTATTTGAATGTTTTTGTGTTTCTTGCCATGCTTTGATTTTTTTGGATTTCTTTAGGATGTTTTTCGATATTTAGGTCTTTCTTCAGGACGTTTGGTGATGTTTTTGTCCTTTTTTTTTAAAGGACTTTTCGTGATTTTTTGTCTTTTTTCATGACTTTTTCAATGTTTTTTGTCTTTTTTGAGGACTTTTTCAATTTCCCAAACCATGTCTGATACCCATTGTAGTCACATGATAATTTTTTCCCCCTAGTCAGGTCCAAGACTTAGCCAATTTTAAAGGATGTGAAAATGATATGCATGGGATACCCAATGGACAATATGCCATACTTGATGTCAATTGTTTGTCAACCATGAAAGGAAGAGTATGATGTCATGGAAAAGGTCGTGGTGGTGACAGAAAATGTGTTCCATCATAGGCCTAAGACAAATAAAGTGACAATAGATGGTCGAGGAATGATTTATTGTTTGCCAGGTTTTCACCATAGTACTTATCCAAAGCGCCTGTTTGCCAAGTTTTCACTATTTCATGAATTATTTCTCTATATTATTTTTTTCTTCTTCTTCTTTTTTCAACTCAACATTCTGATGCTATGCATAGAACTTGTGGAGATGTAGACTATTGATAGGCTCCGCCAATTGTTCACCATCTAGAGTAGCCATCTGATACGCTTTGAAACCAAAAGAAGATATGATGACGTAAGGACCCAACTAGTTTGGTTAAAAATTTCCCAGCTTTTCTCTGACAGCCTGATTCTGAGGGTTCTGCATGAGGACTAGGTCACCAATGTCAAAATTTCTGAGCATGACTCTCTTGTTGTAATTGTGATAGAGACGATTTTGTTATGCTTGTAGATGGTTAAGGGAATTATGTCTTCTTTCCTCTAACATCTCCAGCTCATGTAGACACGACTGTATATACTCCTCATCATTGGTCAGACCCTTCAGAGAGACTCGTAAGGAAGGAATTTCAACCTCAATGGACAAGATGGCCTTAGCTCCAAAGACCAGGGTGAATGGAGTGGCTCCTGTAGGCATACGAATGCTAGTGTGGTAAGTCCACAGAGTAGGGTTCAGTTGAATATGCCAGTCACGGCCAGTGTCATTGACAATATTTTTAATGATTTTAACAATGGTTTTATTTGATGCCTTGGCTTGACCATTTCCTTGCGGGTAATACAGAGATGAAAAATAATGTTGGATATGAAATCGTTCACATAACTCATGAACATCTTGGTTTTTAAACAGACGTCCATTATCAGTGATGATGGATTGCGAAAGGCCATACTGGCAAATGATATAGTTAAGAATGAATTTGGAGATTTGTTTGCCAATTATGTATGCCACGGGGATGGCTTTGATCCACTTTGTAAAGTACTCAGTGGTTGTTATGATGAATTTATGGCCATTGGATGAGGTAGGATGGATCTTTCCCATAAGGTCATGTCCCCATTGTGCAATGGGCCAAGGAGACATGATCGACCGAAGTTCTTGTACTAGAGCGTGAATCAAATCACTGTGAATCTGGCATTGGCGACAAGTCCTGACATATTCTAGTGCATCTTTCTCAATGGTCAGCCAATAGTACCCAAGTCTCATTATCTTCTTGGCCAAAGTAGGACCACTCAAATGAGACCCGCATATACCCTCATGTACTTTTCATAAGGTCGTGTGTGCTTCATTGGTGTCGAGACATCTAAATAGGGTGTCGTCAAAGCTATGATGGTAAAGGGTGTCACTGACAATGGCATATCTTGCAAATTTTTGGATAAACGACTTCATCTGGTTATTGGATAGATTAGGGTGGATGGTTTGAGACTTAAGGTAGTCATGAATGTCTTGGTACCAGGGATAATCAGGACCAACAAGCTCGCAGACCATCTCTGATTTTGGAATATCATAGGCGAGGACCAACTATTGTTCTATCAGGAATTCTAGCTAAGGAATATTGCTTGGAATGTCGAGGAGAGAGCCTATTATAGCCATGGCATCTCCCACCTTGTTTTTTGTTCTCAAAACTTGCTCAAAAATCACCATGTGAAAGTATGTCTGGAAGCTGTCAACCATTCATTTGTAGGGTATTAGCTTCTCATCTTTTGTGTCATAGTCATCATTAACTTGGTTGATGACTAACTAAGAATCCCCATAGACATGCAGTGCTCTAATTTTCCATTTTATTACCATTCTAAGTCTTGTAACCAGTGCCTCATATTCTGCCAAGTTATTCATGCATGGGAAAGCTATGCAGAAAGACTTGGGAATAGAATCTCCTCGAGGGGTGATAAACAATATCTCTACCCCTGAGCCATGATTAGTATGCGATCCGTCAAGGTATAGCCTCTAGGGTGACTTTGGTTCCATATGAAATATTAACTCATCTAAGAAATCTACCACTAAGGGATGATCACTTTGCATAGGTGCATCTGCAAGTCGGTTTGCTATGATTTGTCCCTTTATTTCCTTTCTTTCTACAAATTGAATATCATATTCGCTCAAGATCATTACCCATTTCTCCAAACATCATGTTAATGTTGCCCAACTTAATAGATATTTGAGGGGGTCAATCTTTACTATCAGTTGTTTTTTATGGCTCAACATATAATGTCTTAGCTTTTGAGTTGCAAAGACAATTGCTAGACAAGCCCGTTCAATGATGTGTAATTTAGCTCATACCCAACCAGTGTTCAACTGATATAATATATGGCCCTTTCTTTCTCATCATGGTCGTTCTATGCCAGTAATTCCCTGAGTACCAATGTAGTGGTTGAGATGTATAAGATCAAAGGTTTTCCTTGAATGGGAGGAATGAGTACTGGCAGTGATAGTAAGTAGTCTTTTATTTGCTGAAAGGCTTCTTGGCATTTATTTGTCCACAAAAAATGGATGCCTTTATGCAGAAGATATTGGAATGGTTGACACTTGTCGGCCAATTGTGTTATAAAGCACCAGATAGATTGTACCCTGACCTGTAATGTCCTGAGTTTGCTTATTCCTATGGAAGGAGGCATGTACATGATGGCTTTGACTTCTGCTAGATCAACTTCAATGCCTCTTCGAGAAACTATGTATGCTAAGAGTTTTCTAGATGTTACACCAAAGACGAATTTCTTAGGATTCAGTTAGACTTTGTATTCTTCTAGTCTCTTGAAAACTGTCTAACACCTTCAGATGATCTTTTCTTGTTACTGACTTAGCCAAAAGGTTGTCTACGTAATATTCCATTATTTTATGCATCATTTCATAAAATATAGTGGTCATAGCCCTCTGATATGTGGCACCTGCATTTTTAAGACCAAATGACATGAAATTCCAACAATATGTACCCCAAGGGCAAGTGAATGTTATTTTATGTTGATCTTCGGGGGAAATACGAATATGATTATAGCCTAAGAAACCGTCCATGAGGGACAACATCTTGTATCCTGCCATGAGGTTGACTATGATATCAATATTGAGCAAAGGAAAGTCATCTTTTGGGCATGCCTTGTTTAAGTCTCTAAAATCTATGCAGACTCAGATCATTCCATTTGGCTTTGTTACTGGGACAAGGTTAGATATCGATTCAACATATTCAATAGACCATATGAACCCAGCATCTAGAAGTTTTTTCAACTCAACCTTGACCAATAGAGGGACCTAAGGATTCATTTTGTGTAACTTATGTTTAATTGGTTTGACATTTGCCAATAGTGGTAGATGGTGTAGAACCAGTTTTGGGTCTAGTCCTGACATGTTAGCGTAGGAACATGCGAAGTTGACTTTACGTTCTACAAAGAATTTGTGAAATTCTGGTTTCTCTTCTTCAATCAAGTATGCAACAAAGAGGACCATTTTGGGATTTTATGTTGTTGATATGTTGGCTTCTATGATGTCCTCTATGAGCATAGCTGATTTCTCTTGAGTTACTGGAAGAAAGTCCAGTCCTCCATCTTTGGGCACCTTGGAGAGGTTTTCATGCACAGATACGTCCTTTGTTTTTAATTTTTTGTCTTCAGAAGGTGCCTTTTGGTTCTCACCTAAATACATTTCATTTTTTTCTTTATTCTTATTTTTAATTTTGTGACTAGAGGACAGAGCAGTCTCACCAAAGTAGGCTATACAATCTAGGTCAATGGAAAATCCTTCCTTGTGTTCACCACTATGTATTCCCTCACATAATCCCATAAATTCTATGATAGCCTCATCATTTTGAAAGGTGTTCAGGACTAGTGGGCCTTGTTGGTCCCAGTCGATTAGTTGAGGATAGACTAGGGAAATGTTATCGTCAGCATTGGTGAATTGAGGGGAGGATGCAAAAAGCATGCAAATGAATTTTGAGATATTGTAGATGAAGTTATCATCATCCAATTCCACATTGGACTCTATCCAATATTCCCCTTCACTTGTTTCATATTCATTGTCAAAATAGGGGTAAATGACTCAGAGTCGTGGTTGTCAGTGTCATTTGGAAATTCAGATGGATTCGACTGATGATTATGGGGTTCAGATGGTGGGGCTTGTGTGTCCTGGGGAAGGTAAATGGGACTATGACTATTTAGTGCTTGATTGATTTTAAATGTTTGCTGAAAGTTTTGTTCAGAGGTAAGCTCCCACGTTTCAAGGAACAAATCATCAAGACAATAGTCACTTAAGGATCATTGGGAGCCAAATTCCCACTCATGGATTTAGTTTTGGTGAAGGTTTCCTTAATAGTCTTGACACTTTCCGATGCATGCACACGCTCACTCGAAAGTCCATTGGTACGTCGATCATCATTGTCGGGCAATCCATACCCTAATCTAAGATATTTTGGTATTTTGAAAGATTCTATGGGCTCTCTTCATCCAGTTTTATTTCTGACTAGGCCACTAGCTCCATCATAGCCCTTAGCCTTGATCATGTCAAATCCCTTGCCATATTTCTTAACTAGTAATGGGGATAGGTTGGCCATTTCTTTATAGAGCCATCATGTAATATCAACAAGGTCTTCATTACTCATGTCTCCCCATTTTATGAAAACTATTTTTGGTGGAACTTTGAAAATTTATTTGGGTTCCATTCTAAAACATGGTCAACCATAGACCTTCAGAGACTTGGGTTGATGGGCACTCAATTTTCAAAAATACCTCTTAAGTTGGTACAATATTGAAAAGAGTCAGGGTCTCCATATATAGTGATTTATGTGTCGTCAAATGGGAATTTCAAGCATTGGTGATATGTGAAGGGGACAGCTCTAAGGGCATGAATCCATGGGCAACCGAGCAAGATGTTGTAAGGTAATTCTAGATCTAGGACTTGGCAAGTTGTATCCACAATGACTGGTCCCACTTAGATAGGAAGAGAAATAATGCCTCTATAAGAATGTTCCTCATCATCATATGCTTTTATGACTATTCTCTTTGTAGGGTCTATGCATGCATCAAAAAATCCTAGAGCCTTAACTAGTTTTAAGGAGCATATATTCAATCTTTCTCTGCCATCTACTAAAAATCTTTTGACCTTGTGCTTATGGACGAAAGTTTCAATATGTAATGCGTCATTATGGTTGGTCTTGGGTGACGAGTAATCTTGATCAGAAAAAGTGACATGATTGGGTGTAGTGAGGTAGCCCACCATGGTCTCAAATTGGTTGACATCAATATCCTTAGAGACTAACAACTCTTGTAGGGTTTTATCCAGTATAGCCTTATGCATGGGAGAGATGCGAAGCAACTCAAGTATGGAAATCTGTGTGGGAGTTTTTCCAAGCTAGTCGATAAGGTTAAACTGACTCTTAGGTTTCCACTACTTTGTGCTTGAGGCGGGTTGTGAGTACCTAGGAGATGGACCAAGTATGGTGATCTTAGGTTGCCTAGTAGGAGGCGAACCAGTTATGGTAATCTTGCCACTTCGAGTAGTGGAATTTCTTTGAGGTGCTCATTTGACTGTGATGGTGTTGAAGTATTCATCGTCAATTCAGACATTGTTTATAGTACATCCACCAGAATAGTCATACTTGGTGCAAGCATAATTGGCTTGATTATTGTTTATCTTAGGACTTGATGTGGAATCGTTATTAGAGCCATGGTCTTGAAATGGGTTCTTATTAATGGTATGGTCAGCATTTGATGGAAATTGTGGCCCACCTAATTCAATTATTTGACTCTCGATAAGGTCTTGCACAATATTTTTGAGTTGTCGACAGGACGATGTCTTATGTCCTTTAGCTCGTTGGTACTCATAGAAAGCATTATCGTCGCACCATGACAGTTTAAATTGTCTTGGGTCATACAGCTTTGGTTCTTCAAGTGTGATGAGACTATTTTGAAGGAATTTCTTGAGGACTTCCTCCATGGGCTCACCCAAGGGAGTGTATGTGCGACCATTGGGGAATTATCTTATCTGACAGTATTGTCCTTAATTGTGACTATTTTGACCATTTTAGTTGTTTGGGGTGGCATTGGTGGGAGGTGTTAGTATCGTCATTGGTTTGTTTTGCGGTTGAACCCCTTTCAGAGCCAGTACAAGACCCATAGTGTTTATAGCCCTGGCATCAACAATTCCATCATTGGTAACATGTTTATTTTTGACCCAGTACTTATTTTTGTAAGTGGAGGGTTTGCATTTATGTTTTTCAGACCGTATTTTAGCTCTCCCTTTGCAATAAGGACTTTCTCAATCTGGACACTTTTTCAACTAGGTCCATGAAGGTTGTGCAACAATGCACTTGCAATCCATATTTTAAGGGTCCTAGAAGTGTTTGAATGAACATATCCACCTTTTCCTTTTCGGGTATGTCGATGTGACAATGACTAGCTAGAATTATCCATTTTTGGAAGAATGGGATGAATGTTTCACCAGTGTCCTCTTGTGTGAGATTGCATAAACTAGTAATAGAGGTGTCCATGTCAATGTTGTATAGTAATTTTTTATGAATTTTCATTTAAGTTCATCCCATGTTTGGATATCCATTTGAGTGGAGAACCATTCAAGGGTGGGACCTGCAAGACTTTTAGAAAAGAGTCTCATCAAATATGTTGGTTCATATGCGACGTCCATATAGTTGGTTGCGAATTCTCATACATGTTTGATAGGGTTTGTCTTTCCTCTGTATTTGGTAAAATTTGGTGACAAATATCCTGGAGGAAATGGTGGCATGTATAAGTTCATGTCAAAGGGATATATGGATAAATCATATGACACTTTTGATATCTTTCCAGATATTTGTATGTTTTCTATGGTCTTCTCTAGACCCATCAGCTTTGCTTGCAAGGCATCGATTATAGGGACATTTGTGGCCCCATACATCAGATTGATTGGTATTCCATAGGTCCCCATTTGTTGTGAGTGGATGTTGGTGTGTTGTTGAGGTACATGTTGTTGTGACATGTATGATGTGTTCTGATTTGCGTGTTGTTGGTATTGAAAGTTTGGATTGGGGATATGTTGGTGGGTATGAATATGGGATGAGTATGTCAGAATGTGTCCCCTAGCCATTTGGGTCGATATTTGGGGAGTATGAAAACCATGAATATTTTGATGTGTGAATGATGCCATAGGTTGTGTGTTTTGATTGCCTTGTCCAAATTGTTAGGTTTGTACAATGGGAATGGTCATATTTTGTCCTTGGGAGGTGATGACATTAGATTGTGTTGACGTATTAACATTTTTTTGTGTTCCTTGAATAAAGATATGTCGTTTACTTCCTCCCAAAGAATTATGTGAGGTACCAATGAGAGGATTTTTTGAGGATGCATTCATGGTACTCGATGTAGTCATAAATGGAGGATTTTTATGGCTTGATGTTGCCCCATGGAATTTACGTGGTAAAGAGAGGATTGGGATAAATTTCCCACATTTTCGAGGACCCAAAGGTTGCTTCAGCCAATTGTGATGATATTGTGGATATTGTGGGAAATGTGAAAGATTGTGTTCCTCCAATGGATGTAGAGTTTATTGAATTGGAGTTGTTTGGAATAGCACTCATGGTCATTGTGACATTTTGTGAGGTAGCATCAAAAAGGTATTGCTTGTGGTGTTTGGAGGTTGACCACTATTGGGCATGCTATTCGTATTGTTGAACCCATAATATTAATTTAGCTCCCTGACTTAAAAGTATGGCTAAATATATGTCTCTTTCATATAAGACCATTTGTTCTACAAAGTAGGCCACCTCTAGATCTTGTGCTACTACCTCTAGGTTTTCCTCAAGTATTTGTTTGTATTCAAACTTACATAAGAATGGTTCAAATGGGTTGTTTGATGAGGATGGTATGGTCGTGAGAGGTTGAATATTCATGTTGCTAAATGGGTCATCAAAAGTCCAATTTGGGTAATAAGTGTGATTGGTGACATTGGGATTAGAATTTTGTCCAAAGTTTGTCATTTGTCTTTTCTTTCTTTGGAGTCTAGTTTCCACCATAAAAGGAAATTGCTCAAATGAGGGTAATGAAAATCATGACTAAATGCAAGGATGATACTAGCCTATGATTTTTGTATTTTTGTGATAAAGGATGACAATGCAAGACTATTTTTTTGGATTTTTGATAATAAGGGATGACAATGCAACAATGTTGTCTAAAGAAAAATGACTAATGTAAAATGATGACTAGGCTGACAAAAAAATTGTATTTTGGACTAAATGATGACAATGCAAGGTGATGAATAAGGAAATGATTGATGCAAAATGACAATGTTGTCAAAGCCAAAGTGTCCAATGAGAACTAAGATGATAATGCTAATGAAGGACTATGATGATTAATGAAAATTCTAAGTTCAAAATGAGGACTAGAGGTGGATAATGCAAAGTCTAAGTTTAAAATGAGGACTAAGTTTGGATAGTATTTGGAGAAAGGTTTTGCTTAACCACTCTATGCTTGACTTATGTTTCAATTTTGGTTATCAAAAGGACTTGCTAAGGGGACTAAATGACAATGTCAAAATGACGAGTGAACCTACCTAACTAGACTGTTGAGTTCAAGGTTCTCACAAAAATGGCAATGACCGAAAAGAAGAATAATGACTAAGTCCCAAGATAACCTAATTTTGAAAAAACTATTTTTTGCAAAGTGTGGATACTTGGCCTAATCCAAAGTTTTCCAATATTAAACCTAAGGATAGATTTATGGTAGAAAAAAATGATGATTATGATGCCTAGGGAATGCAACTAAAATTTATAAATTTTAAACCTATAGTTAAGATGCAAGCTAATGAATGAAAATGATGAATGTTTTGAGAAATTTTGATTCTGGTTTCTGACAAAGACTTTTGAAAAAAGAAAAAGAAAAAGAAAAAGAAAAAGAAAAAATAAAATAAAATTTGATAATAGGCTAAGATGTGTGGACTTGAATTTTGGTCCGAAACCGGGTTTATTTTTCTATCAGGCGATTGCATTGTTACAAATAGTGAATACATTGCAGTTATCAAATGCGGCGCTGGAAATTTCAAATGTGGTTTAGATTTTCAAATGCGGCTTTACAGATGTCAAATGTATTTCGATATAGGAAAATGTGGTGTTTGGGACATCAAATGCATTTTATCAGAGCTTATGTGTTGCAAAGTATGGAAAATGATGTGTGATAGAGTGATTGCGGTTGAACAAATGCATTGCAGAATGCAAAAAAGTCAATTTTTTTATGTTTGTGGTCAAAAATATGAATTGTTTATAGTTTGATAGTTTTTTTCTAGATGTTTGGGTGTTGTTTGTTTCATTTCAGTAACTAGAAAACACTTGGAAAGCACAATATTTTGAAAAGTAAACAAACACACAAGAGAACAAGTACAATCCTATGGTTAAGCTAGGACAGTATTCACTAGACTCCACATGGGTTTCCCCAACCACATATCTGTAGCATGTGAATCTAGAAGCTTGGTTGCATAGGCTCCCCTTTATAGTGCACTCTCTTCTTAGACCAACCAAGCTTCCAACCCCCATGAAATTCCCATGGCAGATTGATCACCTCTACTAAAGACTGTGAAGACGTGGAAGGCTTCACACCAACTGGTGTTGTACTAGCAAATAGAAGGTTTTGGGCTTACTACACAAGAGTTTCTAATTTGGTACCCCTATTCGAGTGGCCATACATGGGGTGCAAGATTAATCTTCATTTAGGAGGTACTCCAACCTGAAGAGGTTAAGCTCAACAAGGTTTTGGGGAGTACTACTTGGTCTATATGACACATCCACACTCATAATCTTAGGTTTTCCCTTAAGATTCACATTTATATACTAGTTGGGGGTAGCTTGGCTTTAGCTCTGTTGTTGGTTTGAGTTGTGTTGGGGTGATGAAATCCCCAAGCAGGCCCAATTTCTAGAGGCAATAATCATTTCTTTTACACCCAAGATCAAATGACTACGCAAGGGGAGAGGATACTTCAGTTATTGCATCAGGGTTACACAGAAATAAAGTGGGTATGAATTTTTTATCACCTAGTTTGCACAGGGTGAGAGCATATTCGTCTACCACTTTCAAACACAATCAGACAATATTGAAAAAAAGTTTATTTTTTGTGCACCAAAAAGAAATGTGTTTTATTCTAAAAATAACAAGCACTATGTTTTGGAATGAATCTTGGACACTCAAACCTACAAAATTACACGTTAGGAGTCTTAGAAAAATTCTTGGGCCCACAAAATGTAACCTCCACATGCTACAAATAAAGATTAATAACATGAAAAACCTATGCCAGGTAGAATGCAGAAAAGAAAACAGAAAAAAACCAAATGCCAAAAAGAAGAAAAAGTTACAAGGAAAATGCATCATAGCAGAGCAAGTGCATCTCTCTATGCAACAAATGTGTCATGGTCCCGCATCTCGGTATATCAAATGCAGCTTTTTGGACTGCATATGTAGCGTATTAGAGCGTTTGCATTTTTTCAGCCCACGAATGCATCGCAACGCATTAGATGTAGCTTGAGAAAACTCAAATGTGTTGTTCCGTACCTGTACCTATAAAAAAAAATTAGAAAACCGAAAACAGTACAGAAAATAGAAAAAAAAATTCATGTCTCATTCACCAATGTATCAATGGGTTAATTTTTTAGGTAGGTTAGTAGATTAGATCAATAAGAATAAACCCAAAGAAGCTATTGAGTACAATGAAAGCTAAAAACAAGTAAAACGATTTTACCATATCGCCTACAAATCCTTCATGATTCACCTCCATAGCACCTTCTAACTTGCTAATGGTTGCCCTCAAATCGAGTGTGTGAGCAATTTGATAACAAAGACAATGACAAAGTCCTAAACAAGCTTTGAAGGATTTCAAGTGAATAAATGAAGTGTAAATTTCTATGCCTATGAAAAAATGACTATAATTCTTAAGACTAGAATTAAGTATGCCAAAATCATGAATTATTAAGAGATGCGAGTATATGTGTGTCTGTGTGTAGTCAAAAATGTGAGGAAAATTGTCATTTTATAGAAAATACAATTTTGGGCAAACGGACGAGATTGAAAGTTGACGGAAGCCTAAAATCAGAGGTCAGGATTGCATGTGACAATCCATATTTAGGGTTAGGGAAAAATCATTAAATGAGTGGTCAAGATGCCATTTGATAAAATCAAATCGACGATTGAGAATAAATGTGACAATTAGCCAAAAAGATAAAGATTTTCAAAAATCAAGAAGAGAAAGACTGCTTGATTTATGCGATTCAAAAAATCAAGAAGATAAGAGTTGGACTAAAAAGCAGATTTGGAAAATCAATAATTTGCTCAATTACTTGATTTTTGGAAGAAGATTACCTTTTTGAATTAAATTAATTCAAAATAAGGATTTTGTGTGACAATAAATAATCTTTTTCAGATTATTTACCAAAATGAACTAACAGTTAAGAATGTGATATCATTTTAAATAATTTCATTTTTTTAAAATGAGGGAAATGTTAAATTTAACAATTAAATAATTAATGATAATTATTTAATTTAGAGGATTATGACTGATAATTAAATAAATTAATAAATTCATTTAATTATGAGAATTAGTTACATATTAGATAAATAAATAAAATTCATTTATTTAATAATTGAGAAGACATAAATGAATAAAGGTAATTAAATAAATTAATAAATTTATTTAATTGTGGGAAGATTTAGACAATTAAAGGTGTATTGAATAAATAAATGTAATTTATTTATTTAATAATCATGAAGAATAAAAGGACATGAATTAATTAAATAATTATGAATTATCTAATTAATAGTCGAATGTGGACCAAGGACATAATTAAATGTCATAATTATGCTAGGATGAAAATAGAGCTTGCAGGCCTAGGTCATTTTTAAGTGTCTATAGTAATAATCATGAATGTCATAGAGGAATATTGTAATGCAAGATTTCTTGAGATTATAGGTGCTATAGTTTAAGTTGTTATCAAGTCACATAGATTGATATTGACTCTGTGCTTGGGATAAAGGAACCAGTTCATGCACAATACATGTTGTTTAGTTTTTGTGTTGATTCATTTGCTTCTCACTTTTAAATTACAAACTCAAAAATGGATACCACCGTAGTTGTCTTTTGTTGAAGCTCCACCTTCTCATGTTTAATATATAGGACATTGATTAACAAGTTTCCATCTTATTTGATGCATTATATTGAATGGGTTTATGAGAAGTATCTATTATTGACAATGTATCTAGTATAATTGTGTGAACTCTTCAATATACATTGTGGGATCACCCTCCCAGTTTTCACAGAGCCCAAAGAGTAGGAAAAGAATTTGGCCAATCCCTTTAGAGGTACTGATAATTGGAATTGGAAAAGTGCATAGGTACTTCTTGAGATCAATTTGGTTCTTAAAAAATAACCGACAAATTGGTGACTCTGCTGGGGACTAGCTAAGTCCAAAGTCTCTAGTTCAAATCTGGTATAGTTAGATTCAATTGTTTGTCATGATATTCTTTGATGTTTGAAGAATAATCGATTTTAAATTCTATTGCATAATTCCCATCATACTTAGTCTTATGCATCAAATATTGTTCCATTCTACCATCTTGTGTTGGGAAATGTTTAAAGTCTTTTCTAAAGTAACAAGTACAAAATCAAAGTACAATGAGTTTCGATTTCCTGGTATTTTGGGTGGCGACTTTGAGTTTTCTAATAGCTATGTAAAGATCAGTTCTCAAAAGGACAATAAGAAGAAAGAATTTACAGTATTTGACATCATGAGGAAGACTGGAAGTTATGTGAAGAAGCACCCTAAGTAGAAGGAAGAATCTAAACCTACAAAAGAGAAGCAACCTGAAATGGTCAGGAAATGCTCTAAATCAAGTAAGTCTTTCAATTCCCCTGTTGATGCATCTTCTACTTTCAATATTGATGTAAGTAGTGCTATTATCCATGAAGAAGGACATGAAGTTCAAGGGTCTAACATACACCAAGGAATTTTTTTGGTTGAACAAGTGTTTGATAGTGAGCTTAATATTTTAGGAGAGGAGGACAAGTGGGAGTTTTGGGAAAAGAGTAAGAAGTTTTTAGAGCCTCTAACCCCTAGAATTGGTCCCATTTTTAATGGGAAGATCAATTTTAAGCCAAGAGGTCAACCTCCTGATGAACAAGTGCACTTTCCTCTTGAGGAAGATCCTATTGACCAACCCTACTAAACTTCTACCCCAAGTGAACCTAGAGATGTTCTAGAAAATGAGGAAGACAAATAAAGAAATGAAATCTATAGAAGAGGAAGAGTTAAGGCTTCAAGAAGAAGAATTAAATAGAATGAGGGTATTAATAGAAAGGGAAGATAGGATTAGGGATAAGCAGCTTGAGAGAGAAGCAAGGAAACAAAATTTGGAGAAAATGAGAGAAGTTGTTGGACATAAATTTTTTGAGGAGAACCTTTTTAGATTTTCTTCTAAGATGACCAATGATATTCTTGAAGCAATAGTCTCAATGGGGACCTCAACTATTAATACCTACACTACATCTGTTTCAACTACTAGAGCCTTAGATCCTCCTGTTAATGCTAAGAAGACATCATTTTTAGATCATCGAAAGAAACCCACTGACCAACCCAAGAAAACTTCCTTCAATACTAATATTAATACCTCATTTACTGAGATACCCACACATAAATCCAAATTTGATCCAACTCCATCCACTGCACCTCCAAATCCTAAGTTACTAAAATTACAATTGCAGAATGAAAAGCTACAAGAATATTTGAAGATAGCTGAAATAATAGCTTCAAATGTAGAAATGGCTAGGAAAATTGCTTTTCTAAAAATGTCCACAACTACTCCAAAACCTTCAAGTTCTAGACTTACTAATGATGAGTCATATAAGAAGAAATTTGATGAACACACTCCTACTAGAGGTGGTGGTGGAGAAAAGAACAAGAATGGTAATTCTTATTTTGAGGATGAAGAAGGAAGTAAGAAAGGGGGAGGTGATGGTGAAAGTGGGAAAGGTAGAGATAGTATCCATTCTGACAACAAAAGGGATAATGAGCATAGAGATGTTCACTCCAAGTAGATAGATATTATCAACCTCCTACAAGGATCTCCTAACTAAGCTTTTATAGCCATAATTCAGAGACTTGACATCTAACCTGATGAGCTATTTGACCATCGTGGAGGTGCATTTAACTTGTCAACCTAGGGATGTAGACTTGAAATGGGTCAGCACTGTATGTGCACTAGCAATTCCTAAGTAGCAATCTCTAATCTATAGCTAAGAAACACACAATGCTAAAAGTAAATTTTAGGAAGGAAATAAAGAAAAATCTAAGCATTAACCAGCAACTATGCTAAACTGAGATGCATAACAAGAATAAATATTTGGGTAAATAGACAGGAGACTACTCTATCTACTTTGGCTGCAAGAACAAACACAGAATGGACTTCTAGTGGTTGTAGGAACAGTCAATACCAGATTTTGAACTAAGTACAAAAATTATCACTAAGATAATTACTCTAAAGAAAGGATTACTCACCAAGTGGGCTCCCTTGGTTGAGTATCCACTAAAACTAAAACAAACTCAAATACTCAAATTCAGACTATCATCTCATTCATTGAAAATTATGTAAATAGAGTAATCAGCATGGTTGTATGAAAAAATAGAGAATGCTCAATACATTAATATCATCTTTAAACAATCAATACTAAGGGCCAAAATCCTCTAGAAGGAGATTCAAATCCATATTTATTCAACTAGCTAAACAGGGTGGTCAACTCCCACTAACTGGGAGGATGCCATTTAGGGAAAGTAGGGAAAAGAGTTGAAGAGCAGTTACGCCTGCAGGGAATCTAGTCAGACATGCATGCCCAAATGTGGACTCAATGTTGCAGTAACGCTCATGATTGCTCAATGCCATAAATACAAGGCAATTACAATTGACTATCGTGGGGAATCTGTCATCATCGCTCTTCAGTTGACTCCTTTGAATTATTCCCCTACATGATCATCTATCAGTTTCCTTCCCAACTTAGCATCCACCAATTGTGTCTTGCATGACAATATCAGTACACAAAATAATTGCACATCTAAAATTACCTTAGAGAACATTCATCAATAACATGAAAAATTAATATAGATAATCTACATAATATGTGAATGTCATTGAAACTTCACAAGGATAGGATAAACCCATTGTCAATAGTTTGAGGGAAACATTATACAAAATATTAACATTTGATGACTAAAGTTCATGACAATGCCAACAACTGAACTATAAAATCTACCCAAGATTTAACCAAAAACTAGGCTCATCATCCCCCCCAGCCTAATGTCTTGTTGGTCCTCCAAGAGTGGAAGTGTTGTTATTTTGTTTGGTTAAGCCTCTGAAGTTTGCAACTACAAGTTGGCTAATATCTGTTGTTGCAGTACGTGAGTCTAGATCCCAATAAAATCCTCCCATTCTATCAAATTTGTTCCACCTTGGCCTTTTTGTATCAACATCATGTCGGTAGAATCTATAGTTTGGTACAGGCCACATAAGAATGGGTGGCTGGAAAGTTAGGGGAATCCAAAACCTCCCCTTTTCTCTACCAAGCTAGATGTACCTATCAATTCTCTTCAAGGCTACATCATAGTTATGAATAAAATGGGGCTTGGCTTGTTTCAGCACATTCGTTAAACTATTCCATCATTGAGCTAGATATCCTCTTATGAGCTCCTCTTTTGTTGTTGTTTTAACCTCATAGTTAGTATAGATAGCTTCAATCTAGGGCATGATTCTGTTACCATAGCTAGGTTTGAGGAGCATCTTGAACCATTCTGTGTGGATATCCTTTGGGTTACTTGACTTGGCCATAATGGATAAGGAGATATTGGATTCCATTCTTCTATAAGCACTATTCTACTCACCCCAATTAATTTCATTTTGTGCCTAGGACATAAATGATCTCAGTTGAACATCCCCAACATACAACAATGGGTTCTAATCATGATCCTGTGTGATAGCATAATTGTGCAAATAAAATTCACATAATAGATTTTTCATCTCAGGGGATGAAATTATGTAGACATTGAAGAATTCGACAAGAGTTTCAATGGAGGGATTTAAGTCTGAAACATTTTTTGATAATCTAAAAGAGAGATATTTCTCTTTCAAGTGCAGGGAATAAACCCTTGTAGGAGCTCTGTATTTAAGGATTTGTGGCACTAAGGTCACAATGTTATCTAATTTCTTCTTTAAAGTAGAAATCTCCTCATTTTCCCCCTCAATAATCTCATCCCTCTCTTTGATTTCCTTTTTCAACTTCTTCCTCTCCTGTTTCCATTCTCTCCCTCCTTTATATTTATTTCCATAGATTTAAAATTAATGCATGAATTGTAAAATTAGGAGGGTTATGAATTCCAACTAATGTTTTTTTTGATGGGTACTCCCCAAATGGCACTATTTGCATGAGCTCAAGCTGTTCAGTTGTTTGTGGTTGTAGGGGTGCTATTTGTTTTTCCTCTTCTTGTTGTAGGACCTCTTGTTCCTATTCCTGGCCTTGTTCTGGTCCTTGCTATGCTTCATGTTGTGGTTGTAGGAACTCTTGCCCCTATTCTTAGTTTTGCTGAAGGAACCCCAGCTCATCATCAAACTCCTCTATGATACTAGCAAGGTCTGCCAACATCACTTTTACTGCTTCCTCAGAGATATCTTCTTTCATTTTCTCAACCTGTCCTTGTTCCACTAAATTTTCGGTGTCCCCATATGATGTCTCATCATGCCTAGGGTTTTCCTATGAAGGTTCATAAAAAGTTGGTCCAACAGGTTTTTATTTTCTAAAGATGCCCTTACATTTCCCTTTAGTTGTAGGATGAATAGGGTCAACCTTTCTTTTCTAGCACTTGGCACCTCTTTTTCTACAAGATGGGTTTGACCTTTTTATTTTTATTTTCTTGCTTCAACTTCTCTCTTCTGTCCCTAGTTCTTATTAGGGTTTTTAGGGGGACATCAGCTCATCAGAGTCAGACAAAGTAGTTTCTTTTTCTGAATGTTCTATTTTAGAGGAACTAATGTTTATGGCCTCCTCTAATGCTGCAGGAGGATTCATACTAGAACTGGGACCAGAAATTGAAGCACCAGAGGTGGCTTTAGCTATGATTAATCTTCGACTAGACCTACAAGACTAAGGTATAACCCTAGGTGGAAAATGATCAATATTAGCAAATTCTTGACAAAATTTCGATTAACTTGAACAAATTCCTCCTAATTCATTCCAGACACATCATGCAAAGATTTCTTAACCAACAATTTTATCAAGCAATGATGGGAGACAGAGTTATCCCTACCTTTCTTGGTCTCGACCACCATAATGGAGAGGAGATTTTATAAGACATTGGGCACGTTCATCCTCCTTCCATGCCATAGGTGGCTCAGGGGTTTAAAGTGTACTGAATGCAGGTTTTATAATCGTCCCTCACAAGTGATATACCTTATAATGTGCACAATTGCCTACTTCCATGGTTTAGGTACAAACATTATTTTTGTGCCTTGTTTGTCAATGGTAATTGGTGGGTTGCCATGTACTATGAATTATGCTCTGTCCAACCTAGCATCCCTAGAGGTAGGGTAATGCTTTCCATCAACAGGTAATCCTGAAATTTTGACAATTCTCTCTTCAGTCGCCACCACTTCTAACCCTTTTATCGTAGCTTTTCCTTTTGAGAATTTTTGGGTGAATTCAAGTGCAATTCCCTCATCAAATCCATCCACAACGTTGAAATTCTGCCAGACATTGTGCATCTTGCAGCAATGTGCTATGAACCAAGGGCTCATTCCAAATTAGGCCACCCCCCTGTTGGTGTAATTAATTATTTAATTACACTTTAGCATAAGTTTACTTAGGCATATTTTATTTCCTAAGTTAATTATTATCCTTATCTTATTGGGTTGTCTTTTTTCTCAAGATAAGATTAGGGTTGTTTTTTCTTGCTTTATTGCATCATTTCCTTTTTGAAGGCTTTTGTATTATTTGTAAAAGAATTACATTCAATAATCAATTATGCTGATTTTTTCTTGCACAAACTTGCTTTAAGAGTTTACAGAACATCATTCATGTTTTGAATATCTGTTGCATGTGATAAGTGATTGCTTGTAGGTGTTCTTTGGGACTGTGAAGTTGGTTTTTCAACTTCTACATGGAATCAGAGCTCCAGGCCTATTGTTGCATGTTCATGATCTGAAGATATTCTCTCACAGCGTCTTTTTCTGTGCAAGGGTTTCAAGTCATATTTTTTTTGTGGATCTAGGAGTACGCAATTTTTCTGTGCATTTTTGGGCCAAACGGATGTTGCCATTGTGATCAGAACATCCAAAAACCCCAGAAATAGCTTTCGTTTCATCGATTTAGGAGAAATTTGAAAAAAAGGCAAAAAAATTGGCCCAAGGCCGTACGGCCCCAGGGCACACTGTTCGAGGCAAAAAATAAAAAAAAGAAATTAAAAAACAAAGGTTTTTTTATAAAATTTTGCGCCTCCAGTTTTAATCCCCACCATCACTCACTCCCTACCATGCAACCACTAGACCACCACCACCACTGAGTTTAGCTCCCCCTGCAGTCCTATTAGAGACCGAGAGCTCCTGTCTAAACCGCTGCTACCTTCTAGACCGCCTGACACTCCAACCTGCTACATGTTACCAGATTTCCTAGACCACTAGCGGTTTCTTATTACCTACCAGTGGATTTTTTTTGGTTCTGTCCCAGTGCCTGGTCCTATGGCTGACCGAGGGCCGAACTGGAGGAGCTACTTTTTTGCACCTTGTTAGTGTGGAAGTGCCTTTTTATAGGCCTTTTTTTCATTTTCTCCTAACTTGGGAAAATAGAGGCTTTTTTTTAAAACAAGATATTTCTGGAAAGCTAATTCGATGACGGATCTAGTGGTGCAGGTCTTTTTTCTGATTTTTCCATTTTGATGCCTTTTTGCCTGTCAAAGCCAAAATTTGTTGTTTTCACTCTAGGAGACATAACTTTTGCGTCCTGGCTCTTTTTTTTTAAAACAAATAGGCATTGGAAAGCTGGTTCCGTCCTCTTGTCAGATCTCAAACTTGATTTTTGTAAAATTTTCTCCAGGTATCTAATTTTTTTGTCAGAACTCAGCCTTTGTTTTGTGAGTTATTTTCTTGGGAAACGTGCAATTAGGAGTTTTTTTTTAAATCAAAGAGGATTTTTTTTTTTTTGAGAGTATATACTACTATTTTTCTATAATGGATTTCCATAATATTGTACCCCTTACTCCATTCAACTATTTTGGTTGGAAAAAACAAATGGAGATTCACTTGAATCATAAAGGGTTGTATAGGGTAACCATGGGTACAAAAATTGAACCTACAGATGCTACTGGAAAGAGAAAATGGTTCAATAGGTGTGATGAAGCTTATGGTACATTATTTATGTCTCTTTCATCTGACCTTCTTTTTCACATTGAGTCTGGCACTACACATAATGAGATCTAGACCACTTTAGAGTCTTTGTTGGGGAAGCAGGATACTATGAGAGGGTTTCAGTTAAAGAATGAGCTTATTGGCTTAAATCCTAGGGATTTTGATAGCATCTAGGATTTTTTCACCAAACTCAAGTCTCTTAGATTACAGTTGTCACAATGTAGTGTTCAGAAAGAAAAATCTCAGTTGATATTGTCCATTCTTTCTAAGCTTGGACTGGATTATTTAGTTTTTCTATCTACCTTTTATGCCACTAGGGATGCACTTGGTATGAGATTCACTATGCCATCTCTTGATGACTTTGCTTCATCTCTCACTCGAGAGAAAGCTAAGTTAGCTAGCATGGGCACGGTGAAACCTTCTTTCTCTTCACAAGCATTTATTGCATCATAGGAGCCCAGAGATCAGAAGGCTTCTACAGGAAAAGGAAAGAAACAGAAAAAAAAGGATTCCAAACCTCATGAGAAGCAGAAGGAGTCCTCAAATTCATCCTCCTCTTCTAAGGGGAAATCATTTAGGAATGAGAAGACTACATGTGCATATTACAAGAGGGAAGGACATGCAAAACATAATTGTTACAAGGACATTGATGAGTTGAAACATCTTCTTCAAAAAAATAAAATTGATTTTCCTTCTAGGATGTCTACATCATCTTCTCATTCTTCTTCTTTAGAGCAACATAACACAGGCATAGCTAGTTGACATACTTCATCAGATATGAAGGGACATGCTTTTTTTTCTTCTTTAGGTATTGGATCGGGGAGATGGCTTCTAGATTCAGGAGCATCTCATCATATGGAATCTTCACAGTCTATGTTCACTTCCTTTGAGCCTTGCACTATGTCTCCCATTTTGATGGGAAACAACACTTACATGAGTGTTACAAGGAAGGGGTCTATTAGTTTTGGGGACCACTCCTTTTAGGATGTCTTGAGTTTGTGTGTCCCTCACTTGACAAACAACCTTCTTTCCATTTATCAGATCACATGTGGAGGCACTAGGAGATCTTTAGAGTTCACACCTGATTCGGTTATCATCATAGGCTTGGAGAGTAGAGCAGTTATTGCTACTAGGATAGTGGATCACTCATCTCAGTTGTATTCCTTCACTGATTTTGCTACTAGTGGTGCTTCTGTTTCTACAACTATTCCTCACACTTCTAGTGTGCATCATCATTCAGAGGAGATATTTGGCTTCTTGAACATTGGAGTTCTCACTTTGGATCCTGTTCTTGAGCCTTCCATTCCATCTTCTCCACCTCTTTTTGCTTCTTCTATCTCAGTGCAACAAGATCCAGTTGATCATACATCTTTGGAGGTTTCTATTGATTCTTCACCTACTTCAGCTTCTTCATTTGTTGAGGTCACACCTGCTTCTGTGGAGACATCTTGAGCTGCACCTGCTTCACCTTCAGAGATTGCTTTCATTTGGCCTCTTCCCTCTCACTTCTTTCAGGAGATGTAGTTTCTTCACTTCTTTCGGAGTTACTTCATTATGGGGGGGATTTGTGGTCTCTTTCTTCCTCTCTTATGGGGGATTCATTTATGTATCTTTGTGATGGATGGTGTCCTTGGGGGGTCTTATGGAGTCCTCCATCTTTCATCACTTAGTTTATTGCATTCTATTTTGGGGAGGAGTTTTTTTCCCATGTGTTTTTCTCCTTTACCCTATTTGATTTTAAGGCTTGCATTTCTTTTTAAAATGCAGCACCGACAGGGCCTTTGTTGTCGACTCATCTTTTTGCATCATTGCATACATTTTGCTTCCCTAAGTTGCACACATTTAGGGGTGTTAGTGTAATTAATTATTTAATTACACTCTAACATAAGTTTACTTAGGAATATTCTATTTCCTAGGTTAATTATTGTCCTTATCTTGTTGAGCTGTCTTTTTGCTCAAAATAGGATTAGGGTTGTGCATGTCTTGCTTTTTGCATGATTGCCTTTTTGAAGGCTTTTGCATTATTTGTAAGACAATTTCATTCAATATCATAATGCTGATTTTTTCTTGCACAAACTTACTTTGAGAGTTTACAGAACATCTTTCATTTTTGTTCTGAATATCTGTTGCATGTTCCGTGTGATTGCTTGCACGCGGATTCTCGGGACCGTGAAGGTTTTTCAACTTCTACAATTTTTTTATTGGGTCATTTTGTTTTGGTTGGGGAGGTGATTCATCATGCAATGCTTTAGTCAAGTTCAGATCTTGATTTTATTTGTTTAATTCTTCATGTAACTTGCAAGCAAGGGCACAAAATGTATTCCTATGCTCTCTAGCACCTCTATTTTTTTATATATTTTTTTCATATTTCACTTGTGTAGGAGTGGATTGATCAATTGCAGGTTTATTTTCTTCCCTAGGGGGAGGAATGGAAGGAACCTCATGAGATTATGCAACCACTTTCTCTTTTACATTGAAAACCTGTTTTATTTTGGGAAGTGTAATGGGGTTGTTTTCATTGTCTCTTGGTTGTTTGTGGGATGCAAGTGAAGTTTTTGTTTTTAGTTGGTCTTGGTTTTTTGGTTCTTGTATAGGTTAAAGCATGGGTTTTTTGAGGATGGGAGGTTCAGAGGTGGATGAGGACATGTTTCATAGAGATAGCTTTGCTATATTCTTTTCCTTGAAATGTTGGTAGGACAAGAAAAAGAAGCATTCTTGAGGCCTTATAGGTTCCATGGGTTCAGGCCAAAAGACATCTAGGGAAAAGTTTCCTTTAGATGACAAGGGGTTAAAGCCACTATGGTGGACAATGAATATTTAATTTTCAAAGGGAAAATTTATGCATTTATGCAAAAAAAAAAAGGGACAACTTTCATGGAGAAAATCCATGGGTGGCCTAGCTTCATATGAAATTGGTTTGACTATAGGATGGAGAATGTGACATCTATTTTTTTGGGTCATATTTGCAATGGTAAGGTGATCAATCTAATCGTCAGGCAAGAAAAACCATTGTGTGTCTTGATCCATGCTTTTGGTTTATCATATTCATCTTGAGAGAGTTCATGCAAGAGTAAAAATTAGTTAGTGATTGTAAGGGAATTATAGGGCATCTTAGAGAAATCTCCAAGAACATTGGTTCCTTCGGTAACTTCAATTTTGATTAGATTGTCTCAAACACACGTACAACTATGTACTAAAATAGAAATAGACACAATTCATTTCCCACATTAATCCTTCAGAGAGAAGCACATGTAAATTCAACATCATGCAATAATAGATTCTAGAAGTAGAATGAACATAGATGAAAGATAAGATAGAAAACAAGAACACAAATATTTACATGGAGAAAACCCTTTTGGGTATAAAACCCCACACTCCAAAGATCAATCCATTGTATTATTCAACAAAAAAAGGTTACAATACAATTTCATGCTCTTAGCCTTTTTAGAGATTACATCTTGTTCATTCTGGATACAACCTAGTAGCAAAATCTCCCTCTGTACATTTCCTTATCAACCTCTCAAACTGAAGAATCTTTGTATTGTTGCAATACTCCCACACAGTACACAGTACATATCAACATGAGAGATCAACCATGGCATTCAATCCTTGAACAGGAGAGAATTTGGTAGCATAACCCTACATCTACCTTCCTCTGTTTCGGCCTCACAGCCTTGACCATCTAGCCAGCCTCTCAACCCTCACAGTAACATTCTCCTACTTTCACTCTTCTTTTTTCAAAATGTCCAATGCATACATCTATCCATTTTTTCTTCACTTCCTTTTTGAATTGGTTTGTTTCCAACTACCAGATCACAACAGCAAATGATTCACATTCTGCCCTCTTTGATAGGTCCTAGTCACACCATGTAAGATAGCCATTACTCGGTCAAAGGAATTCAAAATGTATTCGCATGTCGGTGAGACACTAACCATGTCTCCCTGATGCCACAAAGTTAGATCATCATTATCGCCAAGAGTCTTCACTATCAGCAAGACATTACACTAAGTTCACAAGCTGCATTGACCTCAACAATCCTATCAGTGAGACTATCACTATTCGCCAAGACATCATACCGAAGTTCACAAGTCACATAGATATCAGATTTCCCTTTGGTGAGACTATCATCATTCAAAAAGAGATCAAACCAAAGTCCACAAGTCACGTACACACCAGTATTCCCTTTGGTGAGACTATCCCTACTCACTAGGAGATCATACCGAGGTTACAAAGTCACATCGAAATGTCTTACTATTGGCGAGACTTTGTTCATCGCTAACACTTCATACCGAAGCTTCCATGCTACCCTGAGACCACCTGTTGCCAAGATTCATACCGAACACATCCCACAACATTAGTGAGACAAACGCCCATTGCCAAGACTTCATACTGAAGCCTTATGTTATCCCGATGACTCTGAATGTATAGCTATTGGTGAGACATCTCTTATCGCTAAGACACATTCCAATAGGAGCAAGTCACACCAATTACATCCCTCACCAAGAGTCTCTCTGACCAAACACCATCGGCTAGAGTCACAATGACTATCAATAGGATAGTTCCATCGGCAAGACTTCTCTTGGTGCTAAGACTCATTTCGATAGAGGCAAGTCACACCAATTGCAACATTGGCCAAATAGACCAAGGGTCACATCAATATCAGCCAAACTTTCTACCATCACTGAAACATCATTCTGACTGTCCCAGATTATGCCGAAGGTTTAGGTTATGACGATTGCCAAGAGATTTAGGAGGTCATAGCGATAGTTCAGGATCAACTAGTAGATCGACCAAACATCTCATCAGTCAAAATGACCATGCTTTCTCAGAGGTTTTAGCTTGTGAGATTGAGGCAACAATTCCAACAATCTCCCACTTGATAAGGATCACACAGGAACCTCCAAAGCAACCAGAAACTAAGATCACACTAGCTCCACCAGTTTAGAGCCTGCAATAGTCAAGACACCCAATCAACATGATTCCATAGATAACAGTCTACTAGACAATCTACAACAAAGACTAGGCATCCATCAGCAACTCACTATCCAAAAAAACAACTGAAAGCAACCGATCACATCTTTCCAGGAAACCACATAGATCTAAAATAAACATGCTCTCATGCTCCATCAAAACTTTTGCACCAACATCCAAGATGTCCACCATTCAGGCAACAATCCTTGTCATCTTCCAATATGCCAACTATGGAAGAAAGAACCTGCCAAGGTGAATAAGCACCAGTCCAACAAACACAAGCAAAAGATCCCAGTGATATCATCAACAAGATACTACTACCACTTCACTGTGCTTAGATGCTATACAAAAGCACTATCAACTTCAAAGCCTCAAACAAAACACAACCGTGAAGTCATTCTCCAGAAACAAGATAAAAGACACCAGCTAGAACAACAATCAGACTGACTACTTCCATCCAACTGATAAACCCACACAAATAAAAATAACACCCATTGCTTGTGCTATTCCATCCAATCCCACATACCTCAAAGGTATCAACCATTAGCAAACTCATGCTGCTCCAAAACCAACTTATTAATTAGCAAATACAAGCTCCAAGTGCCAACTAGTTGAAAAAGAAAAAACACAATACGAACTCCCACTGCCTAAGTAATCCAAATCTGAAGGATTAAAGGAATCACAAGTCTACCAATAATAGCACATATAAAATGTAACCATGTAGTACCAAGGAAATATCCACAATGATATGCACAACCTACAACAAACTGTTACAAGAACTCTCACCACAAGTCTTCACAGTTCTCCCAAGATCTCCACATGCAATAAAGGAAAAAGGAAATAAGAACCTCCATGTCATCACCCATGAACATGAGTAAAAACACATTACCACAAGCAAGTGATCACTATATTGCCAACCAAACCTCAAACTAATGTAATGTGAAAAAAAACATCCAGGATGAAAACCAAGATCAAAGAGAGAAACCATGCACATCATATCCCTGTAGAACATCCTTCTACATACACTTCTAACAACCAGCTATGTCAATAATGATCTCCTTCACATCCCAAAATAAAATCCCAAACAACATCCAACCATTCAATCACCAAGATCAAACCAACTTCTAATATCATGTAATCAACATGGATGTAAGCCTCTCAAAGAATATCAAGCTACTTCATTTCCTATTTCAGGAAATCAGCCCATACATCATCTCCTACCAATTCTCATTAGTAAATAGCATAACACAAAAGCTCAAGGAGATGAAACAAAATGTACATCTTCCACTATGAATCTTCTAGAACCATTAAACAACAATTCAAGATCCATATCATGAAAGTGAACATAAAACACATCTAAAAAATATAATGGGCCAAATACCTCTCAGATAAACTATCGAGTAGACCAAGAGTGGGAAAGAGAATAATCCTTCAAGATATATAATTCATCATGACTAATACAAGAGCAATCTCCTCATAGGTCTCTTATTGAACTCACGTTCAACCAAGGTGTAGGCTTCTCAGAATTTCTACTAAAAAATTCATCAAGAGTAACAATCAATGACACTTCTATCATAAGAGAAAAACAACCTCACCTTATTCTTCATGTATCCATGAGTACTAGCAATTGATTATCTCATGCTAAATTTCAACTGCATTATTGCACTATCATGAAATATCAAGCAAATAATCAAAGCACCCAATACACAAAGAATTACCAGACCACTATCAAAGCTCCAATCATCTAAATCGGGAACTTATCATGACACCATGATCTACATATCCCCTTAGGAGATACAATGATTCAAGTGACTTCACCATGGTCTCAAGTACAAGGCACAATGCCAAAACTCCAATGCACAAACAAGAGTATACCATGACATAAAGAAAACAGACTCAAAACCAACATCACTTGTAAAGCACCATCAACACCTTAGCCAAAGACTCCAAGTGTCTTCCATGGATCCAAGATGTTGCACATCTTCAAATAATGTCCATTCAAATGTGAAAGAACCCTTCTACAACAACAGGATCTAAAAGCCCCCCTTGAACCGTCTGCAACACTAAAGAAGACCATTCACCACCATGTGATAAAACCATAGTCACTGCTAAAGCTCCCATTGAATGTGACATCTAAGCTCTCCAACCATCATGACCACCTACTTCAATTTCTTATAATTGACTATTTAGGTACTCAACAATATCCATCTTCTCATCTCAAAACAATCACACCAATGCACAAGTGACCACAGACAAGGCCAGCTAACAAGTTTGCACATGCAAAGAATCAACCTCGTAGATAAAGAAAGTCCACATCCAAGTTATCTCACTACAGCCAATGGGTGGATAATCCACCAACCAAAGAACTTGTAGATCACAAACATTGAACATGCAAACTCGACATTGCATTGGAAACTGCAAGACTAAGATTTCAAAGAGAATAACCACATAGACAACATGACTCAAACACCAGATCATGCCAAACCTGATTTTCACAATGAGCACCATAATCAAGGAACTCACAAGCACCACCATAGGATTGTTGAGTGAAAAATCACGTACCAACACTCCCATGCAGAGAAGAAATCACACCTCCTCAAACTATGCATAAAGCATGCATGTAGAACTACAACTATCTCATCCAACAACACCCCAAAAGCCAGGGTCTAGAAAATATCTTAACAACAACTCCACATAACCACAAGTTTTTCTTAATAGTGTAAAACCTGCAAAACCATAGAGCCATGCAAGTACAAAACATCCTTAAAAAGAAAACAACAGTTCAAGAAAAACCATGCCCCTTTCAGGCCAATTCTAAAACCACCAACATGTACATGAATCCAAGAAGAAGAGAAAGGATATTTTAGAGGCTTGCAAATCATCTAATGATTAACTCCAATAGCCTTCATGTATTTGAGGTTAAAAAACAAACAATTCCTTCCAACATTAGGAAACACCACCTAGCACAAGCACTCTCTTCCATGGCTAAGAAACAACTTAGGCTTCTCCATATCATCAAGGAGCCTCAGTCACAGACACCTAATATGAAAGCTTTACTACTACACAACCACAGAGAAAAGAAATTCACCTCATACACCAAGATTATACCTCTACCAATCAAGAGACATAGATCACAACAAAACAACATGATCAACTCCCTTTTCTATCTCCACCATCCTTTAAGCTGGATGATGTCTCCGACTATCACAAGACTTCCACTCATGAAAGGATCAATGAATCAAACGATTCCTCCAAATTTCCTCTAGCCTAACAAACTGAGAAATATTCATACAAAAAATACCCAAAACCAACAACTAGAAGAAGGCTCTGATACCACTTGTAAGGGAAATATAAGGCATCTCAGAGAAATCTCCAAGAATAGTGGTGCCTTCAGTAACTTCAATTTTGATTAGATTGTCTCAAAGACACGTACAACTATGTCCTAAAGCGGAAATAGATACAATTCATTTTCCACATTAATCCTTCTAAGAGAAGCACATGTAAATTCAACATCATGCAATAATAGATTCTAGAAGTAGAACCAACACAGATGAAAGATAAGATAGAAAGCCAGAACATAAAGATTTACGTGGGGAAAACCCTTTCTGGTAAAAAACCCCACACTCTAAATATCGAGCCATTGTATTATTCAGCAACCAAAGGTTAGAATACAATTTTAGGTTCTTAGCCTCTTCAAAGATTACATCTTGTTCATTTTGGATACAACTTGGTAGCAAACTCTCCCTTTGTACATTTCCTGATGAACCTCTCAAACCAAACAATCTTCGTACTATTGCAATACTCCCACACAATATACATTACATATCAACATGAGAGATCAACCATGGCATTCAATCCTTGATCAAGAGAGAATTCAGTAGCATAACCCTGCCTCTACCTTCCTCTGTTTCAGCCTCAGGGCCTCAACATTTCAGCTAGCCTCTCATCCCTCACAGTAATGCTCTCCTACTTTCACTCTTCTTTTTTCAAAACATCAAATGCATACATCTATCCATTCGTTCTTCATGACCTTTGTGAATCGGTTCATTTCCAACTGCCAGATTACAACAAAAAATAGTTCACATTTTTCCCTCTCTGATAGGTCTCCCCAGTGCCACAAAGCCAGATCACAACTAACCATGTCTCCTCGATGCCACAAAGCTAGATCGTCATTATTTCCAAGAGTCTTCACTATCGCTAAGACGTTACACCGAGTTCACAAGCTACATTGACCTCAACAATCCCATCAGCGAGACTATCACTATTCGCTAAGACATCATATCGAAGTTCACAAGTCACATAGATATCAGCTTTCCCTTCGGTGAGACTATCGTCATTCGACAAGAGATCATACCGAAGTCTACAAGTCACATAAACACCAGTATTCCCTTCAGTGAGACTATTGCTACTCGCCAGGAGATCATACCAAGGTTCCAAAGTCACATCAAAATTTCCTACTATCGACGAGACTTTGTTCGTCGCTAATACTTCATATCGAAGCCTCCATGTTACCCTAAGACTACCTTTCGCCAGGAGTCATACCAAACACATCCTACAACATCGGTGATACAAACTCCTGTCACCAAGACTTCATACCAAAGCCTTACGTTATCCTGATGACTTCGAATGTATAGCTGTCGACAAGACATCTCTTATTGCTAAGACACATTCCAATAGGAGCAAGTCACACCGATTACATCCCACACTAGGAGTCTCTCTAACCAAACACCATTTGCTAGAGTCACAATGACTATCAACAAGATAGGTCCATCGGTAAGAATTCTCTTGGCGCTAAGACTCATTTCAATAGAGGCAAGTCACACCGATTGCAACATCAACCAAATAGACCAAGAGTCATGCTGATATCAGCCATACTTTCTACCATCACTGAAACATCATTTCGACTGTCCCAGGTTATGATGATCGCCAAGACATTCAGGAGATCACAATGACAATTCAGGATCAACTATCAGATCAACCAAACATCTCATCAGTAATAGCAACCATGCTTTCTCAGAGGTTTCAGCCTATGAGATTGAGGCAACAATTCCAACAGTGATCACATTCTCTCCATAGGCGAGATCTATTAGTATCCCATTAGTGGGATTGTCATAGATATGGCTATCTATGTAGAGAGGATCATTAGGAAAATGTTTAAGTAATCCTTAGAGGAGAAAGAAATTTCAAGAGAATTCTTAGGTTGGCCCTTACGAGGGATGATGTCTATTATCCCTACCATTTCATCTATAGCATTTCCATTCATAGCATTATTTAGAATAGAATCATTGTTTTCATCATTTGTATCAACCTTCATCACATCTCTCTTTGTAGTTTCGTTGGATTTGACAAATGAAACCTTTTATTTTGGGAGGTTTCTTTGAGTTTTTCATTGAGGAGGGTTAAATTGAATAAACCTTTTATTTATTTTTTTCTAAAAGGTTGGGAATTGTTTTGGTTTGTGGGCTTGGATCTCTCAATTAAGCTAGAAGTGGACTTTGTATTTCGACTATTAACCAAAATTTGATAATCGCAGAGGGTGGTACATAAGTGCAAGAAGGATGGGAATTTCATCATTGTAAATTTGAGTTGGATCTTAATTTGCAAATTTTCTATGAATATATTTTGAAGGTGTGGGTCAGGAACCTTGACATCGATTTGGGAATAAAGTGATTGATAAAATGAGATAAAATCAATTATCTTCTCTTCCTCTTTTTGCTTTCATCTCATCAAATTGGCCAAGGTCATTTTAGGAGTCATATGCACTTGGAAGTAGTTTAAAAATTCCTTAACAAGTTTAGTAAATGAGTGATTTGAGTTGCTCAGTAAAAATGAGAACCATTCCAAGGCTGTATGTTTCAAGGACCTAGGAAAAAGTTTTTCCAATAGTTTATTGTCAAGGAGAAAGTCACTGCATAAGGCAGTGTAGGCATTAACATGGTTAGAAGGACCTCCATTTCCTCCAAATTTCTCAAATGTAGGTACCTCTACACCTTGTGGCATTGGTGTCCACAATATCTCCAAGGACAATGGACTTCTTTTGACATAATATGAAGGTGGACCATTCTGATTTTGGTTTATGGTGGAAATTTTCTTTTGAAGGGATGAGATGGTTTGGAAGATTTATTTTATGAGAGGGTCATCACTGGTGTTATGAGATGGAAGTGAAAGTGGTGATGGAGTGTATGTGTTCATAGGACAAGTGAATGGAATGCTTATAGGTGGTAAGGTAGGAGATATAACTTTTGATGCCACATAGGAACTAGGGATTCTAGTAGGAATGCCTAGGGAAGGAATCACATTACTAATTTGTTGCATTGTTGTTGTGACTTGAGGAGTGGTATATATAGGTATTGAGGCTATTGTTGTGGGAGGAGGAATTTGAGTTCTTTCTTGACTTGTAACATTGTTTGTTTGCAAAGTTCAACAAGGAGTTCGTGGAAGATGTTTTCCAAAGATTTGTACTATGCTTCTCATAAGGTCAAGGCCATTGTCCATTTCAAGCATGTGGTGAATGTTTTCTATGGTATGAATTGTAGTAGCTAAAATTTTTTCAAGGCTTATTTGATGTTGTAAGTTTACTAGGTCCTCATGAATTTGAATTATGTTTTCTTGTGGGATGCTATCATTCTTTGGTTCATCTAGCATGCTATTTGAAGGCAAAGACTTGCTAAGGGTTTTATCAATGCCTAGTGTACTAGTGTCAATATTAGGAGTGGAAGCTCTAGATAACCCAAGATCCACAACAATTGTGCTATCACATGATGACATGAATCTCAAACTTATTGTCACTATGGTATTAGCAATAGGACACCAAACACTCATGTAAAGGCTACTAAATGTAGGGTGAGTGCAAATGCAATGTAAGCTAATAAGAATGAAATGCTTATAATTGAAATTTTGGAAAGTAAAACAGAAATGTAGAAACAACAAATAGAAACTTAGAAAATGAACTGTAAATTCCAGAAAATGCAATGGGATTGATTCGTCCTAAGTGGAGAATGATTCCAGGTACTAATTCTTTTAAAAATTTTCAAAAAATTTGAATTGGATTTTATGCTTTTTATGTTTTTTGATGTAAATGTATGATGCAAATGTAGAATTTTATAGATTTTCAATGGAATTAGATGCAATAATGCAAGCTAAATGAGCTTTTCACTAATGAAAGAATTGAAACCCTAGAATTCAAATTAACCAATGCAAAACTAATGTAATGTTAATGCAAGCTAAATCTAGGATTTCAATGCACTCCAAATCAGAAATATGACACTCTATATGTAGGTTCACCAAAATGAAATGATGAAAATAGGTGTCTCTATTTCTTATAGGGTTTTGGACCTAAAAGGAGAGAGGCTATTTCCAACCTTTCACTCAAGAACAAACCCTTGATATTTCAATGCTAAGGAGATTAAAATCTAGCAAAAGGGTTGTCCTAGGGGTTGAATGAGATCTAATGAGAGGTTCGCCACAAAGTGTAAACTTGGAAAAGACAATGAATTAGAAAACATAGTGTAATATGTAAACCAATGCTAAGTGACCTAGAAAGATGAACAAAATGTAATGAAAAGTCATGAAATTAGAAGTGTGCACCTGGAAGACTAAAGAAGAAAAAATGGAGGTCTAGGTCACTAAAAAAATTGATGTTGATGCTGGTTGGGACTCATTCACCAATCTGGGTGAATCAATCTAGTTTCTGGGAAAATGCTCTAGGGTAGGTTTTAGCCAAAAGGTTATCCAAATATACGAAAAATCTTTGTCAAATCAGTATAGTGGGACTCATTCACCAATAGTAGCGAATCAGTCCACTTCTACTTTTTCAGAAGTTTTGACTTGGATTTTGTGCCTCTTAATCTACTCTACTCTTTTTGACTAGTTTCCAGATCTAAAACTGCAAAATGCCACTTGTAGGTCTTCTCCAAGCTTCTCCAAGGATTGAGGACAACATTGAAAACTTTAGGGATTTGAAAAAATTTCTCCAACTTTGCTTCTTGGTAAATATGCAAGCTAGCCCTACAAATCACACACAAGAAGAGTGAAAAATGTTGTGGGGTTAGAGAATATGGGTTTTCCTTGGTCAAACCCCTTGTTGGTAATTAAACCTTGAAATGAAAGAAAATATGAATGAAGAATGATGAATGAACAAATAGTGATGTTGCAACTCACCAAGACCTAGCAATAAGGTGTTGCAAACATGTAAGTAATGGATGCAATGGATTTGGCTCTTGAATCTTGCTTGAAGAAGATAGATCTTGAATGTAATGCTTGCTTGAATCACAAAACCTACATCACAATTGTTAGCTCTAAAAAAACATGATGCAAGCAATATTTGACATGATGAATGACACTTAAAAAGTGCTCTAAAATTCTTGATAATCCACCCTTGAAATTCCTTGAATGCTCTTGTGAATGATTAAATTCTCTTGTGAACTTGGTAAGTGATCTCTTGAATGCTAGGTGAAAATATGAGTGAAAGAGCCTTGTTTTTATACATAATTGTGCAAGCATTCCTAAAATTACAACACTACAATTCAACATCATATCTAGGAGAATAAAATACCATCAAAATTTTGAATTAAATTTGTTTTTTTTTCACACAAGACTCATTCACCCGAGGTGGTCAATGAGTCCCATCACACATAATGTATGAGACCAAAAATAAAAAGTCTCTACAAATGTGTGAAACCTACATTAGGGCCAAAAAGACCTAGGTTAGACTCATTCACCCAAGGTGGTGAATGAGTCCTAGAAACTAAATATGGGCCACACAATCTAGGAACACCTGAATAATAATTTTTTACTTATCAGTGTTGGGATTATCTCAAAAAGATGTAATAAATGAGACTTGTGGATGCAACATGGGGCCAATTAAAGCATAAGAAAGCCAAAGTATTGATGAAAATCCTAAAGGAATGTGAAATTATGTTACAACACTTTACAACAAACCAAATATGGAAATATTAAGATTAATTATGATTAAAATTATGTTTATTCTACTTAGTTAATTGATAAAACCCTAGAAAAGTGTGAAAGTGTGTCACAAGACTTCAACATAGAAAAGTGTGAAAGCCAAAGTATTAAAAAAAAGCCTAAAGGAATGTGAAAGTATGTTACAACACTTTACAACACACCAAATAAGGAAATATTAAGATTAATTATGATTAAAATTATTTTTATTACACTTAGTTAATTGATAAAACCCTAGAAACGTGTGAAGTTGTGTCACAAGACTTCATAATAGTTTTGCAAGGCGCCATTGAATTACATTAGTTCACAAGGTCCCAAGACCTAATTTGAATGTGTTATCAGCATTACAATACTAAATAAAGGAAACATTAATCTAAAATCCACAAGGAGGACACAAACAAGTGCAAAAAAGTCAAAGGACCCTTTTTTCGAAAATTATAGTCATAACAAAAAAAGTATCCATTTTACTTTTCTTTGCTTGTTTGGTCCATCCTTTTTAACTAAACTTAATGGAACCTTGATTTAGTGTTGTAATGTGTTTGATATATTCACATTAGGTCTTGGGCCCTTGTTAACTAATGAACTTAAATGGTACCTTGTTAAAGTGTTGTGAAGTGTTGTAACACACTTTCACACTTTTTTGAGGTTTTATTAATTAACTGAACCTAATAAATCTTTTTCTAGCCTTAATCATGCCTTATTTAAAGTGTTGTGAAGTGTTGTAATACACTTTCATACTTTTTTATGGTTTTCATAAATAATTGGGCTTCTTTATGCTTTAATTAGCCCTATTTTTACATCCACAAGCCTCATTTAATACATATGTTTTTAGGATATTCCCAACAAAAATCAACATCCAATCATAATTCAAGTGTTTTTAGATTATGTGGCCCATATTTAGTGATATGGGACTCATTCGCTACCTTTGGCATATGATTCCCACCTAGGGTTTTGGGAAACAATCTCAGTTTTACACCTTATTAAGCATTTTTTTATTTGGTACCATAAATTATGCCTAATGGGACTCATTCACCACATTGGGTGTATGAATCCCATGTGACCCAAAATTAAAATTATTTCAAATTCTTGGTAGGATTTTATTCTCCTAGATCTAATGTTAGCTTGTAGTGTTGTAATTTTGGGAATTATTGCATATTTGAGTATAAATACCAATTTCTTTCATTCATTTGACACCTAGAAATTTGAATGAGCATCCTTATAGAAAGTTTGAGTTCATAAGAGAATTCAAGTGTTTACAAGAGCCTAATTTTTTTTACAAGAGCATTCAAGAGCATTCAAGGGTAGATTATCAAGCATTTTAGAGCATTATTCAAGCATCAAGCATCATGTCAAAGTCTTCATGCATCAAGTTTTTTTTTGATCTAACAATTGTGATGTAGGGTTTCATGATTCAAGAAATTTTTCATCTCAAGATCTATCACATCCAATAAAAATTCAAAATATACATCCATTGGAGTCATCTCATACATGTTTGCAACCTCTTATTACTAGGATTTAGTTAGTTACAACATCATATTTTTTTATTCATCATTCTCCATTATTATTTCATTTCATTCAAAGGTTTGATTACCATAATAGGGTTTGACCAAGGAAAACTCCTCTCCACTAACAAAACAACAATTTTCCCTCTCTTTACTGTGTGATTTGTAGGTTTATATTGAAGATACATTGAAGAGAAAGTTTGGAAAAAGTTTTCAAAGTGCCTAAAGTTTTCAAAGTTGTCACCTTGCATTGGAGATACTTGGAGGATTTCTATAGGTTACAAATCATGGTTTTGGATCCGAAAATCAATTGGGAAGCACATAATAGACTCTAAAGACCAGATCGAGACCTTGAAGTTCTAGAAAACCCTAACTAGAAAGATTCACCATTTTTGGCATATGAGTTCAAGTTTAGGTCAAAATTCAAGATTTTGCATATTCGAATACCCATTTTCCATATTCTTGTTCTTGCATAGAAACCTAGATCTAGTACTTATTTTCCTAGACTTGTGTATGAGTCCTAGTTAGCATTAAAGTCACAATTTTCAACATTTTAGAGCTTCATCCAATCTCCTTCAGATATCTAGGTGCACACATTCCATCTTGCATCTTTTTGTTTTTTTTTACATACTTTTCTAGGTCATTTAGTTAAAGTTTACATCATATTAGGGTTAAGAATTACATCTTGCATTGTATTTATCTTTCCAATCCCTATCTTGGTCATGAACCCCTCATTAGTTTACAATCAGCCCCTAGGACAACCCTATTGCAAGATCTCTTTCTCCTTTGCATTGAGATTCTAGGGTTATCCTTCAATGAAATAATTGGAAAGTGGGTGTGCTCTATGTTCTAAACCATACAAAAGCACCTTACATACCCCATTTTTTGTTGTTTCAACATCGTCTATTGTGGAATGAAGAGTAGTAGCTTCTACCCATTTTGTAAAATAATATGTTGTAGTAATGATAAATGTATATCTAGTGAAAGAAGGTGGTGATATTTTCCCAATAAGATCCAAACCCCAAACCAAGAATAATCAAATAGGAAGTTTGGCACAATGCTCGAAAGCAAGAGCATTAATCAAATTTGTGTGGTCTTGACATTTATGATATTTCTTAATATCTAGAAAAATTAATATTGTTCCATGTGTTTCTAGTAGTATCCTATACGAACTAACTTTTGAACTAACAATCTTCCTCCAAAATGTCCCCTACAAGTATCTACATGAGCTTCATCAAGTGCTATAGGGATTTTAGATTGTTTAAAACATCTAAGTCAAATACCATTAAATGATCCTATATAACACATCTATAAGGATTATGTACTTAGATGCAACTTTCTGAAGATGAGCTCGAGTTTTCTTAGTTGTATAATCAACAAAATTACCTTCTTTTAAATAGTTGATTATTGTTATGTACCATTCATTAGATTTTTTAGTATTAGTTAATAATAATTTATTTTTTGTGTCATCTATCATTGGTTTAGGGATCATTTGGTCTATAAATATAAAATCAGCAAAAGGATCCTCAAGAGACATAAGGGAAGTGGTGCTTGCCATTGCATCTACATGTTGATTATCCTTTCATCATGTATTGTTGATTGTATATGATTCAAATTTATTTAATAATGTCATCATGAGGTTTTTGTATTATCATGTTTTTCTTGATATGGATCATTTATTTGGTGAATGAATAATTAAGAATCACAAATATAGAATTTTTTTTGACATCTAATAGTAATAGTACATGTATACCCGCTATTAAGGCTTCATACTTTGTAGTGTTAGTTGTACATAGGAAGTTTATATGGAAAGATAAGAGAATAGGCTTACCTGAAGGAGGAATTAATATAACCCCTAGCCTAGAGTTAGTTCGTCCTTTTTGAATAGTCAACAATTTCTCATTAGGGAATGAGTCTATATTAGGTAATGCTAAGGGGGGGAGAATCAACTAATTGGTTGGTTAGGGCCTATCCTTTGATTTCATTTTGAGATAAAAATTTAAGGTCAAACTCAGTTAACAACATAACCCACTTAGCCAAGTGTCCTAATAAATTTGTTTTAGTAATAAGGTGTTTTAGAGGATCAAATTTCATCATCACATGAATTTATGCATTTAATAAGTAATGTGTCAATTTACTAGTAGAAAATACGAGAGCCAAAAATTATATTGTGAGAGCATGGGTTGATGTTGTTGTATAAAGGATAAATGGTTTATCTTACATAGTGGGTTGTAAAATAGGTGGAGTAGCAAGGTAATCTTTCAAACTCTCAAAGGCCTATTTACAATCCTTATTCCACTTAAACTGAACCTCTTTTTTAAGGAGTTTTGTAAAGGGTAATGTTCATTCTGATAAGGGTAATACAAAATGATGAATGACTTGAATTATTCCTTATAAAGTACATAATTGAGAAATATCTTTAGGAGGTGGCATGTTAATGTTAGCATCAATTTTCTTTGTGTCCACCTCAATGCTCTGTGAGATACTATAAAATCTAAAAGTTTTCCACTATCCATGCCAAAGAAACACTTTTTTTGGATTCAATCTCATGTTATATTTTTGAATTCTTTCAAATATTTTTTGAAGAATATTTACTTTTTATTTTCAAGTTAAAGATTTGGCTAAAATATCATCAACATAATATTCCAAAATCTTGTGCATATGATCATCAAATATTAACGCCATAGCTCTTTGATATGTTGTATCTATCATCTTTAATCCAAAAGGAATAACCACCCAACAAAATTTTCCCCAAGTTGTAGAAAATGTTCTCTTGTATTGATCTCGAGGACTGATAAATATTTGATTATATCTAAAAAATCCACCCATGAACAACAACAAATCATGTACAATAGTCAAATCTACTATCACACCAATATTATGAAGGGGAAAATCATATTTTAAAGATGATTTTTTTCAAATAACAAGCTCTAGAGACATCCTAATATGATTATTAGGTTTTTCAATGGCAACAATGTTTGGGATCCAAGGAGAATAATCAATAGGTTGTATAAAACTAGCTTCAAGAAGTTTTTCAATTTCATCCTTAACCAATAAAGCTATCTTAGGATTCATATTTCATATTTTTTGTCTTAGTAGTTTAGCATCTTCTTCAAGAGGTACATTGTGTGTTACTATCCTAGAATTGATACTTAGCATTGTTTGAATAAATCTAAGAAAAAATTTCATGAAATTCATGTAGTAATGTTGCATGATCTTCTTGTTCATCTTCATCAAGGCACTTTCCTGTGTGAATCACTATTTCTTCATTAGTTGTATCCATTGGTATATTGATTGTATCTCCCAAGGAAAGTTCATTTTGTTTCATAATTTTGGGATTTCATTTGTCTTTTTCATTGTAAATCTCATTAATTTCCTTCTCTTCACCCACTTTTTAAGCACTAACCATAGGAAAAATGGCATATCTTTTCGAGGGGGAGTAAACGAATTTTCATAAAATCCTAAAATTTATTTCAAAGATTCACCATATTCAAAGTATTACAAGGATTCCTTACATGTATCAATCACTACAAGATGTTTCAAAGTGAGATTTGTCTTAGAGGAACTACACATGATGGTCTCGATGTTGAGTGAAGGTCTTTGTGTTACTTTGATTATCTTAGAAGGGAAATATCCAAGAACACTTTTATTTTCTTGTGTATATTATGCTCTATAGGAAAATATATTCCTTTTTCTTCACATATTGTATAAATAAATTCAAGATGCTTCAAAGTTAGAGTTGTCTTAGGGGAGTTACACATGACAATGTTGATGTGGTGCAAGGCACCATGTTCATCATTTTTTAAAATATGATTTAGTAATGTCTTTGTTAGGTATTTTTAGGATGTTGAGTCTTGTTTTGAGTCAAATAAGGTCATTATAGACCATTTCATAATGTAATGGGAATTTGAGGTCAGTTTAGAGTTTATTGTACAAAAGTTGCAAAAATTGTAAAGTTATCAATATGAAAATTGAAAAAATGTAAACTTGAAGAAGCCCAATGGTCATCAGAATTAGAAGGGTAGTTAGAGCCATTTTAATGGGTTTGTTTAGGTTTAAATATGTTGAGAGCTTGATGGATGAAGGTTGTTGAAGGTTTGTGAAAGAAAAACAATAAAAAACTCTCCAATTTCTTTTAAATTTTTGTGTGTTTCTTTGAATATTTTTGTTGTAGACTATCAAGTAGTTGGTCGTATAGGGTATTAATAATCTAAATGTGGATGAATTAATTTGAGGACTATTTTAGCTTCATTTTGAATCTATTCTTGTGATTTTTCATCAATTTTGGGGATTTTAGTTGGCATTTTTTAGAAAACAGGTTGTTAACCTTGTTTTGAGGGTTTTGAAGCTCCCCAAAATGCATTAAGACCCATTCCACTGATTGTATCTTATATGGATTGATGGAATGGGTATAACAAGATAGTTTTAGATGTTAAATTGAAACTTGAGAGAAAGGGAGGTGAGTTGAGTGCTTGGGCATGATGCCCTAGTTGTCAAAATTATGCATTTAGAGTGAAAATTGATGGTTATGACTAGGTAAGTGTAGTAAACTCTTAGGGAAGAAATTTTTTAAGTTTTTTTAAGCTTTTGCAGGCCATTTGAAGCATGTTTTATGCTTTGGAAAGGTGAGATAAGTTGTGGAAGTAATATTTTTGATAAACACTCCCTAAACTTTCTAAAAGTGAGTGTTTGTTGGTTAGGTGTCTTGGAGGCCATTTCTCTAAGTAAAGATTGTGTATTTTGAGGGTTTGGAGGCTGGTTAATTACTTTCCTTTGAGTTTTTGGGTTGAGAGAAAGTCTTACTAGGTCTTTCTTTGTAAATGTGGCCTAATTGGTCTATTCGCACAACATAGAAGCATTGAATTGGGAGTGTTGGTCTAAAGTGAACTATGTTAATTTTGAGATATGTTAAGGAAGATGGTAATGTGTGCTTGAAATGATAGTTGTTTTGATGGTTTTTAAATAATTTTGCAAGATATGTCCAGAAAAATAGGTCTATAGACCTACAAGTGAAACTAGGTGAAATTCTGATGAGTTGGTGTGATAGACTTTAAAGGGTTGCAAAGTTGTTTCTAAAGGATTGAATTGTGATTGTAGGTTGTTTGTATCCCTACTCTACATCAGTTGGTATCAAAGTACAGGGTGTAGATATTTTGAAGGGAAAGAAGGTGTGAAGGAAAGTGGACAAGATGTCTCCTAAGGGGAACAATATGGCTAGGAAGATGCAAGAGATGGAAGAGAAGACTGAGAGAGAGATTAGGAAGTTGAAAGAATATCAAAATACATTAGTAGAAAGGCTTGAAAGTGTTGAAAGAGGGTAGAAAAGAGGTGTGGTTGTAAGTGATGAAAGTGACTTTGAAGAGGAAGAGGATGAAGAGTATGAAGATGTGGAGGAAGAATTGGATCCTAAAGAGAAAAAGATGGAAAGGCTACTGAAGGAAGTTAAAGGAGATAAACATAAGGTAAAAATTGATTTGCCTATGTATGGAGGTAACCTTAATAATGAAAAATTTATAGATTGTATTGCATCCTTGGATAACCACTTTGAATGCGAGGATGTACCTGATGAACAAAAGGTGAAGATAATAAAAACCAAATTGAAGGGGCATGCACTAGTATGGTGGGATTATGAACAAGCTGAAAGGAGAAGGAAATTATATAAGTCAAAAAAAATTTCTTGGGATAGAATGGTGGATAAATTGAAAGGTAAGTTTTTGCCTAGTGATTATGTAATTCAAATGTCTAAGAAGCTTCAAGATTTGAAACAAAGAGATATGGATGTTAAAAATTATACTAATGAGTTCTATAAGTTGAGCATAAGAGCAGGTCACATGGATGATGATGTAGAAAAGGTGGTTAAATATCTCAATGGGCTAAGGTTTAACATCTAGGATGGATTGAGTGTGCATAATCCAAGGAAAATTGAAGAGTGCTGCAAAATGGTAATAAGGGTTGAAGAGAAACTCAAAAGAAGACAAGACAAGAAAAGAGAGGTAGAGGCAGAAACTCAAGAGGAAGAGGCACATTTACCACTTGTGCAATTTTCACACATGCTCCCCATTGAAAGAAGGGGCCCTCTTTTTCTTGCTTTACTTTCTTGTTTGCTTTTGTAGGGTCCTAACTTTGCTCCCCTTAAGGGATGAGTCACTCAATCTAATTCATGATTCACCCAAGTGCTTAATGATGATATTTCATTTGAAATGTCTTCTTGCAACTTCAAGTGATGGTCTAGCTCTTAAGAATTGACCTCAAATCAAAAACTTGAAAATATAGCAAAATTGAGTAAGTTAGGAGGAAGTTCAGAAAATCCTAGCAAGCTTAGATTATTTGAACCTTAATTCAGTCAAATAATTCAAGGTACCTTCGATTATCCAAAATATGAGCCTGCCTCACATCTCTGAATTTTGGGTTGTCTCATCATGCATTTATTATGGTCATTTATTGTGTTCAAACAATGATATATTCAAGTTTTTCCCTCCATTTTGATCATTTGCATTCAATTGAGCTAGAGGATAACAAGGTGCTCTTTATAACATGACTAAATCTAGCTTTACTAAGGGGATTACTCTCTTAAAGTGTGATTATTGTTGGATTTCATAGCTTTGTCATTGAATTGTCGGTTGTCTTCTCTGGTTTTACATGTTTTGAAGGTACACTTTTCATTTTCCTCCATTTCATTTTCCTCCATTGGTTTTCATTTTGAGTTCCATTTTTTAATACTTGTGTTATGAATGATTTTAATGAATTTTTTGGTCATGGGGATCCATTTTAGGTTTCATCACTGCTTTTCAAGTCTTATAGGCCACATTTGATGGAGCAAGTTAGGGTTTTTTGTTTAAGTGCCTCAATTTGATGTGTGCATTTTGGGGTTTCCTCCTTGAGCTTTAGAGTATTGAATCAAGAGTGAATAGATCTTGCCTTAATTTCTAATTTAATTTCAACCCTAGTTTGAGGTTATCCTATTTATGAATCACAAATTTGGTGGTTTAAGATCCAAATGATATGGCATTGTGCACAACCAGTCGAAAACATCTTGAAACTATATGTTTGATTGGTCCTTTGAGGCAAGTCCATGATTTTTCATTATTCTAGTGAAGTCATTTCCAGCACTTAGCCAATTTTAAGTAATCATGCAAGGAGCTCGATAAATCTGAGCTACCTCAGATTACCTGAGCCTTAATCCACTCAGATAATCCTTAGTGCCTTGGATTGACTGGAGTCCCCTTCAGTTGAAACATTGATATGTTTTCCCTGGCCTTTGGATAATCCAAGGTGTTCTCAAATCTACAAGCTTCTTGCAGACTCCATTATTATTGCATCCATATAAGTTCATGTTGATATGAGTGCTTGATGAAGGACTTTGCACCTTGATAATTTAATGAATCAAACATCATTGCTATTTGCAAGCCAAAGTTAGCTTTATCATCACCAATTGGCTGAATTCAATAATTGTGAGCTAGATTGGATTATCCAAGCACTAATTGATACAAAAATTATGAGCAGACTTGGATTTTCCAAGTTTTTTTGTCTTGGCTTGAAACTCAAGAGGGGGTAATGTAGTATTATGGAAATCAATTTTAATAATTTTATATTCTTCAATGATGTGGATAAATGATCATTTAATGGAAAATTATTCAGCTCAATGAGCTTCATGCATCATAAAATGAATTTTTGAATTGCTTGCCTTGCATTGATAATGAATTCATCATAATTTGATTTGAATTGATTGCATTGGCTGGTATGATAAATTATGATTGTGCTTCCTTCCAATGATTGTTCCTTTTTCCCTAATAGATGCAGGCAGAGGAAAGTCCCAACAAAGGCACCAAAACCAAGGCTACTCTAGCACAAGAGGAAGTCAGAAAGAAACAAGAAGGGATAAAGTACAACTTTAAAGGAATTTGGAAAGAGAGAAATATTTTCTCTACATGGTCAAGGATCACAGATACCAATATGGGCCATGTGAACTATGACGACATTCATTAGAGGATATTTGGAAAAGCATTGACCGAGTTGGCTCAAAAGATCACTCACACTGGATTGGCACAAGTAGTAGGAATCCCACCCATAGAACAATTTATGGATCTAGTTTTGGAGTGTGCAAAGTGTTATGACTCCAAGATAAGAATAATAATGGGGCCTCAAGGAAGAGTTATGGTGAACTTGGCTGAGGAGTCAATTGTAGAGGTTTTCAACATTGCCTCCTATCACAAGCTTATTGAAGAGATCAACATTGGGGAAACTACTAAATTCTAAGGAAGATCCCAGTAGATCTCTAGAGATAATGAACAATGCATGGATATTGAAGCCAAAGCCACATTATTCAAAATTTCCCAAGTAGCTACATAAAAGTGATTTCAAACTAGAATACAGTGATATCACAACTCTCCTAGGTAGAGTAATGGGAGTAGAGGAGGAACATATATTTCAACCTTGGATGTTCCATCCCATTACCCAAATTTTAGCAAACAAGAATTATCACTAGGCAAGGATCATCAATAATAATACAGATTCCAAACTAAGGAGTGTGTAGGAGACTAACAGGTTTACCATGACTTCATAATTAGTATATATGTTGGTGCATAAAACCAAGTACAAGGGTCTCAACCGCAAATGAGTCCTGGGACAAGATAGGATATGGGAGGTGTATTCACAATTATATTATAAAAAATCCAACTACATGAGGGCCAATGATTATTTCTTCATGTATATTCCTATATTATTGCAAGATTCCCTTCATATGCGGATCTCTACAGATGCAATGGATTCAATAAAACAATATGGAAAATGGTTCATTCAATTCTAAAGGTTCACATACATCTGAGTGCAAGGATCACTAGCTTTTCCTCTTAGACTACCTTAGTATCCCACTAACAAGCTCATCCTATTAGAATTGACAAAATAGATGGTTGGTTTTGAAGAAATCTTGCAATGAGGCAACATAAAGAAGAAAGGATTGGGATCAGAGTTCCCATTGATGATAGGGCACTAGAGGCTTGGCCTTATATTCAAAGTGCCCAACATTCTGAAAAGGAGATGACCCAATCTAAGTTGTACTCCCACACTAATAGAAGAAATTATGATCCTTATGGAAACACCGTGAAGCAGGGTAATAGGAATTTCAGGCACAAAGACCACATTGAGGACTATTGGGCCAATTGTCAGGATGAGTGGGAAGCCATCATAAGAAGATTCTCAAGGCTACCTTTCAAGTTAATCAAACTATATAGAGTTTTGGAAGTTCCTGATCAAGTGGAAGATACTGATTCATATCTTCTTCAACACCATGACTATGAACCTTACAAGAATAGGCCATTGCCTCCAATTAATTGGTCTAAAGAGGAAATAATTGATTTGAATCAAATTACTGAGCCTATCAAGAAGTATTCTAGATTGTGGATCAAACATAAAATATTGGAATTATAGGCTGAAGGTGTCAATTTTACCTATGATTTAATGGGACACTTTGAGTCTCACAATGAAGAAGTAGCTAAAACCAACAAGGAGGATGAAGTCACAAATCCCCATGATGAAGAGGCTTTTGAAGAAACAATATCCATTAAAAGAAGAACTAGGAGCCAGGTGCAAAAAGCGCAAGGAGAAAAGCTATCTCCTAAAATTAAGAAGTTTCCTTAGGTCAACACCAATGTTGAAGTAGCAGAGACCTCAAAACTAGTGAGGAAAAGGAGAATACTTATTCAGAGGTAGAAGGTTTCAAAAGCTAGAAAGAATGAGGTTGCCACAGATGCTCCCTCTACTGCAAAGGTGGTGGATTTGGAAAGTTTATGGGAAAAGCAGAAGGTTGCTCAAACAAAAAAGTGAAGATAACATAAGAAAAGTTAAAAGATGAAGAGGTACCTATGGATGATGCATAAAAGAGAGCAGATCTAGGAAATAATTCTCCCATTGCTTCTCCACCATTTTCACATCAAAATGTACAAATTTATGAGGAGGAACTTCTAGGGGAAGGAAATATATTTGATAACCCTAAGCAACTAAATGAAGAGGATGACAATATTTCTACTCCTGATAGTGGAGAGTGGAGAAATTTTTTCCATGAAATAAGGCAATCAACCTCTAGACTTGAAAGTAAGAACATAGAGTCAGAGGTTGTTCAAGGAAAAATATCAAGGTCCCTTGAGAAGGTAATAGTTGATGAGCCAAAAAGTAATCCTGAGGAATAAGATGATAAACAAGAAAATGTTGTCAATAGTCCTAATTAGGAAAAGGAAGGACAAGAAAATCAACTAGAAGTTGAACAAGATATTGAAATAAATCTAGTTTAAGATCTCAACAAGGAGATGGAAACTGCATCATCTTTAGCTCTAGAGTGGTTAGAAAAGAGGCTTAGTAAGAAGCCAATTATTGTGCAAAAAGAGACTCCAAGTTGGGATAAATTTCTTGAACAATGTGGGAAACCTAAGCAAAGAAAAAGGGCCAAGATAGTTTCCAGGATTGCCAAGGATGAGTTTAATAACAATTTTATCCACACAATTGTTCCTCCAACTAATAAGTTCTAAGATAGGTTCTTTGATTATAAAGTGCAAACAATCAACCTAGGACCCACAACCAGAGAATAGGAAAAGGATGAGTTTCAAGAGTCCTCTCAAGAAATTTTAAGGAGGTTAGATAAGGAAAGAGAGGAAAAGGAAAGATTTTAAAAGCAATTGAATTATGTGTATAAACATGTGCATTTAATGGAGCCTCTGTAAACAATGAGAAGTGAGGGAGTCATTCCAAAAGGATTATTTCCCAAGGAAGCAGTAATATAAATTGAAATATTAAAGTATTTTGTGCATTTTACTCATAGTTGGCTGTAGGATGTCAGTAATAGAGGGGATGAAGAAATTGAGAATATTTTGAAGATATACACCAATGCTTTTGATTTTTGGGAACATCTCTCGCTGGTTGTTATAGATTGCAAGAATATTAACGAAACAACTGAAAATGAAATTTTGCAAATGCCTAAGAATGAGTTGGCCAAGTTGGATATCCTTTCCCAAGAAGAGGTTGATAAGGTAAAGGAATGGATTGAGGTTTGGAATTATAGAAAGGAGCTCCTGTGCAAGGTTTTGAAGAAAATAGTGAGCATACAAGGGAAGGTGAAGGAGATACATGGTGGTTGCATTAATTTCTTGGAAATAATGACTGGCAAGAAGAAGTTCGACCAGAAGAATATGAATGTAGGAAGATTGTAGAGATGGTGGCATGAGATATATGCTCATTCTAATGGTGCTCCAATTGTAAAGTAAAATTTGGAAGATGCATCAATCTATATTTCAAATTGGATAAATACCATGAGTTATAGATTAAATGGAATAAGGTAATGCCCCAATATTTGGAGGAATTTGAAAATAATAAGACAAGAATTAAATTTATTCTAGCTTTAAATTTAGAAGATATGAAGGAAGTGTTTGGGAATTTTGAGAAATTATCCAATAAATCAGAAGCTGAAAAGGAGAGAGAAAATTGCCAGCTTGCAGTTGCATAGATTTTTTTGCAAGGCATGTGACTTCCAACCAGTTAGATGGATGACTTTGAGTTTTGTTCCACCAAGAGGATATTTTTGAAAAAACCCAGGCTGACCTAGATGAAGCCCCAAGAGTTAAATGCAAATTTAATTTTATTGTAACTTTCTAGGATGACCTAACTTGGCGGACCTTTTGATGTAAACCCTAATTTTGGCCAACCTAGTGGAGATATTTCTATATATTGAGGATCTTTCCTCATTTGTTAGGGTTAGAAAAAGTTAAGTGATAGTTGCTATAGCTATATCTAAGTTAGGAGTTAGTATTTTCTTAGAGCAAGTGTTTTTACATTGAATATTAGAATTGTTGCAACATTGGGTGATTCAATATAAGTAAAGATATTGTTCTTTGGTGCTCTTTCTCGTGTTGTTTCATCTTACATGGTTCTTGTTATTCCATCTCTTTAAGGTTGCTTTGAGATCATTAGGTATATGTTAGATTTAGAGTTAGATGTGATGGAATGGTATTTATGATTTGATATTTGAAGTGTTTGAGCAATCCTTAGTCCATACTTTTAGGAGCTTGTTGATTGTAAGTTGTTGTGTACAGTTAACCTGGGCCTTAAATTTGTGTACTAAGTTCAATTGTATATATATATTTATTTCAATTGAAAAATAAGGTTGATTTGGTTGGATACTTCATGATCTAAAAATATTTAATTCCTTAGAAGATTGCATTATTTCTATGAGATAGCAGATTGGATCTGTTTTAAATAGGAATTGGTTTTGAGGGATGTTCTACTTTGAGTGTTTTATCATTTACATTGTTTGTATTATGAATCATTTTAATCTTAGGATCTCTCTAAACCATTATCTTTTATCATTTCTTTTAAAATTTATGTTAGATTTAGGAATTAAAGTATCATCATATTGCAAGATCAGATAAGTTTGAAGTTCTAGCAGTTGTTTTGCAAGGCCCCTTTGTGCTTACCAACATTTTCACATTATCACTAAGTTTTTTTTGCATTTTTCAAGACCTGACATTATAGACCTTGGGGTTATCTCTTGAGGCTTGTTGATGGAGATTTACCTTTCAAGAGAGATAGGATATTTGTATTCTTTTTGAGTTGTTCTACAGAAAACACCATCAACAAATTTGCACTAGAAGGAGGGCCTAAATAACCAAACTAGATCATTTTCTATCTACCATTTCTCTTGAGAGATTTTGAAGAAGAACCGGATATACACTAGGAGAGGAAGAATTTAAAGAGATACAAGCCCCCAATAGTTCATGGAGGACTAGAAGAAGGGGAAAATCATTGTCTACCCCACCATTCCAATCATCCCCATCATCCTCACCTTCATCAAGTCCATCTTCATCTAATTCTAAAGCCATTCCCATTCAACAATCCTAGCAAGTCATTAATCAACCTTTACCACCTCCACCACCACTAATGACTTTCTTAGAAAACAACCCATCACCTTTGTGCTTCAATAACTACAATATTATGCCCAAGAATCCTAAACATTTCTACTCTAAATTTCATATCAATGACCCTAATAGAATTGGAGAGGAACACATTAGGATTTTTCAAATTTTCCTTAGAGATAGGGTTATCAACCATGGGGATGTTGATTTTAGACTTTTCCCTTATTCTCTAGGAGAATATTCATCTTATATGTACAATCATCTGCTTGTTGGGTCAATTCATAACTAGGATGAAATCAAGAATGCATTTTTGCAAAATTTTAAGATCCCTATTAGTGCTAATGAGTTGTACCTATAGTTCACTAAGGTCAAGAGAGAAGTTAACGAGCCTATAGTTTCATTCAATAATAGATTTCATTGAACATATACCAGGTTGTAGTCCCCTTATGTTGTGGATGACACTACTACCTTGGAAGTATATTATGAAGCCCTTGATAGTCTTACAACCACTTTTCTTAAGAGGAGACCAAATCCTCCAAATAGTTTGCTTAATGCATACACAGAGGCTGTCAAGGTCAACACTAATATGAGACAATGCCTTTCTGGACCTTTTCCATCCTTAGGGCCTAATGCTCACCCAATACAAATTCAAGAAATTAACTCGGATCTCACTAACCACACCCCATTATGAATCTGGTGCCACAATTTCCTTTAGTCCCACATCCAGGTCCTCCAATGAATCAAGTCCCACTAGTAACTAGTTATCCCCAAAAAGGTGTCAATCAAACCCTTCACCCACAATAGTAGGTTGGTTTTCCTACATATCTATAGAATTCTAAAGTACTAAATCAGTTTATGATTTTGGGAGTAGTAGTTGGGTACCCCCAAAATAATGTAAATTCAACCCCTTATACTAATCCTAACAAAGAAACATTGGATGAGCTAACAAAATAGGTAAAGAAGTTTAACATAGAGGTGACATACCTAAGGAACCAAAATAGTCAGCTCCAAGCTGTTAAGAGGAATATGTAGTCTAATTATAATAGGGAGAGTCAAGATTCTACATAGGGACATGGAAATTTTTTTAATAGAGGGCAATCATTTGGTCAAATTTTTGATAGAGGATAGACAAGTGGACAAGGATTTGAAAGAAGACAACCACCTAGGTAGAACAAAATGTGGAGCACCAAGCTAAAAAATGGACATGTCCCTACTCCATTGGATCAACCTCCTAGTTAAGACAAGCCTCCAAGTGGTGTGTATCTAGTAGAGGAAACTTTATCTGGATGATGTAGACTCCACAAGACAAATCAACATTTTGAGTTGGACTACCCTGAGTTCTAGACTTTTGCATCCATCTTTCAGTTTGAAGTGGAAAACAATTCCAACAATCAAGAATTGGTACCCTCTAGGCCATATGATTCCTCAGTGATGGTGTTGAATCATGCTCCTTTCCCATGAAGTGAATAGAATAGGCCAGAAGAAGAGGTAAGTGAATGTGATGATAAAGCATAAAATGTTTACAATGGAGATGAAGTTTAACAATTGTTCAATGAATAAATAGAGAATGACAATGGTCCTCTAGATGAAGAAGAAATGGCATTGAAGAGGTTCAAACTCTCCACTAGCCTATAAGATGATATGAATTCAAGAATAGGCCCAATAGAAATCCACAAGTTGGAGGCCCATTCACTACATCAATCCCTCTGAACAATTTCACCATAGCTCTAGATACCAATGCAAGCAGTAATCCATCATATCCTCATGTTCCTATGCAATATTTTTTGAAAGGAAGATAGTCTAATTTTGCTAAAGGTTGGAACATGGATGAAGGAAAGGAGAAGTGGGTGAATCCTCCCAAGGGCTTGCATTTTGACATGAATATGGAGCAATTGAGTGAGTATGTAGCTGAAGAACTCAAAAAATTAAAGATAAGTCTTTCTGCTTTTGGGTTACTAAGAGTTCCTACAATTAGAAATGCAGTCTTAGGAGCCTTTAGAACTAATGTATTCCCCCAAGAAAAGACAACTAGTGAAGTTCCTGGAAGGACCTCTAGTTCTCAAATTCTAAAATATCAAGGTAAAATCCAAACATATTCTAGAGATAAAGGGAAGGAAAAGGATAAGGGTCAAGTTGCACAAACTGATACTCAACTAAATTTGTTTCAAGGAACGATAGAAACTCCCCATTTTCTAATTTCTGTTCACCTCTTTGGGAAGAATTACACAATTTCTTGCTAGATTCAGGGGCTTCCATGAATGCTATGTTGTTTAGTATTTGTAGAGCCTTAGGGATTACTCCTACATTATCTCAAAAGAAGGTCACTCATCTAGACAAGACAAAAGTAAATGTATTAGGAGAACTAAATATGATTCCCATGCAGATTGCATTAGATCCTAGAATCCAACAAGTCATTAATATTCAAGTAGCAGACATTCCCGATACTTATGGTTTAATTCTAGGTAGATATTTCCCTAAGGCACTAAATGAGTATGTTTCAACTAATCATTCCCACATGTGGCTTCCCTCGAAATGAGTGCCAAATCAAATCAAGATTAAGAGAGAGCCCATAATGAAGTATGCAATTACTAAATACCAGAACACTTCAAATGAAATATTGGTATCAAAAGTTAGTCTAGGGAATAATGTATTGGTAGCCCCTGTTTTAGAATCAGATACGGAGGAAATTTTTATGTTGCAGAGCACATCAGTAGAGTTCACATCATAATCCAATAGTAATGGGGCATTGATTGAGCTAGTAGAGGAAGTTGATGACCAGGAAGATGGTCAACTTATCCTACTAGATAATTTTTAAGGATTCATCCAAAAATGCATAGAAGACCAGATATAATTGGACAAGGACATGAATTTTGATAATTTTCTTCTTCCAAGATGGTGTAGAGTTCATAATGCTACTCACTCAGAGCTAGAACGTTGCCTATGACAAACAACAATAGAACAAATATAGAGGTGCATCAATCCAACCCCAACTGTCAGGATTAATATACAAAGTACTCAAGATGATCCCAAATACCTTCTGAAGAACCTTCCAGTACTAGCAACACCAAAGATAAATCAAGAGGATCTAGAGTGACTGGCTATTGGACACTTAGATTTGATGGATCCAAATTAGAACAAGGTGCTAGAGCTAGATTTGAGCTAATTATCCCTAAAGGTAAAACCTTCTTTGCTACTCATAGACTCCAATTTCACTATACTAATAATGTAGCTAAATATGAGGCTTTGATTCATAGATTGTTTATGGTATTGATAAAGAAGGTTAAGATTCTACATGTGTTTGGAGATTCAGAATTAGTGGTTAAGCAAGTGAGAAAATAATACTCATGTCATGATAGAAGGATGACTACTTACAGATATAGGGCATGGGATCTTATTAAGGGATTTGATGCTTTCAACATCCAACTGATACCTCACAACAAGAATCAAACTACAGACTCTTTGGTGCAAGTAGCCAATACATTCTAGACTCTATCACTTTTAGGCTTGAGGAATTTCACTGTGGATCCCAATCCAGTGCCATCAATGCGTGACAACGTAACAAACTTTTAGGTGTTTCAAGATGATAACCATATTCTTGATTTTATTACAAGCTTAGATGTGTTTACCTTTGAGGTAATTGATGAGATGGAGCCTCAAGAAGCAAAGATGGACCTAGAAGGAATAATCAACTTGAAGACCAACACTATTGCAAGAGGAATGGTACAATTGGAAATAATTTTTGATCTGAATAAGATAAGAGATCAGGAGCAACGGGATAAGAAGGAGTCCATCAGCAGTCAGTGTGATGCATACAACATGGGAACTCCAGACAATATTAAGAATGTTTTTATTGGAAAGGTATGCACTCCAGAAGAAAGGAGATGACTCATAGACACACTGCATACATATCAAGATGTAATAGCTTGGAGTTATGAAGATTTGAAGACATATAATACTCCAATTATTACACATACTATTCCTCTCAAGCCATACACCAAACCATTCAGACAAAGGAAAAGAACAATAAATGCACTATTGAAGCCTATCATTCAAAAGGAGGTACATAAGTTATTATCTTCTCATATCATATTTCCAATTAGACATTCAACTTGGGTTTCCAATTTGGTCCCAGTGAGAAAAAAAAATGGATAAATTAGGCTTTACATTGATTTCAGAAATCTAAATCGTGCATCAAAAAAGGATAATTATCTAGTCTCGTCCTTGGATGAAGTACTATAGATTTCTAATGGATCTCAAATGATGTCCTATCTAGATGGATACTTTGGATATAACTAGGTCATGGTGCAATAAGAGGATAGGAAACAGAATTCCTTCACCACAAACTAGGGAACTTTTTCTTACAAGTGAATTCCTTTTAGGCTAATCAATGTTGGAGCAAATTTCCAAAGGGCTATGGAAATTTCCTTCAAGGAAATCATTGGTAAGTGCATTATTATTTATATGGATGATTTAACAGTCTTTTCCGAGAAATGAGGTGATCACAAAATTGTGCAAAGTATTTCAAAGGTGTAGGGAATTTGGTATTTCACTTAATCCAAAGAAATGTATCTTTGGAGTCACTGAAGGAAAACTGCTAGGACATGTCATCTCAGAAAAGGGCATTGCTATTGATCCTAAATGAGTGGAGGCCATACTTAAAATCCAACCACCTACTAGTAAGAAGGAAATGAATTCATTCTTTGGAAAAATGAACTTTGTCTGAAAGTTTATCACTGAATTTACAGAAATAGTTAAACCCTTAAATACAATGTTGAAGCAAGAAGCAAAGGTTGAATGGAGTGTAGAGGTAAAACATGAATATATAGAAATTAAGAGGGCAATAACTAAAGATCTAGTATTGGTGAGTCCTAATTATGCTAAACCCTTCTATATATATTTGTTTGCATTTGATCATTCCTATGTTGGTATGTTAACACAAAAATTTGACCAAGTAGACGAGCATCCAATAGCTTTCATGAGTGCTCCTTTAAAAGATGTAGAATTAAGATATCCTAGTGTGGAAAATTAGGCTTATGGTTAGTCAGAGCTATAAAGAAATTCATACACTACATCTTGACGAATAAGGTTTTTGCGATAATGCCTAATCCCACAGTTAATCTCTTACTGATGCAAAATGAATTGGGAGAAAGAAGAGTGAAGTGGGTGGAAATGTTACAAGAGTACGATATTGAGATCTAGCCCATGAAATTAGTAAGAGGACAAGGAATAACCAAGAAAATGGAAGAAATGGGTCCTAATCTCACAACCCAACACTATCATCTCTAAGATGTTTCTCTAGGTGATTGGTATGATGATATTATCTACTACCTTTAAAATCACTAATGCCTTGAGCACCTCAATACAATACAATGGAGAGCTTCGTGTTTGAAAATTGATAGTTTTATGATGAAGGGGGTTGTTTTATACAAGAAGAATCATGGTGTTTACCTTCACTACCTTGGAAAAGAAGAAGCTAAGAAAGTAATGACTAATTTCCATGATAGATATGGCACAATCCATGGTTCTATTCCATCCACTACAAAACAAAAGTTGAGGGTGGGCTATTATTGGCCCACTTTGTTCAAAGATGCATACAATCACATAAGAACTTTCCATGTATATCAAACTACAACAAGTAAGGAGAAGTATGCAACTCTTCCACTTCAACTGGTCATAGAGGTAAAACCATTTGCAAAGTGGGGGATGGAGTTCATTGGTCCAATCAATCCACCTTCCTTTGTAGGCCATCGATACATTATCATTGTAACCAATTACTTTACTAGATGGACAAAATCTCTTGCTTGTAAATAGTGCACTTCTGAAGTGGTAATCAGTTTTCTAGAACCAGGTATTATCAATCACTTTGGTTGCCCATTTTCTTTAGTCTGTGATAATGGTTCTACATTTGCATCATTAAATTTTCCTAGTTGGGCTTTTGATCATGGAATTATTGTCAAGTTTGCCTCCAATTACTACCTACAAGGTAACAATTTGGTTGAGTCATCAAACAAGAATCTTTTAATAGTCATCTGTAAACTATTAGAGAGGAACCCCAAAGGCTAGCATACACAACTAAGATTTTCTCTTTGGGAAAATCGCACTAGACATAAGGCCTCTCTAGGGACCTCTCATTATCACCTTATGTATGGTCTAGAACCTATATTATTGATCCAGCTAAAGATCCTCACTTTGCAAATTATTAACGATTACTATGATGAAGGGGATAAGCGTGAGGCTCATTTGGCTTAACTTTTACACCTTGAAGAAAAAAGAGATGAAGCTTTAGAAAACCTTGCTAAAGATCAAGGTGTAGTTAAGAGATGGTTTGATAGGAGAGCCAAGGTGAAAGCATTTAGAATCTTTAACTTGGTTCTTTACTAGTATAAAGCACATCATTGAAAAGGGGAGCATGGAAAATTTGATAAACTTTGGCTTGGCCCTTATCCAATTTTAGAGATATTGGAAGATAATGCTTTTCATTTGAAAACTCTCACTAGAGAGGATATCTCACTACCTATTAATGGGAATTATCTGAACCATTACTTTCAATCTTGAGTTGTTCACAACTCTTTCCCTATAAATAATTAGGTTAGATTCCTTTTTCTTTGTTTCATTTTGTTTTTTTTTTCTTTTGGTTAGTGTAGATTTGCTTTGGTTTAGGTTAGGTTTGATTCTATTTTTTCTTTTGCTTTTGGGTTTCCCTGCTTTCTTTTGGGTTTGTTGCACCTGCACAACAATCAATACTTTATCAGGGATTGTTTTGAGTATTTCTTTTACAAACTCTAATCATCCTTCTAGAGTCAATTGGAGGAAATATTTTACTTGGTGTCACATGCATTAATGCTTTAGGTAGATAATTCAATGGATTAAGTTAAATCTGGAGTGTGCTTGGGTCTTACACCTTTAAACACATCTTAAGAATTCCAAGGTTGTCAAAGGTTCCTTATAAAGTCTGGTCAAGTGAAAAATCTTACTTTTTCTTCAATGCCATTATGGTTCTCAACCCTAAGTGTGAGCTTCATTGCTTACAAGGTGAAAGGGGAAGTTTAAAAGATCTTAAAATAATATCAAAAGAAAAGAAAAGATAATATAGAAAATAAAAAGTGAATCTTCACCTAATCAAGAGTTTCTGAGCATCTCTATCAGGCTATGGATGCTTGGATAGCAGTAGAGCTATGCTCAGAAGGACCACAATGATAACCTTGTTAGGGCTATGGATGCCTAATTGGTAGCGAGGCTCTATTAAGGATACTTCTGGAGTTAGAATCTTTACATAGCTTGATTAGATGAAGTTTGGTCCTTGCAACAACTAAGGAAAATGAATACATTTGCACACACTTTGACTCTGACACAAGAAAGGTTTTCTCATTCATGTGCTTTGAAGCTTTATTTGTATGTGATCCAATGCGAGGATTGAAACTTTAGATTCTAGGTTCTTGATTCTAGTTTTTCATTGAAATGCTCTTGAGCATTTCCCCAGCAAGAGTTGCCATTTGTTGTGCAGTTTTTGCACACATGCCCTGCTAAAAGCAAGGACCCTCTTTTTCTTGCTTTTCTTTCTTGTTTGCTTTCATAGGGTCCTAACTTCATTCCCCTTAAGGGATGAGTAACTTGATCTGATTCATGATTCACCCAAGTGCTTAATGATGAGCTTGCATTTGAAATGTCTTCTTCTAGCTTTAGGTGATGGTCTAGCTCTTAGTAATTGACCCAAAATCAAAAACTTAAAAATCTTGTAAAATTGACTAAGTTAGGAGGAAGTTCAAAAAATCCTAGCAAGCTCAGATTATCTAAACCTTAATTCAATTAGATAATCCAAGTCTACCTCACATCTTTGAATTTTGGGTTATCTCATTGTGCATGTATTATGGTCATTTATTGTGCTCAAACGATGATATATTAGAGTTTTTCCCTCCATTTTGATCATTTGCATTCGATTGAGCCAGAGGATAACAAGGTTCTCTCCATAACATAACTGAATCTAGCTTTACTAAGGGGATTGGTTGCTTAAAGTGTGATCGTTGTTGGATTTCATAGCTTCATTGTTGAATTATCGGGTGTCTTCTCTAGTTTTATGTGTTTTGAAGGTACGATTTTCATTTTCCTCCATTGGCTTTAGTTTTCATTTTGAGTTCCATTGTTGAATCCTTGTGTTATGAATGGGGTCAAAGAATTTTGTGGTCACAGGGGTCCATTTTGGGTTTCATCATTACTTGTCAAGTTTCCTAGGGCAGATTTGATTGAGCAAGTGAGGGTTTTCTATTTGAGTGCCTCGATTTGATGAGTGCATTTTAGGGTTCCCTCCTTGAGCTTTAGAGTATTGAATCAAGAGTGAATAGATCTTTCCTTAATTTCTAATATAATTTAAACCATAGTTTGAGGATATCTTGTTTACAAATCATGAATTTGGTGGTTTAATATCCAAATGACAGGGTATTGTGTGTAACCATTCATAAAAATCTTGAAACTACATATTTGATCGGTACTTTGAGGCAAGTCCATTAGTTTTCATTATTCTAGTGAAATAATTTTTGACAGTTAGCTGATTTCAAGTAATCATGTGAGGAGCTCAGTAAATACAAGCTACTGGATTACCCAATCCCTAATCCACTCAGATAATCCTAGCTGCCTTAGATTGACTGAACTCCCATTTAGTTGATTGATATTTTTTCCCTGACCTTCAAATAATCCAAGGTGTGCTGAAGTCTCTAAGCTTCTTGTGGACTCTGTTATTAGTGCATCCATTTGAGTTCATGTTGATATGACTACTTGATGAAGGAATTTGCACCTTGATAATTTAATGACTAAAATATCATTGATCTTTGCAAGCCAAAGTTAGATTTATTGCCACCAATTGGTCAACTTCAATAATTCTAAGCTAGCTCAAATTATCCAAGCCCTAATTCGGTTGGAAAATCTGAGCAAACTCAGATTTTCCAAATTTTTCTATCTTGGCTTGAAACTCAAGAGGGGGGTAATGTAGGATTATATAAATCATTTTTTCTAATTCTATATGCTTCAATGATGTGGATAAATGATCATTTCATGGGAAATTATTCAGTTCAATGAGCTTCATCCATCATAAAATGACATTTTGAATTGCTTGCCTTGCATTGATAATGAATTCATCATAATTTGCTTTGAATTGATTACATTGGCTAGTATGATACATTATGATTGTGCTTCCTTCTGATGATTGTGCCTTTTTCTCGAACAAATGTAGGCAAAGGAAAGTCCTGACAAAACCACCAAAACTAGGGTTTCTCTAGCACAAGAGGAAGTTAGAAGAGACAAGAAAGGATGAAGTATGACTTTAAAGGAATTTGGCTAGAGACAAATATTTCCCCTACATGGTCAAGAATTGTAGATACCAATATGGGCCATGTGGACTATGACGACTTCCATTAGAGGATGTTTAGAAAAGCACCAACCGAGTTGCATCAAAAGATCACTTACATTGGATTGGCACAAGAAGCAAGATTCCCACCCACACAACTATGTTCAGAGCTAGTTTTGGAGTGTGCAAAGCGTTATGACTCCAGGACAAGAACCATAATTGGGCGTCAAGGCAGAGTTATGGTGAAAATGACTAAGGAGTCAACTGTAGAGGTTTTAAACATTTCCTCCCATCACAAGCTTGTTGAAGAGATCAACATTGGGGAAGCTACTAAATTCTTTGAGGAAGATCCCAATAGAGTTCTAGAGATAATGAGAAATTCATGGATATTGAAGCCAAAGCCACATTATTCAAAATTTCCCAAGCAGCTACATAGAAGTGATTTCAAACTAGAATATAGTGATATCATAACTCCCCTAGGCACAGTAATGGGAGTGGAGGAGGCACATACATTTCAACCTTGGATGTTCCATCTAATTACCGAGATTGTAGAAAATAAGCATTATCATTGGGAAAGGATCAACATCAATAATATAGATGCCCAACTAAGGAGTGTGCAAGAGACTAATAGGTTAACCATGACTTCATATGTAGTATATATGTTGGTGTATAAAACAAATTCCAAGGGTCTCAACTGCAAAAGATTCCTAGGATGAGATAGGATATGGGAGGTGTAGCCACAATTATAGTATAAAACATCCAAGTACAGGAGGGCCAATGATGCTTTATTCATCTATATTCCTAAATTATTGCAAGATTCCTTTCATATAAGGATTTTTGCAAATGCAAAGGATTTAATAAAACAATATGGCCAATGGTTCATTCAATTCCAAAGGTTCACATACATCTAGGTGCAAGGATCACCAGTTGTTCCTCTTAGACTACCTTCATATCCCACCAACAAGCTCATACCATTAGAATTGGAAAAACAAATGGTTGGTTTTGAAGAAATCCTACAGTGAGGCAACATAAAGAGGAAATGATTGGGGTCAAAGTTTCCATTGAGGATAGGAGAATTGGAGGCTTTCTTTTCTATTCAAAGTGGCCATCATTCTGAAAGGGAGATGACTCAATTTGAGCTGTACTGCCACACTGATAGAAGCAATTTTGATCCTTATGGAAAGGCCATGAAGTAGGATTATAGGACTTTTAGGCACGAATACCACATTGAGGACTACTGGGCCAATTATCAGGATAAGTGGGAAGTCATCAGAAGAAGATTCTCAAGGCTACCTTTGAATTTAATCAAACTATATAGAGTTGTGGAAGTCCCTGATCAAGTGGAAGATAATGATGCAAATCTTCTTCAACACCATGACTATGAACCTTATAGGAACATTCCATTGCCTCCAATTAATTGATCTGAAGAGGAAATGTTGGATGTTGTGGACGCGTTGCTAATATGTGGTTTTCATTGATGTCAACACCATTAGAATTTCATGTATCAGAGGTTGTATATGTTGAGGATATTGAGAAAATTGTAAAAGAGAGTATTCCAAGTTCCCAATGGAAGTGTGAAGGTCATGAAAGCATCTTGTTCTATACATTGAAATTCAACTACTATGGACTAAATGGTTTATTTTTTAGAGTATCTAGATTATCTATCAGAATTTTTAGAGGTCCATGTAAATATTTGATCATGTTGTGGTCTAATAGTATTTTTGTGGTCTCTGTCAGTGTTCGTGAGTGAAGTTTGTGTGATTTTGCTAATCTCAGTTGCTACAGATGTTTCTCTATTGTTTCTTGATATTTTTGGATGTCTCTAGATCATGCTCTATCTTTGTAGCACACCCACATTCATCGATGTACTCATGGTCAAATGTTTTTCTTGCGCACATTCGGGTTTTCATGTTCTTGGCAGACATGATGGTGGTAATGTGTTATGGATCCTTGAAAAGTTAAATTTGAATGTTTTGCACACTTTTGAATATATTTTTTTTGGTTGCATCATTGTTTTGGCCAATGGTGTTTAGATCCATATTGAAAATTTAATTATAATTTTGGGCTGACATTGCAAATATGTTTTATTTTCCTAGTTGACTAAGTTGTTGGTGAGATCTCATGTAGCGGTTATATAAGAGTGATTGTTTCATCAGTGTAAAGTGTGCCTCTTGTGTTGGGTGTTCTCCTGTGTGTGTATGTGTGAATATCATTCGATCAAAGAGTAGAGTGTGAAGAAGATCAAGTGATGTGTGAAGTAGTTTAGTGAAAAGTGAAAAAATTTCTTGTGCTTAATTGGAACTATAATTAGGCTTGTGTAGAAGTTATTTTTTCAGTTTGTACCCTCCAAATTTTAATCCTATTCTATATTGTTGCATAGTGATCCCCTTTTGTAATTGAGCAGTGAGCTCTAGGCAGTGTGCTTGAATGCATGTGCATTACCTTTTATTTTTTTCATTATACTTTTAATAGGGTATAATATTGTGGACTAACATCCATTGTGGTTTTTCCCCTAATAGGTTTTCCACGTAAAAAAAATTCTTGGTGTTCTCTATCCCTTTGATATGTTAATTGCTTATTCATCAGATCTATGATTAAGTTAAGTAAAGTTTGAAAATTTATTATTTTGTGACAACTAATTCACCCCCCTTCTTAGTTGTCTATCCTTTTTTTTTTCCAACAACTGGTATTAGAGTAGGTTCCTCTGAAGAAGTTTAAAAGCTTGATGTGATACGAGATGGTAATATTCAAGAGGGGCAATCTAAGATTTGATGGAACTAACTACTCATTGTGGAAAGTCAGGATGTAATGTCACCTAAGGTGTATTTGTGAAGCCTACTAGAAGATTACAAAAGATCCATATGTTATTCCTCAAAATGGTCCCTCCACTACTTATGAGAACAATATTAGGGCTATTGAAGCTTTGGTGAGTGCTCTTACAGATTCAAAGATGGAAAATGTCGTAGGACTATAGACAGCTCATAAGATTTGGATGAAGCTAGAAACTTTGTATGAAGGAGATGTATAGGTGAAGATGGATAGGATATAGAGTTTGAAATGAAAGTATGAGAATTTGAAGATGGGTGAAGATGAAAATATCAATTCTTTTATGCAAAGAGTAAATGAAATAGTGATGGGTATTACATGTGTTGGTGGTTCTCCAGATGAGGATGAAATTGTAACTAAGATACTCAAATCCTTTCCTCCCTCCTATAAAGTGAAGACTCGTGCTATTGAAGAGATTAGATCAGTAAAAAAAGATGTCAAGAGATACACTGGTTGGTGTTGCTTTTGAATTAAGTGAATTTGGTGAATTTGCTCTGAAGACCGAATCTGCATTCAAGGATACTGTATCTAGAACTAACAAGAAATGATATGGTCTGGGAGAATGTTCTAGACATATATCTAAGTATGATGAAGAACTAAAATATCTTGAAGATAAAGAAAGAGAGGTAGAAGAATTAGAATAACTAATTGTAAAGAAAGAAGGCAGAAGAAAAGGTAAGTATGAAGGAGTGTTGCCTATTAAATGTTTTTCTTGTAGTAAAATAGGTCATTTGCATCAAGATTTCTTGAAAGAGTTCCTAGATCTAGGCCTAACAAGTCTAGATTCCAAAATAAATGTTACATTTCTGAAGGAGTGGCTGATGATGAGTCTGGTAAAGATAATCAAATTGAAGATAAATGGTTTTTTATTGCTACCACTCAAAAGAGTCATATGGCTACTAAATCTACTAAAGATGAGAAAGATCTTGTAGCTCAAGTTGAAGAAAATCATGAGTGTGTTATTTCCAATGGATGCTCACATCATATGACTAGTGATAAAAAAAATTGTAAGTATAGAAAAGTATGATGGTGGTGTTGTAAGATTTGAAGACAACAATGCTCCTCTGATTCATGGAATAGGTTCTATTTTCCTTGGTGGTAAGGATAAAACTGATGATGTTCTGAAGCACAATCTTTTGAGTGTTGGACAAATAAGGGACAAAGGCTATGATCTACAATTCAAAGATGGAAGATGCAAGATACGTGGAAGTTTTGGCACTATGATTGTTATAGGTAGAAAGAAAAAAGGTAATATTTTTCACCTGAATACTGCTAGTGGGAGTTGTTTAATTTCTCAAGTAGATGAAAGTTGGTTGTGGCATAGGAGGTTGTTTCATGTAAATTTTGATAACATTGTCAAGGTAAGTTCCACTCAAGTAGTAAGAGGTCTACCTAAGTTATTAAATCCTACTAACACAATTTGTAAGGAGTGTCAGATCGGTAAAAGACTAGAGTCTCCTTTAGGAGCAAATAGTTTCATTTAAATGATTTATTGGAGATGCTACATACTAACCTCTATGGTCCCTTCAGAGTCGGAAGTATTCATGGAGAAAGGTACTTTATGTTGATTATTGATGATTACTCTAGAATGATATGGGTTTCCTTCTTAAGAGAAAAATGTGAAACACTGGAAAAGTTCAAAAGTTTCAAGGCTATGGTAGAGAATGAGAAAGGTCTGAAAGTCAAGTGTCTAAGATCTAAAAGAGGTGGTGAGTTCACCTCCAAGGAGTTCAACTATTTTTTTAAAGAAAATGGAATCAAAAGACAATTATTTGTTCCCCAAACCCCTCAATAGAATGGAGTTGTAGAAAGAAAGAATAGAATAATTTGGATGCTTCTAAAAAAATGATGATAGAAGGAAATGTGCCCTAGATCTATTGGAGTGAAGTTGTAAGCACTACTATGTATACTTTAAACTAGTTAAATGTTAATCGTAATTCTGGTAAGACCCCTTTTGAGATATGGTTTGGTTATAAGCCTACTATTAAATATTTCAAGATCTCTAGAAGAAAATGTTATATCAAGAGAGATGATGATATAGGAAAGTTTGATGAAAGAATTGATGATGGAATATTTATAGGTTATTCTACTAAAAGAAAGGCCTACTGATGCTATAATGCTATAACAAAAGACCAAGAAAGATGGTTAAGAGTGCAAATGTTAGAGTTGATAAGGATTCTGCTAAATCATCCAAATATTGTGGATATGATTTAGATGAAGATAATACAAACAAAGGGAAATATGTTTAGACACCAAATCAAATTCAAATTATTCCATATGTTTTGGTAAAGAAACCTCAATTCATTCTGGTAAATAAAGTAAATCAAGAAGCACATACAAGTGCAAGTGTAAAAGAAACAACAAAAGAACCAAAAGATCGTGAAAGTCCCAAAACTCCAAGGTATGTAAAGCTAAATCATTCTAAAAGTCAACTTATAGGAGATAAGAATAAAGGAGTGCAAACTAGAAGAAAGATTCCAGAAGAGTATTGTCTAATTTCTAAGATTGAACCTAAAAATGTCACTAATGCCTACCAAGATGAACATTGGATGGAAGCTATGAAGGAAGAGCTAACACAAATTGAAAAGAATGACACGTGGACACTGGTTCCCAAACCTAAAGAAAAAAAATTGGTTGGTACTAAATGGGTGTTTTGGAACAAGCTAAAGTTGTCCGCAATAAAGAAAGACTAGTATGTAAAGGGTATTCTCAAATGGAAGGCATTGATTTTGAAGAAACTTTTTCCCCTATTGACAAAATCAAAGATGTTAGATTATTTCTTGCTTATGATGCATACAAGAAATATAAAGTCTATCAAATGGACATGAAGTCAACATTTTCGAATGGAGAACCTAAAGAAGTATACATTCAAAAACTAGATTGATTTTAGCTAACTAACAAGGAAGATATGGTTTTTCACTTGAAGAAAGATCTATATGAACTTAAGCAATCTCCCAAAGTTTGGTATGCTAGATTGGAAAACTACTTACTAAAGCTTGGATTCACTAAAGGTACTGTTGATAGCAACTTATATTTCAAATTGGATCATGATAAAGAGTTAATTATAGAAGTCTTTGTTGATGACATCATTTTTGGAGCATATGACAATTTATGTATGAAGTTTGCATGAAGGGTAAATTTGAGATGAGTATCATTGGAGAGATGAAGTTCTTTTTGGGATTGCAAGTTACCCAGTTATACAAGGGAATTTTCATATCTTAGTTCAAATATGTGAGAGAGCTACTAAAGAAATTTGGGATGGAAGAATCAAAGCCTATTGGCACTCCCATGGTGACCAAATGCAAGCTAACACAAAATGATGATTATCCTAAGGTGAATCAAACTAGATACAGGTCAATTATCAGTGGATTACTATATTTAACCTAGAGTAGACTAGATATTATGAATGTTGTATGTATGGTTGCTAGATTTTAGGTTGATCCAAAAGAATCACATGTGACTACTCTTAAGAGAATCTTCATATATCTTAAAGGAACAATTGACTTTGGACTTTGGTATCAAAAGGATGATGATCTCACTTTTAGTACATATACTGATTTAGATTGGGCTAGACATGTAGATGACAAGAAAAGTACTAGTGGTGGTGCTTTCTTCCTGGGGAAGAAGTTGGTGTCTTGGTTGAGAAAAAAAAGCAAAATTCCATTTCTCTATCTACTATAGAAGAAAAATATATTATTACTGGAAATAATTGTACTCAAGTGATATGGACGAAACAAATGTTGAAAGATATTAGGGTGATATATGAATAGCCTATTGCCATATACTGTGACAATTCAAGTGAAATAAATATTTCAAAGAATCTAGTGCTACACTCTAAGACAAAACATATATCAATCAAGTTTCACTTCTTGGGGGACAAAGTGAATGAGAAATAAGTCAAATTGGAGTTTGTACCTACCAAAGAATAGATTGTAGACATATTTACTAAGTCATTGTCGAAGGATACTTTTGAGAATCTTAGAGGAATGCTAGGGGTAATTAACTCTCCTGATAAAAAATAAAAGATGCATTTACTTGCATCAATCTGTGAGCTACGTTGCTATATTCTGATGTAGATTGATGTTTCCATGGCTACCACTTAGGGATAGTAGTCAGATGTGTAGATATGTGGTTTAGAGTGTGTATATGGAAAGGTCATGGTTACCTTTTCCATTGATGTCAAAGAGAGAGAAGTGCAATGTGAAAAATATTTCGAGGAGAAGAGCCTTGTGGGAGAAAATTAGTTAAGAAGCAAGCATGTTGGATTGATGGTATTTTTCACATCATGTGTTGCCATCAATGCCAAATGGGGAGATTATTGGATGTTGTGGATGTGTTGCTAATATGTGGTTGTCATTGGTGTCAACACTATTAGCATTTGATGTATCAAAGGTTGTATATGTCGAGGATATTAAGAAAATTGTAAGAGAAAGTGTTCTAGGTTCCTAGTGGAACTCTACAGGTCATGAAGGTGTCTTGTTCTATACATTGAAGTTAGGTTGTTGTGGACTAAAGGGTTTATTTTTGAGAGTACCTATATCATCTACTAGAATTTTTAGAGGTCCACGTATAGATTTGATCATGTTGTGGTCTGACAGTATTTATGTGGTCTCTATTAGTGTTCCTAAGTGAAGTTTATGTGATTATGGTAATATCAGTTGATATGGACGTTTCTCTATTATTTCTTGATGTTTTTGGATGTTTCTAGATTGTTATATATCATTGTAGTGCATCCATATTGATTGGTGTGCTTGTGGTCAAATATTTTTCTTGCGCACACATTCAGGTTTTCATTTTCTTGGCTGACATAATGGTGGTAACATGTTGTGGATCCTTAAAAAGTTAAATTTGAATGTTTAGTGCACTCGTGAATATTGTTTTTGGTTGCATCATTTTTTTTTCTAGTGGTGTTTAGATCCCCATTGAAAATTTAATTGTAAGTTTTGTCTGACATTGCAAATATTTTTTATTTTCCTAACGGACTAAGTTGTTGATGAAATCTCCTGTAGAAAATAAATAAGAGTGATTGTTTCATTAGTGAAAAGTGTTCTTCATGTGATCCTATGTGTGTATGTGCAAATATCATTCTATTTCAAAGAAAAGTGTGAATAATATTGAGTGAAGTGTGAGGTAGTTTGAGTGAAAGGTGAAGCAGTCTTCTATGCTTAATTGGAACTATAATCAAACTTGTGTAGAAGTTGTTTTCTCAGTTCGTACCCTCCATATTTTAATACTATCATGTATTGTTGGGAAATTATCCCCTTATGTAATTGAGTAGTGAGCTCTAGGTAGTGTGCCTAAATGCATGTTCATTCCCCTTTATTGTTTTCATTATACTTTTAATAGGGTATAATATTGTCGACTAACATCCACTATGGTTTTTCCCCTAGCAAGTTTTCCACATAAAAAAATATTCTTGATGTTCTCTATCTCTCTAATGTGTCAATTGCTTATGGTTACTTGATTATTCATCAGATTTGAGATTAAGTTAAGTAAAGTTTTAAAAGTTTATTATTTTGTGACAACTAATTCACCCCCTTCCTATCAGTTGTCTTTCCTTGTTTTTCCAATAGAAAATAACTGATTTGAATCAAATTATTGAGACTATCAAGAAGTATTAAAGATTGTGGATTAAGCATAAAATACTAGAATTAGAGCCTAAATCTATCAATTTCACCTATGATTTAATGGGAGAATTTGAGTCTCAAGATGAAGAAGTAGTTGAAACCAACAAGGAGGATGAAGTCATGGAGCCTGATGATGAAGAGGATTTTAAAGAAATAGTATCCATTAAAAGAAGAACTAGGATCCAGGTGCAAAAAAATATAGGAGAAAAGCTATCTCCTAAAATTAAGAAGGTTCCTCAAGTCAACACCAATGTTGATGTAGGAGAGACCTCACAACTAGTGAGGAAAAGGAGAATACTTATTGAGAGGTATAAGGTTGCAAAAGATAGAAAGAATGAGGCTGCTAGAGATGCTCCCTTTACTGCAAAGGTGGTGGATTTGGAAAGTTTAGGGGAAAATCCCCAAGTTTATGTGAGGAGAAATTATCCCAAGTAGAAGGTTGCTCAAACAGAAGAAGTGAAGATAATAGAAGAAAAGTTGGAAGATGAAGGGGCACCTACAAATGATGTAGAAAAGAGAGCAGCTCCAAGAAATAATTCTCCCATTCTCTCTCCACCTTTTTCACATCAAAATGTACAAATTTCTGAGGAGAAACTTCTGGAGGAAGGAAATATATCTAATAACCCTGAGCGGATGAATGAAGAGGATGATGATATTTCTACTTGTGATAGTGGAGAGTGGAAAACATTTGTCCAAGAAATAAGGAAATCAACCTCTAGAGCTGAAAGCAAGAACATAGAGTTAGAGGTTGTTGAAGGAAAAATATCAAGATCCCCTAAGAAGGTAATAGTTGATGAGCCACAAATTAATCCTAAGGAAGAAGATGTTTTTGATAGTCCTAATCAAGACAAGGAAGGACAAGAAAATCAACTAGAAGTTGAACAAGATATTGAAATAAATGTGGTTGAAGATCACAACAAGGAGATGGAAACAAAATCAAATTCAGCTCTAGAGTGGTTAGAAAAGAGGCTTAGTAAGAAGCAAATTATTTTGCAAGAAGAGATCCTAAGTTTGGATAATTTTCTTGAACAATGGGGGTAACCTAAGCAAAGAAAAAGGGCCATGGCAGTTTCCAGGATTGCCAAGGATGAGTTTAATAATAGGGTTATCCACATAGTTGTTCCTCCAATTAATAAGTTCAAAAATGAGGTTAGGTCCTTTGATAATAAGGTACAAGCAATCAACTAGGACCCACAAACAGAGAATAGGAAAAGGAAGAGTTCCTAGAGTCCTATCAGACAATTTTAAAGAGATTGGATAAGGAAATAGAGGAAAAGGAAATATTGAAAAAGAAATTGAATGATGTGTATAAATATGTGTAGCATTTAATGAAGCCTATGTAGACAATGGGAAGTGAGGGAGTCATGCTAGAAGGATTATTTCCAAAGGAAGTAGTAACAAAAATTGAAAGATTAAATTCTTTTGTGCATTGTACTCATAGTTGGTTGCAAGATGTCAATAGCAAAGGGGATGAAACAATTGAGTAGATTCTGAAGATATACACCAATTCTTCTAATTTTTTGGAATATATCTCATAGGTTGTTATAGATTGCAAGAATATTAATGAAACAACTAGAAATGAAATTTTGTAGATGCCTAGGAAAGAGTTTTTGAAGTTGGAAATCCTTTCCTAAGAAGAGGTTGATAACGCAAAGGAATGGATTGAGTTTCTGAAGAAAATAATGAAAATACAAGGGAAGGTGAAGGAGATACATGATGGTTGCATCAATTTCTTGTAAATAATGATTGGAAGGAAGAAGTTCATCTAGAAGAATATGAATGTAAGAAGATTGCAGGGATGGTGGCATGAGATATATGCTCATTCTAATGGTGCTATAATTGCAAAAGAAACTCTAGAAGATGAAACAATCTATATTTCAAAATTGGATAAATACCATGAGTTACAGATTGAATGGAATAAGGTAATGCCCCAATATTTGAAGGAATTTGAAAATCATAAGACAAGAATTAAATTTATTCTAGTTTTAAATTTAGAAGATATGAAGGAAGTATTGGGGAAGTTTAGGGATTTATCCAATAAATTAGAAGCTGACAAGGAGAGAGAAAATCGCTAGCTTGCAGTCACATAGATTTTTGTGCCAGGCATGTGACTTCTAGCCAGCTAGATGGAAAATTTCGAGTTTTTTCCCACCAAGAGGATATTTTTGAAAGAACCCAGGTCGACCTAGATGAAGCCCTGAGCATTAAATGCAAATTTTATTTTATTGGAACTTTCTAGGCTAACCTAACCTGGCCGACCTTTTGATGTAAACCCTAATTTGGGCCGACCTAGTAGAGAGATTTCTATATATTGAGGATCTTGCCTCATTTGTAGGGGTTAGAAAAAGTTAAGTGATAGTTGCAAGAGCTAGAGCTATGTTAGGAGTTATAATTTTCTAATAGCAAGTGTTGTTACACTGAATATTGGAATTGTTGCAACATTGGGTGATTCAATATAAGTAAAGACATTGTTCTTTGGTGCTCTTTCTTGTGTTGTTTCATCTTGCATGGTTCTTTTTATTCCATCTCTTTAAGATTTCTTTGAGATCTTTAGGTATATGTTAGATTTAGAGTTAGATGTGATGCAATGGTGTTTATGATTTGATATTTGAAGTTTTTGAGCAATCCTTGGTCCATAATTTTAGCAACTTGTTGATTGTAAGTTGTACAAAGCTAGCATGGGCCTTAAATTTGTGTGCTAAGTTCAAATGTGGCTATTTATTCATTTCAATTGCAAAATAAGGTTGATTTGGGTGGATAATTCATGATCTAAAAATCTTTAATTCCTTAGAAAATTACACTGTTTCAGTGAGACTGTAGATTAGATCTAGGTTAAATAGGAATTGGTTTTGAGGGATTGGTCCACTTTAAGTATTTTATCATTTACATTGTTAGTCTTAGGAATCATTTTAATCTTAGGATATCATTAACTCCTTATCTTGTGTCAGTTCTTTTAAAATTTGAGTTAGATTTAGGATTTAAAGTATCATCATATTGCAAGGTCAAATAAGTTTGAAGTTCCAACATTTTTTTTGTAAGGCCCATTTGTGATTACCAAAATTTTCACATTATCACTAAGTTTCTTTTTTCATTTTTTAATGCTTGCCATTAGAGACCTTGGGATTATCTCTTAAGGCTTGCTGCTAGAGACTTACCTTTCAACTTGTTTTATGTATGTGTTGTTGTTGTTCATAAAACACCATCAACACCACTCCAGGGTGGTCACAAGAAAGTAAAGAAAAATAAAGTAAGGTGCAAGAAAAAGTTGCTGATCAAAGAGGTGAATTCAAAGGTTTTAGATGAAGGTATGGTAGAGGTAGAAGTTCAAATACATTTTGAGGAAGGTGTTACAATTGTAATTAGTTTGGGAATCCAATATTTAAGTGTCCTAAAAGACAAGGTTCTACTTCAAGTGGAGGTGAAAGAAGGAATTAATTGGTTCCAAGATGATTGTGAAAGTGGGTATGTGCAGGATCATCATGGAAAAATAGGCCCTTAAGTGGCAAAAAAATTAGAAAAATTAGAGTTAAGCAACTTGACATAAAAATTTGAATAAGTTATCTATATTATTTCAAAAATATGTAAGAATAGAATCTATAGAAAATTGAATTTAGTTTCTAAACTACTAGGTTTATTTTAAAAAAATGAAATTCTATTTGGTGAAAATTTGAAATTTCAATGCAATAGTACTTAAGTTTTAGGGAAAAAATAAGAAGTGCAAGTCTGACCACCCTAACCACAGTAAAATAATAATATTTTTTATAAGATTTTAGACATAAGTAGAGGAATCATGTCTGGATGTGATGCATATTTTTTGTATTTCTTTTCCAAGTAAATAATTAATTATGATTTTTTATTACAACTTTTAAAAAATATAAAAAATCGTATGTCTGACCACCTTAACTTGGTCAAAACTTCATGCAATTCATTTTTTCTTTTTTTAATCCTATAGTATGTGAGGCATAGAATGTGATGCATGTTTTGGATTCTAAAAATGTGATGTTATTTGAAAGCTATAGATGTTTTTCAATAAGCCTATCAATTAGGACTTTATTCATAATTCAAATAGAAAATGAATAATAATTATTTATTAAATTCAAAGTAAAGCATAATTTATATTGGTGGAAAGCTGAGAATCTCCTTTAAAAACCCTTTTCATTTCATCAATTTGGGTAAAATAAAGTCATTAGCCATATACCCTACAAATACCCATCATATCACCACTTTTTGCCCCATCATAATCTTGCACATACCCAAATGTGAATTTTCCAAATCACATTGTTGCTCCAAAACTTGGGGATTCATTGATGGCAAGAAGAACACTAATTCAAGCATCCAAGGAGAAGGAGATGACTCAAAGAAGACAATTGATCAAGATCACCTGCAAATGGAAAGGAAAGTTATGTAAGGTAGTCATAGATTCTAGTTCTACTGATAACATGGTATCAATTGCGATGGTAGACAAACTAAAGTTAGAAAAAATACATCATGAAACACCATATAAAGCATCTTGGGTGAATGATGATTGGTCCATTGTGGTTAGTGAACAAGCTTTAGTTGAGTTTCAAAATGGTGGATATAAAGACAAGGTTCTTTGTGATATTTTACCAATGGATTGTTACCATTTACTCCTTGGAAGACCATGGAAATTTGATAGGAATTCACTTTATGATGGTAGACACATCACTTACACCATTGAAAATTATGGTATTACTTTCACACTAACACCATTGTAGGAGGATGATGAAGCAAAGGGTAAGGTAGAAAAGTCATCATGTTTGGAAAGGAGATTGTGAAGCTTGTGGAAGGTAAACAAGAAGAGAAAATGGATTTTGCAGCCACTGCAATGCTAGAAGATGTGAATACAATAGATTTGAAGGATGATACCATGATGGAAGGAAGTAAAGTAGGTGATAGTTTGGTGTCCAGCTCTAAGAAAAAGAAGGTAAATGATGAATTCCTTGAGGAGACTAAAAATGAATTTAAAAGGAATGATGAAATTGTGGTTGGGGCAATGATTTATCCTTTGGTTTCAAGGAATGTTAAAGGGAAGTTAGTTTCAATTAGTAAAGGGTTTAGTAAACCTAATAACACACTAGTATTTGAGGCAGAAAGTTCTGGGACAAAGATGAAGATAAAGGGTAAGATGACTAATGGTGTTTGGAAAGGCCAAGAAAGTGAGCTTGAGTATGATTCAAGAGTGAAAGAAAGGGAAGTTAGAGGTAAGGTTAACATAGGTTAGTGTATAGGCATTAAGGAATATATAACAACAGTTTATGATTGTGAAAAGGTCAGAGAACATGAATCAAGACAGCTTGGAAAGGTGGAGCAATACTTAAGTGACAACCAATTCAAACATACAAAGAATATACCCAGTACAGTGGAACAAATCACTACATGAAGGTGTATTTGAAGGTCAAAGATATTTTGGAAAGATGAAGGATCTACAACAATGCATTTCCAAGGGACTTAGAAACTTTTCAGGCCAAGTGTATGGTGCAGGGCACCATGTTCATCATTTCTAAAAATATGATTTAGTGAGGTATTTGGTATGTTGGTTTAGGATGTTGAGTCTTTTTTTTATTCAAATAAGGTAATTATATACCATTTCATAATGTAATGGGAATTTTGGGTTAGTTTAGAGTTTATTGTGCAAAAATTACAAAAATTGTAACATTGTCAATATGTAAAGTGCAAAAATATAAACTTGAAGAAGCCCAATGGTCATGGGAATTCAAAGGAAATTTAGAGCCATTTTCATGGGTTGGTTAAGGTTTAAATATGTTTATATCTTGATGGATGAAAGTTGTTGAAGATTTGTGAAAGAAAAATGATAAATAATTCCCTAATTTCTCTTAAATTTTTGTGTTTCATTGAATATTTCTATTGCAGACTATTGTACTTGGCCGTATAGGGTTTTAATTCTCTAAAGGTGGCTGAATTAGTTTGAGTACTATTGTAGCTTAATTTTGAATCTATTCTTGTGAATTATCATTAAATTTGGGGAGTTTAGTTGGAAATCTTCAAAAAATAGGTTGTTAACCTTTTTTTGAGGGTTTTGAAGCTCTCCAAAATGCATTAAGACCCATTCCACCAACTATATCTTTTATTGCTTGGTGGAATGGGTCAAACAAGATAGGTTTAGCTGTTAAAGTGAGACTTGAGATTAGGGGAGGCGAGTTGAGTGCTTGAGCTTGACGCCCTAGCTGTCAAAATTGTGCATTTAGAGTGAAAATTGATGGTTATGAGTAGGTAAGTATAATAAACTCTTGGGGAAGCAAATTTTTAAGGTTTTTAAAACTTTTTAAGGCCATTTGAAACATGTTTTATGCTTTGGAAAGGTGAGATAAGTTTTGGAAGTAATATTTGAAACATGTTTTATGCTTTGGAAAGGTGTCTTAGAGGCCTTTTCTCTGAGTAAATATTATGGATTTTGAGGTTTTGGAGGCTTTTTAATGACTTCATATTGAGTTTTCTGGTTGAGAGAAAGTTTTACTCATTGTTGCTTTGTAAATGTGGTCTAATTGGCCTATTGGGACAATGTAGAAGCATTCAATTGGGAGAGTTGGTCCAAAGTGACCTATGTTGCTTTAGAGATATGTTAAGGAAGAAAATAGTGGGTGATTGAAATTATACTTGGTTTGAGGGTTTGTAAATAATTTTGCAAGATATGTTCAAGAAACTAGGTCTATAGACCTACAAGTGAAACTAGGTGAAATTGTGAAGAGTTGGTGTGGTAGACTTTAAAGGGTTGCAAAGTTGTTTCTAAAGGCTTGAATTGTGATTGTAGGTTATTTTCCTCCCTTATTTACATCATGATGTTGAGTGAGGTTATTTTCATTTCTTGCATCATCTTAGAAGGACAATATCCAAGACTACTTTTTGTTTCTTGTTCATTAGGATCTATAAGAACACGAATACCTTGTTCTTTTCTTCCACATCCTTTTCCACTGTAACCAAGTTGTTTTAAGATATTATAACCTCTTCAATAAATTTTTTCCATCTCTTTCAAATTTAGTGGTTGTTGGTATTTTATCTCATCAAAGTTCATTGTATAACTTATTTCTTCTTCTAGAGTGGATGAATTAGATGCTTGTGATTTTTCTTTCAAATTTTGGATTGACTTTACAATTGGTTCATTTTTCTTTTCGATTTATTTCATTGAACTTTTGTATTCTCCCATGCATGTTGGTTTGAAATCTAAGGAACCCCAATCATCTTCTAATAATTTAGTGAATTAATCAATGATCATCCCTTGTCCTTCATCCTTTGTGATTTCCACTTTTATAGTTGGTATTAATGTTTTCACAAGAAATTGTTTATCTTTCTTGATGTGCAAAAAAAAATCAGTTTTGGGGTCAGCCTTGATTGTGTAAACTTTGTTGTTGTAGACATACTTCATTACACATTGAAGTGTTGAAGGAACAATGCTCATTTCATAAATCCATGGTCTTCCCAAGAGGAGATTGTAAGACAAATCATGAGGCATAACATGGACTAGAGTTTTTAATCTTACTTTCCTAACCTTAATATGTAACGTGATGACTCCAAGTGGTTGTTTTCCTATGTTATCAAACCATCAGATAGATAAGGAATTAGGGAAAATGTCACTCTTATGCATATGAATCTTCTTCAAAAGGCTCACACTACACATATTAAGGGTTTAACCATTGTCAAAAAGGGTTATTTTTATCTCAATTTGATCAATAATAGCTATTTACATGAATGATTCATGTCATTTTTGAACCTCCAAGGAGGGTAACTTTCTTTGGTGAAAAAAAAAATCTAAATTAATCTCATTCATTCCTTGAACTAGTGCTGCCACATCGTTTGAATTTGTATTAGGAGGAACCATAACCTATTTTAAGGTTGTTTGAAGCATACTATGGTAATTTGGTGAAGCTTGAATAAGATTCCATAGGGATATCTTAGTGGGTGTATTCTTAAGTTGTTCAAAAATATCATATTTCTTTCCACTATGCGAAGGTAAATTAGGAGCACTAGGCAAGATAGGTTGAGGAAAAGGTAATGAAACACAAGTGGTTTTTTGTTACCTATTGTTCCTTGTATTCTATGTGTGAGCAATGGTATTATAACACATTTGAACTATGAGATGTTTTTAGGTGGTTCTAGGATAAGCATAGGTTTGTTTGAAACTTGAGGTTATTGTGAGGGAGAGTAAATGATAAGTTGAGGTGTGATTGTGTTAACATCTCTATATTTTATTTTTTCATGACAAGCATTAGTGGATGAACCTTGTGAGATGAAATTCTCAAGGGATTCATCTAACATATCAAATTCATCACTACTAAAGGTCTTGAAGGATAGGATAAATTTGAAAAATATATTTGACATAATCAAATAACTATGCTTTTTCCAGGGTTTTGTTTATTTCTTTTAATTTTTTAGGTTTGTGTTTTCATTTTTTAATGATTGAAAAATGTAAAATAATGTATCTAATGATGCAATAATATTGTAAATGAAGGAAAAATGTAGAAATATAATGCTATTTTTTACTAAAATATGCAATAAATTTTTTCCCAATGTTGCAATAGATTAGGGTTTTTTTAATTTCACTTTTGTACTTTTGAGGTGATCCTGTGTTTTTGTTGTTGATCTGTAATAGATAGTTCTATAATAGATTTTCTAGATTTTATGCTTCTAAATGAAAGTTTGACTAAGTTTGAATGATGAATAATGAGACTAATTATAATATGAACTATGAATCTAAATGAGTGAACTATGTTTTCAATACTAATGATATATGCAAAATAAACTTAGATCTAATGCAATTTTTCTGATTTTTTGTGTAGGGGCACTAGGTGCTTCATTTTTGCTCTTTTTTTTTGTACTTTTGGGTTTATAATGGGTTTTATTGGTTCATAAGGTCATTTACGACCATATTATATTTTATCCAATTAATTTTTGTATTGGGTTAGGTTGTTGGTGGGAAAAGTTGGAAAATTGCAAAAATTGTCAAAAGTTGCCAAATTGCCATGCAACATTTCTTCAAAAGTTGTAAAAAATGAGGTTTTCAGTAACATGCACTTGTTAGAATGTGGGAATAAATTTTAAATGGTTTTAAAAATCATGAATATGCTTAAATGGTCAAATGCAAGCATTATTGTATTGATTTTTCAAACTTGGAGTGAGTGGAATGAAGTTTTTTTGGTGGTTTTTGAAAGTTGTAGCAATTTTTGTCTATTGGTATGACTTGTACAACCAATATACAGGTCTAAAATAAATGGGAAAAGATTAATAAATGATTCTAGCTTCATATTATTTTATTTTGAGAAAATTTTATTAAGTTTTGAACGAGTTATGCCATTTTTGGTGAGAGTAGGTTTGTGGCTACCTCAGGTTTACAGTTTGAGAAAAAATACGATAAATTTCTTTTCCACTATTGAATATTTCTGAAAATTGGAACAAAAGTATGAAATTAGGTTATCTTGAATCCCACTAAATAGATTGGATTCATTATTTTTTTTGTGAAATTTATTAATGATTGTTCCTTTCATTTCACATTAAGGCAACCTATGGCTTTGATCAATGAACACCTTGTTTTTCCTTGTTTTGTACAAAAAAACCCTACTTCATTTTAACATATGTTTAGTAAAGGCCAAATGGGTATCCAAAATATTTTTCACATTACCTTTAACAAGTACATGAAGTAAATTATGACCAAAAAGGTCTGAATTGTTGTCTCACCTTTTGGGTTTGAGAGCTCATTGTCTAGGATGAACAAAATGCATAATTGTATCCTTAAGTTTTGAAGTCCTATTTAAAGTTGATAGGAAAGTTTTTTGAGGTATTGATCTTTTCTCTACATCATTTTTGTATAAAAAGCCTAAATATTTTGGCAAGAGAGGTTTTGTAAATTATGTGTTGCTTTTGATAGGTTGAAGTGAAGAACCTAGATGTCAAAAGACTAGGTAGTGAGGAAAAGGAAAGGAAACCTAGGTGAGGTATCACAAGAAGCATGGAACAAGAAAAAAAAAGAGATATCAAGATGCAAAAAAAATATAAGAATGAACACCTCAAAAATAATGAGAAGGTGAAAGACAATATGGTAAGCCTAGTTGTAGAGTTTGATAAAAGAATGGAAGAATTTGAAAAATGTGTTGAGCTTGTATTATAATAGTTTCTTGAGAAAACCTATCAAGAAAATGTTTGGAATTGGCCAATGAAAAAGAAGGTGAAATAGCCTCTTAAGAAAATTATGGAAAAGAGAAGGAAGCAACAAGAAGCTAATAGATTGAGAAGGTGGCTAAAAATACTTGACAATTCATCCAAGGAAGAGGAAAAAGATGAAGAAAATAAGTCCTCTAAGACTCAATTTTGTTTCTAATAATATTTGTGAATATGTTTTTACAGGTACACGAGATGAAGATGAAGATGGAAAGAGTATGAAGAACAAGAAGAAGTGAATGCAGTGTATGAAGATTGTTATGCAAATGTAGCACAATATGGTGAAAAAGATGATGAAAAGCAATAGAGGCATTGGGTGCATTTTATGATTTTATGGATGATGAGTATGCTAACAAATTGTATTCCAATGATGAAGATGAATACATGGACAGTGGTAATGCAACATATGAACAAGAACTATAGTTTTGTAACCTTGAAGATGAGAAGATGCTAAGTAAGAGATGATTCAAGAAGAAGAAGAAGAAATATCTAGAGAAAGTTGAGAATGCATAACATATAACAAGGTGTAAGGAGCATTAGCTTTTGGAAATGAATTCCCAGTTGAATGGCAAGTGGAAAATAATTGGAAGACCTAAGGTAAAATTAAACATGCATTTGAATGTTTGCAAGAAGAGAAATATTCCACATATCAAATTTTTAGGTTGAAGAAGTCCATGATGGAAGATCGGGAAGAAAAAGAAGACCTGCACTCAAGTGGGACTTGAGTTTTCTTCCCCTTGGGTGTATGGTGTAGGGGTACTAGGTGCTTCATTTTTTCTCTTCTTTTTTTTTTGGAATTTAGGGTTGATAATTAGTTTTAGTGGTTCATGAGGTCATTTATTACCATATTATCTTGTATTAAATTCATTTTTTTAGTGGGTTTGGTTGTTGGTGGGAAAAGTTGAAAAATTGTAAAAATTGTCAAAAGTTGCCAAATTGTCGTGCAACCTTTTTTTAGAAAGTAGTCAAAATTTTGGTTTTTAGTTACATGCAATTGTTAGAACATTATTTCAAATAGTTGGAAAAATCATGAATATTATGAAATTGTTGAATGAAAGCATTATTGTATTGATTTTTAAAACTTGGAGTGAATGAAATGAAGTATTTTTGGTGTTTTCTAAAAATTGCACCATTTTCTATTTATTGGCACAACTTTTACAGCCCATGTGTAGGTATAAAAAAAAATATATAGTGGTTGCATGAGAATATTATTTCTTTTTCTTTTTTCACCATTAAATTTCATTGAGTTTTGTGGGAGATATGGCCATTTTGGTGAAGGTTTCCCTATTCTAACAATGTTTTCTAGAATTTCCATTTTGAAAACGTGTTAGTATGGTCATGTATGGTAAATTTATAGAATGAAACCAATTAAAAAAGATTAATAATGATTCTAGTTTACTATACTTTTGGTTTGAGCAAGTTTTATTAAGTTTTGAATGTGTTTATGCCATTTCTAGTGAGCACAAGTTTGTGGCTACCTAGGGTTTACAATTTGAGAAAAAATACCATAACTTTCTTTTCCACTATTGGATGTTTATGAAAATTGGAATAAATTCTATAATTAAATTATCCTTAATCCCACCAAAGCAATTGTCTTCATTTTTTTTTTTGTGAAATTTATTAATGATCATTCCTTTCATTTCATAGTGAGGTAGCCTATGGATTTGATCAATGAATACCTTGTTTTTCCTTGTTCCATACAAAAAAAATCTACTTAATTTTTACATATGTTTAGTAAGGGAAACAAGGGTATCCAAAAAAAATTTCACATTCCCTTTAGTAAGTACTTGAAGGAAATTATGAACAAAAAGGTTTGAATTATTTCCCCACCTTTTAGGTTTGAGAACTCATTGTCTAGGATGAACAAAATGCATAATTCCAGCCTTAAGTTTTGAAGTAGTATTTGAAGGTGATAGGAAAGTTGTTTGAGGTATTTCTCCATCCTCTACATCATTTTTTATTTATTTTAAGAAATACAAACATGCAAATTTAGTGTTAAATAGAATGTTCACTAATGCAAATATAATGCAAGCTATCACAAAATTAAGATCTAGGGTTAAAAAGGACTCCAATTCTCAAAAAAAAAAAATGTACAAGGTTGGGTTCACCAAAATGAAATGAATAATAATAAAAGGTTCCTAGGGTTTCCCAAAATAGAAAAGTGGATCCAAAGAGGGAAAAGGGGTCCTACTTCTCTCAATTCCTTAGGAAATGAGATCCACACCAAGAATTGAAAAACCAACCTTAAGTGAGTCAATCCAAGGTGTGAATCATCATACTTCCCTTTTTTCTTAGGGCAGGGGTCTAGATCAAATAACCCTTTGGGTAGAAAGATTTTTAATAGAAAAACTACTCCAAATTTAGATCTACAAAGTGCATTAAAGAGATTTATAAAAGAAAAGAAAACAATAAATTTTTTGAAGAAACTAAATGTAATATTTGTTTGCACCTATCAAAACTTGTTTTTTCTATAACCCTAATAGGGACACATTGGCCCTATGGTGAATGGATCCTAGAGGGATTTTTTGAAAATCTCTAAATCTCAAATTAAAGCTTAGGAGCTATGAAAACTTGTTGTCTTTGCAACCTTAATAGGGACTCATTCACCCTATGTTTGAATGGGTCATGGTAGGATTTACATAAAACTATGAATCTTAAATTAAAGCTTTAGACATGCAATTTCATCCTGTAACATGAAATCATCACTAACATCCATATCTATTAAAAATCTACAAATCAAATTTGATGTTTATTGGTGGATAGGGGTTTTCCTCGGTCAAACCCCAAATTTGGTAATTAAATCTTGATGATGAATAGAGATCTAAAACATGTGAAATTTCTTTGATCATAACCTTAAGTGTTTCTAAGATTAATATTTCTAATAATTCAAAGAATCCCCGCTCAAGTGTGTTAGAATAGGATCCTAAAATGAGACATGAACAATGATGAAGACCTACTCTAGGAGACCCTGAATCCCCTTAATAAGTCATAAATTTGAATATACCTCTCTTTAGGCTAAAAATATAATGATCATAGAAGATGGAATCACTTAGGAAAGAAATCATTAGGATTGGTTGAATGTCTTGTGCTTCTCCCAAAACCTAGAATCCATCACGATTGTCCATAGGCATTTGTAATGAAAAAAATGTTGTCTTTTCCTTCCCTAATTTGGGAATAATTAATGATAATTGAACTTGATTTTTCTTGATCTAGTGTTGTGATGTATTTCTCTGATCAACATTAGGTATAGGGACCATTTAAGCTAAATAAACTTAACTTTTCCTTAATTTAATGTTGTAAAGTGTATTTATTTACATTTTCACATTGGATTTTGGGCCCTATATCATTTATAGCCTTTATATAATCATTAATAGGACCCTATGATGCTATATTATGCAGCCCAAGTAATATTTTAATAAAAAATCAACATATAAGCTTAATTTACACACTCCTTGACATTTTAACAAGTGGGATACATTTTCCAGTCTAGGTGAATGAGTTCCAATTGGACCATTTTTGAGGTTTGAGGAAGAAAAATTGGGTTCTAAGTTTAAATTTCTTCTATGTCAGCACTAACGATCTAATAAACAGTCATTTCAATGGACTTCCTATATAAGAAAGCTTTCAAATCCTTATTTTACATAAGAAACACAAGAATTCATGATTCTAATCTAAGTAGGAAAGAGTTAAGAATTCTAAGACTTTACAATATCATCAAGATAGCATTCAAGATCACTTCTAAAGTATTTAAGATGAAATTTCTTCATCAATTGTTGTAGCAATTTAGGATCACTTCTAAAGCATTTAAAAATAGATTTATTCATCAATTGTTGCAACAATTCAAGATCCATCATCATTTCAAGCATATCAAGCATCAATAATGTTATTGAGCTAGTGTTGTGATGTAGCATTGAAGATCCAAGATTAAGTATTGTTCTACACCTATTGTCCAGATCAAGGTCTACATCCTTCATGGCTATTTTATGTTGAGTTGTAGACTTGCAAGAAATCATTTACAAGGAATAATTAAAGTTATTATTGTCCATGATTCATGTGCTTTGTTTAATGTTTCATTCCTTCATTCCATTATCTTTTTATTTTGTTTAATTACCTATAAGGGGTTTGACCAAGGAAAACCCCTATTCCCTAATAATGAACACTTTTTTCTCTCTTTATGTGATCACAAATCTAGGTTCTTTGAAGATCATTTAAGATTAGGTTACAAGCTTATAGAAAGTTGTTGGAATTGTATCTCTATTTGAAAGGTTATAATATTCATTAAAAGGTCATCTATAGCCCCGAAATCAAAGTTTTAGATCCAAAAACTTGGAGAAGCAAATTGAGTAAAATGAGAGGTGAAGATTAGAACTTTGAAGCTCCAAAAAATTTAAATGAGACTCATTCACTACAAGTGGAAAACGAGTCCCACTATAGGTGTTTTTTAGAAATATTTGTAGATTAAGATACCCTTTTGTTCAAAACATTCCTTTTTTCAAAAATCCAGAACTAGGACTGATTCACCCAAAATAGTGAATGAGTCCCACTAGGTCAAAAAGTTATAATTTCGAGCATTTCAAAGATCCTATTCATATTTAGATTTCAAGGTGCACACATTGTATTCTATAGCTTTTTTTTTTTTGTTTCACTTGCATTTCTAGGTCATTTAAATCAAGTTTGCATCATATTAGGGTTTTTCATTTCATCTTGCATTTCATTTTCTTTTCCAAGTTTAAAATTGGTGGTGAACCCCTCATTTATTCTTAATTAATCTCTAACCATAACCTAAGATAGCTTATTTTTAGATCTCACTCTTCATTGGATTAGTGTCTCTAAGGTGTCCTTGAGTGTAGCAAGTGTGAAATAGGAACCTTATCCTTATGCTTTGTTACTCCAAGATGGGGTGTACTATTTTCGTGATTACAACATCTATCACCAATTCTTCAATATAATGCTTGATCTTTGATGAAAAAAGGAGCTTGAAGACTGATAAAAATACTATAAGGCTACTCCAATACTTCACTCTTGCTTGCTCCTTTCTTTGAACTTCATCTCATAAACTTTGAATATAAGGAAGTAGGAAGATAGGTTGAGAAAATGAATTCTAGGTATAATGAGATGGATGATAAGAAGTATAGGGTATTGTTGAGTTGTTTCATTAATAGCCCTACAAGTCCTAAGAATCACCTTCAATCAAGCACTTATAATAGAAAGAGTGAAAAATTAAAATTATGGAGGCCAAGAGATATTGATCCAAAAAATCAGTAGTCATTATGAATGTGTTAGATAAAGGAATGATATACATATGAATCCTTATAAAAGTAAAAATAAAAAATAAAAAAGGTAACCTTAGAGGAAACCATAGATGAGGATAAAATTAGATCACGACATGTGTCCTCATCGTATGATCTAAGATAAAAATGTACATGACCTAAGTAAGATTAAGATGGTAGTGTGAAAAGTAATCTAATTAATTAAAAAAATTATTAGGTATATACCATTTTATTTTAACATCATCCACTTTAAGTGTAAATTAGGGGAAAGATAAAAACTCTAAATGATGAATACATAAAAAATGATGAGTACCAACAACTAATTTTGATTATGTATGCATGTAAAAATAAAAATATCTCATAACTATAGAGAAAGGAGAAAATCTCATGAGAAAAATTAACTCTAGAAGAGAGAAAAATATGTGACATGGATGTTAGTGTAAATAGTGTCATTATCTACCTAGTTAATAATCACCTATCTAGGATTGACCTAGTCACACTTATCTTAAGTTTACTTAGGATTTTTTTAATTCTTGTCTCACTTCATAGCATTGAGAAATGTGTCCTCGTGAGTTCTCATGAGTTGAGACACCTACTGCATGTACACTTGTCACTTGCTCATGAAACCATTATGCATTTTTCTTGTGACAAGATTTAAGTGTGACTAGTCGCCATACTAAAAAAATAAAGGTGGCTTCTCCATTCTAATGATCCCTATAACTCTTTTATGATATAATGTTGAACACAATGTAGTGCTGAGAGGTGGGTGAATCAACATATATTAAAACTTAAGCATCATTGTGGACACAAAAAAAGTAACCCTTCTACTTATTCTTCATGTTTTGGCCCTCCTTATGATTTTTGACTTGATTTTTCCTTGATATAGTGATATGTGGTGTTTTACACATCCACATTGGGTATTGGGCCCTTGCAAATCAAATAAAATGCATGTCTTGTAAAGGTATTCTAAAGAATTGAAAATGACTTTCACACTTTTCTAGACTTCTATTAAGCATTTAAGTTTAATGGTCCTTTCCTCCATACTTTTGAATTAAATATTATTTAATTCAAAATTTCACTTTTCCCTCTTCTTCTATAATTAAATAATTATTTTAATTATTTAATTATCCCTTCCCTTTCCATTAAATAATTATTAACTATTTAATTATCTAATTATTTATTCTCACCTTTCTTTTTAAATAAATAAAAATAATATTTATTTTTTTCTCCTATGTTGGCCACCTAAATTACATAATATTTATTATTTAATTTCTCCTATCACCTCTTTGTCTGTGCTAATCTTATCTTCCACCCCAAGTCTTTATCTATCCATGTATTTCTTCTCTTAATTAACCTCCACCCTTGATTAACTTATTTCCTAGTTTAATCTTGGCCCTTGATAATGATCCTTATTATATCCATTCACTTAAATCTTCTCTATAAAAGGATAAATTTAACCCTAATTCATGATTCATTTTCATCATTCATCCATAATATCAAGTCAAGCAAGCAAGAATCAAGCATTCAAGACAAAATTCAAGCTCAATTCTAAGGCATTCAAGAGCAATATTTTTCATCCATTGTTGTAGAAATTCAAGATCCATAATTATGGAAATTTTATGATTGCATTTTTTCATGTTTCATTCTTCATTATATTATTTCATCATGTTGGTTTAATTGCCTAAACAGGGTTTGACCAAGGCAAACCCACAATCCCTAACAATCAACATTTTCTTTCTTCCTTTGTGTGACTACAAATGTAGGTGCTTGGATGACTTGGAAAATATTGAATAATAGTTCTTAAAATTTTTGGAGTGATCTTCCTATTTCCAAGGTCAAAATCTACACAAAAAGTCACTTACAATGTCAGAAATCAGGGTTTTGAATATGGGCACCTAGAGGAATAAAAACTATAGATCGAGATCTTCCATTTCCACTTTTAGGTTTTTAGAAAAGCTATAGTGGACTAAGTTTCCATCAATGGTGACTTAGTCCCATTGTACATTTTTTTAGAAATTATGTAGATTTAGATACCCATTTTGCTGAAATGGGCTCAAGTGTAGGTTTCTAGATCTGGGACTAAGTCACCCAAAATGGTGTAAGTGTCCAAGTAGGTTAAAATTATAGAATCGAGAGCATTTCCAATCTTCAACACATCTCTAGGTACACACTTTCTATTTTACTTGCATTTATATTCATCTTTCTAGGTCTTTTTACATATCACAATGTGTTTTCAAACATCTTTCATTTCCCTATTTTCATTCATTATTCAATACCTTTATTAGTTTTCACAATTTAGTACATTCCATTTAGACACATCTCAATCATGTTTGCATTATTCTTTAGTGGGGAAATCACAATTTTTGGTATACATCTCTCCTTTTAGGTGAAAAACCCTAGAAGTGTTGGGAAGCTTGCATTACAAAAAACAATTATCCACATTTTGGTGAACTCGAATTTCAAATACCTTCTTTTCTAATTTGGATTCCATCATCATCCTAGAATTAGCATGTATTAACTTTTCATTAGGTTTTGCAATGATTAGTTTTCATTCTAGGGTTTCAAATTTTGCATTAGTCAAAGTGCATATATGTTGCATTTTTGCACCTTAAATCATTATTTTTTAAAAAAAAAAATTCATTTGAATCTTAGGTCTACATCATACAACATAGAAAGCATAAAACTCAGTCAAAAAAATCTTAAAATTCTAAACAAAAAATCCCCACCAGGACTAATTCATCACCTTGGGTGACTTAGTCCCTTTTCACCCTTGAAACTACCTTTCATAGCACTAAAAACCTTATTTTTCAGCTTTTGTTTTATTCCATTACCTATTTGTATCAGTTGGCTGAGATTCTGTTACATGCATTTCATTAGATCTAGCTTACAATAGCTCATTTCATGCATTGCTTAATTTCAAATTTGTATTTACAATATTTCATCTTTCTAATTGTCACATAATGTAATCAAACAATTACCTTGTTTCACATCTGAAAATTACATTTACACATCCTAATTTAAGTCATTGCATTGTCCTTTCTTTACTTTTTCATTATAGCATGTTTACTTTCAAAAGATGTGGTTTTGATATGATTAGAAATGGATTGCATAAATACAACATCCCCTCTTATGAGTTCAATTTAGATTACAACAATGAGGTCATTAAGAAACATGTTAATCATCAAACCATTGACACAATCCTTACTATCACATTTCCCATTGGTGAGGATGATAGTGTAGACAATCATAGCAATCATACTTGTTCTTCTCTCAATACCTCTCCTATTAGTGATGAAGGTATCTTGGTGAAAGAAGATACAAGCATTGAGGGTCTTGATTGTTCCTCTCCTTATTCCCCTTTGGAGGGTATTGGAAAATAAGAACATGATATTATACAAATGTTTCTAAAAACCACTTTACCTAGTATCCATAACCATGACAATCAAAATCATCATTCTCCTAACATTCCTCAATGCACAGAGGATAGGTTTGTGTTAGAAGATATACCTATTAAAATTCATGAGAATCTTGGCCCTCCCTTCCCTAATGCTCCTACCATTTGGGACAGTCTATTTGACAATCATAGTGGTCCTTCTCTTGATGCCTCCCCCACTTGTGATGAAGCTACTTTACAAACTTCAACCTTGGATGAACATATTATAAGATCTCCTACCAGGGTAGATAATATGGAACAAGAGAATGAGACCTTAGAGACAAAATACAACCAAATAGATCCTTCTATTATCCCCGCTCTTGCTAAAGAAGACAATCCAACTATTGATAACTCCTTTACTTGCAATGAAGTTATTTTGGAAGAACCAAGCCTTGCACATCACAAACAGTTGCCTTGTAGTTCTCCTAACCACTCTCCTCCTAGGGAGGATACCATGGTGCAAGAAAAGGGTAACAATGACAATAATGATATAGTGTCCTTCAAAGAAGATGATGAGACAACATTAGACTCTCCTTCACTATGGGATGAAAATTAATATTATTTAGCCACAACTCATCCTTTTCCCACCATCAAACAAGAAACAAAGTCAAAACTATCTTGAACTCATCCTTTACCCACTAAAAAGAACAATGTTTCATAGCAACTGAGTCATAATATTGTCACTCATACATATAACACTAAAAATAATCTACAACTGCCACAACTGACGCTGACACTGTTACCATTTCCTAATCCTATCCTACCTAATCCTATCTTACCAAGTCAAAAGGAGTATGATCTTGTTGAGAAACTTAGAATAATCCTGCTGAGATATAATTATGGGACCTTATTCAAGCCTCCCCTCACTATCACACCATGATTCAAGCAACATTGCAACAATTTCTTATCCCTTCTAATGTGCAACCAAATGAAATAAAAACCATGATTCAAGGAATAAACACTAACATTATTTTCCACCAAAGTGAACTCCCCTTTTGAAAGTGCAAAAACAAAATGGTTTTTTCATGCTCAAAGCTCAATAAAAATGAAAAGGGATCAAGAGAACTCTTGTTGATAGCAGATTTTTCCTTAATGTGTGTAGTGTGAGCCTTTTAGATAAGCTTGGAATTGATAAATCAAAAATTCAACTTGGTTCTTTATCTCTTAAGGGATTTGACAATGTTGAAAAGAAACTACTTGGGGTTATCATTTTACCTCTTACAGTTGTTAAGGCCACATTAGATACACCAATCCATGCTATACCTCATGAAATTTCATTTAATCTTCTCTTAGCTAGATCATGGATTCATGCAATGAATGGGGTGCATCCTACTCTCCATCGTAAAATGAAATAAATCTACAATAACAAAGTGTATAGACTTGACATTGATCCTCAGCCTTACAATGTTTTACAACTTGAGAAAAAAAAAATTCCTCAAACACATTAACACCAACTACACATGTGGAGCTCGTACAACAAAAAGACAAAGAAAAAAACATTGAAAAAGTCACAAAGCTATTAGCAAATGATTGGGGTTCCTTACATTTTGAACATACATTCATGGGTGGGTACAAGATCATAAACAAGGACTCTAACAAGGGGCATAAAAAAGAAGTCATGTCAATGCAAAACTCAGACGATCCTTCAAAAGCATCTGCCTCAACCACTTTATAATAGAAGACAAAAAATTACACAACCTTTGATGAAGCTAATTACGAACAACCACATCTTAAAACAATTAAAAAGCTTGATGGAATAGGTTATGAACTTATGAAAAAACTTTTCTATTGTGGAAAAGGATGTAGTGGTAGAGAACAAGGTATCCACAACCCTATAGATTCTACCATGCATGAAACAACTCATGGTATTTGTTATTTTCATTTGATAGAAATAAACAAGCCTTCAATCAATATCAACACCATCACAAAAGATTCTTCGAATCCAACTTTAAAAATAAAACATCATGAACTGATAGACACTAGTGGTCTTGATTATTCTCCTTTTCTTGAAATGAAACCAAAAAAGACATCTTCACTAAATTTCAATGTCATCTTACACAACACTAATTATTTGCATTCATTAGATTTTACATCCTCCTATAAAGGAGAGAAAAAAATCTAGAAATCTAAAGTCTCTTGGGTAGGTATGACATCTTGTACTAAGAAAGAGGTATCTTTGTCACAAACTATAGGAGCACATGTTGCTATTGATCAAGAGAGTATCTTTTTGAGACTCCTCAAAGATCACTTGATATCTCTCCCTCCAAGAACTCAAAATAAATTCTATTACAAGACTTCGTTTTGCACCTATCATACAGTTCATGGTCATGCTACTAATGAATGTAAGGCTTTGAGTAGTATAATCCAACATGTTGAAGAGTTTGGTGCCATCCCTTATGTGGGGACACTAAATTTCTCTAATTTATATTCATTTTCACTCTACCATGGATCTTATCAATCATTTTGCTTCACCTTGTCCTGCACTAAGTGGGGGCAAGGGGTTAGGTGGCCTTGTCCTCATATGTCACTTGTCATTGCCTCTATTTTCTAGCCATTTGTGCCATAGAAAAATGACCCCTTGTCATTTTCATGGCCTTTTAGGTCTTGTTTCATGATTTTTGGTCCATTTTTCTCTAATTTAATGTTGTAATGTAGCTTGAACATGCATATTTAGGTACTAAAATTCAAATAATGGCATCTTGTGAAGGTGTTGTGAATTTTTGTAAAGTATTTCTACACTTTTCTAGACTCTATTCATTACAATTCTCCTATTTTGAAGTTCTGTAAAGTATTGTAACAATATTTCACACTTTTCTAAGCATAATTTCACTATTTACACCTCCCTTAAGCTTTAGTTGACCCCTTTATGCCCTTATAAGGCTTAATTAAGTGCATTTTTGAATGTAAACCTGATAAACAACATTAAATTCAAGGTAATTCTAGACACCCATTTTCAAGCTTGAGGTGCGACCCATTCGCCATGGTTGGCGAATGAGTCCCCCTCGGCTCCGAATTCAATTTTTTTGAAATTTCCTTTTGGGTTTTTATTCAAAATCACTTGATGTCGGCTTTTGATGAGGTATCAATGGGTTACTAAGGCACAAGATTATATAAATAAGTGTTTTTATCCTCATTTTACATCTCCTACAATCTCATAACATATTCAAGCAATCTCTTCATCCATTCAAGCATTCAAGTATATATCAGGCATTTTGGAGCATCCATGGACACATCTTTAGATTTTCTTCAACAAGGGTTTGGTAAGTTGATAGAATTTCATTTTATTTGTTTATCATTCTCTTTGATTTGATTATTTCATTAAGGGTTTGATTACCAAAGTTGGTTTTGACCAAGGCAAACCTCTATTCTCTAACCCTCAACCATTTCCCCTATTGCATGTGTATTTGAAGACTTTTTTATCTAGATTTAACAAGAATTTAGGTGTTGAAGAGTGGTCAACAAGTCAACTAGGTGCTACAAGTCAAATCAACCTCATTTCAAGCTTAGAGAAGAATTTTTGTTTGTTTTCTATAGAATTGACTTTAGCAACCCGACAAGAAGACATCCTCAGATCTGGTGTTGTAGAGTTGTCTCCTTATTTCTTAGAATTTTGGGAGAGGAATAATTTGTCACTAGTGGTGAATGAGTCCCAACTTAAGGATGGAAATATATTTTTGTCAGATTTTAGATCCTAACACTTAGAAACCTATTCCTGATAGTTTTCATCAAAAGCAAGACTAATTCACCATCAGTGGTAAATGAGTCCCACTAGTAAATTGTGGTGATTCCAGACATAATTCAACATATTATAGAATCTCCAATCTCTTCCCAGGTGCAATCTGATTCAACTTATTTCTTTTGTTCTGCACTTATTCATTCATAGTTCATTGTTTGCATATCACATTTTGTTTTCCAGCACAACATAATTCTTAGATTTTCCATACATAATCAGTCATATAGATCACTTAATTTCACTTAGTTCATTGTACTTAGCCTAAACAACATCATATATTGCATATTTTGAGTGAACTTAGCTAGAATTTTTGGCCTACCTCTCTCCTTTTAGATGAAAAACCCTAGAAGACTGAGAGAGTCTTGTGGTGCCAAAAATATACAATTCATTTTGGTGAACCCACATTACTGAACACTTTTCATTTTTTATTTCAATTGTACCTTGCATCCTACATTACACTTGCATCAACATTCACTTAGGGTATTGTTTTGTTTTTGCATTCTAGGGTTTCTCAAACTTGCATTAGTGAAAGATTCATTTAGATTTCATTCTTGCATTACATATCATTGAAAAAACTAAAAAATTGCATCTGCATCCTTCATTACAATCTAAACAAAATTAGAATCACATTAAATTCTCTTGAAAACACAAAAAAATCTCATATTGGGACTCATTTGACACCCTAGATGAATCAATCCACCTGCACTTTTCATATTGCATTTTCATAAATTTTTTGGCATTGTCCTACATTTCTATTTTCTGTAGTTACTTCTCTATTACAGTTAGCAAACTTTCTATTATTTTCATTTAGAACTCCTAGATTACCTTGCATTTTCATTCACCCCATCTTTTTTGGTAATTGTATGAGTGTTTGGTGCCCCATTGACAATACTTTAGTGAGACAAAGTTCTAGACTCATGGCTTCCCACGATAACACTTTCATTGTGGACCTTGGGATCTCAAGAGCTCCTACTCCTACTATAGACAATGGTGCATTAGGAATGGACAATACCACTTTTATGCCATCGCCTTTCCATCCAATGCATGTTGACACACAAAACAACTCCATCCCACAAGAAAAGGTCATTGATATTCATGGAGATTTTGCATACTTACAACAAGACTTGTCACTTGAAAACATTTCCACCACTTCCATACCTATGATAGAAAAATTTCATCATTTGATTGAAAGTGATGATGGCTTACAAGTTATGAAAATAATTTCTGAGATTTAAAATAAAAATGACTCTTCCAATTCCCAATCCACAAGCATTCCTATAAGCCAAGGATGACCTCACATTCCTCTCCCTTCAACCATAGCATCCATACCAACTTATACTGAGCTCCGCAGGTTACAAAAATTATGCAATAGGTTAGTCATGTGGTTCCTTCTTTTGCAATTCCAACTAGCATTCCTAGTTCTTTTATGGCATCATAAGTCCCCTCCACCACCTTCACTCTTAGTGTTCCTTTAACTTCCCCTAACATTACCTACACTCCATCACCATTTTCTCTTCGACCCCAAACCTCTTTCCCTGACCCTATTCTTACACAACTCCCTAACACTATTTCATCAATGCAACAATAAATTCCCACCATTAGCCAAGGAAAAAATGCTCCACCCACATATCATGTTCATAGTAGCCCCTTATCCTTATAAATCTTATGAACCTCAATTGCACAAGGGATAGAAATGCCTAGGTTTGAGAAGTACAGAGGTAAAGGAGACCCTATCAAACATGTCAATGCTTATATAGATTTATGCAGTGACTTTGTCCTTCATGATAAACTCTTAGCCAAAAAATTTCCTAGGACCTTGAAAGATACAACATTAGAGTGGTTTCCAAACTTTCCCAATTATTCCATCCAATCATTCAATGAATTGGTGGATTCTTTCATAAGTCACTTTCAAGTTCACATGACTCCTAAAAAGATGAGGGTTGAACTAATGATATGTAGAAAAAGTATAGATGAAAAATTAACTAATTTCATCTCATGATACCATTCATTATATGCTCAAATTGATGTCAAGATTTCTCACACACATCTATAGAAGATGTTTATCAAAAAATTGCACACAAACCTTCAAGATAAATTAACTATGATTAAATTCACTTTGTTCATACACTTATGCACAACCTTATGTGACTATCACAACTCGTTATAGTTGTGATTCAAAGTCCACTTCTAACCAACCTAAAAAATTTGAACCAGAACAAAAACAAAATTGAGGCTTCTTTTTGAACCAGAACAAAAACAAAATTGAGGCTTTTTACAGTTCAATCCGCCTCCTCAATCATAGGCTCAACTTGTTCAAAATCAAGTGGCAGCTATTAAAGCAACAATGCCTTATACCTATGGGGACTCGAAGAGATAATTCAACCTAACCTCTTACCTGATACTCTCCATAATACAATGAATCAATTTATTCAATCAACAAATGATCACTTTTCATATCATTAAACCACTTTGATACCATTTCACAATTGATCAATTTCTTTACCACCCAATGAAAGAAGTCCCTTATATTGTTCATAAATGTTTGAAATTTCCTCATGGAAATGAAATATTTACCATACATCATAGTGGCTTTAATCCATTATCTTCTAAAGGTAATTTCTCCTTAGAATACTTTTGGCTTGGACCTATAGAACCCATTACTCCTCGTAAAGATTTATTTTCATAGCCTATCAAAATTCCAAAGCCAAACAAATAGCCAAGTTGTCTCTTCGTAACAAGTCCTTGTCCACTTCCACTCCTCTCATCATAGATGAAACGATGCTTCCACTTGCATCTAAACATGAACAAGCAACAAAATCTCCTCAACAACGAAAATCAAACACTTCACCTTCATCATTTAAATGACCTAAAGAAAGTGAAACCAATTCCATAATGCCTCCTTACATTAAGCAAGTGTATAAAGCTAAAGAGAAAGTGATTGAACCATCCTCTTCAGTTTCTTCTATTCTTCCTCCTCTAGAAGAAAATGAACCTATGATGACTCAATCCGATCTTATACCTCAAAAACTTCACAATAGAATCAAACAAAACTACAATGTTAGGATCGTAGGTGTCGTCATCGTCTCCTTGCTCATCAGTCATGAATGGAAGAAAACAAAGAAAACCAACCTCCACCTTTGACAGAAGTAATAGATGATAACCCTCATACTCCTAACCCACCAAAAGAAACTATCATTTAATACATCCTTCTTTGGAAATAACCCTTCATCCTCCCATGATAATCAACCTTGATTATGATGATGAGGAGATCACACCAAAATAGATGAAGAAGTGCATAATGACTTAAATTCCTTATTTTCATCTACCACGAGCTTAAATGATAAATCTTCTGAACCAAGTGAAGAACCTGTTACATCTCCTAGTTTGGAACTCACAATTCTCCCTTTGGATAGTCAACCGACCTCGCAATACACCAAATATGATTGGGAAGTGGATGACTTGCTAGATGGATGAATTAAATTTTCATTACTTACTCCTTTTTATTTTTATTTTATGTGCATATTGTTTTCCCCTGTAATGTTTGTTTGATGTTCTATCTCTCTCTTTATACACTTCTTCTATTTGTACCTCTATTCTTCTATATGTCATACACTTTTTTTGTTTCTCTTTTGTTTTTTGTTTTTCTTTTGGGGATTATGTAAAGTGTTGAGATGCCCTATGTCTCTTCCATGTTGACCCAAAAGGTCCTTTTGTTTTGTTTTTTTTTGTTTTTTCCTTTTGGGGATGACACAAAGCATTGAGATGACCTATGTCTCTTCAATGTTCACCAAAATGGTACCTTTTCTTTTTCCTTTGTATTTGCTTGTGTTTTCCTTTTGGGGATGACACTAGGCACTGAGACTGAAATGTCTCCTTCATGTTGACCCAAAAGTCTTTTCCTTTTCTTTTGTCTTTTTTGTTTTCTTTTTGCTTATGTTTTCCTTTTGGGGATGATGCAAGGCATTGAGACCACAATGTGTCTTCCATGTTGACCCAAAAAAGGACTTTATTTTTCTTTTGTTTTCACTCTCTTTGTGTCATTCTTCTAGTTCTATGTGCTTTGGGGAAATATGACAATTTCAAGCTCTTTAATCAAAACATTGTAGCAACAAACATACTGACCCCAAATCTATAGATCCCTTATGTGTTCGATGAGATCTTTTCTGGGGGAAAACTCACTCTTTTTTTGTATTTTTCATTCACATGATGCAACCTAACTCAAAAACATATGACTTGGCATAGGGCTTTCCAAGTTGTCTCTTATATCTTGTTTTATTTTTGTATTTTCTTTCCTTCTCTACTTTAAAGTAATTTCTCATAAAACTATTTGTAGAAATTCCTTTAAAGTGTGGGGCATACATTACCATAATTCATTCGCATTCTGAGTTCCTAGTGTAGCCTTTCCATTCATATGATGCATTTGTCACTTTTTGGATGACATTGGGTGTGATGTCCTTCATAAGTGTGATCTATCTTAGCATATTACATTCCTTTTGGTGGCTTGATGTGACACACTACATCCCCTAAGTTTTGAATATATTATTCTTTGATTGATCCTCTATTGGATAAATTACATAGAATGTTCCCTAAGTGACAAGCATGAACTTAACAAGACTCCTTTGAACATATTTTACATTCTACATTTTTACACTTTACATTTTTTTGATTTTCCAATTTTTCCACCTTGCATAGTGCAACTTGCATGTCGGTGGTACTTTCCTTTTTGTTCATGAGTTCTAAGCATATAGAGTTTTGCTTGCCTCGTGAAGTATGAATTAACATTTTCCTTTGTGGCACCTTGTTAAAGTTATCAGAAGGTATAACTTTGATATGGTTGAGTGGGAAGCTCATTCAATGACATGACTTTCCCTATAGCCACCTTTGTGTTTGTGAGTGCATACCAACTATCATATGAATCTTACCTTTTAGGCCTTCTCACTTAGTAGACCACCATGAGTTTTGTCACCCCAGAGTGAGTACGCATTCTCCTTTTCAAACAATTAGCCTAGATCTAATCCATAACAAGTCGGATAGACAATTGAAAGTTCATCTAATTCTCTCTTTCACTTATGTGTTCCTTTGTTCTTTTGTTTAGTTTTCCATAGGATCTTTGTCTTGGGGGCTTGATTATCCCTCTTGATCATTGTTATTCCATCTTCTTGACCTAAGTGTATTTGAACCCTCTTATCGATGTGTATGGCTACTTTAGTGTGAGTTTGAAGCAAGTTCATCCTCTCATTAAAGTGGGGGCTAAATGGGTCATAGAAAAATGGCCCCTTGTCATTTTCATGGACATTTAGGTCTTGTTTCATGATGTTTGGTCCATTTTTCTCTGATTTAATGTTGTAATGTGGCTTGAACATGCATATTTAGGTACTAAAATTCAAATAATGGCATCTTGTGAAGGTTTTTTGAAGTGTTTTAAAGAATTTCTACACCTTTCTATACTCTATTCATTACAATTCACCTAAAAAACACCTTTTCATCACTTATCAAGTCCTATTTTGAAGTGTTCTAAAGTCTTGTAACAAGATTTCACACTTTTCTAGGCATAATTTCACTATTTACACCTCTCTTATGCTTTATTTGACCCCTTTATACCCTTATAAGGCTTAATTAAGTGAATTTTTGAATGTAAAGCTAACAAACAACATTAAATGCAAGTTAATTCCCAACACCCACTTTCAAGTTTGAGGTGGGACCCATTCACCATGTGTGACAAATGAGTCCCCCTTGGCTCCAAATTCAAAAAATTTCAAATTTCCTTTTGGGTTTTTATTCAAAATCACTTGATGTCGGCCTATGATGAGGTATCAACAGGTTACTAAGGCATGAGATTGTATAAATAAGTGTTTTTATCCTCATTTTACATCTCCTACAATATCATAACATATTTAAGCAATCTCTTCATCCATTCAATCATTCAAGCACCTTACATAATGAAATCAAGCATATATCAAGCATTTTGGAGCATCCATTGACACATCTTTAGATTTTCTTCAGCAAGGATTTCGTAACTTCATAGAATTTTCATGTTATTTGTTTATTGTTCTCTTTGATTTCATTATCCTTTCTTCATCTCTCCATTTAAATAATTATTGTTAATTATTTAATGTTTAACACTCCACCTTTCTTCTATAATTAAATAATTATTAATTATTTAATTATCTAATTATTTATTCTCACCTTTATTTTTAAATAAATAAAATTAATATTTTATTTATTTCTCCTATGTTGGACACCTAAATTAAATAATCTTTATTATTTAATTTCTCCCATCACCTCTTTTTCTATGCCAATCTTATCATCCATCTGAAGTCTTTATCTATCCATGTCTTTCTTCTCTCAATTAACCTTCACCTTTGATTAAATTATTTTCTAATTTAATCTTGGCCCTTGATCATGATCCTTATTCCACCCATTCACTTAACTCTTCTCTATAAAAGGAGACCTTTAAACATAATTCATGATTGATTTTCATCATTCATCAATATTGTCAAGTCAAGCAAGAAAGAATCAAGTATTCAATATAGAATTCAATCTCAATTCTAAGGCATTCAAGAGCAAGATTCTTCATCCATTGTTACATAAATTCAAGATCCATCATCATGGAAAGTTTCTAATTGCATTTTTTCATGTTTCTTGCTTCATTATCTTATTTCATCATTTTAGTTTAATTGCCTAAATGGGGGTTGACAAAGGCAAACCCCCAATCCCTAACAATCAACATTTTCTCTCTCTTATTTGGTATGATTGCATATCTAGGTGCATGGATGACTTGAAAAATATTAAGGAATAGGTCTTAAACTTGTTGGATTCATTTCCATATTGGAAAGGTCAAAATATACACAAAAAGTCACTTATAGTGCCAAAAATCAAGTTTTTGAATCCGAACACTTAGAAGAATAGAAAGTGCAAGACGAGAGCTTTCATTTCCACTTTTGGGTTTTCAGAAAATAAAATGTGTACTAAGTTTCCATGAATGGTTTCTTAGTCCCATTGTAATTTTTTTCAAAAATTTCTATAGATTCAAATACTCATTTGGTTGGAATAGGATCTATTGCAGTCTTCCAGATCTGGGACTAAGTCACCCAGAATAGCGTACTTGTCCTAGTAGGTTAAAATTCCAAAATAAACATTTCCAATCTTCATTATAGTCTTGAACACATCTCCAGGTTGACTCTTTCTATTTTACTTTCTTTTTCTCTTTTACTTGCATTTATATTCATCTTTCTAGGTCTTTTTACATGTCACAATGTGTTCTTAAACATCTTGCATTTCCCTAGTTTTCATTCATTATTGAATATCTTTTATTACTTTTCAGCATTTAGTACATTCCATTTAGACACATTTGAATCATATTTGCATTAGTCTTCAGTGGGGACTATGGACACATTCTCTTATTCATCCCATCCTTGTGATTTTGGCTTGATTTTTCCTTGATTTAATCTTGTAATGTGGTCAACACATTCACATTAGGTCGTGAGTCCTTGTGAATCATTAAAAACTTTATGATGCCTTCTAAAAGTGTTGTGAAGTGTATTAACACATTTTCACACTTTTCTAGGATCTTTTTATTATAATTCGCTTAAATAACCTCTTTTTATCACTTACCAAGTCTTATTTCAAAGTTTTGTAAAGTGTAGTAACAAATACTAACACTTTTCTAGGCTTGTCATCAATAATTACACCTTTCTTATGCCTTATTTGGCCCCTTTATGCACTTTTTGGCCGGCCTTAAGTGTATTTTTAAATATAAACCCAATAAACATCATTTAATATAACATAATTCCCAACACCCATTCAAATACCTTGAGTTGGACCCATTCTCCATTAGGGGCGAATGAGTCCCTCTTGGCACAAAAATAAAAAATATTTTCAAATTATTGGTGGTTTTTTATTTCTTAAGACCTAAGGCCAGTCTATGATGTGGTATTTTTGGGAATTAGGGCATAATTGTGTATAAATAAGAGATTTTTGATTCATTTTCATCCCTACTAATTCATTTAAGAAATCAAACAAGCACTCAAGCATTTCTCAAGTACATTGGAGAAGTCATTTGCATATCTTCATATTTTCCACTTCAAGGGTTTGGTGAGTTGTAGCATTGCATGTTGTTCATTCATCATTCTCTTTGCATTTCATTTCATTTCATTTTCAATGGTTTAATTACCAATCTGGGGTTTGACCAAGGAAAACCCCTAACCCTTTTTCCCCTCTTTGCATGTGGGTTTTGTAGGTCTTATATGCATATTTTTCAAAGAGAAAGGTGTTAAAAGGTGTCATTAACTCATCAAATTCATCTAAAGTCAACAAATCCCTAATTGAATCTTTGAGAAAATCTATAGATCATATTTTCCAATTTCAAATTTAGACACCTGTCAAGAAGAGAAGTGCAGACTAGGAGCTATATAATTGACCTTTAAATTTCTAGAAATATGAAGGTGGATTGATTTTCCATTAGTGGTGCATGATTCCAATACTCAGGCTTGAAAAAGTGTTTTATGAAGTTCTGAGTTTTGAGCACCCTAAAACCTGTTCCAACATATTTTATTAGAAACAAGAATAATTCACCCATATTGGTGAATGAGTCCTAGTGAAATTTTTCAATGATTTCTATAGGATTCTAGAGCCTCTCTATATTATTTTCTAGCCTCCAGGCACATCTCTAGTTTCATAAAAAAAAATTATTGTTTGTTTATATTTCTAGGTCATTTTGCATACATCACTATGTTTTCAAACAACTTGCATTTCTTTAGTTTTCATTTAGTAATCAATATAATTTTCCAATGATTTTATGCATTTAGAACATTATATTTAGATACATTTCATTCAAATTTAAATTAATCTTGAGTGTAAACATTACAATTTTGGCCTACCTCTCTCCTTTTAGGTGAAAAACCCTAGAAGTGTAGAGAGTCTTGTGGTGCCAAAATCTTTGTCAACATTTTGGGGAACCCAAGTTTAGAGCATTTTAATGTTTATTTCAAGTGCATTCACATCCTAGGAATAGCTTCCATCAACATTGTATTAGGTTTTGCATTGTTTTGCATGCTAGGGTTTTCAAAATTACATTAGTGAAAAAATCATATAAATTGTGTTATTGCATTTACAATCATTAAAAAAAACTATAATTCTACACCTGCATCATGGTTCTGCATCAAAAAATCTAAAATGCATAAAATTCATTTTAAAATTTCTGAAAATTGTTAAAAAATCACTACGTGGACTCATTTGTCACCCTAGGCGAATTAGTCCAATTGCATATTTTGCATTACATTTTATGTCATTTGTAGTTGAATTTCTCAATTTTTGAGTGTTGTTTCTATATTTCTATGTTGCTTTCTAGAATTCTAGTTATACACATTTCTTTGCTCTTAGTTTACATTGCATTTGCATCCACCCCTCCTTTAGGAACATTTGCATGAGTGTTTGGTTCCCTATTTCTAATACCTTAGTCATAAGAAATTTGAGACTCATGGCTTCTCGTGATAACACATTCATTTTGGATCTTGGGTTATCTAGATCTACTAAACCTAGTATTGATAATAGTGCATTAAGCATGGATAATACCTTTAGCAACTCTTTGCATTTATGAAACATGCATGTTGAACATAAGAATGATGACATCCCACAAGAAAAGATAATTCAAATTCGTGAGGACCTAGTACACTTGCAACACCAAGTCAGCCTTGAAAAAATTTCCATAACTGCAACTCCAACCATCAAAAACATTCACCGCATGCTTGAAAGAAACAAACACATTGACCTTGTGCAAAACATAGCTAAGATCTTTGGAAAAAATCTTCCTTCAACATCTAGTGCTCCTATTCCAAAAAGCAGTGTGACCAACCAAGGAGGAACTCAAATTCCTCCTCCTTCAATAGTAGCCTTGATACCTACCTACACCATTCCCAAAGTCACAACAACAATGCAACCCTTTATTAATGTGATTCCTTGCTTGGGTATTCCTACTAGCATTCTTAGTTCCTATGTGGCATCGAATGTTCTATCTTCTACCATGCTACCACCTATAAATGTTCCATTCACTTTCCCTACCACTCCATACACTTCATCATCATTTTCACTTCAACCTCATACTACCTACACTAATCCTCTCATAACACAACTTTTCTAAAAAACTTCTTCCATGTAAAAACAAATCTCCACCATCAACCAAAATTAGAATGGACCACCCACCTATTATGTTCAAAGTATCCCACTATCTTTGGAAATATTATGAACACCAATGCTGCAAGGAGTAGAGATGCCTATATTTGAGAAATATGGAGGGAAGGGAGATCCTTCTAACCATGTTAATGCCTATACCACCTTATGTAGTGACTTTTTCCTTTATGATAAACTACTTGCAAAACTGTTTCCTAGGACATTAAAAGAAAATACCTTGGAATGGTTTTCCTCTTTACCGAAAAAATAAATTTGTTCATTTAATGAACTTGTTGATGCACTTATAAATCATTTCCAAGTGCATATTACTCCCAAGAATACCTTGGATGATTTAATGAGACACAAGCAACATGAGGAAGAAAAGATCACTGATTTTATTTCATGTTGTCAATCGCATTATTCCTAAATTGATGTCCAGGTTCCTGACCCACATCTTCAAAAAAATTTCATAGAAAATCTGCAAAGTAAACTTCAATATAAGTTGACAATGATGAAATTTCCATCCTTCATGCACTTGTGTACCACTCCTTGTGATTATCAAAACTCAGTTAGTAGTCATGATACTAGGTCCACTTCTAGTTGTAGTAAGAAATATGAACATCCACATCAAACAATTCACAAACATTTAGAAATAAAAACAAATGGTTCATGATATTCTATCCCCATCCTCCACAACCTACACCAACTGTCAATAACCAAGTTTTTGTTGTTAAAATAGTTCTTCCCTCTAGCTATGGGGGCCTGAAATGATAATTCATGCCTTTACTTGATACCCTTCATAACATAATGTCTCAACTCTTACAACAACAAATGATTACATTACCTACCATCAAAGCACCCAATCCTACTAAGACTTTACCTCTAAACTTCAAATCTAATGCTTATTTTCATTATCATCACCAAAATGGACATGACACAAAACATTGTAAGTGTCTCAAACACCTTGTGCAAGACCTCATTGATTCTAGTTGTCTATCCATTGCAAGTGTTAATGATCAAGGCAATAAGTTTGTTACCCCTCCAAATCAAAATTTACAAATTTTCAACTATCCTATGCCTAAACATAATATTTCACTTGTCAAATCTAGTGAAACTCCATAGAGTGATGTGATGAATGTTGATATTGATGATGAAAAACTTCATCCTGTTAATCCTATTGATGAAATGGTAGCTATGATAGATGTTATCACTCATAAGGGTCAACCTAAGAAATATCTTGATATTGCTTTCTCTTCTCAATACATACTCAAAAATCTTCTTGATGGTCCTCTTTACATAGATGGTCATATCTATGATAAGCCAAATAATTGGATATTAATAGATCTTATCTATGGATAGAATGTGATCACAGAGGAGTTTTTAGGCTTACATGATCTTTATCAAGATGTCTATCACAAACCAAAAGCATGGATAAAGACACACAATTTTTTTGCTTTCCCTACAATCGGATTGACTGTCCTTCCATTACAGATAGGACCAAAAAAATTAGATGTCACATTCTCCATTATCCCACAGTTGGATCAGTTTTATTTGTAGCTAGGCCATCCATGGCTTCACTCAATGAAGGTTATCCCTTTAGTTGTTCATAAATGATTAAAGTTTCCATTTGAAAATTAAATATTCATTTTCCACCATAGTGGCTTTAACCCCTTGTATTCTAAATGAAACTTTTCCTTAGAAGCCTTTTGCCCTGAGCCCATGGACATATAACTCCTTGAAAATATTTCATTTTCGTAGCCTATCAGAAATTAAAAGCAAGGAAAATAGAAAAATTGTCTCTCTACAACATGTACTCACCCACCTCTAAAACTCCCATCATAGATGAAGCCATGCTACAACCTAAACAAGAACAACATAATCAAGATCAACCAACAATAAACACTTCTCCTACATTGTCCAAAAGACTAAGAGACAATGATACTAATCCTGTCATGTCACCTCAAATAGATCAAGTTTAAAAAGAAAAGGGAAAAGTGGTTGATCAACCTCCTATGGGAGGAAAACAACGTATGGCTGGTCAACCCACTCTTACACCCACACAAATTTAAAACTGAATCAAAAGAAATAAAGGTGCTAGGGAGTGTAGATGTTAACATCATGCCCTTGATTGTACATTAGATGAAGAAGAAGAAAACAAATAAAATCAAAATACACACTTGATAGAAGCAATGCATGACCCTCCTTCTCCATCCCACCTAAAAAAAATGATGCAATACAACAATCACAACAAGAGGTGCATTCTTCCTCAGATATTATCATTTTTCCTCCTATTTTGATTAACTTAGATGACAATGAGGAAAAAGTTAATATTGATGAAGAAGTACATAATGAATTAAACACATTGTTTTCCTTGTTTATGAGCTTAACTAAGATATCTCCTATATAGAGTGATGAACTTGATACTTTACCTTGTTTATCACTTGATCTAGTACCCTTAGACATTCATTCACCTTCTGAATTCAATGAGCATGATTGGGAGGAAGATGACTTGTTAGATGGTTGAGTCACATTTTCCTTACTAGGCTTTCACATTTATATTTTTCTTTTGTATGTTTGCATGTGTGTAATGTGATCCTTGTGATGTTTTGTTTGATGTTCTCTCTCTTTGTTCAATTCTTCTATTTTTACCTTCATTCTTCTATATTCCATGCATCTCTTTCACTTTTTTTTTGTTTTTTCCTTTTGGGGATGACATAAAGTGTTAAGACACCCTATGTCTCTTCCATGTTGATTCAAAAGGCCTTTTCACTTTTCTCTTTTCTTGTGTTTTTATTTTTGGAATGATGCAAGGTATTGAGAAAAAAATGTCTCCTTCATGTTGACCCAAAAGGCTTTCTTTTTCATTTATCCTTTTATCTTTTTGGTTTCATTTTGTGCTTTCCTTTTTGGGATGATGCAAGTCATCAAAACATTCATGTTTCTTCCATGTTGACCCAAAAAAAATTCCTTTTTCTTCACTCTCTTTGTGTCATTATTCCAGTTCTATGTGTATTTGGGGGATGATGTCAGTTCTGAGCTCCTTACAAAACATTGCAGAAATGAACATACTAACCCCAAATCCATAGATCCCTTATTTGTTTGGTGTTTTTATTTTGGGGGGCATCCCTTTCCTTTCCATTTTAGTCTTTTCCTTCACATGAAATAGCTTTACTCATAAACATATGATGTGGAATAGGGCTTTTCAGGTTGGCTCTAATGTCTTCTTTCTTGTTTGCATTTTTCATTTGCTACTTTCAAGAAATTTCTCATAGTTTGGTGTTAGAAATTCCTTTAAAGTGGGGGCATACATTGGTATTATTCTTTTTCATTTTTCCTTTCTCCTTGTTCTCACTATATCCTTCTTACTTCATATGATGTGTTTGTTGCTTTGTGGATGACATTGGGTGTGATTTCCTTTATGAGCATGATCTATCTTAACATATTACATTCCTCTTAGTGTCTTGATCCAATGCACTACATCACCTTATTTTTGAATTTTCTATTCTTTGATTGGTCCTCTCTTGGAGACCTTAGACACAATGTTCCCTAAATTAAAGACCTCACATGAACTAAGAAAGACTCCATTGAACATTCTTTGCATGTTGTATTTTGTATTTATTATATGTCCCCCCTGTATAACACAACTTGCATGCCTATAGCACCATCACGTTTGTTCATGAGTTCTAAGAATACAAAGCTTTGCTTGTCTCATGAATCTCAAAAAGTCATTTTCTTTTTTGGTTCCTTCTTAAAGTTATAAGGAGGTATAACTTTAGTATGGTTGAGTGGGAATCCTATTCCAAGGTGTGACTTTCCCCATAGCCACCTACATGCATGTGAGTGCACACTAGTCATGAGTGTATGTTTATCACCTTTTAGGCATTCTCACTTGGTGGAAAACTAGGATTTCTCTTGCCTCAAAGCGAGTATGCATTTTCTTTCTGAGATAATTAGCCTAGATATAATCCACATCGTGCTAGAAAAATGATCAAAGCTTGTTCCAACTGGTTCTCTTTCCTTTCCCCTCTTTCACTCTCATGTGTGTTCTTTGTACTTATGTTTAGTTTTCCATGGGATCTTGATCCTGAGTGCTTGATCACCTCTCTTGATCATTTCTATCTCATCTTGCTAGTATTAATTCATTGGAACACCTCTTGAGATGTGTTTCTCTACTTTAGTGTGATTTTGAATCAAGTTCATCCTATCGCTAAAGTGGGAACTAAATGTGGATAAGAAAAAGTAACCCTTCTAGTTTTTCTCTTGTTCATCCCATCCTTATGATTTTGGCTTGATTTAATATTGTAATGTGGTCAACACATACACATTAGGTCTTGAGTCCTTGTGAAAAATTAACTTTATGATACCTTATAAAGGTGTTGTGAAGTGTTGTAACACATTTTAACACTTTCTAGGGTCTTTTTTATTATAATTCACTTATATAACCTCTTTTTATCAATTTCCAAGTCTTATTTCAAATTGTTGTAACAATGTTTAATGCTTTCCTAGGCTTTTCATCAATAATTACACCTTTCTTATGCCTTATTTAGCTCCTTTATGCACTTCCAGGCCTTACTTATGTGTATTTTTAAATATAAACTTGATAAACATAATTTAATACAACTTAATTCCTAAAAACCATTCAAATTCCTTGAGTGGGACCCATTTTCCATTAGAGGTGAATGAGTCGCTCTTGGCACAAAATTCAAAATATTTTCAAATTATTGGTGGGATTTTATTTCTTAAGACCTAAGGTCAGCCTGTGATGTGGTATTTTTAGGAATTAGGGCATAATTATGTATAAATAAGATATTTTCTATTCATTTTCATCCCTATCAATTCATTCAAACAATCATTCAAGCACGCAAGCATTCCTAATCATTCAATCAAGCATTTTTCAAGTACATTGAAGAAATAATTTACATATCTTTAGATTTTCCACTTCAAGGGTTTTGGTGAGTTATAGCAGTGCATGTTGTTCATTCATCATTCTCTTTGCATTTTATTTCATTTTCAAGGGTTTAATTACCAATTTGAGGTTTGACCAAGGAAAACCCCTATTCTCTAACCCTTAACCCTTTTCCCCCTCTTGGAATGTGTGTTATTTAGGTCTTATATGTATATTTTTCAAAGAGAAAGGTGTTAAAAGGTGTCATTAACTCATAAAATTCATTTAAGGTCAACAAGCCCTAATTGAAACTTTGAGAACATCTACAAATCATATTTTACAATTTCGGATTTGGACACCTATCAGAAAGAGAAGTGCAGACCAGGAGCTACAGACTTGACCTTTGAATTTCTAAAAAATATAAAGGTGGATTGATTCACCATTAGTAGCAAATGAGTCCCACTGCAAGGCTTGAAAAAAGTGTTTTTTGACATTCTGAGTTCCCAACACCCCAAAACCTATTCCAATAGATTTTATCATAAATAAGACTAATTCACCCAACTTGAAAAATGAGTCCCAATGGAAATTCTAGTGATTTTTACAAGATTCCAAAGCCTCTCTACATTAGTTTTTAGCCTCCAGGTGCACCTCTCCAGTTTCATTAAATTCTTTCATTGTTTATTTATATTTCTAGGTCATTTTGTATACATCACTGTGTTTTCAAACAACTTGCATTTCTTTAGTAATCAATATCTTTTTCCAATTTTCTGCACTTAGAACATTATATTTAGATACATTTTTTTCATATTTACATTAATCTTGAGTGTAGACATTACAATTTTGGCCTACCTCTCTTCCTTTAGGTGAAAAAAACTAGAAGTGTTAGAGAGTTTTGTGGTGCCAAAATCTTTGTCAATAGGGACATTACAATTTTTGTTATACCTCTCTCCTTTTAGCTTAAAAACCATAGAATTTTTTGGGAGCTTTCATTACCAACCATTGTCCACAATCACATAAACTAAAAATAGAGTGGAGTAGAATACATACACCACACAAGGACAACAAGATTTTTATGTGGAAAACCCAATGAGGGAAAAACCATGGTGAGAGTTAATTCACAATATATGTCTCACTGTTTATGAATATTATAATGTTTTTAAAGGCTCACTACCAATGGAATTGAATACTGTGTTGTACAACCTTAGGGAAAGATACAAAGGAATCGATGAGACTCACTTTCTTAGAGTAGGATACATGAAAATTATATAATGAAAAACACGAATTTGAATAACTATAAAGAAGAATCTAACATATGGTGATGTTTCAATACTTTTTTGCACAATTAAACCTCCACATTGACTTCACACATTGCATGTTCAATATAATTCTTAGTTACACTTATCTATACTTCATTTCTTTTACAAGTGAATTTTTCCTTCTATATATATATCCTCTAGAACAGCATAAAATCTTAATTAGGTTGGCTCCAAGATGACCTTTTAGAAGAAAAATATGATATAAAATAGTTCATCTTCAAATATGGAAAGAAAAGGAGTTTTGTATCAAAACATTACATATCCCTGGGACCAAAAACCATCTCAACATATCCCTCAAAGAAAAATTAATTAGTTAGGACCAATCACAGATGAAGGAAATAAGCTTGTGAACCCGAACAGTATCAAAATCACATAAATTTCCAAATTTTCATCTTGAAAACATAGGGGATATACTAAAAAAATCATGCAAACCATGATGTGTGAAATGTATTCCATGCGCAATATCTCGTCAACTTTGTCCTAAGAAATTTATAATCATATTCTGACACAATAAGAGATTCCTATTGAACATATGAAACAAAGCATCCTAAAACCAATTGTACAACTCTATCATATTAAGACTTGAAAATCACCAAAACATCTAATACAACAATATAATATGATTTAAACATTATTTAACAAGTATTCAAGATCACAAGGATAGAACCTCACTTCTAAATGAATGTGGAGCATTCAAACAAGTCTTTGTCTACATAATACTTTTCTAGAGCATAGTTTAAAACATTGTCACTTATAACTATCACTGTAGAAGGTGTGATGAATTGAATCCTTGGATATAACACCTTCACATCTGAACCATATTATCTTCTAAACCATAAGATACAATTTTTGACTATGGAGGAATGCAGACCAAAATAATATGACTCTACCTCAAGGTATAGTTGAATTTTTGCATCTTATATCAATGTGTGGTGAACCAAATAGGAATGATATCAATGTAGGAATATTTTAAACATATCATAACTTGTGTACCAGCCTCCATATGACATATAGACAATAGATATACCACCATTCATATATCTAACTATATTTTTTACTATATATTTTTACTTGCACTATCTCTAAATTATATAAAAACTTCAACAAATATATTTAGCATCAATGAAAACACAACTTAAGTTGACATCAATAAAAAAAAAATTCCAACAATTTCCCCCTTTGTCATTGATGACAACATCACATATATCTATAATTCTTCTCTCCCTTTGATATCAAGACAAAAGGTCATAATATTTTCTTACTTATAACAACCTAAAATTTGTAAGAACTCCCCCTTACTATATGGATTCTAAAAAAAATTACTCCCACTAAGATGGAGATGCTTCAAAACAAATGCTATGTAGAAAATATTTTTAATAGAGACTCAAAAAGATACTAGACTTCACCATAAAATTTGTATAAGGGAAAAACTATCTTATTTTACTCCTTTACAACTTCTATATAAGGTAGGATATTCTTGTAGATTACTTTAAGTTTCTCTAGAGTTGCAACCCAATCTAATTTTTCAAAAGAGAACATTATTTTAGCATTCAAACTACATTCACAAATCCTCAACCTCCTCCATATTGCTTGGATTCTTCATTTTTTTATCAACATTTTCTGCTTTAGCAAGCAACCTCGATAATGAATGAAGTCTTATATTAACTACTTCCCTTGACTAACCAAAATGCTTCTTTATATTCTCTCTGTAGCCCTAATGTAATGACAAGTGTAACTAAAGATTTTTAATTTGAGCTCTTATTTCCCCATCCTTATCCTTTGAATGATCATATATTCTGGTCATTTGAGTGATTTGTGACTCAATAGAGTCAATTTGATCCTTGATTCTTTAGTGGAATAAGGCCTTTTAAAAAAAAAATGATACAGATCAGTAACTTCATCCACATTCTTTTTGAAAATTTTCAAATTTTCTTACAATTTATTGTCTACACTAGCACACTAGTCAAATACTTATGCCATTTTTTTATTAGTGACCTTTATCAAAACCTCTTACTCTAATTTTTACTTAGTTTGTGAAGAATGATCCTTAAAAGAATCCATTAACAATTTCAACTTTTTTTTAAGTGGTAAGGAAGGCTCTATGTTTACCTTTGGTAAACCTTCTTGAATGATTTCCACTACATCATCAATTAAACTAGGCTTCTTCATGTGCTCTTGTAGAAGCATTAAAAATATCATTGTAGTGAAGGAAAATGTATTCCTTTGCATTTTCTCACTTGTTTGGGCCCTCCTGATTATTTTGGACTTAATTGTACATTATTTTAGTGTTGTAAAGTGTACCCCTTTACACTTTCACATTTATTTATGGATCTTTTTATTAATTGAGCTTAAATTTTCCTTAATTGGCCATTTAATTCATTTTCCAAGCTTATTTACTACATTTTTTGAAGGGGAAACCTAGCATTCATTAGTTTCTTAAAATAACACTTATCATTGAGAAATGTGTGTCATATGTTTAGGGACCTAGGACCCATTCACCCATAGGTGAATAGGTCCTCCCTTAGACATAGGACCAAAATTTAAATTGTGTTTTTGATGGTATTTTAATATATTCAAATCTATATTTCAATGTCGGATTGTGATATTTGAATTTCAAGAAATTAAGGGTACATATCTATAAATATAAGGTTATTTCACTAAGTTTCATCTAAGATTCTAAAGTTATCAAAAGTATGTTGAAATGTGCAAGATGACTGAGAAGGGGATGTGAATAAGTTGTCACCAATCATATTCACAAATCTCAAACAATTATATTAATCTTCACATCCACTTTAATCTATTACTAAGTATGACCATGGAGTGAAAATAACATAAACAAATATCAACACAAGTAACATTAGATTTACATGGAAAACCCAATAAGGGAAAGCCATGGTGAGGATTAACTCACAATATAAAGTAATTGCAAAACTGATTACAAGGAGGCTCACTAACAAAGGGCTCAATGCACAAGATAGGAATCACTATCGAACAACAAGGTTCAATGCCTATAGATTCAAAAAGATAAAAATAAGAATGTTACATGGAGAAAACTTTCTCAATACAATAGAAGATCCACCACAACAACTTGCACACATCTGAAGCCTTAATTAGAAAATTACAGACGCCATCAACTCGCTACCTTCAAGAGTTTAATGCAATAAAGTACTGCTGCCTTAATTCACTTTTGCACAATAATATTTATTTTCATACTTGTGGCATCATGTAATCCTTATCATCTTGTCTTGTATTTATACCATTTTTCAACCTTAGAAACTTTCTCCAAGGTCTGCCACACACTCTTCATTTTACAAATTCAAATTAGGTCAGCAATTCAAAATTCTTTTGGTGGAAGACAATGATAGCAGATCAAACCAACACTTAACCAAGACCCAAAACAACATTTCAGATCAATCACACACTTCCTTAATTGATACTTATCCTTTTCATGACGTGTAAACACTAGGTCAACCAAACCTAATGAAATCACAAATAAACTTTGAAGTACATTCTTTTTCACCAATAATATAATATGTGGACCACATAACATGCTTCACCATATACTAGAACACATCTTAGATTCCTTCATATTCATTCGTAGCTACTACAACAACATTTATACACAAAATTCTTTCCATCAATCCATCCAGATTGTATAGAGACACATAGTAACTATGAAACTAGTCTTTTGGAGCACCTAACCATGAACACCTTTGATAGAAAATAGATAACATCATTACAAGATTTCTTCTAGATCCACACAACCTAAAATAAATTTTCAAAGGACTACAAGGTAGATACATTTCTCCTAGTCCACAAAAAAAATAAAAATCATACTAGTTCACAAACTATTGAACTTAACTTCATTCTTCATCTAAATAGAAGCTATAATCTAGGATATATCACCCAAGAGTTCCTTTTAACAGCAATTTAGATCCACACAAGCATAGGATCAACATAGAAGAAATTCAGAGCACATACCAAAGAACATTCTGAACACACACAATTTTGATTTCTCTATTTATTAATTTTCTCAAAAGCACTTGGTAACTCATCATATCAGTACACCTAAAAAATCACAAAGATAGCTCCATGTAATCACAAAATCTCTATAGTATCTCAAATATACATGCACAATTGGAAATCACTTGATTCCTTTCACTTCAACAACCTATAGTGTGTTGACATCAATGACTACATTAATGACAACACCATCATAATCATTAATACTTGCAACAATCTTCCCCTTTGTCATTGATGGAAACACATGACTCTCTCTCCCCCTTTGAAATCAATGGAAAAAACCATATAAAATTCTCATCACTCCCCCATAGGAGTGGACTCACGTCTCATACTACAATAATGATACTTCCTACTCACCCTGAGGAGTAGACCCTAATCATCAGTCCAAACAAATGAAGAATCTGTAGATTGGATTGATGCACTTCCATGTGCACCTAGTACAAAGGAGAGGTAGTAATCTCCAAATTCTCTTGGAGATACTCAAAAGTATCTTTCAGAAGAGCCTTAGTAAAAATATTAGCAATTTGATCCTTTGTAGGCATATATTCTAGTTTGACTTCATTCTCCAATACTTTCTCTCTTAAGAAGTGATATCTAATATATATATGCTTTGTCCTTGAATGCATTACTAGATTCTTTGAAATATTTATTGCATGTGTATTATCATAAAATATAGGGATAGGCTCATCACACATCACTCCTATGTCCTTCAATGTTTGCTTCATCTATAGTACCTGTGTGCAATAGGATGTTATTGCAATGTACTTAGCCTCTGTAGTGGATAAAGAGACTAAATCTTATTTCTTGCTTAGCCATGAGACCAACCTGCATCCAAGAAAGAATGAACCACCACTTTTTCTCTTCTGATCACCTACACAACTAGCCCAATCTACAACAATGTAAGCACTCAAAGAAAAATAACTATCCTTGGGATACCACAAACCATAATTGGGAGTCCTTTTAGATATTTGAATATCCTTTTCACAACTATAAGATGTGTTCTTTTGGTTATGCTTGAAATATAGCAACTAAACATACTACATGCATGATATCCAATCTAGTAGCAATAACATATAATGGTCCACCAATCATAGATCTATACATGCTCTAACCAACTTTAGAAGAAGATTCATCATCCTTACTTAGTTTGCATCCAGTCACCATAGGAATACAAACTGGTTTGGAGTCATGCATTCCAAACTTTTTCAACAACTCTTTAACATACTTTGATTGTGAAATGAATATGCCCTTATTAGTTTGATTCACTTGAAGTCCAAGAAAGAAATTCAACTCACCAGTCATAGACATTTCAAATTCTTTTTGCATCTCCTCTACAAATTTCTTATAAATGCCCTCATTTCCTCCAAAGATAACTTCATCAACATACACAACCACTATCAAAATTTTGTTTCCTTCACCCTTGAAATAAATATTATTGTCTACAAATCCTTTTTTGAATGTTTTCTTTGTCAAATACTTCTCCAACCTTGCATGCCATGCTCTAGGAGCATGTTTAAGTCCATACAATGACTTTTTCAATACATAGACCATGTCTGATTAATCTGATAACTGAAATTGATATGGTTGTTCCATGTAGACTTCTTCCTACTCTCCATTTAGGAATGAAACTTAACATCCATTTGGTATACCTTAAAATATTTGTGAGCAAAAAATTCCAAAAACACCAAAATAGCCTTCATTCTTGCCATCGAGGAAAATTTCTCTTTAAAATCTATTCCTTCAACATGCAAATAAGCTTTGCACACAAGCCTTCCTTTGTTTCTTACTACTTCACCATTCTTATTCAACTTATTCCTGAATACCCACTTTGTACCAATTGTGTTCTTGTTTACCAGTCTAGGAACCAATTCCCATGTCTAATTTTTCTATATATGTTGTAATTCTTCTTTCATTGCTCTAACCCAATTTTCATCTTTGCATGCTTCACAAACTATTTTAGGTTCTATCTTAGAAATTAAACACAAATTTACCTCAGCTGCTACTACTTTGCTTCTTGTCTTTACACCTTCACTTTTGTCTCAAATTATCTATTCTTCCTAATGATTTTTCTATACATATTTTGGAGTCTTAGGAATAGGTTCCAAGGATTCTTCTTCAATATGTTCTTCTTCTTCCATATTCTCTTATTGTACTTGTCTATAGATAGGTTCATCTAGTTTAACTTCACTTATTTCAACTGATTTGTGCATATCTTCATCAACTTTTACATTTGCACTTTCAACAATCTCCCTCAATCTTTTATTGAAGCACCTATAAGCTTTTTTATTGGTTGAATATACAAGGAAAATACCTTCATCACATCTAGCATCAAACTGTCCTAGGTTCTCATCATCTCTTTTAATATAACATTTTCTTCCAAACACCTTAAAGTACTTAACAATAGGAATTTTTCTAGTCCATAGTTCATAAGGGGTCTTTGCATTGTTACCTTTGATCAAAAATCTATTAAGAATATAAATAGTAGTTTGGATTATTGAAGAGTTCTAGGAGAAGAAAAATGTCTCTTTATGCCATGCTCTTCACAAAATTCATTAAACTCACTGGAAGTGAATTCTCCACCTCTGTTAGACCTTAAACATTTTATTTTCAGGTTCACTTCATTCTCCACCATAACATTGAACACTTTGAATCTATCTAGAGCTTGACCTTTCTCCCTAAGAAAAGTAACCCATTTTATTCTAGAATAATCATTAATAAGAAGCATGAAATAGTTGTCACCATTAAGACTTCTTGTTCTTGTGGATGACAAAGGTCTATATGAATCAATTCCAGTATTCTAGTAGTTGATTGTTCTTTTCTTTTAAAGATGCATCTTGTTTGTTTTCCCAATTGACAACTTCTACAAATAGTACTGATAGGATTTGTGATTTTAGGAAAATCCATGATAAATTCTCTTGAACTAATCCTAATCATATTGTCAAAGTTTACATGTCTCATCCTCCAGTTCTATAGCCAACTTTCATTAACTTGAGACACAAAACACTGACCATCAATACCCTTAAGCTAAAAGATGTTTACATATGTTCTTCTTGTAGCTACCATGGTTTCAGAACCTTTTCTGATCTCACAAGTATTATCCTAAAACACAAGCTTAAATCCTTTGCCACACATTTTTCCAACATTCAAGAGATTATGTTCTAATCCCTTAACATAATAGAAATCATGAGTATTGTGTTTTCCATCAAAACTAATTATTCCTCTTCCAACAATATTTTCTCCAGAATCATCTCCAAACATGACTAATCCTCCATCACAGTTTTTCAGTTTAGTAAACTTAATTTTTTCTTCAGTCATGTGATTTGAGCAACCACTATCAATTACCCAATAATCTTTGTCTTGTTTGGCATGAAATACAACAACCATAGTACCTTCCATTTCTTCCTTCTTATTTTCTAGACCACATTCCTTTGCACATATTTCATGATTAGTGGACCCTAATTTATTCTCTAAAGCTAGAAACAAGCATTCATCATTATCACCCTCAAAATTAGATTCGTCATAAAAAATTCAAGCATCTTCTCTAACATAGTACAATTTCTTGAACTTTTTATCCGTTTTGTCTTTATTGTCTCTAATCTTCTTGTGAATGGCTCTATTTGGACATCTCAAAGTATAGTGACCAATATTTCCACAACTGAAACATTTAAAAGGTAACATACTTTTGCACTTGTAGGTAACTTCTTCAACTTCCTTGTAAAATTTGCTTCCAACTCTTCTGAACTATCACCATCTGGATCATCTTCTATCTTTGTAGCTTTGAAGGTTGATTTTTTTTCTCCTTTTCTCTTCCAAATTTCCTCATTTAAACTATAGTCAAGGTGCCAAATAGTTGTTCTTTAGTCAATTTATTAGGACCATAGATTTCCTCAATAGCTAAGACCTTATCATTGTAGCTCTTTGGTAGGGTCATTAGAATCTTCTCCATTATATCCTCATCTATCAAAGTACCACCTTTATTTTTTACTTTGTTTACTACAATATCAACCCTCTGAAAATAGCTTGCAATGTATTCATCTTCTTCAATTTTCAAGTTCTCATATTTGTACTTAGCTATTTAATTCTTTGATAATTTCACTCTATCATTTCCTTCATAAATATCTTTCAACTTTTCCCAAAATTCATAAGTAGTTCCCAATGAAATAATTTTTTCCAACTCAGTGTTAGATAAATAATTATAGATTGCATACTTTTCTTTTTCATTTTCTTCATAGGCAAAAATCTCATCTATAAAAGGACTGATGAATCCAGTTTATGACTCAATTTTGATAGGATTTTACTATCTATTTTTCATAGTTGTCATAGACCTCGATACTTGGATGTTGATCCTTTTATGATATTTCACCAAAAGCATAGACATTAGGCATAAGCTTATTTCTACAATCTTTAATGACATAGACATGCTATGTGAACTATTTGTGTTGATTTTACATGTGGATTAATGAATTCTACTTTAAGATAGTTACAAATAGGTAATTATTGTGCATACTAATATTGACTTGTAGATATAATTAGCCACCTATACAATTAAAGAAGATTTTATCAGCTGGTCATTCACCATAACGATTAACAAGGTGGTCATGCAAGGGTCACTAAAGGGAAGGCTATCCATAGAGGGAGATTCCTCATTCAAATCAAAGTTGTAACTACCTTGTAAATGGTCTTAATTGTCTATTGAGAGAATATAGGTGTTACTGTTTTGCTAAATCTGCTTTGAGGAAACCATGTCTAACCAAATTCAGTACATGTGTAATCGCCTCTCCACTTTTCATTCTTTTCCTAAAGAGGCATCCTCCTAATCTATTGGAGTTGACTTCCCTCCTAGGTGATTAGTTAGTTTCTTTTCTCCCTATAAATAAGACTTGGATGCTCCTTCAAAAAGAGGTTGCTTAATCTAATGATGTACTTGTATTCTTATTTTTTCAATACCATCTAGATGCTTTATTGTACTTGTGTTTTCCAATGAATAAAAGGATTTTATAAGTTTGTGCATCTGAATTTACATTAGTCTTAAGGGATAGTCATCCAAAGGGGGCCACTTGGTGAACATTCCATCCTTTAGCTTAGTTGTTACTTTATGTTAAGTAGTTAGTTAAAAATATAGCACTGATTATTCCTATAGCCACTAGAATTCCATTATGTGATTGTTCTTGTAGCCAAAGCAGACAAAGTAGTTTCCTATTTGTTTGCTTAGATTTTCTTTTTTGTCATACATTTTGGCTTAGGATAGTTGTTGGTTGATGCTCAACACTCATTATTTCTTTCCAAGCAATTTACTTTCAACATTGTATCTTTCTTAGATGTAGAATGAATATGACTACTATGAGTCCTTAGTGCACATACTGTGCTAACCCATTTCATGTTCACATTCCTGGGTTGAAAAGTTAAATGCATCTTCATGATGATTAAAATAGCTATTCAGATTAAATGTCCAATCTCTATATCACAGTTGTAAGGGATTAGTTGTTAGATCATTGTAGGAGGCTAACATTTTTGGTGTCATTGCTGGGGATGGTGTCAAACTAATAGTTCTTTGGAGTCATTGATAGTTTTCTTGTTGTAGTATTTTTGAAAGTTTGTTCTTAGTATATCCCCTCATGTAGGAAAGTAATGATCCGCCATTCTTTTTCCAATTCTTTGTGTGATCTGACTGATAGTTGTTGTGCAATTTTTTCACACATGCCCCACTAAGGGCAAGGATCCTCTTTTCTTCTTTTGCATCTCTACATCTTGGCTTGGTCAAATTTTTAGTTTTTCTCTTCTTGGGAGGTTATTTTAGGTTTAAGTCTAGAATTGGTTTGATGAAGGCAATATTTTGAGGCTCTAGGGGAAATTCACCTGTCTTGGATTTTGGAAATGGGGATTTTGAAGTGAATTCTCAATGTTATATGAAAATATTTTATGTACCCATGGATAGAGGATGAAAAATTAGGTTGGGTTTCTTTTTGAACTTTTCAAAAATTTCTTGCAAAAAAAAGGTTTGAAGTTTAGGGGATTTTGACTTGGCTTGGAATTTGGAAAATCCAAGCTACCTTGAATTTTCCATGAGGATTAAACCTCGAAAAATCCAAGCTACCTTGGATTCCCTGAAAACCAATTTTGAGGTGACTTTTCAACATCATTTGTAAATTTTTTTTGTACCCATGGATAGAGGATGAAAAAATAGGCTGGGCTGCTTTTTGAACTTTTCAAAAATTCCTTCTAGAAAAGAAGTTATGAAGTTTAGGGAATCTTGACGTGGTTTTCATTTTGGAAAATACAAGCTACCTCAAATCAAGCCATGGAAAATCCAAGATCCAAGCTACCTTGGATTAAGCCATGAAAAATCTAAGCTACTTCAAATTAACCCATGGAAAATCCAAGCCACCTCTGATTAAACCATGGAAAATCAAAGCTACCTCAAGTTTTCCAAAATTTTCATTATTGAAAAATCCAATACCCCTCAAAAATTCTGAATTTTTTCAAAAATGGGAAAATTTTCCAAAAATGAATTTTTTACCAAAATTGGAAATTTTCTCGAAATTGCATTTTCCCAAAATGGAAATTGTTTCCTTGAAATTTTAAAATGTTCCTAAAATGAAAAATTCTTGAAATTGAAAATTTTTGAAAATAAAATTTCCAAAATTGAAAGTTTCCAAAAATAGATTTTTTTTGAAAGGCCAAAATTTTATTCAAGTTTAATTTGGATATTTTATGGATGGGATTTTTTTTTTTTTTAATATGTGAGATACTAATGATGGTATCTATTTTTCAAGAATAAAGAAATCAAAAGGGGAACTTGCATATGGATTTGTGTCATGAGGGAAATCTAGAAGAGTTCAACTTAAATATTCAATGTGGGGCCTACATAAGAATCCATGCCCAAATTGTCTACAGCTGGAAGGAATTTTTGGAAGCTATTTGCACAATGTGATGTATTTTTATTTATCCAATGATGATTGTTATCAAAGCCAAGTTGGCAAACTATTATTTTCTCATTGTTCCATGATGTAACTGCTTTTATGCCATTAGATGATGATGTATTTGGATGCCAAAACCCTAATGTTTCTATTGGATGCTTCAAGCAGTGTAATTTATGCCATTGGATTGATTTAATCTGGGCCATTGAAATTATAATGTAAAATCTATAAAAGGCCAGTGCCTTCTCATTTGTAAAGGGTTAGAATAGCCAATTAGAAGTTGTAGAAAGCTAGAATTGGCTAAGTTGGGAGTTAGATTCTGTAAGACAATAGTTGTAGGAGAGGACAAAGATTGAAATTTGTTATGTAAATTTTGGAGAAGTTAATGCAATTGGATTGTTGATTCGGTGAGCTTTGTGTTACACTTTGACAATTTATGGTTTCTTGTTCTTGATTATTAGATGTTAGATGTTAGTTTTTAGTTTTCAATTCTTTCATGATAATGGTGAAATGTTAATGATGTTGATCGATCTCTGGTCCATAGTTTTAGCGATTTTTTTATTGTAGATTGTTGTGTAAAGTTAGTTTGGGCCTTATATTATGCTTAGTTCAATTGTGAATGCTTGTTTACATTGTGCCATCTATTGGGTATGTGAATGAATGTTCATAGTCTCAAAATATTTTGATTTCCTTAGAAGATTACATTGTTTCTATGGAGTTGTGGGTTTTTCCTTGATCAAGTAGAGGTTGGTTTATTAGGGATATGTCCATTTGTAGCATTCATCATTGTTGTGATTGATCTTAGGAATTAGTTTAGAATCTCTCTCAACCCTTCTCTTTTGATCTTTCTTTAATATCTGGGTTAGTTTTAGGATTGAAAGCATCACCATATTGTTACATCTGATGAAAGTGCACTTTCAACATTGTTAATTTGTAAGGCCCCTTGTGATTACCAACATTTTCACATATTATCTAAGTTGTTTATGTATTGTCAAGACCTAAAATTAGAGACCTTGGGGTTGTCTCTTGAGGCTTGTTGATAGAGATTTACCTTTCAAGAGAGATAGCATACTTGTATTCTATCTTTGTTGTTGCTTTGCAGAAAACACCATCAACAAATTAGCGCTAAAAGGAGGGCGAGCATAAATCAATATTGCTAGAAGTTGAAAGAGCTTTCATGTTCAAAATATGAGATATGGTAGATCTCTAAATTTGAAAGTACAAATTTTGAGTCAATATGGAAAAGCAGTCTTATGTTTTTCATGATGGGAACGATCTTCAGATTGGTTTTCCTCAACTTTGTGAGTCTCTACATAAGAGGTTGGATCTCTAGAATGATAAGGGTTTGCATCACTATGCATCATTAGATAAATGTAGAATTCATAATAGCACAAGGTATAATGAGTTTGAATGCTTAGCCTTTTTGGGGAAAATTGAGAAGATTGTGCAAAGGGATATTTTCATGAGGAACATGCCTGAACCACTAGCCTCTACAAATTTAGAGTTTATTGATGTCTTGGTTGAGGTATTTACACAGATATTTGAAGATCATCTTGGTTGTGGTAAGTGTTTGCAAGATTTCATCTCATCTAAATGGTGTAGAGTTCATAATGCACCCCATTTAGAGTTCACTTTTCGTTCTTGTGTGGACATTATTATTAAAGTTGTGAGACATTTGGAGTGGAAAGAATAGTCAGTCAAGAAATTTACTAAAGATGGAGTAGTAAAATTGGAATCCAAAGATGTTGTGGCAGCTAATGTTGAGGTGGCTCTGGAAGGGACCAAGTATAAGGAAGACAAATAAGAGGCATTAGGGTTAACAAAGGAAAATTTAAGTGAAGATTTTCCTACAAAGATTAAGGAGGATGTTCCTACAAATGTTAGTTAGATTTCTAAAAATATAGTGGAGGATGAGCTACAAGAGAAAGGAGTTACCATACAAGCTCCTCCCATCTAGGATGAAGATCTAATATAGATTAGATATGAAGAGTTTATTGCCAGAATTATTAAAGATTGGTCAAGCCTGAGTTACAATGTCTTCCTATAGGAGTTGTTGGTACCAGCTTGGTGCAAGATACATGAGGAAGAGCATTCTGAATTCACATGCTTCTGGTGCTAGGAAGCCATAAAAGAGGTGGAAGAATAAGTGCAACTGCTACAACATACAAGGGATACATAGAAAGATACATCAAACAAGTCTCCAATGGAATAATTTCAACAAGTTGTTGATGAATGTCTTGAAGGACATGAGGAAACACTTAATAGAGTGGTCAATATTTTTGATAGTTATGATCAAGAATCTGAACTAGTTCCAATGAAAGATGAATTCAAGGATTCTTCTCATTTATCAAATTCTATTTTTCCTCAATCTATTGATGAACTACACAATGAAAATTCACAAATTTTATGTATTAAGGGTGAGGTAGCTAACGTGGTTCATACTAATGTGTAGGAAAACATGAACGATGCTAAAAATAGTAATATTATAGTCATAAATTGATGGGCATGATCACACGATTGTAAGTGAAAATATGTTGAAAGGATAGTTTGTGATACTTCTGAATGAACATCCTATTGAGGAATTCATTGTGCATGACAAAGGTTCTGCATTCTCATCATTGATAGCTCATGAAGAAACACAAACAAGTGAAAAGTTCCATGATGTTAATTCTGAGTTTGTTCAATCTGAATTTCACCTTGTACTACTTATTGATAATTCTATTTTTCATATTTCAAGTGTGAGAGGAATGTTGCATCATTAGTGGAGACCTCTTGATGATGTAGATATCGACTTTTCACAATTGAAGTATGATAAACACGATGTTTAGTCTCAACAAGTAGCACACTATGTTGTTTCTTTCCTACTATGAATTCTAGAGTTTATCAATTTGATTATGGGATTTTTGGGAAGACAACTTGCATATGGGATGATCATGGTCCTAATGAGTTACCTCGATTATTGATTATTCCTGATTATGAGGTTGAGTTTGAATGCTACAATGTGGAGATTTATTTTGTTGAGTATAAAGACAAATTTTCATTCTTGAGGATTGTTACCATTAGATTACTACTTGTTCATGCATTAATTAGACATACGGGGGTGGGACTCAATTTTCCCTTTCTGATCATGAGCCACTTTGAGTCTCTTTGTACATAATGTTGATTTGAATAAATGTTGCTTGCTCTACTTTTCTTTTGCTTCAATATGTTTTTGTTTTCTTTAGGATAGATAGCTTTAGTTTAGATTGCTTTGCCTAGCTTCTATTTTGGTTAGTTTAGGTTTTCTTTGGGTTTCAATTTGGTTTTTTCATTGCTTTGCCAACTTGGGTTTCTTTGTTTTCTAGCTGGGGAAGTGTCTTTCTTGCATAATAATTATTCATTATTTGGGGGTGTTCTAAGTATTTCATTGATGTACTTTAATCATGTGTCCTAAATGGATGGTCAAGATCTTTTTTTAGTTTCAAGTGGTCTAAATGTTTTATTTAAAGAATATGGGTCATTGGTTTTATTTGAACCAGAAATATTCCTGAAATCTTATATCTTTCATACATCTTAAGAATCATGAGGTTGTTGTTAAGCTTCTCATAAGGTCATGTTAGGTGAAAAATCCTATTTCTACTTCAGTGCCACTATAATTCTCAACCCTGAGTATGAACTTTAATGCTTGTAAGTTGAAGTAAAAGAGGTTAAAAGTATATCAAAAGAAAGAAAAAAAGTATTGAAAATCAAAAGCAATAATTCAACTTATTAGAAGGATCCAAATATCTCTATTGGGGCTATGGATGCTTGGCTCGTAGTAGAACTATTTTTGGAAGAATCACACTGATAACCTCATCAAGGCTATGGATGCCTGACTGGCAGCGAGGCTATATCCCTAGAGGTTTCTTTTGAAGTTAGAATCATTTAAATAGCCTAATTTGACTGAGCTAGGTTTCCACAATAGCTTAAGGAGGGAAATGAACTCACTTGCACACACTTGGATTTTCAGTTTATGGAAGGTTTGGTCTACCTTGGTTCTAATTCTTCGATCTTGCATTTTGGTCTATTTTTCTAATGTGGAGATCAAAACCATGGATTCCAGGTTCACGATTTATGTTCATTATCAAAATGCTCTAGAGCATTTTCCCAGCAAGAGTCACCAATCGTTGTGCATTTTTTGCACTCATGCCCCACCAAAGGCGAGGATCCTCCTTTTTTCTTTTACATCTCTACAACTTGGCTTGGTCAATTTTTTAGATTTTCTCTTCTTGAGAGGTTATTTTGGGATTAAGTTCAAACATGGTTTGATGAAGGAAATATTTTGAGGCTTTGGGGAAAATTCACCTATCTTGGATTTTGCAAATGGGGATTTTGAAGTGAATTCTCAATGTTATATGAATTTTTTTTTTGCACCCATGGATAGAGGGAAAAAATTAGGCTAGGTTGTTTTTTTAACTTTTCAAAAATTCCTTCTAGAAAAAATTTATGAATTTTAAGTGATTTTGACCTGGCTTGGATTTCGAAAAGTCCAAGCTACCTCAAATTTTCCATGAGGATTAAACCCCAAAAAATCCAAGCTACCTCGGATTCCCTGAAAACCAATTTTGAGATGAATTTTCAACATCATTTGTAAATTTCTTTTGCACTTGTGGATAGAGGATGAAAAATTAGGCTAGGTTCCTTTTTAAACTTTTCAAAAATGGTATGTGCAAGATCATGATGGGCCAAAAAGTGGCAATATGATGGGTATGTGGCTGATGACTTTTTTTAACCCAAAATTGATGAAACAAAAAGGGTTTTTAAAGGGGTTTCTCAATTTTCCACCAATATAAAGTATTCCCTACTTTTAATTTAATAAGTAATTATTATTCATTTTCTATTTGAATTACGACTAAAGTCATGATTGATAGGTTGATTGAAAAAAATCTATAACTTTCAAACAGTATCACATATTTTGAATCCAAAACATGTATCACATTTTATGCTTCACATACTATAGGATTACAAAAAGAAAAAATGAATTTCATAAAATTTTGACCAAGTTAAGGTGGTCAAACATACAAGTTTTTTATATTTTTTTAAAGTTGTAATAAAAAAATTTATAATTAATTATTTACTTGGAAACAAATTACAAAAAAATATGCATCACACTGCTATTTGAAATAATCTAGGGTATGAACTCTTCAGAGTGAAGTTGGGTGTCACTTGGCTAGTAGCTATGAATGTAGTTCCATCAGCTTTGCACAAATGTTTAAAATGTATTCATGAGGGTTCCATGCATGTTATTGATGATACCACTTATAGACCACCGATTGCACGTGGTAGTTATTCTTTAGATCAATTTTGGCCTACACCCATTGTTTCTCTCCTACCTAAAAGAGACCTCTTGTACCAGACTTATTAAAAGTACAAAAAAGGGCATTTAATGCCTAGAGTGAGGCATCCTCCATCACCTTATGTTGTTTCACATAGGGTATTCCTAAAATTTGATAGTGATGCCACAAAGGCCCATAAAAGAGAAGAGGAGAAGCCTTCTCAAGGTCCCTCTTCTTCCTCTTTCCTTACTCTAGCACCATCAAGTTCTATTCCATGTTTGTGAGGGAATCCTATGGTGCTCCCTTGGAAAAAGTCCAAACATCCTACATTCGAGCTTCCCATTCTGCCCACAAAACCTAGGCTCATTTGATATGGAAGAAGAAAAGTTCCCCATGGGGAATAATCTATGTCTTGGCCTTCATGGCCTCCCACTACCAAGGAACTAGATTCAACTCCCCATTTTGTTTCTCAACTTACTCGTCTTGCCCCCATTCATGAGCCTCTCCCTCTACTAGAAAGGGTTGTGATAGACACCCTTATAGCTGAGCAATATCCTTTAGTCCCTTCATAGCTCCCTATCTCTAGCTCAAAGAGTCATAGAAACTACCTTGTGCATGAATGTAAGTATCAGAAAAAATCTCTTATGGTTGAGCAAGCCACTTTGAAAAAGAAGAGGAGGTGATAGCCCCTATATCATGGCCTCTTTTTGTGTCCTCATCTCTCCTCCCCTCTAATTCTATGCAATCAAGTTCATTTTCACTTCTAGCTCCCATTATGAGTGTGAGTGTTCCTAAACCCTAAAATGTGTAGGTTTTCATCACTCCCTTAGCTAAGCCACCCTTGTTGATGTCCCTCTAGGACATACCACTATTCCCTAAACCTGTGGACATGTTGAATACCTCTATAGTTTCCACCATGGTTTCTCCTCATCCTCTCCCTACATTCCTCTCACCTCATCTATGGGGATTTTTCATCCCCTGACAAAGTAAAAGGTAGAGGTTGGCCCTTCCAGTAATAGAGGGCATAAGAGGATCACACCTTCTCAGAAAGGTGGTCCTACACTAGCTTGTTTTGTCCTAGTAACAGAACAAGTCCTAGCTTCCCCTAAGTTTGTCACCACTCCCAAATCACTCGGTGAGCCACGAGATGAATCTTAGATGCAATCTTCTCCATCCATTGAGGTATGACATGGAACTCCAATAAAGTGCATGTTTAACTCTTTGGATGAGGTTTCAGCCTTGTCAATGATCTTTAAAAAATTACTGACCATATCTCCACAAGAGCCTAGTGGAGAAGACCATGTAAGGCCTTCTTTCTTATCCCTTATGATGGGAAGGTCAAAATCTCCTCCACTTAATGTTCCACCACTCTAGGATCATCCCCCTTGCCCCTATAATGATCTAGATTTGGAAGAAGATGAATTCTTGGTCAATGAGTGTTAGGGGGAGGTCCCTTCTTTATCTTTATATTAGATGTGTGTGTGTGTTGTGATGTGTTCCCCCATGGTTGTGCTATGTGTTCTTGGATGACCCTTGTCACCCTTGTTGGTGCTTGGATATAGGAGTAATTTTGTGTTGTGAACCTTCTTCTATATATATCATCATTCTTCCATGTTTGTGTTTGCTTTTCAAAAAAATTGGGATGATGCAAAGTGTTGTTGGGAATTTAGGCTTACTTTCCATGTTGACCCATTATTTTATTCTTACTTTTTCTTCAGTGCACTCTTCTTGATCTTGTGGGGATTTATGATCTTTTTCCTTGCACCACGATTACATATTATTTACATAATCATGAGCATATTTGACCCTGTGAAACTAGATCCCCCTATGTCTTTTTTTTGTGATTTTTTTCTCTTTTTCTTTTTTCTTATCTTTCTCTCTTGTTTGCTTGAGTATTCCCTTGCATGTTTGGAAATTCCATTTCGATGATGCCTCAATTTTTAGAAAATGTATTCATTACCAAGGAATCTTTTCTTGAGAATCTTTGCAAACTTTTTCAAGAATCACATTCTCAACTTGGACCCTTAACGAAACATGTTTCCTTCATCATTTGTTCACAATGAAAGAACTTGAGAAGTTTCCTTCAAGTTGGGAGAAACCTTGAACTTCCCCTCATGAGGGGTAATTTTCTTCCTTTTGAATTCCTTGATGATGAATTGATTTGAGAAAACCATCTCTATTCACTTTAAAACAACACATCCCTTGAGTGGACCCCTTTGAGAGCCTTCTAACTTGATGATGGTTTTTGTGACTGTCTGCTTGCTTTATCTATAAATAAACATATCGATTTGTAGGTGCACCTGTGAAGCCACTTTCCAACTTTGTGGAGTCACCTTCTTTGGGTTTCCTCCATGTGAGAGTTTTTGAGGGATGACTCCTTACAGGTTTTTGGGCCTACGAGATGCTTACTTCTTTGGGTTTCCTCCATGTGAGAGATCTTGGGGGATTCCTCCTTGTGTGTCTGTGGCCTATGAGGCACTTCTTTGATTTTCCTCCATGTGAGAGATCTTGGGGGTGCCTCTTTGCAGGTCTATAGGCCTGTAATGCACTTTCTTCTCGAGGCTTCCTTCATGTGAGAAATCATGGGGGTTGCCTCCTTATAGATCTATGGGCTTGCAATACTCTTTCATCCTAATATATTTGTCTATTGTTGGTCTGAGGGCCTTCGGTGTACTTTATGCAGCTTCATAGTTTTGTGAGGCTATGGAGTCTTTTGTTTAGAACTCCTTAGGTAGAGTACTTATGGAGTCCTTTGCTTACCTTGTGCTTCCAAGTTTACCAAATCACAATCTAATTCCTCAATGGTTCAGGTATGCATATCTAACCCTACTAACTCATTGATCTACTTTACCAAAGCACTTGTCAGTACTCATGCTTGATAAAGTTGGGGGAAAATGTATAGGAGTGAATTTACACCCCTTACAAAAATTCCCCTTTCGCACACCCTCACCTTATAAAATCAAATCCAAAGGAAAAATTCCACATCACCCAACTACATTCCTACTTGGAATCTATCCTTTATGTCAGTGAAAGAATATTTGTCAAGGATGCACAAATGACATCAAAATTTTGCACGGTGCATTGTAATTGCTAACAGATTCTCGTATCTAAATTTGGCAAAGGCATTACACACCTGATTTGGGTCAATTTTTAATGTCCCTCTTCGACCAACTGACCCAAAAAATGGTAGGTTCTTCCCATCCAACCTTCAAAAACATCCATTCTCATCTCTTCACAAGATCTCTAAGCAATAGATTCACATTCTCTTAGAATTTTATCCACTTCACTTCACTCTCAAGCAACATTCCAACACTCTATTACAACATCTGAAGCTTCATCAACTCCACATTGCAAGTGTGGAGAAAGTCATAAAAGCATGGGATTGGAGTCTTGCAAGACCTCCCTTCATCATAGTTGTGACAAAGGTTACCTTTCCAAGTCCATATCTCATCCATTGGTTAGTGATATTTTGGGTGAAGGTGGCAACATATCACTCCTCTCCTTTGTGATTTTATAGGAGTAGCATAATATTGTTTATAGTGTTTGTTTTCTCTCTTCTTTCCTTTATTGCATATTTATACTTCATTTCTTTTTGGCTATCTGTGGAGGTGCAAACACCAAAATGAGTATCTGATTGAGGAAGACCCCTATACATCCCCCAAAAATTTTCCCTCTTTCTTGTCTGTAGGTGAATGCACTTGTGGACCTAGCTGGTGAACAAGTTCCTTTGTGAGATCATCTTCATCACCCTATTTCTTATTTACTTATTTTATCATTTTATTATCTATTATCTATACTTTCTCATTCTATTCTCTACCATCTAGATTAACTAGCTAGGATGATAGTATGTTTTTAGGCATTCTTTAGTGTAGTTCCTATTTTCTAGCTATATGGATGCTAGCACACCACACTATCACCCTAGAATTGTGTTTCCATCCTCGAACAAAGATTTATTTGAGGTGTAGTACAAATTTCAAAAGCCTACTTGCCTAGCCCAAACCTATGTTCAGGGTCTATAGAGTGATAGAAGTAAATCATAGTGCTCATCATTCTTGATCATTATCCCAATACATCCTTTAGAGTGAGGTAAGTTAGGGAAGCCCTCCACTTTCAACTCTTCATGACTTGGAGCCTTGACATGGTTAGTCCCCCTCTCTTAATTAAGTATAAGGTAAAGGGTAGAGGTTTGTGGGTTTAAGGAATTAAGGGTTTAAGGGTTGAGGGTATAGGGTTGATGGATTATGATCGAGGGTTTATTGTAGAGGGTAGAGGGTAGAAGGTAGAGGGTTGAGGGTTGAGGATTTAATGAATAGGTTAGAGCATTGATGGATTAAGGGTTTTGAGGATTGAGGGATTAATGCATTAAGGGTTTAAGGTATAGGGTTGAGGGATTATGGTTAAGGGTTTAATGTATAGGGTAGAGGATATGTGTAGGATCATCATGGAAAAGATAGGCCCTTAAGTGGTGAAAAGTTTAGAAACATTAGAGTTAGGCAAGTGGCAACTTGATGTAAACATTTGAATAAGTTATTTATGTTATTTAAAAAATATATAAGAATAGAATCTATAGAAAATTTAATGTAATTTATAAACTATTAGGTTTATTTAGAATAAAAAATATTAGGTTTATTTAAAATAAAAAATCTATTTGGTGAAAATTTTAAATTTCAATGCAATAGTATTTAAATTTCAGTGAAAAAATAAGTAGTGTTTGTCTACCACCCTAACCACAATAAAATGATAATATTTTATTATAATATTTTATATGTAAGTAGAGGAATCATGTCTCGATGTGATGCATTTTTTTTAAAAAAAATTCAAGTAAATAATTAATTATGAATTTTTTATTACAAATTTTAAAAAATATAAAAACTCATATGTCTAACCACCTTAACTTGGTCAAAACTTCATGAAATTCATTTTTTTTAATCCTATAGTATGTGAAGCATAGAATGTGACACATGTTTCAAATTAAAAATGTGATACCATTTGAAATCTATAGATGTTTTTCAATCAGCCTATCAATTAGGAATTTAGTTGTAATTCAAATAGAAAATGAATAATATTATTTATTAAATTCAAAGTAAAACATAATTTATATTGGTGGAAAGTTGAGAATATCCTTTAAAAACCCTTTTCATTTCATTAATTTTGGGTAAAAAAATTCGTTAGACCACATACCCATCATATCACCACTTTTTGGCCCATCATGATCCTGCACATACCCTAGAGGTTAATGGATTAAGGTTTAAGGGTTGAGGGTTGAGAGTTAAGGGTTGAGGGTTGAGGGTTGACGATTGAGGGATTAAGGGTTTAAGGTATAGGTTCAAGGATTAGGGTTAAGGGTTTAATGTATAGGTAGAGGGTCGAGGGATTAGGTTTTAAGCCTTTGCTGATTTAAGGGTTGACTATTGAGGGATTATGGTTGAGGGTTGAGGGTTTAGAGTTTAAGGTGTAGGGTTGAAGGATTAGGGTTGAGGGTATAATGTATAGGGTAGAGGTTATATAGTTGAGGGTTGAGGGTTTAATTTTTGAGGGTTTAAGGGTTGAGGGTTGAGGGATTAAGGGTTCAAGGTATAGGTTCTAAGGATTAGGTTTGAAGGTTTAATGTATAGGGTATAGGTTTTAGGGTTTGAGGGTTAAGGGTTGAGGGTTGAGGGATGGAGGGATTAAGGGTTTATGGTTTAAGGGATAGTGTTTAGGGTTTAAGGGTTGAGGGATGAGGGATCAAGTTTTAAGGTTTTAGGGTTTAAGGGTTAACGGTTAAGGGTTTAAGGGTTGAGGGTTGAGGGGTTAAGGGTTTAAGTTATACAGTAGAGGTATTAATGTATAGGTTTGAGGGATAAGGTTTGAGGGTTTAATGTATAAGATATAGGGCTAGGATTATAGGGTTAATGATCTATGGTTTAAGGGTTTAAGGGTTGAGGGTTGAGGAATGGAGGAATTAAGTGTTGGGGGTTGAAGATTAAAGGTATAGGATTGATGGTTTGAGTGTTTAGGGTTAAGGGTTTGAGGGTTGAGGGTTGAGAATTGATGATTTAATGTATGGGGTAGAGGGTTGATAAATAGAGGGTTTAAGGTATAGGGTTGAGGGATTATGGTTAAGGGTTTAATAGATAGAATAGAGGGTTGAGGGTTGAGGGTCGGTGACTAAGGGATTAAGGGTTTAAGGTTTGAGGGTCTAAGGTTTGAGGGTTAATGTTTGATGGATTAAGTGTTTAAGGGATTAAGGGTTGAGGGTTTGATGGTTGAGGTATTAATATATTAAGGGTTTAAGGTATAGGGTTGAGGGATTATGGTTAAGGGTTTAATGTACAGGTTTGAGGGTTGAGGGTTTAATGTCTAGGGTAGAGCGTTAATGGATTAAGGGTTTAAGGTTTGAGGGTTTAAGGGTTGAGGGATTAATGTACAATGGTTTAAGGTAAAGGTTTGAGTGATTATGGTTGAGGGTATAATGTATAGGATATAGGGTTGAGATTTTAGGGTCTAAGGGTTGATGGATGGGGGATTAGGGTTGTGAGTTTAGAGTTTAAGATTTGAGGGTTGAGGGTTTAAGGGTTGAGGGATTAGGGGTTAAGGGTTTAAGATTTAAGTGATTATGGTTGAGGTATTAGGGTTGAGGGTATAATGTATAAGGTACAAGGTTTCCAATTGAGGGTTGAATATTGAGAGATTAAGGGTTTAAGGTTTGAGGAATTAAGGGTTGAGGGTTATGGGATTAATGGTTTAAGGTATAGGGTCAAGGGATTAGGGTTGATGGTTTAATTTATAGGGTATAGGGTTAAGGTTTGAGGGTATAGGGTTTAAGGGTTTAGATTTTAAGGGTTGAGAGTTGATGGCTTAAGGGATAAGGTTTTAAGGGTTTAGGTTTTAAGGGTTGAGGGTAGAGGGTTGAGGATTCAATGTATAGGGTAGAGGGACAAGGTTTGAAGGTTGAGGGTTGAGGGTATTGTTGTCTGGTCTTACAACCTTCCCCAAGAATGTAAGACTTGGGGACCCCAAATGAAAACTAACACTTATGGTAGATGTTGGTTATTGAAAAGATCACCAAAATTGAAGAAGAAAGAGAAATATTTAATAAAAGAGTACTTTGTAATGTAGTGTTCTTGGTACCAGATATGGGGAGCTGGGAAAGTTAGAAAGGAAAAAGGTAATGCAAGTAGTGAATAAAGTGTTCCATCTGATAGCTAAGGTCTGGTAAAGATGGATGCTCTAGTAAAACCAATGTCCAAGGAAATTAAAGGGTAAAGCTGAATACTAGGTACCAGGTTCTAGGTAACAATGTGAATCAAAAATTTAAAATCTTAAGGTTATCCAAGAAGACTAATAGTTTAGTAACCCAGTATGTATAAAGGATAACTACATAGGGATTTGTGATATTGTAGAAAGCATATTATTTATGAGAAATTTATATGATAATGACTTAATGATGGTTTTATTTACATTAGATTTTTATGTAATTTTTTTTTAAGGGATTTAATAGATGGAATTTGTGATTGCAAGAGAAACATATTATGATGCAGAGTTTGGGTATGGATGATTAGGAAAACTAGAGTTGCAAGCATATCTGATGGTGTTACTAGGCTCAACAATACACTTTAGAAGCTCATGCTAGGATAGTGTTCATTGCAAAGGGACACTAGATATTGAAAAATTGGGACTCTGGAATTTAAGCATGCAACGAAGTGTATCCATTTGAGGGATTGATCATCCCTAGAATGTTCAAAAAAACATTGAATCTGAATGTAGGAAAGGAAATTCCACTTGATCATTCTAAATTTATCAAAGTATCCTACATTTTATTTGAGCGGATTTATTTGGTTCCAAGAAGGAACCCTAATAATAGGATGAAAACCTGAAAGACTTCAACATGTAGATGGAGGTTGACCTTCATTGAATTCATTTGTAATTCTCTTAAAAGTCACCAAATTCCACGTGCCTTCATGTGATTCATCCCCTAGATCTCCTCTCATGTATTTATCTTATCCTACTTGTCTCTTACTTCTATAAAAGGCCAAATGATATTTCTTTTTATGGAAAGTTCAGAATTTGTGGATGTCGAAAGAGCCAAAAATTCTTTAAGTTTTGTTTTTTTCCCCTATTTTTTGAATCATTTCAAACTAAAAAATTGAATGCACATAGAATTTAATCAATATTGAAGCCAATTTGATAGTTACTAATCTCATGAATTTTTGTAGTTGGTTTTGTTAGTTCAGCTAAACAAGACTATATGTTGTCTTGTTTAAGGGTGCATACATAACCTACTCGGTGTCCAAACTAAAACCCCCTTCTTGAAAAGTTTGTACCACTTAGTATGTAGTTGTGAAGCAATGTGGTGAAGTATAAATTGGTTTTCTTTGTTTTGATTAACTCTTGGGGCATGCATGGAGAATAACTAGGATAAATTTTATTTTTTAGTATGTTTATGATTTATTTTAGATTAGATGTTTAAATTCTTGAAACTATTTCAAAAAATAGATGAATGAATGGAAATTTATTGAGAATATTTCATTTCTTATAAAATTGTTGAATGCTTAAAGCTAAATCTAATTAAGTAATAGAAAAAATTGTTTGATGTTCATTTAATATTATTACAAATCTTTAGATTCCATGAGATTATTTTATGATTGAATTGGAAATCCTATATATGATGCTTATAATTCTTAATGAATCTAGAGATGATCTTAATGAAATTGGAGACAACCTAAGACCCCTTGATATTAATAGCAATATCACATCATACCCTAGAGTGAACCTAGGGGTATGTGGAGGATCATGATGGGCCAAAAAAGTGGCGATATGATGGATACATGTAGGGTATGTGGCTAATAACTTTTTTTTACCAAAAATTGATGAAATGAAAAGGATTTTTAAAGAAAATTCCCAGCTTTCCACCAATATAAATTATGATTTACTTTGAATTTAATAAATAATTATTATTTATTTTCTATTTGAATTATGACTAAAGTCCTGATTGATAGGTTGATTGAAAAACACCTATAGCTTTCAAACGGTATCATACATTTTAAATCTGAAACATGTGTCACCTTCTATGCTTTGCATACTATAGGATAAAAAAAAAATTCACAAAGTTTTGACCAAGTTAAGGTGGTCAAACATATGAGTTTTATATTTTTAAAAAGTTGTAATAATTTTTTTTTAATTAATTATTTACTTGAAAAAAAATTACAAAAAAATATGCATCACATTAGGACATAAGTCCTCTACTTATATAAAAAATATTATAAAAAAATATTATAATTTGAATGTGGTTAGGGTGGTCAGATAGACACCTACTTATTTTTTCCTTGAAATTGAAGTACTACTACATTGAAATTTTAAATTTTCACCAAATAAATTTTTCTTTTTTTTTAAATAAACCTAGTATTTTAGAAACTACATTCAATTTAATACAAATTCTACTCTTACATATTTTTGAAATAATTTAGATAACTTATTCAAATTTTTACGTCAAGTTGCCTACCTCAGATTTTTCTAATTTTTTTTCCACTTAAGGGCCTATTTTTTCCATGATAATGCTACACATACCCGTCAAGACCTTACGACCAGAGACTTGGGATTGAACTAAGTCAACCTTTTCCTATAACGCAAACACCTTGAAGGTTCCCCTAGTTCAGTCTTTCAAGAAGATAGGTTCTTCACAATTTTCATATGAGGATTTTATCTACACTGTTGCTATGAGTAATATCATCATCAATAGGAACTAGCGCTAGAAGGAGGTCTCTCTCTACAAGTTTCACCTTTCCATTTTATTTATCTTCATGTGTTGTTTTGGAATCTATATTGGTTCTAGGTTAAAAGAGAACAGGTAAGGTGAAATTCTATTGCAAGCCAGTGTTTCAAAATGGAAGTTGAATTTTTTTTGGAAAATTCTCAATCAAATATTACATCCTTTGAGTTTATTCACCTTTAGTAGAGTCACTATGTGTAGAATTCATGATAGAACTAATCATGGTGAGCTTTATTGTGAATCTTTTTTTGACTAGGGTAAGTTTGGCTATGTATAAGGTGATTTCATTAATAGAACAAGTTTTAACTGCTAGAAGGAAGGATTGTTAATGAGAAAAGAGTGTAACCCTAGTAGAATTGAAATTGTTAGATAATTAATTTATATATCAAAATGGTTTGACAACTATAATTATTATAAATAAACTCTTGAAGTTTTCTAGAAAGACAAGTGGGAATGTCAAGACATAGAAGCATTGCATCAGATACAAGGAAACAACATCGGAGAGTCATCATTCTATTTATACATGGAAAATGCAAGTGAGGAGGAGTAGGAAAATAAAGCGTGAGACGTGTGTTTTCCATTCCAAATATAGAGTATCAAGATTTTAATTTTTCTCTTTGATAACAATATAAATTGTGATATTGCATGGTCTAACAAAGCTCAAAGAGAAGATAGGATTGAAGACATGAAATTTTTCATAGGACAAGAAAGTTGAGAAATGGACACAACCGTTCATGGAATTAAACAAAGTAAATAAATCAACCATGAACGAGGGCTAAAAGAAAGTGGAGCATTTCCACATTAGACAAAGTGTGTGCAATCGACCTTTAATGAGGTTTTTCTCATACTTATGAGCCAAGTCATTGGTAAGTACACCTTTGAATTTATGTTTATTAAATGCAAAAAATTTAAAAGAATTCATTGCTATAGTAGGAAATTTCAGATTTATTTGAATGAATTTAAAGATAAGCTTGTTGTAATTCATAGCAAAACAACAATGGAAATAGTCACTAAAATTAGAATAAATTGTTTTATTAGGGTTAGACATTTGTTAGAATAGGATTTTGGTTAGTTAGGGTTAGTTTTAATTTTTAGGGTTTTTTTTTTCTTTCTTTCTTTTCTATTCATCCCTTTGCATTAGAAAATTTTGCTTAAATTATCATACACATGAGATATAAATCAAACATTTATAACATTATGCTATGAAATGTAAAATGATAAAACCATACACAGTAAATGCACACTTTAAAAATGCATGAAAAAACTATATATATGTATATATATACATATATATGTGTGTGTATCACATATATACATAAAAGTATCACAATTCTTGTTGTAAAAGAGTAAAAAGATCCAAAAAAGAAAAAAAAAGAAAAAAGCGGGAGCTAAGTTGTAGATAGGAGTAGTCACTCAACTAATTTGGGATGCCTTATCCATAAGGGATAAATAACCTATGTAAGAAATTTCCTACTAAACTTCAAAGTTAGGAATATGGAGGTCAATAAGAAAAGGATTGAGTGGAAGCACTTCCCCGTGTTCCAAAAACTGAGGAATATCATCCATGGAAGGGATTTCGATGGTCAGGTGTGCAACAAACATAATAGTGACCAGATTCCCTAAGTATTTAGGCCACACTATCCACCGCACAACTGAGCAAATGTCTTCAACAAAGAGCCTAGTATCCAGGAGTGATGCTAGAAAGCGAGAAGCCAAGTCAAAATAGAATCGATAGTAACGAATGGATTCCACATACTTTTCCCCAAGGACTAGGCAAAAGTTTGGTACAATGAAACTAGTAGTCCTAATGAAGAAAACCTTTTCAAGATCCTTTGAGTCATGATACGACCCAAGAAGTCATTCTGGCCTTGAGAGCAGGTCAGGAAAAATTGGAGTACCCATCACCTAGAGGCAAGCAAGCACAAGCAAAGCAAGAAAATGCAAAATAATAAGAAAGCTAAGAAAAAGTGTGAAAATTTTGAGAGAAGTGTAGAATTTATAGAAATCCATGAGGAAGTTGAAGTACATAGTTTCCTCAAGTGAATTATTTGAAACCGTAAGCAAGGTGATAACTAGATGAATTTATCCAAAGTTTAATGTTAAATCAAATTATTATTTTTACACACAATTGGTGACAATTTGCTTCAAATTCAGCTAGTACAAAGATTATGAATCAAGCAAGTTAAAGATTTTAAAATTAATCATGGTCATTATATTGTGTTTTATTAAGTCATATTAATCATGAAGGTGCTTATGTGTGTGAAGAAGAAAAGAAAATTAAGTCAGTAAGGTGGCACACATCATCACCTAGGAAATTTGAAATAAGTGATACATGAACATTGAGGTGTGCAAATTTAATGTACAATAATGTGAATGTGTTTTAGTGTTATCATGATAGTTTTGATCCATTAATGTGGTGCAGTGCTTTCAAATTAAAAGTGTCATCCAAGTATTTAGTAGTTATCATAAAATTTGATCATAATGGTGGTAACTAATGGTTCTAAATTTAGATTTAAATTTCGTGACTATATTGTTTGCTACTAAATTTTAATTTATACATATTTTTTAACATATAGCAAGTTGAAGTTAGTTAGGATTTGGCATAAGAATGGTAAATTTTAGTCGAGAATACACACGAATAGCGAATTATTAAATGAGCTTTTGGGAAGTAGTGAATTGATGAAGGAATCTGCATTGAATGAAAAATCAAAAGGTAACCTTCACTACCACTATAATTCCCAACCTAATACTAGGATTCATTGCTTGCAAGTTGAAAATGAGATATCATTGAAATATTTTAAAAATAATAATAATAATAATAAACTCTTTAAGCTATCGAAATATCTCTACCAGAGCTATAGATGCTTGGCTGGCAGTAGACCTATGTTTGGGGGAATTACAGAGATAAACTTGATGAGGCTATGGATGATTGAATCATAGCAAGGCTCTATCCCTAGTTGGATTTGGAGGATTACCAAATTATGTAGTTCAATGTCAATGACCTAATTCTTTTTACTGAGTCCCAAAAACTAGAATTAATCAAAGCACACACAAAAATTTCAAGAGAAGTTTTAGTATTTTTATGTCAAAATCTAGGTAAAGGTAAAAAGTTATTATTTTAAAATATGCATAAATTATAATTTACAACTGGTGGTTTAATCTCAATTTTTTAAAAAATTTGGTTTATTGGTTGCAAGTTGTTGTGTGGTCTCACAACATGCCCCAAGACTGTAAGACTTGGGGACACCAAGTGAAAACTACCACTTATGGAAGATGTTAGAAAGGAAAAAGGTAATGCAAGTGATGAACAAAGTGTTTTGGTCCAATAGTTGAGGTTTGGTAAAGATGGAAGTTCTGGTAAAACTGAAGTTTAGGGAAATTCATGGGTAAAGCTAAATACTGGGTACTGGGTAATGATGTGAATCAAAATTTTAAAATCTTAAGGTTATCCAAGAAGTCCAATAGTTTAGTAACTCAGTACATATAAAGGATAACTATGTAGGGATTTTTGATATGCTAGAAAGTGCATTATATATGATAATCACTTAATGATGGTTTTATTTACATGAGATTTTTATATAAATATTTTGTTTAAGGGATTTAATAGATGAAATTTATGATTTCAGGAGAATATATTATGATGCAGAGTTTGAGTATGGATGGTCAGGAAAACTAAATTTGTAGGTAGATTTGATGGTGTTACCAGGTTCAAAAATACACTTTAGAAGCTCATGCTAGAATAGAGTTCATTGAAAAGGGACACTAGATATCGAGAAATTGGGACTCTGGAATTTAAGCATGTAGTGAAGTAGTGTATCCATTTCAAGTATTGCTCATTCCTAGAATGTTCAAATCAAGATTGAACTTGAATATACGAAAGGAAATTCCACCTGATCATTTTGAATATATGGGATTTTCTTGCATTCTATTTGAGCAAATTTATTTGGTTCCAAGAAGGAACCTAGATAATAAGAAGATGAAAATATGAAGGACTTCAAAGTGTTGATAGAGGTTGACCTTCATTGACTTCATTCACAATTCTCTTACCAATCACAATATTCCATGTTCCTTGATGTGATTCATCCCCTAGATTTCCTCTAATATATTTGTCTTATCTTACTTGTGTCTTACTTCTATAAAAGGATATGGGATATTTCTTCTTAAGAAAAGTCAAGATTACACTTTAGAAGCTCATGCTAGGATAGAGTTCATTGAAAAGGGACACTAGATATCGAGAAATTGGGACTTTGGAATTTAAGCATGTAGTGAAGTAGTGTATCCATTTCAAGTATTGATCATTCCTAGAATGTTCAAATCAAGATTGAACTTGAATATACGAAAGGAAATTCCATCTGATCATTTTGAATATATGGGATTTTCTTGCATTCTATTTGAGCAAATTTATTTGGTTCCAAGAAGGAACCTAGATAATAAGAAGATGAAAATATGAAGGACTTCAAAGTGTTGATAGAGGTTGACCTTCATTGACTTCATTCACAATTCTCTTACCAGTCACAATATTCCATGTTCCTTGATGTGATTCATCCCCTAGATTTCCTCTAATATATTTGTCTTATCTTACTCGTGTCTTACTTCTATAAAAGGATATGGGATATTTCTTCTTAAGAAAAGTTTACAATTTTTGGATGTCAGAAGAGCCAAAAATTCTTTATGTTTTGTTCATTTGTCCTATTTTTTGAATCATTCCAAACTAAAAACTTGTATGAACATAGAATTTAATCAATATCAAAGCGAATTTGATAGCTACCTATCTCATGATTTTTTGTAGCCAGTTTTGTTAGTTTATCCAAAAAAAGATTATATGTTGTGTCATTTAAGGGTGCATACAAAACCTACTTGGCGTCCAAACTAAAACTCCCTTCTTTAAAATATCACACCATTTTGTGTGTTGCTGTGAAGCAATTTGGTGAAGTATAAAGCGATTTGATTTGATTTGATTAACTCTTGGGGCATGTGTGGAGAATAGCTAGGAGAAATTTTACATTTTAGTATTTTTATGTTTTATTTTAGATTAGATGTTTAAATTCATGAAAATGTTTCAAAAAATAGATGAATGAATGAAAATTTAGTGAAAATATTTCGTTTCTTACAAAATTGTCGAATGCTTAAAGCTGAACCTACTTAAGTGATAACAAAAATTGTTTGATGTTTATGAAATATTATTGCAAATCTTTTTATTTCATGATATTATTTTATTATTAAAATACAAATCATGTATCTAATGCTTATAATTCTTAATGAAACTATAGATTCTCTTAATTAAATTAGAGATGACCCGATATCCCTTGTGATTAACAACAATATCACATCATACCCTTGAGTGAACCTAGTATAGTCAAGACCTAACTACTAAAGACTTGGGATTGAATTGAGTCAACCTTTTCCTATAACATAGACACCATGAAGGTTTCCTTGGTTAATTCTTTCAAGAAGATAGGTTCTCCATAGTTTTCCTATGAGGATTGTATCTACACTTTTGGTTAAGTCTTTCAAGAAGATAGGTTTTTTGAGGATTTCTTGTGATGATTTTATCTGTACTTTTTCTATGAGTAACATCATCATCAATAGGTATAGGGTTTAAGGTTTTAGGTTTTCAGGGTTGAGGACTTAAGGGTTGAGTGTTGAGGGATTAAGGTTTAAGGGTTGATGGTTGAAAGGTTGAGGGTTTGAGGGATTAGGGTTTAGGGTTTAAGTGTTTATGGTTTGAGGGTTGAAGGATGAGGGATTAGGGTTTAATGGTTTAGTTTTTAAGAATTTAGGGGTTGAGAGTTGAGGGTTTGAAGGTTGAGGGTTGAGGGTTGAGGATTGATGGATTAAGGGTTTAATAGTTGAGGGTCTAAGGGTTGAGGATCAAGGTTTGAGTGTTTAATGTATAGGATAGAGGGTTAATAGACTAAGGGTTCAAGGGTTGAGTGTTTAAGGGTTGAGGGATTAATTTATTAATTTTTTCATGATTAGGGGTTGAGGGATTAGGGTTGAGGGTTGGGGGATTAGGGGTTGAGGATTTAGGGTTTAAGGAATTAGAGGTTCAAGTTTAAGGGTGAGGGATTAGGGATTAGAGTTGAGGATTGATGGTTTAAGGGTTTAGGGTTAAGGGATTAGGGTTAGGGGTTGAGGGTTGAGGTTCTGGGATTAAGGGTTTATGGGTTTAAGGGATTAGGGAAAGGGTTTAAGCTCTAAGGGTCAAGGGTTTAGGATAAGGTTTATGGTTGAGGGTTTAGAATAGGGTTTAGGGTTGAGGGTTAATGGACTAGAGTTTAAGGGTTGAGGGTTTAAGTGTTTAGGGTTTAGGAAATTATGGTGAAACTTCATATCACACACAAAATAAGACATACATAGCATTTACAAGATACGAAAATTGGTTAAAGAAAGGACTCATTGATGTACCTCAACCAAACCACTTATTGAGCATGCCAAAAACTTATAACATGAGTGCATTATAATGCGAGCATTTTTTTTCCTCTAAAAGGGTAAAAAAATAGGACACCTATGATCCAAGCCCACATGATCAATTATTCTCCTACTTGTTGTGTGGTCTCGCAACACACCCCAAGACTAAAAAGACTTGGGGACTCAAGTTAAAAAATATATAACTTTTATAGTAAGAGTAGCAAATTGAAAGATCACCAATAACCCTATTTGAACTATTGGAAAGGCCTCAAAGTCAAAATGTTGCTAGGTTTATTAATGTACTTTAAAAGCTCTTGGTAGAGTAGAGTTTATTATAAAGATGTGCCAGATACTAGAATCTAGGGATGTTGGAGTTCAAGTATGCAGTAAGGAAGTGTACTTGTTCTGGGAGTGATTTATTCCTAGAAAGTTCAAATCGAGGAACCTAAAATATAGGAATAATACTTCCACCTGATCACTCTATTATCACAGGAAATTCCTATATTTTATTTGAGTAGATTTGTTTAGTTCATGGAAGAAACTTGATGATTAAAGATTAACACCCAAAGAGCTTCAATATGTAATTGGAGTTGACCTCCATTAACTTCGATTACAATTATCCTATTGGTCATTACATTCCACATGCCTTGATGATATTGGTCCATTGGATTTTCTCTCATGTATTTTTCTTATCGTATTTGAGCCTTATGTTCTATATAAGGCCAGAGGATCCCCCTTTTTATTTTAAGTTCAAAATTTATGGATGTAGGAGGAGCATAAAATTTTAAGTCTTGTTCTTTTTTCCTATTTTCAAAACCATTTTGGTGTAAAACTTTGTATGCACATAGACATTCATTAATATCAGAGTTTATTAGATAGCTACCTATCTCAGTATCTTTTGTAGCTAGTTTTGTTAGTTCAGTCAAACAAGACAGTATGCTTCACCGTTTGAGGGTGCATATAGAACCTACTCAATGTCTAGAAATGAAACACCTCTCTTTAAAAGCTTGGACCATTTTTCATGTAGTTGTGAAGCAATCTGGTAAAGTATAAACCTATTTGCTTTGTTTTAATTGATTCTTTGGGGCATCCATGGATAATAACTGGGAGAAAATTTTAATTTTCAGTATTCTCCATGGAGAATAGCAAATTACCCTTCCAAGAGTAAATAAATTTCTACTTACAAGTGTAGAATTCATTATACAATTAGCCATGTTGAACTTGAGTGGGAAATTTTTTTAACTAGGGTAAGTTTGGCCATAAGTAAAATAATTATGTTAGCTAGCAAAGGAAGTTTTAATTGCTAAAAGAAAGGAATTGTTAATGAGAAAAATGTTTTTCCCTAGTGGAATTAGAAATATTAAAAAAATAATAGATACATCAAAACAGTTGGAAAATTGTGATTATTATAAAGAAAATCTTAATGTTTTGTAGGGAAATAGGTGAGAATGTTGAGATTCAAATATATTTAATCACAAAAAAAAAATGAAACTGATGAATCATCATTCCCCTCATACTTGGAAAATGTAGATAATGAGGAGTGGGAAAATCGAGCAGGAAACACGTGTATTTTTCTGCAAGTTGAAAATTCACAAGCTATAAAAAGTTTTCTTGATTTTATACAAGATACAAAATATCAAATTTTTACTTTTTCTCTCTCTAATAGCAATATAAATAGTGATATATCTTGGTCTAATGAAACACAAAGTGAATACAGGGTTGAAGACATGAATATTTTTAGAGGAGGAAGTAGAGAAATAGACACAATCATTCATGGAAATGGACCAGGGCTGGAAGAAGGTAGAGTATAGTCGCATCAAACAAAATGTGTGCAGTCAATCTCTAATGAATTTTTTTCATACATATGAGCCAAATAATTGGTAATTCTACTTTTGAATTTATGTTCTTTAAACATAGAAAATTTAAGATAATTCATTATTATAGTAGAACATTAAAATTTTTAATAAATGAATTTAAAGATAAACCTATTGTAATTCATACAAAAATTACAAAGAAATAGTTGCAAAAATTGAAATAAATTTCTTTATTAGAGTTAATCTTTTGTTATGTTAGAGTTAGGGTAGTTAGGGTTAGTTTTCTTTTTTTTAGGGTTTTTGTTCATTTTGTTTTCTTTCTTCATTTTTTGTTCTTTTCTTTTTGTCTTGCCTATGCATTAGCAAATTCTACTTAAACCTATCTTACACATGAGAGTTAATTTAAACATTTGGAAAATTAAACTATGAAAAGTGAAATAATAAAACCATGCACAATAAAACATGCTTTAAAATGTACCAAAAAGATATATATATATATACATACATATACATACATGCACATATCACGTATATATAAGAGATATTGAAAATCCTTGTTTTAAAAGATTAAAAAGTCAAAAAGAGTGAGAAAAGCTGTAGATGGTAGTAGTTATTCAGTTGATGTGGGACACCTCTTCTATTAGAGCTAAATACCCTATATAGGTGATTTTATGATGAATTTCAAAGTCTTGTATATGGAGATTAGTAAGAAAAGGTCAAAGTGGAACCACTTCCCCATGTTCCAGGAACTAAGGAATATCATCCATGGAGGGAATCCCAATGGTCAGATGTGCAATAAATAAATTGGTATTCAGATTCTCCAGGAATTTAGGTTTCACTATCAAGTTGGAAACACACGAACATCTTCAATAGGTAGCCTTATATCTTGAAGAGACACTACAATGTGAGAAGCTATGTCAGAATACAAAGAAAGTAGCAACTAGATTCAACATAGTTTTCCCCAAGGACTAAGCAAAAATTTGGAATAGTGAAACTAGAATTCCTAATGAAGAAAACCTTTTCAAGCCTTTTTGGTGTGATACTCCCTAAGAAAACATTTTTTTGATGAGAAAAACTTAATAAAATTGGACTATCCATGGCTAAGAAGAAAATGAAAATGCATAGAGAAAAATTACAATAAGTAAAATAGAAAGCTAAAAAGAAAAAGTGTGAAGAATTTGAGAAGAAATACAAAATTTATAGAGAGATGTAAGAAAGTTGTGGTACATAGTTTCCTTGAGTGATTTTTTTTTTTGGAAAATGTAAGCAAGGTGGCTGCTAGATAATTATCTTCAAAGCTAAAAGTTAAATAAAATTAATTCTTTGCACATATCTAGTGATAAATTGCTTCAAAGTTGAGTGGTACAAAGATTGTGAATCAAGCAAGTTGAAGATTTTGAAATTAATAGTGGTCATTTCATTTTCTTAAGAGCCATGTTAATTATGGAGGTGTTTATGTGTGTGGAATATAAAGGGAAATGAAGTAGGCAAGGTAGTACCTATCATCACCTAAGTAAGTTGAGAATATAATACATGCGGAATAAGGAATGCAAATTTAATGCAAAGTAATGTGATCATGTTTCAAGATAATCATGACATTTTTGAACCATTAATGAGGTGTAGCACCATCAAATCAAAATTGCTAGTAGAAATTTTAGCAGTTTCCATAAAATTTAATCAAAAGGGTGGTAATTAATGTTTCTAAAATTAGATTTAAATTTGGTGATTAAGTTTTCTATTGCTAAATTTTAATTTATGCATATTTTTTAACATATAGTGTGTTACAGTTAGCTGATATTTGGCATAAACAAGTGAGATTTAGCTAGAAACACACACTTACAGGAAATCATTAAATGAATTTTTGGGAAGTAGTGAATTGATGAAGGGATTTGGATTGAATGAAAAATAAAAAAACTAACCTTCTCTACCACTATAATTCCCAACCTAATAGGGGTGCTTCATTGCTTGCAAGTTGATAAAAGAGTTGTCATTGAAATATCAAGAGAGAAAAATGAGCTACCATTGCTATATCTTAAAAAAAAAAAAGATATCAACTCTTTAGGCTATCCAAATAAATCTATTGGGGCTATAGACGCCTAACCGGTAGTAGAGCTATGTTTGGGGGAATTATGGAGATAACCTTGTTTGGGCTATGGATGATTGACTAGAAGCAAGGCTCTATCCCTAGTTGGAATTGGAGGATTACTATATTATGTAGTTCATTGTTAATGTATTGATTCTTTTAAATAAGTTCCAAAAACAAGAATTAATCAAGGAACACACAAATGATTTTGGAGGATTTTAAACTTCTAATCTCATAATCTAGGTAAAGGTAAAAGCTATTGTTTTAAAATATGTATAAATTTTAATTTACAATTGGTGATTTAATTTCAAATTTGGTTTTATTGGTTGCAAGTTGTTGTGTGATCTCACCACACACCTCAGGACTTAAAAGACATGGGGACCAAAGTTAAAAAATATATCTCTTATGGAAAGAGCTAGAAAATTGAAAGATCACTAGGCGTGAAGAGCAAAGATAAATCTTTCATAATAAAGTACTTTGTATGGTAAGTGTTTTAAGCATTGGGTACAGAGTACCAAAAAAATGCAAAAAGGAAAAAGGTAACATGAGTTTGAATGGAAGGATCTGGTCAAATATGATGAAGTTCAATATGATGGAGTCCATTATAATAGAGTTCTAGTTTAACTAAGGTCCGAGAAAGTTAGTGAGTAAAGTTGAATACTGAGTATTAGGTATCGGGCTGTAATGTGAAGTGAAAATGTTAAAATTTTAAGATTATCTAATGATTTAGGTAATTTGGTATATATGCGAGGATTTATGATATGTTAGAAAGTGTATTAATTATGAGATTTTGTATTAACATTTGAATAATGACTTTATTTACATGAGATGTTATGAATGTTTTCTTTCTTTTAAAGGGATTTAATGTGTGAAATTTGTGATTGTAGGAAATATGGATTGTGATGCAAAGATCAAGTATGGACGGTTAGGAAAATTATATTTGTGAACAAATCTGATGATGTTGTCAGGCTTAGTAATGCACTTTAAAAGGTCGTATCTGAGTAGAGTTCATTGTAAAGATGTGCCAAATATCGGAATCTCGAGATGTTGGAGTTCAAGCATGTAGTAAGGAAGTGTACTTGTTCTCGAAGTGATTCATTCCTAGAATGTTCAAATCAAGGAACCTGAAATATAGGAATAATACTTCCACCTGATCACTCTATTATCACATGAAGTTCCTATATTTTGTTTGAGCAAATTTTTTTGGATCAAGGAAGAACCTTGATGATTAATGATCAACACCTAAAGAGCTTCAATGTGTAATTGGAGTTAACCTCTAGTGACTTCAGTTACAATTCTCCTATTGGTCACTACATTCCACATGCCTTGATGAGATTGTTCCCTTGGATTTCCTCTCATGTATTTGTCTTATCCTATTTGAGACTTGCATTCTATAAAAGGCCAGAGGATCCCCCTTTTTTATTTTAAATTTTGAATTTGTGGATGTCAGAGGAGCATAAAATTTTAAGTTTTTTTATTTTTTCCTATTTTTTGAACCATTCTAGTGCAAAACTTTGGATGCACGTAGACATTGATTAATATTAGAGCTTATTAGATAGCTACCTATCTCAGTATATTGCGTAGCTGGTTTTGTTAGTTCATTCGAACAAGACTGTATGAAACATCATTTAAGGGTGCATACAAAACCTACCTAGTGTCCATAAATGAAACCCCTCTCTTTAAAAGCTTGCACCATTTTATATGTAGTGTAACAATTTGGTGAAGTATAAAGCGGTTTGCTCTATTTTAATTGATTCTTTGGAGCATCCATGGAGAATAACTGAAATAAACTTTTAATTTTTAGTATTTTTATGCTTTATTTTATAGTAGATGTTTAAATTTTTGACAATGTTCCAAAATTTTAATGAATGGATGAAATTTTATTGAAAATATTTTGTTTTCCATGAAATTGTTGAACGCTTAATGGTAAATCTACTTAAGTGATAGAAAATAATTTGTAATGTTCATGAAAAATTATAGTAAATCTTTTGATTTCATGATTTTTGAATTTATTATCCGATTAAAAATCCAATGCCTAAAATATTTAATTCAAAATATTGCCCCCTTTGAGATTAACAACAAATATGTACGCAAGAGCAACCCTAGTGCAATCATGACTTGGTTGTCAGAGAATTGGGATTGAACTAAAGCTAATATTTTCCTGTTAAAGCATAATTCCCCTTTAGGTTGTCTTTGTTCAATATATTTCAAGAAGGATAGGCTCTTTGTGGTCTTGTCTATGAAGAATTTATTTTCCTTGTTTGCCACGAGTAAATAAATATAACAAGCAACCTACATATCATAAGAAATAGATTTGATAAATAGAGCCAAAATTTGACATGATATTGCAAACCATAAAAAAACCTACTAATGACTCTTATCGTATTAGAAAAAATGTTTCATACATGGGGTTATCCTACATCAAAATGAAAGCATGCAATGAGTGTTCAACCAATCCCCTAGACATTTTGGCCCAATGTCAACAACATTTTTCAAAGATAATGCACTTTTTTGTTTTGTATCAAAATTTATCAAGGTCAACACCTCTTATGTTTGTTTTATGTCTTGATCAATGTGCTCATGCTCTTTGCTACCCCTCCTCATGCCTCTTTTGGAATGTCATATATATATTGTGTGTATGGCAATTTCACGACAAATTTTAGATTCGTGTAAGTTATTTTTTTAATGTATAGTACTATGGTGGAACTAATATTTATCTATTTTTCATTATACAACTAAAATTATTCATCATGCTAAGGAAATGATCAAGGATTAAACCAACACATGAAGAGAAAGAATATAAGAATGTAAAGAAAAAAAATATGAGGGAACTTTGTAACGCCCCGTTGTGCAAACCCAAAAGGACAAATAAATAATAATCACAACACAATTTTTTATTTTTTTTAAACAAGTAAACATAACATACATGTAATACACATTAAGTCATGTCATGAATTTCATTTAAATAGATTCACTAACACATACATCCCTTGGGGTACACGAGGAGTCATTACGCAACTTAGATCTACACAACGACAATAAAGAATAAAACCCAAAGATATAATCCATAACAAAGTAAACATTAACAAATGTAACACATACATGATAAATCATTGATAAGAACCCATCTGTGTACGTAAATACAACATATGCATGATTAATTTAACACATTGAATAACAATGGTCATGACCAATATCCACACAAGATTTAACGTTACATTACAATACAATGTTCAAGAGGTACAATGATACAAAATTATTTCCAATCATGACCGAAAACCATACAACAAGAATCATGATACAAATGAACAGATGAATACACAGTATCATAACTGGCTCCAAGACAAATACAACTCTAGAGTCACTGCAACAGCGCCAATCTGCACCTCTCGATCCTTGACTTGGGACCCAATGGGGTGCTTAGCACGTTCCACCCGACCATGTGGATCCAAAGACCCACCCCCGTGCTAAGGAGCTGACAAGAAAGAGACCTCAACCAAGAACAACCAAATCGGAAACCACAAGACTCAATGTCATACAAAAACTCAAGGATTACAATGGCATAATCAACAACACCCAAGAGTCAACATAATAACTTAAAGTCATAAATCTCATCACATTAAACAAAATAATAACCCGTAAACAAGTAACCAAAGGAAGATCATGAAACACTTCCAAAACAAACTGAATTAATAAACATAATACAATTCCAAATTGCAATTAAACAATCCAATAACATCATAACATAGTACCATAAGAGTACAAGGTCATAAGTCAAATATCAATGAGATCATACAAGACCACAAAGTATACCAAAGATATATTAAGGCAATAATCACAAATCAATATAAATCCATATATCAACAATCTAAAGCAACTCCCACAACCTACTTCCAGAGGAACACAATAAAGTAAAACACATGGGCAACTAGGGGAGAGTGTCATCGCATAGTCCTACATGGGCTATCTTGTGCTCTTCCTCCAAACTGGAGGCGCCTGTCCCATCTATGGATGTATTGTGCCCTTCCTCCCAATTGGAGGCGCTGGTCCATAGGGTGACTCATGCGGAGCCGTAGACCTCTCATGAAGACGAGGTCACGACCTTGCCAACCACGTCCTTCTCAGCCTTCCATTAGTATGTGAAAGCACTAATGAAGACGAGGCATCCATTTTAAAATCTTATAATGATATTACTACCCAACCCTTCCTAAGTTAATTATTAGGTTTTCACTTGATTACTAACTCACTCGTGGGTTATCCTGTGCCCTTCCCCTTAAATGGGGAGCCGGGCCCCATGGGGAGCCACTCTCCCTAGAGACCCAATAAAAAAACCAAGAAACCAAGGGTTGTACAACATAACAAGAACATTAGATCACAACTGAGAAGCATGCGAGGCATTACCCATCTCGCTATAAATACATAATCAAAGTCTCAACAATTCTCGTACAAGCCTTTTAAAATCATGAAACCAAAACACCTGCCACATCAAGGGCACATATAGAGAGAACATCAACTAACAATCATCTCAAGCCTCTGGAAGTATCTCAAAAAGTTTACACTAGGGTTTCCCCATCAAAGAACCGACAACAATAATTGCAAGACCACAACAACTATTTTCAATTCAAATATAAAGAGTGAATACATCAAAATAAGATCAACAACTCTATCTAGACTACATAATCAACTTCGATACAAAATAAATCAGAAATTCAAGAAGATAAACTATCTACAACTCATAAACAAAAAATGAGTTCCCAATTACATTGCAACACAAATTAAATGACAAAGGATTCCTTGAATCAAAATTAATCTCCAAAGGCATTCACACCAACACGGAATCATCCAAAACCCATCCTTCAACAATAGAGGTAAAATCATGCAACCAGGCATCCAAGGGAGACCTCAATTTCCTCCTCACAAGATACCCGTACAGTTGGTAAACAAATGACCTTAACAAAATCAACAAACATGACAACAATATAAATTAATGTTTCACCAAAATAGTAAAAGTGGGAAGACTGCATTCAATAAGAAGCATAAACTTATCACAACCAAGCATCACATTAGTATCCAAAATACTCCACCACAAAATCAATTAATAAGACCCCCCCACAACTCAAAACAAACCAAGGATACACCACGTAAAGTTAAATGAATGGCAACACAATTTAACTTAAAGAAGATCCCTAACTCACGTCAACTCAAGAAAAGTCATAATGAAAGAATTTGTCAAATCACACATTTCTCGACATGAACCCGATGGAATGAAATCACTTCCGAAGCCAAGGAAATTCCAAAGAGGGCACCACAAATAGGATACACCAAATTACCCTTAAATGAACAATGACCATTTCAAATACAATTTATCCATTCGTTTAATAAGAATTAATTTAAAATAAATAAAGGAACTCTATAATCACATATCGTAATTATCTCAAGGCATATTTTAACATTTCATAATATTCCTTATCACTAATCTCATAATTAAATTAAAAGATTATTTCCCTCAAATAATAATATTTGAGATAATTTTAATATAATTTCCTAGTTATTTAGCTTACACACTAATCTTACCATTCCACTCTAAAGGTTATAAAATAACAATATTCACCTACAAATTAACAAAGAATAATCCATAATAATTGTGGTAATAATAATATCCTAAATTTCTTAATCTTCTTAGACAATTTGCTAATCATTTAATAATGGAAATAACCTTCATTCAATTTTCAGTGTCAAGGAAACTTAACTTTGTTTATCTTTATTTAAGTAACCATTTTCAACCTAAATATAGTCTTATTTACTTTATTAGTCCCATACATTCATAGGTATATACATTAACGATATTAACTCCAAAATTGCTCCCTTATTCCTTAAATTCACTTATCTTCAAAACCAGCCATAGGCACAAATAATCCTTATACATCTTACCCCTACCTTTAAATATATACACGTATTTTAACATTGACGGAAGCTTAGCTCAACATAATAGATAAACATTATAAATATTCCACCGGGGTTATACTTACAAGAATAATTATAAATTCGAATGCCACAACCAATAACCCTTCATCAAAAAGAGGTGACACAAGACTCTGGATACCCCAAAGTGTATACAACTAAAGTATCACTGCTGATATAATTGGCACCGAATACACATCAACTAGAATGATTATCAAATGACATGAATTTCTAAACACACAGCCTAACCTAACCTTCCCACTAAAACACAACTTAGTTATATAATATGTGGACTGTACAGTTGAAGTTCATACGCCAATATATATAGCTAATGCTTTCCATCGAATTCTTACAAATGCACAAACAAATATTATATACACTATGCCTACTATAAGACATAGGGAAACGTAACAACCATTCAAGTATGGATCAACAACTACGAGTCAAAACCATCGACTATTAAAATCAAATCATAATGCAGAATATATGACTCCAGGCATAAGTGTAACCACCGAACTAAATCGATAAATATACCATATAAGAAAGAGTTGTTGACAAAGTGATTTGCATGCAAGGGAGAAAATTGTGGATAAACTATGAAGGCTGTTATTTAGTTGGAAATGCTTACAGCAAGAACCAAAGATGTCAAGAAATAGCAAGGAGATACAGCAGGTGGATTGGCAAGGTTCATTTTACTCCTAAGCCTAATTGAATTGAAAATAGCTGATTTCATTTCTTATCCCAGGTAGCAAAAGAAATCAGAGATTTTATTTAAAAATATACACCCTACCATGTTCAAGTGCGCCATTGTGATAAGTTATCAATGAAACCAGAGAGATTATTTAATTTACTACACCATTTGCAAGTCGAAAAGTTACAGCTATGACAGGTTGCCAATGGTTTCAGGGAGACTATTTAATTATGTACAATGCCTCAACTCTAAACAACGTAACAGTGATAGGTTTCCAAGTATATTAGAAAGTGAATATTAGAATTTGGAAATATCGCCATCTACTTGCATTATTATCATTATTTCAGTGTTGCAACTATTAAAGAGAGGAAATCATGACAGCCAAGGAAATGAATTTACAGGAGAAACCAATAACCCAAGGAAATATCCTTCTCAACCATTATCATGGATGTTGCGGATAAAGATTTAGTTTGTAGGGAAGTTATATGCAAGCAATTGCATCTAATTCCTTTTTCAATGCATAACTAGACACAACAACCATTCAAAACTTTTGTTTTTAAGGCATAACATAAAATCATAGAAAAGATCATACTTATCTTATGGCGTCGATGGTGGGGATGGACTAAGATAGAAGCGATGCTCCAACATAGGTGACCCGATCCCTCATTGTGCAAGAGGGAATTGTAGATAACCGCCTTATCAAATGATAATAAAATTCTCCAGAGATATGCTAATGCCCATGCTGCATCCACCTTCTTCGCCAAGATTATTACCTGAGAAATTGTTTACAGAGATGTGAAACATAATCATCATTTTCACAGATTTAGGATTCATGCAAATAATATTGATGATGCGAAAGGGAAGAACCCTATGAAAGATCCCCCCCGTGGTGGAGACGTTGATCCCCTCAACAAAATCAAAAGGCACAAAATTTGGATACTTAATTGAATTCCCATGAGTTACAAACTTCATAGTGGTGATGATTGCCAAGTTTACACAGTCAGCCAGATTTCCCCCTTCCCTCTAGAATAATTCTTGTTTATAATTTGTTTCATGGTGTCTTTTCCACTCCCATTAGGGAACAGTTCGACTTCTATCACTTATTATAATTTCTTTGATGGTGTTGTTTACACTCCCTTCAGGAGACCGTTGCACTTCCATCAGTTACGATTGTATTCTAGCCACTACCCCTATTCATTATTTTATAATTGACTCTTTAATATATGAACCAAATAGATCAACTATTACATATTTAATAATTTAATCTTTCTTTTAGTTATAATACAATATATTTATTGTAATAAATATTTTCACCTTAATTTATTTAAACTAAATAAATTATTAGTAATATTTATTTAATCAAAGAAATAACAATAAAACAAATTAAAATCAAAAGATACCAGGTATCTCCCACAATTGAAAACAATACGACGATATCACAGATGGAGGGACACTACAAACTTCATGAAAAGAGGAAATTAGACACGATAGAAAAGACATGCCAATTGAAGAGGAACATGAACCATAAATGAGATATATGGTATTGGTGGCACAAAGGGAATAAATGCAAAACTGTCGTGCAAAGAGAGTTTTGAATCCTGTAGTTGGAGATATGTCCTCTATTGTAAATAAAGATGGAGGGACACCATCTACCACATCTCAAATTGAAAGTACATCATCACTCACATGTGACGAAGGAGGTACACCATCTTTCTCATCTCAACTTCAAGGTACATCATTTATTCCATATTCAATCAAATGTATTCCATCTATCTCATCTCATTTAAATATTGATAAAATTCCAAATGATGAGGAAAATTTAACTTTGAGTGTACCTACTAGAATTTTTTGTAGAAAGACTAAGTATTTGATTGATATTGATGAGAATATTTTGTAGCTAATGGAAGATAAGATTCAAAAACATACTTATAGAAGATAAAATCATAAAATTTGGAGAAAGTTCTATGAAAAATTAAATGAGACCAAAATATTTCAAACATTTGTTGAAATGATGAGAAATCTAAACTATAGTTTCATTATGAAGATTCTTGGGTTGAGAAAATTAGAGGCTTCAAGTGTTAAATCTATTATGAAAACTCTAACGAGTGCATATGAGAGTGTGGGTAACACCACACACACAAAATATAGTAATATAACATGACATGTCATTACATCAACAATAGTAAGTAATAAAAAAAAGAAATATCATCTCATTAGAAAGATAATTCAAGCATTGAGAATAAATAAATAAAAATTATCAAGAGTTGTTGGAAGGTGCTAAAGAATTGAGGGCTGTGATCAAAATGAATTATGGTTATTCTCTGGGAGACTACCTCAAAAAGATAAACTAATTGTTGAATCACTGAGATCACTAATTGAAGATATTTGAAAGAATAAAAAGGGTAACTCTGAATCAAAGGGATGTGGTAAGAAGGAGAATTGGTAGTCAAACTAATGAGGTACATCTAAATCATTTTTTGTATATCACTCTTGAACACAATTTTTCGGTAAATTTCTAGAGATGTATCATTAAATTAAAATTGTCAAAGATATTTCAAATGAAATGCTAAATATTTTCTATATCAAAATAAATCACACATTCACTACTTGTTGTAGATTACATATTGAGTTTTCTAACCATTTCACTTTTTATTGATCTATATGTTTATATTTGAATACTATCAATGTTTTGCAGGACTGTGACATACATGCACCACCTACATCTTCAAGAGACTTCATATCAACAATTTTATGTGAAAGAGAGGAAGGCCAATTATTCTACAATAAATTATACTTAGATGACACATGTTAGCATTTTTGTGGCTTGAAACTATGACCGATAGATTATTATGGGTTGATTACACTTGATCCATGAAGAGTCAAAGCATAATTAAGCTGCTAACGTCAATTTGAATAGGATCAATCAAATGAAAATTAAACCAAGCATCCATTAAAACTAAGCATACTAAACTATGAAATCTTTAAAAATGCCTACTCTAATTCATTGAAACTTATCCTATTGTGGGAGTGGTGTTGTGTTGAGGTGGAACAATGATCATTTCCTAATCCTAGGGATAATAAACTTGTTTCAATCAATTTTATTAAACAAAAATGATGAACCATTGTGAAATGTGTGTTGAAACATGATTTAAAATTTAATGATCCTGATACAAGTTATATTAACATGATTTTATGCTAAGATAATTAAGGTGTGTAAATGAAAAGCTAATCCAAATGGATTCTAAGCTAAAATATTCAAACCCTAATTAATCAACAAGCTAAATGTATGCATCTATCTTACCATGGAAGCCATTAATGAAAGCTAAGCTAGCTAATGCAAGTATTTAAGCTAAAATGATATTAAGAAACTACTAAAAGTGAGTGTGAGTGTGAGTTATTTCAACAACATGAGTTCTCTCTGAAAAAGATGGATCCATTTGTCTCCAAATAGTGCCCTATTTATAGGAAAGCAAATGAGAAATGAAGAGTTAAGATTGAAAAAGCTAACCAATGGTAAAAATAGAAAGAATATGGAGGCATTGATCATGGATTCTCATCAATATATGAGAATCAATGATGAGATTTAATAAAGGGTTCACCTTTGTCCAAACAAACACACTTTCAACTTTTGCAAGAGGTCACAATTAACTTGCACAAGAGGTCACAAGTTAACTTGTTCAAGAAGTCAACTAATTTTTTTGTTAGAAACCAAGATCAAACATGCAAACTAGAAAAGCCTTCCACATAAGAGAAAAAAAAAAAGCAAGATCTTTGCATGAAGATGCACAAATAATATTATTCAAGAATTCAATAATTACACATGAGATGATTTTCTTTATAGAATAAATGTATGCATAACCCTAATCTTATCTTGAGAAACAAGATATCTCAACTGCAATGAATGAGGTAGAGAAGAAAACCCAGTGGGACAAAACCCCCCTACAATGAGATGACTTGCCACAAAGAAGCATTGGAAAAACACTGCGGAGTAACACTAGAACCAAAATACAACAAGAAAGGAAAGATAATTTTGTTTACAAGAAACCAAATGAGTTTCACTAAAGGACTCGGGTGGAATCATAATAATGCAATAACAAACCCAATGCCATAGAACATTGGAAAAATCACAAACTAGAACAACCCTAGAATCTGTGAAGCAACAATAGTTGAAATGATGCCCCCATAAGAGGGAATGATATGATGACAAAATTAGGAAGTTGTGTATCTCAATGTCGATGCTAAACTGAGACTAAAACTCTTCCATGGGAGCAAGTACCATAAAGATTTTGGAACATTAACCATAAAACCATGGACCTCAAACTGAGATGGATTTGAACCAATGTGGATCAATAACCATAGGCTCCCAATTTGAAGTGTGAATGAATGCAAATCTAATATGTGTCAAGCTATGAGAAAGATGTGGCCAAAAGAAACTAAGAAACTAGATACAACCCATGTGAGTTTCCATCAATAACCAAGATGGAGATCAAAAGTGAAATGGCACTCTAATCAAATTATTATGCAAGAAACCCCATTGATGGAACTTTATATTAGTTCATTTATTACAATACCAAATGATTGAAAAAGGAGAGAATGAAAAAAAATACATAAATATAAAATTGGAATTGATTTCAGATCTGTGTAGAGGAAAAAATCAGCTTTCCACTGCCGCAAGAATGGCGAAAAAAGGATGATCGAATCAAAAGATATGCCCTCCAAAGCAAAATTTGAACATCTGACTTCAATAGGAAAGAAATTCCAACCAAATAGAAAAATATCTAAATACAAACTACACCATCAAAAATTGGGCTCACCAAATTTCCAATGATATCTTCTTTCAAAAAAATTTCCTCTGAGATCAAAAGTTATGACGAAATGAAAAAAAGGGCTATTTGGGAGCAATTTAGGGTACATGCAAGCTAAATGGGCACAAAGTTCTAGCACCTTTTGGCCTGGCCCTTGGTCCTCCATGTGAGTGTAGGAACTACTAGGGAAAAAGAGAAACCTACTGCAAGGTGAGCAACAGGTGGGCTGAGCAGAGGTGGCGTCACTCCTAGCGCCACTAGCTGGCGATGAGCCCCCCTAAGGCTAACAATAGGACTGGGGCCTGGTGCTAAGGGCCAACGGTAGGAAAGAGTGGCCATCAAAGGCACAAGGGAATGCTGGTGGAGGGGGTGAGTAGAGGTCGGTGAAAAGGATGTCAACGACCGGCGGGTAAATGTTGGTCAACAATGATGGGATGGGTGGCCTAATCAAGCTAACTCCTACAAAAAATCCCTCTATGTATAATCCTCTGCAAATATTAAAATTCCAACCCCCACACATATTAAATATATCTGTCACAACAAAAATTTAAATTTTGCACAAAATTTTTAAAGCCTGATAAAATAATATATGCAAAACATAATAATATTTTTTAATTTTTTTATTCTGCAACTATATTGTACCTTGTAACTAGTGAGCCATACGACCTGCTAGGTAAAAAAAATTTGCCTCATGAATAGCCGACATTGAATATAGGAGAATTATATGTCACTTTTTGTCTCTCGGATGCTGTAGATCTAATGGTGAGGTCTGATCTTCCCGAAAATGCACCAAAAGCTTTACAACTCCCAAATCCAGAAAATCTTCAAACCCTCATAACTCTACCATAAAATGCTAGATTTAGGTGAAACAAAATTTGATCCTAACTTTTTTTATAGCCTTGGACTCAAAAATGGGCTTAGTTTTCTTCCAACATGTGTTGAAAGTGACCATTCAAGAGCACCCAAATAGAGAATAAAACTCAAGAAGATAAGCTGAAGGCATGAAACCCTCAAGGAACTCCGAACTACTTTGCACTAATTTTCTCCAAAAATTGAGAAGGGCTGCAAATCAAGGCTCTAATACCATGTTAGAAACCAAGATCAGACATGCAAACCAGAAAACCTTCCACAAAAGAGAAAAATAGAAAAAGAAAGACCTTTTGCATGAAAATGTGCAAATAATATTATTTAGGAATTCAATAATTACATGAGATGATTTTCTTTATAAAAGCAATGTATGCATAACCCTAATATTATCTTGAGAAACAAGATAGTTCAACTAGATAAGGATGACAATTATAACCTAGGAATTAAAATATTACTCAAGTAAACTTATGCAAGTGTAATAATTAATTAATTACACTAACATTTGTTAGAAAAGGAATATTCTCCTTTTTCAAATGAGTGAGGAAAGAGAATATTCTCATGTGCGATGGAAAATAGATAATTTAGCAATTAAAATGAAGCTTTAATGTGCAAAAGGGGAAGAAATATTTCATGGAAATATTCCTTTTGGAGGAATGTGCAAAGAAAGAATATTCCCTTAGAATATGTGCTTGCAAGTGGGGGGAATTAGATTAATTAGTAATTTCTAATTTAAACAAAGGTTTAATCATACACTTAGGGGAATTAGATGATTTTCACTAAATAAAGTGATTTAATGAAAGGGAGAAAGTGAAATGGCATTTAATTAAATAACTTAGGGATATTTAATTAGATAAGAGGACTTGGGGATTAAATTAAATAACTTCATGTATTTAATTTAATTAGACAAAATGTTAGCATGAAAGGGGGTGAATTAACCTAATTAGATTAATTAGTTTGAAATTTGTTATTTCTAGATTTTGATTGCGTTTGAGCTTTTTCAATCAATGTTTTAGATCACACTTAGTGATACATCATCAGGATGATAGAGAGCATAAGGAGAAGAATAATGACAAGATGCAAACCTTGTTTGCTTAAATGGAAGAGGGATGAGAAGATGGGGAGGGGATTGGGCACAAAAAACAATGAGAGAGAAAAAATATAACAAATGAGTTAATTTAAAAATACATAGAGGAAGAGAATAAGAGAGGAGGGCAAGATATGCAATATTGAAAATTAAATAAATATGAAGAGAAGTAAAGGATTATAATTTGAAATATAAATATAGAAAAGAAACGTCAACATATAGATAAAACTATCTAAGCATTAAAGAAATGAAAATGACAATGGGTGAGCTATCATTAAAAAATGCTAAACATGGAAGAAAGTTATAAAGAAGTGTAAAGAGCATTAATATATAAATAAAATAATTAAAAAAATAAATACTAAAACAAATTATTAAAAACCACATGTAAGAAACAAAGCAATAAAAAGAACAAATAATAAATAATAAGATTTATGTAGTTTTTCTATATCTTTGTCTTTTTCCTTTCAATTAATTGTATTGTGTAATGCATTATCTTTTTTGTTCATTTAGTGCTTTAATTTATTACTTGTTCTTTTTATATATTGCTTTCTTTTTTACATGTGTTTTTTAATAATTTGTAAATAATCTTTTTTTTTTTAATTATTTTATTTATATAATAACTCTCTTTATGCTTCTTTATAACTTTCTTTCAAGTTTAACATTTTTTAATGATATCTCAACCATTATCATTTTCCTTTCTTTAATGCTTAGATAGGTTTATTTATATGTTGGTGTTTCTTCTCTATCTTTAGATTTAAAATTATAGTCCTTTACTTCTCTTCAAATTTATTTAATTTTTAATATTGCATATCATGTCCTCCTTTGTTATTCTCTTCCTCTCTTTATGCATTTTTCAATTAGCTCATTTGTTAATTTTTTTCTCTCCTTGATTTTTGTGTCCAATACCCTCCCCATCTTCTCATCCCTCTTCCTTTTAAGAAAATTGGCTTAGCATCTTCTCATTTTTCTTCTCCTTGTTCTTTCTATCATCCTAATGATGGATCACTAAGTGTGATCTAAAACATTGATGAAAAAAATTGAAAAACAATCAAAATCTAGAAATAATGAATATCATGATTTTCAATTTGAACACCTTTGAGCGTCACTATTTGGAATTTGAGTTATAGTAATGCTATTATAAATAGAAACTCTATTGTCATTTTGGGGATAAAAAATCCAAACTTAGCTAGTTTCTATGATTTTTGATTTCATGCACTTTGTGGTTGTATGAGGTTATCTAGCCTTTGATGTCCCTCAAGCATCGACTGATTATTTTATCTAGACTTGGTGATTTGTTTGAGTTGCAATAGGAGTATCTAGGGGATATTGGTTTGTGGTACATTTCTTACATGATGCCCATTGTCTAGACATGTTTGGTGATGATGATAGCACTATGTGAGCAATGGCATAGCGAGACCTCATCTTTCCACTTATCTACCAATGAGGTGATAGTGATGTTGAAGGATGTATGACATATTTTGTGATTACTGATACATGGTGAGCACATGATCTATGATGTTAACAATGGCTATGATGCCTTCCATGAAGTTCTTAATGAGGAGTTTGTTGTCCTAGTCAACTCCCAAATAGACCTTGAGAAGTACAGAAGATGGACGTGGACCTTCAGATTGATCATTATGGTAGTTATCTCAAGTTTGGTTGATCTAGATTGACAAAGCAAAGGATTCAGTCTAGATGAGGTTAGGCTTGGCACAAGATGTTGTTTAGAAGGATTCAGTATGCATGGGGTACAATGATACTAGCCTCCCTTGACCATGACATGAATGATTTTTTTTATTATGATGGGAGAAAGATTGACATAGGGAGCACCCTTCTTAACATTTGGGCCTTGGAGGACATTGTCATGCTCTGACCTATAGATCATATGGAAAATGTGGAGCCAGATAATCTAGTTGTCTAGAGATATAAAGATGCCATAAAATTGTAGCACACAAGGCAACTCAAAAGTAATTTTCGGCATTGAGTGATCAACAATATTATAGTGTTCAAAGGGTGACTGTGGTTATAGATTCCTACCTAGTACGATGATGTACTTCAACTATTCTTTTCTTGATAGACCCGATATATGCAAGATTAAGAGAACACTATTATTGAGAGGTACTTTCCTAATGGGCTTACCAAATAGTTTTGCAAGAGGCAGGATAGGCCTAATGATGCATACACTGCCATTTTTGCTAGGTCAACTCAAGAAACTACATGGGGACACATGATCCCAACCCATGAGGTTGTAGAGAGCTTTTAGTAGCTAGTTGCTAGGCCACGGGCCTATAATCAGGGATAGGTGGATGCAAAGATGATGCCTAATTATGATGCATAGTTCATTCCCCCTCTACAATTTATAGATCCAATAGGAATACCTCCATGAGGGAGGCTGAGAGGGAGGGGCACAGGTAGAGGCAGGGATAGCTAGAGGATAGATAGGGAAGAGGACAAGGTAGAGGTCCAAATGGTAGGGGCATAGGACAGGATGGATAGGATAGCCAACATCATAATGGATAGGTCATGGGTGCATCACCATTGCACCAAAAACCTCCTCAATAGCTACCAATACAACAACAACCTCTGCAGTAGAAACTATCAAGTAGTAGTTGTAGGTGGTAACAAGTGAGAGATCAGGCTCACCAATGCATTTTGGTCATCACTATTGAGAGAGACTAGGCCAGACAATACATATAAACACAGACAATAGAGGGGGACTAGGATTATCAACTCAAGTAGACTGTCGATATGAAATTAGCACAAGAGGTTAGGCAACACTAGTAGTTAGAGTCTATGATCGCTACAACTTAGGGATAGACAATGTCCACCTGATTGTATAGAGAGGTCATTACTGAGGTTTCTTATTATCACATCCACTACCATGGGGATGTATCTACAGTTATTAGGTAGCCAGCTTACTCTTATAGTAGTGAGGCACATCCCTAGGATGAGGATCATCCAAAGAGATATATTAGTGAGGGGAGAAGCCATTAGGGCTAGCTAGCTTGTACATGCACTTTTTGATTATTGCCTGATTCTTTATATAGAGATACATTCATGGGCTCCTTTTTGATAGCCTCATAGATATTGTATTTTTGATCAATATACATACACCGACTTAGATATTGTATTATGATAGTCACAATTTTTTTGATATATATGATATAGATTTGATATGATGTGATGCATTCTTTCATTTCATGCCTTATGAATGTATGGATGCATTTTGATATGATGTAATGTGACATGCTTATATATTATGAACATGTATGGATGCAGTGTAATGGATGGATGTGTTTCCTTTTATTCATGTTTTTGTAATATGTGGGGATGATCTATGATGCAATGAAATGTGATGTAATGATATGGAATGGATGAAATGCTATATTCTTTTTCAGTATCTTTTTATGATATTCCATTGGATGGATGATATGATATGCTCATGGGATGTGTATGCAAATGAAGTGGATACATTTCTTTTTGTGCACTTTTCTATGCAATTTATGATGTGATGATATATGCATATGGATGTATGGACGGATAATGAAGATGTTCATGTTATGAATTATTATGTAGATGTTTGTGCTTATGATGTGATGCAATGTATGTTGATGATATGTGTGCAAAAATTAAGGATTCTTAGACCAACAAATCTATATTATTCTTCACAACTGAAATGATAATGTAAGTGATTATGTTCTCTTTTATTATGATGTGCCATGATAATTCTAGATGTATACATGCTGATGATTTGTGAATGTAGGATGGATGAATTAATGTTTTTTTTATTAACTATCATGATGCCAAGTTAGCATGGAGAGAAGATATAAGAAATAAGGTGATTGACCATAGATTTTGATGATTGGTTCAAAAAGGTCCAACAAGTCTATGATCCACCGAAAATTTATTAGAGATGGTGCTAAGAGATGAATGATGATAATGATGCTTTTCTCATATCTTGGGATTGGGATTTTCCATCATTCCTTATTGTTTGATAACACATAGGCACAATGCATCAAGTTATTGATAACTAGGATGGCATTGTATCTAGTGTAATTTGACTTTGAATCTACAAATAGATAGGATAGTTCTTGTTCACACCTTGAAATATAGAAACCTTGTTGGAATGTAATTTAGTAGTTCAAAATATCTTGGACCAAAGCATATGCAATAGTTAGCAATGTACTCCAAACAAATTCCCTACACACTACTAAGAAAGTATGCACCAAGATTATTTTACAAGAATACCCACAAGAATAGAAAACAAAAGATAATGATCGATGCCCCATTCCTTTCTCTCTAAATAGTTTTGATAGACATCATCAAGAGGTCCTCGTAATGGGTCATTAAGAAAAATCATAAGAAAATATCAAGACCAATAGTCACTATTATCTACATCTCTTGCCAATTTATTTTAGCTAAGGTGATTTCTGATACCAATGTCCATCGTAAGAAGAATGCACCCTAGGACATTTTGATCAAATGGTTTGATTTAGGATGAAGTTGTTTAATAAGCCATTGATACAAACTTCACTAACTCATTTACCTATGATATAGACTTTAGATTTTAACACATAAGTTATCACTTTACGACTTGCAATATTTGTTTTCTATTTATTTTTCCAAAGGTTGAAGATGACGATTGATTTATTAGGGCTAAATTTTATTATGGGTGAAAGAGAAATGGGATGGGTGGTTTTAGATTTTTTGGATATTTTAATGTTTTTGGTATTTTGAAAATGTTTTTGAGGCTGTTTTTGATTATTTTAAAAGTTTGTGTGAATTTTTTATGTTTTTAATCATTTGAGGTTGTTTAGGGTTTTCTAAGGTTGTGATATTTGAATTTTTAGGGACTTTTTGATATTTTGATGTTTTTGAATTTTTTTGTTTTCAAATGTTTTTGTGTTTTCTATTATTTGAATGTTTAGGGATTTTCTAAGAAATTTGAATGTTTTTGGATTCTCTATTATTTGGATTTTTTTGGGATTTTATGTGTTTCTATGAAGAACCTAACCTAAGAGACCTATCCTAGGGGCCTTGGGGGCTAATAAAATATGATCCTTACCTATGTTATATATGCAGAGACCATATAGTTTGACTGACTCAACTTATTGAAGATGAGATATGAACAATTGATGGATTGTCAGTTTATTATGATGGACTCATAAAGGACTAACCTAGGGTGTCTCTAGGGCACATCAATGATGGCCTTACCTACATTCAAGCTTAGAGAAAACATTGTTTGACATCGTACTATTTTTTTTTTATGTTCAACCTTTTTAGGGATTTTGATGTGATTTGGATTTTTTAGATTTTGAATTTACAATTTACACATGTTTTTTTGGATTTTAGCTATACAGGAATTTGTAAATATTTTTGGATGTTTTTATGAATATTTTATGGATGGGTATGTGCAAGATCATGATGGGTATTTGTAGGGTATGTGGCTGATGACTTTTTTTTTACCCAAAATTGATGAAATGAAAAGGTTTTTAAAGGAGATTCTCAACTTTCCACCAATATAAATTATGCTTCACTTTGAATTTAATAAATAATTATTATTCATTTTATATTTGAGTTATCACTAAAGTCCTAATTGATAGACTAATTGAAAAACATATATAGCTTTCAAACAATATCACATTCTATGCTTTTCCTACTATAGGATTAAAAAAATAAAAATTCAATTTCATGAAGTTTTGACCAAGTTAATGTGATTAGACATAAGAGTTTTTATATTTTTTAATAGTTGTAATAAAAAATTGATAATTAATTATTTACTTGGAAAAAAAATTACAAAAAAATATGCATCACATCTAGACATGAGTCCTCTACTTATGTCTAAAATCTTATAAAAAAATATTATCAATTTATTGTGGCTAGGGTGGTTAGACAAACACCTAAAATCTTATTTTCCCTAAGGGGAATTTAATTACTACGGTAGGACTTTAGGTAACGTTTGAATAGATTTTTTTCTAAATAAACCTAGTAGTTTAGAAACTATATTCAATTTTCTACAGATTCTATTCTTATATATTTTTGAAATAATGTAGATAACTAATTCAAATTCTTATGTCAAGTTGCCTAACTCTATTTTTTCTAAATTGTTCACCACTTAAGGGCCTATTTTTTCCATGATGATCCTACAGATACCCAGATGTTTTGGGATTTTCAAGGACCTTTAGATATACAAAAACCCAATTCGATTCATAACAAATTTCCCTCAGTGTGATATGATAGACTACTTTGATATAGGTAGGAAAATCTAACCTTTGGAATATGAAAAGTAGTACTAAAGGGATATGATACTTCACAACATCAAGATATGATATGGATGTAGATGGGTGATGGATGAAATAGGATGAAGGATGTGATGTGATGGATGGAATGATAGGATCTAAATAGCCTAGGTAGATGGAGGTGCTTTATTTATGCAAGGTGTTTGTTTGCTAGGTTTTCACTAAGGTACTTGCCCAAAGCACCACCAAAGTGGATTTTACTAGAGTATAATTATTTTTTCTTTACTTTTTCAATATTTTTCTCACTTTTTTGGATTTTCAAATTTACACCCTTCAAGCCTAGGCATAAAATTTTTTTAGATGCAAACTGTAGGTTGGTTCCTACAAGCATTCACCTTCAAGTGTCGACAATTGATATGATCCTGATCCATAGCTTGTTGTGATGACAAAGGGACCCAACCAATTAGGCTCAAAATTTCCTTTACTATCCTAATTTGGAAGGTTCTTCTAATTTTGCTTTAGGACAAGATCCCCTATCTGGAAAGACTAACACTTGATCTTCTTGTTATAGCTCTATTTCAGTTAGTTTTGATATACTTGCAAGTGATTAAGAGTATCAAGATGATGCTCATCCAAGAATTATAGATCATTTAGCCAAGATACTATGTATTCATCATGAATAATTAGGTTATGTAGTGATACTCGCAGTGATGGAAGCTCAACATCAATAGGTAGGATGACTTTTGATTCATAGACCAAGGAGAAAGGGGTTGCACCTATAAGCATACAAATACTGGTTGATAGGCTCAGAGGGTGGGATTGACCTGTAGATGCCAATCACGTCCAACTTCATTGACCATTTTCTTTAGAATATTTAGAATGGTTTTTTTTCTAGCCTTATCTTAACCATTTCCCTAGGGGTAATACGAGGTAGAAAATCAATGTTGGATGTTGAATCTTTGACATAAATCTTTCACATTCTAGTTCTTGAAGGGTGTTTTGTTTCCTAAGATAAGAGTTTGTGGAAAAACATAACGAAAGATAAGGTAGCTTAGGATAAACTCAACAATTTTATTTTCCATTATGTAGGTCATAAGAATAGCTTCATCCCACTTGGTAAAGTACTCATTAGTTGTTATGATGAACTTGTGGACACTAGATGAGGTTGGGGTAATATTTTCTGAGGTCAAACCCCCATAGTGATAAAGGCCAAGGTGTGAGCATTGGTTGCAACTCTTGAGCTAGAGCATGAATTAGATCTCCATGTTGTTGACATTGGACACACTTCTACACATACTGATGGGTTTCTCTTTCCATGGTTGGCCAGTAGTATCCCATTCTCAATAGTTTCTTAGCTAAAGTCATACCTCTAGAATGGGAACCACATATTCCATCATGAAATTTTGTTAAAGTGGTCAAGGATTCCTCTTGGTTAAGACATTGTATTAATTTCCCCTTGGTGCTTTGATGGTATAAGGTGTCACCTAGGATCATGAATTGGGATGCATTTTTAACAAAATTCTTTTTAAGGTTAGAGGTGATACTAGATGGGAGGGTTCCTTTGCTTAGGTACATGAATACATCATGATACCATGAAGATCTAGGACCAACAATGACATGTGAATTTAGATTCTAGGATTTCAGAAGTTGGTATGAGAATTTTTTCTACCAAGAATTCACACTACAAGACATTTTTTGGCATGTCTAATAGTGACTCAATTTTTTCCATAGCATCTACTACTCGGTTATTCATGCGAGGAATATACTCAAAGGTTATGTCTATGAAAGGGTCCTTGAGATTATATATCATCTTCTTGTAAGGAGTAAGCTTATCATCCTTAGTTTGGTATTTGCCATTGACTTGGTTGATAACTAGTTGTGAATCTCCATAGACTTTCATCTCTTGTATCTACCATTTAAATTCAATCCTTAGACATCTAGTTAGGGCTACATACTCAACAATGTTAGTACATGGAAATGATAATCTATATTACTTTGGGATGCAATTACCCTAAGAGGTGATAAAAAAAATACCCGACCTTGATCCATGTTGAGTGAATGATCCATTCAAGTACATCTTCCATTGATTTGTTGTATTGACAAGAAATATTGATTCATTCAAAAATTTAGATATCAATAGATTCTTTGCATAGATAGGTTCCTCCAGTAGTTGGTTTTTCATCACTTATCTTTTGATTTCCTTGCACTCCACATACTTTATGTAAAATTTAGTCAAGATCTTACCCATTTGGCCATTTTCCCAATGACAGTTGCTTTGGATAACAAGTATTTCAATGAGTTGATCTTTGCAATAAGATTAATTTGATGCAACGTCATTTAGTGTCTAAAAATTTGTGAAGAAAAAGAAAATACTAAGTTGCTTTCTCAATGGATAAATATTTCATTTCATAGCCCACTTAAGGTCCTATTGATGTATTAGATAGCTCTTTCATTTTTGTTTTCATCATGTTGTGCAAGAAGAGCACCTAGTGTTGTTGATGTTGCTGAGATATACATGATCAATGGTTTGTTCAGTATTGGTGGTATGAAGAAAATGCAAAAAAGGGTGGATTTTATTTGATAGTTGTGTTATGAACCTCCTAATGGACTATAATCTTCCTTGTAATCCTCTCATTTGCTTCAATGATTGTGATGGTTACATGTGTAGGATGGCTTTTACTTTTGTTGGATCAATTTCTATCCCTCTTTGTGAGATGATATAGCCAAAAAATTTCCCTAATATAACCCCAAAGACACTTTTTGAGGATTAGTCATACCTTGTACTCTTCAATTGTATCAAAGATGGGTCCTAAAACTTATATATGCTCACTCCTTTTATTTGATTTTTCCAAAATATCATCCACATCATATTCAACTATTTTGTGGATCATGTCATGAAAGATGAGGTCCATTGCTCTTTGATAGGTTGCTCCTATATTCTTTAGCCCAAATGGCATCACGTTCCAATAGTATGTCCCCCATGGAAGAGTGAATGCAGTTTTGTGTTGATCCTCCTTGGAAATCATGATTTTGTTATATCTTAAAAAACCATCCATGAGTGATAGCATTTCATGCCTAGTTGTTAAGTCCACTATGATGTCAATGTCGATGTTAGGAAGAGGGAAATCATCCTTTGGACATGCCCTATTCAAGTCTCTAAAATCAATGCAAATTTTGATGCCCCTAGTAAGTTTGGAGATTGGTACCAAGTTTGAAACCTAATTAGGCTAATCTATTGGTCAGATGAATCAAACATCAAGAAGCTTTTGTAACTCAATATTGACCAAGATTTCTCTCTAAGAGTGTATCTTAACTTTTTCTTTATTTGTTTTATTTCAGGATAAACTACTAGATGATGCACAACTACTTTTGGATTGAGCCCTGGCATATTTATGTGTGACCATGCAAAGTTAGCTATTTTCTCTTTCAGGAATGCTGCTAGGTTCTTCTATTCTTCATCCAACAAGGATTCAACATAGAAAGTGATATTGGGTGCTTCTTTTATTCCCATGTTGACTAGAGTGGCCTTCTCTACTAAATTTTTTGACTTATTTGGATGCATTGCACTAAGGGGGAGATTGAATCCCTCATCCTTTTTTTTTACTTAGAGAGGTTTTCACCCTTGGATACATCCTTTATTTTTACTATTTTAGGATCAAATAGTTCCATAGTGTAGTTTTTCACTCAAAGGTTTGCAACTTAGTTGCATATCGTCAATTTTGCAATTGAAGGATTCAATCGTCTCCCCATAATATGCCCTTTTGTCAAGCTCAATGTCAAAACTTGCTTTGTGATCTTCCCATGGAAAGTTGTCACAAATTCCTATGAATTCTAGAATCACTTCATCATTTTCGAATAAATCTAGAATTGGTGGCACTTTTTGGTCCAAGTCAATGAGTTATGGGTATATTAGAATTATTTCATTTGGTCCATTGCTTGGGGTGAAGGTTGATGTAGATATCATCAAGAGGGAGTTATTCTCAAATAGGTCAGCAAAATCAGGGGGAAGTCATCTAGGGTAGTATCATGCGATGTTGGTAACCAAGACGAAGCCTCAGCCCATTTAGCAAAAGTACCTTTGCAAATAAGGGTAACCTTTCTAGTTGTACAACCTAGGCCAAGATTTTTTGGATGTTCCTTGGAATGATAGGATCTAGGAAACCACTATAATTTTTTCCAAGGTTCTCATTCTTGCTATAGACCATGCCCTTCATTAGTTGTAAGCCTTTTTTATCATCTTCCACGTGAAGAATAGGGGAATGTCTTTCATCTTGATATAGTATTTTAGAGACATCTTCCTCATTAACATCTTCTCTTTTCAAGTCCCCCCATTTGGTAAAGGTAGTAGCTACCATTTTGATAGTTTCAGGGATGTTATTGCTAGATATGGGTTTCCCACAAGATTTAGGAGAAAGAGGTAACTATCCTACAACACAAAACTATCCTTTTTAATCTTATATTTTCCACAACCATCATCCTAAATCACTGCTTTCATGTTAGGTATGTTCTACATGATGGGTACTTTTGTTTTTGAGGTAGATGCAAGGGATGATGGGTCAATAAATGAGGTAGAAGGTGTAGGCCCTTTGTCATTATTTGGTATTTGGGGCATCTTATAGAAATCAGTCTCAAGATTCTTGCAGTAGTAAAAAGGCTTAGGATCTCCATGGATGGTAACTTCTCTACTCTCTAAAGGAAACTTTACACACTACTAGTAGGTTGAGGATACAACTTTTAAGGCATGGGTCTAGGGTCAACCATGTAATATGTTTTAGGGAAGATCAATGTCTAACACTTGACATGTACTTTCTATGATGAGGGGGCCCAATTGGATGGGTATTGTGATGATGCCTTGTGATACCCATTCTTGGTCAGCATATGCCCTGATGGTGGTGCTCTTTGTCTTCTCAATAGTATCCTCTGAATAGCCTTGATTTTTTGGGTATGTGCAAGATCATGATGGGCCAAAAAGTGGCAATATGATGGGTAAGTGGCTGACGACTATTTTTTACCCAAAATTGATGAAATGAAAAGGGTTTTTAAAGGAGATTCCAAGGTTTCCACCAATATAAATTATTCTTTACTTTGAATTTAATAAGTAATTATTATTCATTTTCTATTCAAATAATGACTAAAGTCTTGATTGACAGGTTGATTGGAAAACATCTATAGCTTTCAAATGGTATCATATTTTTTGAATCCAAAACATGTGTCACATTCTATGCTTCACATACTATAGGATTAAAAAAAATAAAAAATGAATTTTATGAAGTTTTGACCACATTAAGGTGGTCAAACATACGAGTTTTTATATTTTCTAAAAAGTTGTAATAAAAAATTCATAATTAATTATTTACTTGGAAAAGAATTACAAAAAAAATATGCTCCACATCATGGCATGAGTCCTCTACTTATATCTAAAATCTTATAAAAATATATTATCATTTTATTATGGTTAGGGTGGTTAGACAGACACCTACTTCTTATTTTTTTCCCTAAAATTTAAGTACCACTACATTGAAATTTCAAATTTTCACCAAATAGATTCTTTAAAAAAAAAACAAACCTAGTAGTTTAGAAACTACATTCAATTTTATATAGATTCTATTCTTACATATTTTTGAAATAATATAGATAACTTATTCAAATTTTTACGTCAAGTTTCCTAACTTTGATTTTTCTAATTTTTTTTCCACTTAAGGACTTGTTGTTTCCGTGATGATCCTCCACATACCCTTTTATCAATTGAAGGGTCTAAATTTTTGCACTAGCACCTCCAACTACTAAAACTCTTTTAACCTTATTCTTATGAATGATAACCTCAATGTGTAAATCATGAAGATGAGATGGTTGTGATGCTAGGTCTTGTTCTGAGTAGGTGAGGAGATGATTAGTGATATGCCCTACCATAGCCTGAAATTGTTTGGTATATATATCTTGAGGAATGGATGAAATAGAAAGAGCTTGTTTCAATATTTTCTCATGTGTGGGTGATAGCCTCAATAGTTATAATATAGAGATTTGTGTAGGGGTATTTTTAAGTTGATCAAAGAGATTATACTTGCTAGTGCTTACTGTTGGCTAAGCAGGTTGTGCCCTAGACTGAGATGGGAATCCTTAGGTGGTGACTTTACCATGTCAAATGGTTACTCCACATTTCACACTAGGTCCTTTGATAGTGATGATGGTAATGACACTATCATGGGAAGCAACCACATTGGAATAGGTATTGTTGCATGTTTGTGTAATATTTTTCTTTCCTCTTGTTTTCTTTGCTATGATTGGGCATATGGGTCTTGTATATCATAAGATCATGATTATTGGTTATTACCTCAACATAGATGTTTTTGTTCTCTATAAGATCTTGGATAATGGATATGTTCAGGTTCATGATGGGCCAAAAAGTGGCAATATGATGGGTATATGTAGGGTATGTGGCTAAAAAATGTTTTTTTACCCAAAATTGATGAAACAAAAAGGGTTCCTGGGTATGTGCATGATCATCGTGGAAAAAATAGGCCCTTAAGTGGAAAAAAATTCAAAAAAATCAGAGTTAGGCAACTTGACATAAAAATTTGAATAAGTTATCTATATTATTTCAAAAATATGTAAGAATAGAATTTGTAGAAAATTGAATGTAGTTTCTAAACTAATAGGTTTATTTAAAAAAAAAAAATCTATTTGGTGAAAATTTGAAATTTCAATGCAATAGTACTTAAATTTTAGGAGAAAGATAAGTAGGTGTGTGTCTGACCACCCTAACCACACTAAAATGATAATATTTTTTAATAATATTTTAGATATAATTAGATTACTCATGTCCCAATGTGATGCATATTTTTCTATATTTTTTTCCAATTAAATAATTAATTATGAATTTTTTATCACAACTTTTAAAAAATATAAAAGCTCGTATGTCTGACCACCTTAACTTGGTCAAAACTTCATGAAATTCAATTTTTATTTTTTTAATCCTATAGTATGTGAAGCATAGAATGTGACACACATTTTGGATTCAAAAAATATGATACCCTTTGAAAGCTATAGATGTTTTTCAATCAGCCTATCAATCAAGACTTTAGTTGTAATTCAAATAGAAAATGAATAATAATTATTTATTAAATTCAAAGTAAAGCATAATTTATATTGGTTGAATGCTGAAAATCTCCTTTAAATACGTTTTTTGTTTCATCAATTTTGGGTTAATAAAATGTCATCATCCACATACCCTACAAATACCTATCATATCGCCACTTTTTGGCCCATCATGATCCTGCACATTCCCTCCTAAAAGAGATTCCCAGCTTTCCACCAATATAAATTATTCTTTAGTTTGAATTTAATGAATAATTATTATTCATTTTCTATTTGAATTATGACTAAAGTCCTAATTGATAGGATAATTAAAAATCATATATAGCTTTCAAATAGTATCACATTCTATAGCTTTTAAACTCATATGTTTGACCAAGTTAAGGTGGGTAGACATATGAGTTTTAATATTTTTAAAAATTTGTAATAAAAATTCATAATTAATTATTTACTTGGAAAAAAATTACAAAAAAATATGCATCACATCAGGACATGAGTCCTCTACTTATATCTAAAAGCTTATAAAAAAAATGTTATCATTTTACTATGGTTAGGGTGGTCAGATAGACACCTACTTCTTGTTTTTTCCCTGAAATTTAAGTATTAATGCATTGAAATTTCAAATTTTCACCAAATAGAATTTTTTTTTAAATAAACCTAGTAGTTTAGAAACTGCATTCAATTTGTTGCAAATTCTATTCTTACATATTTTTGAAATAATATAAATAACTTATTCAAAATTTTACTTCAAGTTGACTAGCTCTAATTTTTTTGAATTTTTTGCCACTCAAGTGCCTATTTTTTCCATGATGATCCTGCACATACCCTAATATTTTTTATTCACATGTAGGTTTTTTTCTTATGCCCTTTGATTTTGTGAAAGTCATAGAGATCTTTTTCATTGTACCAAGCCATTTTATCCTATGGTTCTTGGTAGTTTTTGAAGTTTGGAAGCGTTATTAGGTTTGAATCTATGTGTAGCTAAATTCCTTGTCTAAAAGTACAAAACAAAAAGGAATGCAAACAAAGAAAACACAAACACCACCTCAATGATTATCCTATTTGAACTTGAACAAAACAAAAGATAGAAAGAGTGTTTTACCTTGTCCTAGTTGATGAATTGGTTGGCCTTGTTGATTTGTTTGAATGTATGCTCCTTTAGATGGCAAGTAGCATGTAACCTAGCTCTAAATGATCATGGGATGATGGGGAATTTAATCATGCAAATGGGTATTGCAATGGATTCACAATGTGGATGCAAATGAAGCTACAACAATGGAGGTTTCTTGGATTTCTTGGATGAGTGCTTGAGAGTTATAGTGCAAAGTGTGTTGAATGTTAGATTATGCAAATGAGGGAAAAATACTCTAAATTTAGGGGAAATTCCTCTAATAAATGGAGGGAAAGATGACGCCACCATGGACAATATCAAGGGCTATGGTGAGTTGAGGACTCACAAGCCCTCACATTTTTCCATGTGGTAGGTGAGGTGTCAAAAGGGAGATGAGGTGGACATACCTTATGGTACCTAGGGATTGAAATAAGATATCCTCATAAAGGAGGTCCTTGTCCACATGTGGGTTATGGAACACATGAGGAATTAAAAAATGTTCAAATATCCACATGGGGAAGAGGAGAGGAGTTAAAAGGCCTTGGGAGGATAAATGGGAATTTTAAATTCACATGGGGAATAGGTTTCCTTCTCCAAAAAGAGAAAGAAATTAATGAACGTTAACTTAGGGGTATCCCATAAATGGAATAAGGATTAGATTGAGATAATCAAGTAATTATGGTTGTTCAAACAATGGGTTAAGCAAGCTAGTGATGGATTAATGACAAGTGGGGAATTACAGAGGATGGGACACTAATCCTGATTAAGGGTGTGCACATCCTAATCACAAAATAATTAAATTAATCTATATAATAGAGGAATTATGGAGGATGGGACAAGTAGAGAGAAAAGGTGAATTTAAAAATTGATTTAAATTCATAAAGGCAAATGACTTAATTAAATAAATTAGAGTATTTATTTAATGTAGAGAAGAAAGGGGGTAAGGGATAAAGCATTTAATTATTTAATTAAATACCTTAGGGACATTAGAGAAAGGGGAATATTAATTAAATAATAAATTATTTAATTAATGCATATGGGGGATGTGTGATAGAGGAATAAAATGAATGAATTTAACCATATGGGGGTGGTCAAATTATGATTTCTACATTTTTCTCCTCTTCAAAATACTATTAGAATAATAGTGTTTCGAAGAAAAATAAAATACAGATAACTCAATAGAAGAATGGACTAGAAAGCAATGCCCTAGTGTGGCAAAAGTTTTCTAGGTTGTCTAATCATGGAAAAATGAAGGAAGATGCCCCAACATTGTAGGGAAGTGGACATGACAGAGGAATGGAGGAAAATGACAATGTATGCCCACTAGAGAGGGTGGATGGGGAAGAAAAAGAGGCCCCAAGTGACTTCTCGATATGGAGAAATGAAGGATACCACGTGATAGAGTGTAAAAAACCATGAAGAATAGCTTTTGAACAGAGGAAAATGGACAAATGGGGTGCAAATGGTGGCCCATAGAAGAAAAGGGGTGAAATGAATTACAAAGAGATTAAATAAAGGGTAAAATTTACACAAAATTTAAAAGATTAAAAAGGTGAAAAAATTAAAATTTATAAATAGTAATTTTAAAAGTTACTATTTATCATTTTCACACTTAGTAGTTGACTTAGCAAGATAGAGAAGAAGAGAGAGTGATAAGGATGGCTGAAAGGTTGAGCAAGGATGAGGGGTTCATGGGTTATGAGCTCATCCACCAAGGGGAGGAGTTATGCTAGTATTACTTTGAGCACATAGCACCTTGCCAACTAGGATCGAAAACCTTCTTCATGATTTTGATTTAAATTTTATGCATTTAATTTTGGGGTTTTTTGGGAGGCTAGGGTAGAAATCCATAGCAGATGGGCGAATTCACAATGAATTCACTTGTCTATAAGGGTGATTGTGGAAATGGGAAATTCTCCATGCACAAGGGCGAACTCGTCGAGGAGGTCAAGAAAAATAGGAGATGTTGAAATTTTCCAAGATGGTAAGAGGTGAAGTCGACTTCACCCAAAAGGGTAGCAAACTCACCCAAGAAACTAGGAAAAAGACATAGGGGAAATTTTGAAATTTCCCTTGAAAGGGAAACATGAATTTGAACACCAACTGTAAGATAGCCGAATTCACACAATGGTAAAAAAGGAGGCGAATTTTCTTAGGAAATAGGAAATTTCAAGGGTTGAGCAAAAAAGAGGCGAATTCACCAAAAGGGGCGAATTTGCAAGGGTGACTACACAAGGAAAATTTACCTAAAAAGGAGTGAATTCAATGGGTGGTGGATGAATTTGAGATGCGACTAAAGAAAGGGGGAATTCACCAAACAAAAAGGAGAATTCAAAATGTGGCAAAAGAAAGGGAGATTTCATCAAACAAATAGGTGAATTCATAAACAAGCAAGAAAAGGGGCGAATTTTTCTAGAAAATAGGTGAATTCAGGAGGGGACCAAAAAGGTGAAAATTCATTCTACACAAGGGAAAATTCACTAGAACTCAGGGCAGAGGAAAATTGAGGGGAAAATAAAATGAATCATGAAAGATTGACAAAATGTTCTATGTGGATGCAAAACTTCGAGACACTAAGGACTCGAGAGAGCCATTTGGTGGCATTAGAGGTGACCATCAAGGAAATGAATGCCCACGACCACGCAATGCTTGCATAGGTGGGGCTATTGCATATGTTGGGATATCCCAAAATCAGAGTGCAGTGGGACCTCCTGACAACATTGATAGAGAGTGATGCAACTCAGAGACTTTGACATTCCATCTCTCGAAAGGGGAGATGATGACAAACCTTGATGACTTATGGAGGATACTATGGCCACCCATCAGAGAGAACTTGGTTAGATGGAAACAGATCCAGGAGAGAGAACAAGGTAGGAGCCTAGGGGAGATCTTTAGATGGGTGGATCTCCCTATCTAGGGGAGTTAGACTTGGATGGGTGCTTGGGATTAGGGATGCCTGCACTGCCATTGTACCTCTACGGTATGATTAGTGGGATACTACTACCAGACACAAGCAAATGATTTGTAGCCTCAAGATCATTGAGGTTGTTAGGCATATCATGGAGAGGAGGGAAGGAGAGCTTACATGGGGCGGATGTGTGCTGGGCCAATTGTATCAAGACATGCACGCAATTTACTATAGGAGGGCCCTCAACATTACACATATGACTTTGCACTAGGTATGGGCCTAGGAGCATATTAGCATGGCGAGACTAGAGATTTTAATAGTAGGGATATAGGATGAGAAACTACCAATATCATACTGGTGTGGGACAAAGTACAGCTGGTGGCTGCACTACTTGGATGTGAGTGACTTGGAGGGATGGAGGAGGAGGATAGATGATTTTTAAGGGGATCAAATTATATGGAGACCCTACTAGTAGTGATAGTTTTTTGGATGGAGAGGGGATGAGAGGAGGCATAGGGGCTACTTCTTTACAATGTGTTATTTGATTAAGCAATACCTAAACATCATTGAGCTCCACAGGCTAGACAAGGTGATGAGGTAGTTTGGCATACAATAGGATATCCCTCTAGGGCCTCAGATATTTTGTCAGATTACCCAAGAGCATTTATGGGGTGATCCAATCACAACAAACTTTTCTAGGAAGATGTGGGAGTATGTATAGTTAGTACTATATCCAAGGTGAGGAGTGATGGTAGATGTAGGGAAAATAGTGCGGTACGCCACGTGGTGGACAAAACATGGGCTAGAGTGGATAATGGTAGTGCACCTAATTGTAGGGGCACTAGGATACAGTTTAGAGGATGAGAGGAGATTGGATAGGAAGAGGAGAGTCGGGAGGATATGTGGTTGATAGAGGAGGGGTGGAGATAGATAGGCTGAGGTAGAGGAGGTGAGAGGAGACTAGTAGGAGAGAGCACGGGAGGAGGCAATGGAGGAGGATTCCCTAGAGCTACATCCATTGGTGATGGTGCCATATGTATTGCCACTACTATAGGATCTAGCTATATTACTAACTAGAGCTCTAGTGAGACTGAGGATTGTATAACATAAACTAAGGGAGTTTGTGGAGGATAGAGAGAGATTGGAGGCATAGGAAAATAGGTTATGGAGGGAGGGGGATAGGGACTATTCAACTTTGGTCAATGAGGTAGGATGGGATGTATAGGAAGCTCAGAGGGAGAGAGATGATCTCAGGAGATAGATGGATGGGATGCAAAGGGAGATAGAAGAGTTGAGGAGGGAGAGGGGTGAGCTCAGAGACAAAGCCTAGTGTGCAAAGGTAATAGTCAGGGATGCATGGGTAGTGTTAGAGAGAGCAGAGGTAGCAATGGCACAAATGAAAACCATGAAAGGTGAGAGGGATGTAGCAGTGGATTAGATGTCACAAATGTAGGTAGAGATAGAATAGCTAAGGATGGCACAAGATGTATGGGATCAGTAGATGAGACATTTGGCTGGATTATGAGAGAGGTATGGGGTAGAGCGAGATATGGCAAGGGCATAGGCAGTGGATATGGATGAGTATATGAGAGAGTCCAACTACTACATGGGGGCTTACTTCAAAAAGGTTCTAGATTCCACACGCTACATGCCTCCATATATCTGAGCAATACCATAGATGCTAGCACTGTCATGGCTAAGAGGGACACATACACTATGATACAATAGTTACCAAGAGACTCCCCCATGTAAAGGGCCAATGCTAGACTCCCCTCAAAGATCAAATGCAACTAGCACAGGGTAGAGAGGATATGAGTGATAGGATCCTGATTTTGGACAGGTGCAATGTGGATATACAAGGGACAAGGATAGAGGCCACAGGTTCCACAGTGTAGATTAGACACAAATCATTTCATTTATTGATGTATCCTATGCATGTGATCAGAGTTTTGTACCTATATTTTATTTGATGATTATCGATGGACCTGATGGATATGTATTTATGTTTTATGATGGACTTTATTATGGAGTTTGTTATGGACATGATATTTTGATATTTATATGGTATGTGATGGAAATTATCGACACCATGTGTTATTATGTGATGGATGCTTATTTATGGATGTGTGTGTGGATTTGATTTATTATGGGATATGAAGATGATTATGTTATATGTATGCATCTATGATGATTTATGTTCATGTCTATGTGGATGATATGTATGAAATGCATTATGCCTAAAACTTTGTGATGTAGGATGTGATGGATGATTTATGATGTTATATACTATGATCATGGGACTAATGATTCATGATGCAGGTGGAGATGTATGTGTGTACACTATACCATTTATTTGTAATTTAAGTGGGAAATTTTTCTAGACATATTATTATGGTTTTCTTATGATAGGGACATGCAATGAATGCAAAATGTAATGTATGCATATGTAAAATAAAATATGGATTGATGCAATGGATATAATGCAATGCAATGAGATGAATTAAGATGTTTATAATAATAAATCTAAACAACCTAGAATTATAATGCAACAAAATGATAATGGAATGAATCGAAGATGCTTAGAATAACCAATTAAGATCAGTCTAAACAAATTAACATGAAGATGATAATGACAAATGTAAGGGATGTGATGTCATGTACACTGTTTAGGATCAAATTGTACTTCATCAATAAATATTGATTAACAATTCACATTTTTCTATGATAGGAATGCTTTTCCTTAGAGTTATGTATCAATCTCATTTGCTTTGTTGACTTTGGATGTCATAGAATAGGGATTTGATAGAAAAGATGGCCTTGGTACTATTAGTGTTATAAATGACATGCAACCTACATGAATGATGGGTGTAATTAAATTCCTTATAAACATTAATAGTTATGGAAGCCATTAATAGGCCTCTATTTGTGTATCATGCCTGCTTTAAAGCTTATGGAAATTATTTTCCCTATAATCATTACAAAATTAGGGGTGATGGGTGTGATAAGGTATCACATATCAAGATGAGATAATAGACATGATATTGCACCTATCAAAACCATAGGAATCGTGACAAGAAATGGAGATGGGAGATGAATGTTTGCATAACCAAAATCACTAATCATAAGCAAGGGTAAAGGATTTATGGAGGATAAATGCAATGCAACAGGAGGATGAATGAAATGCAATCCTAATGCTATTTTCCATTTCTAGGAGCACTCATTTTTTCTATATCACAAGACACGATATGCTAGGGTATGAGGAACCAAAGAAAATTAGTGTCTAATGCATGGAACAAAAACAATAGATAAGGAGGCTATCCCAACACCCCAAAGTTGTGATAAATTTGGTCAGGCTAGGTATTGGGATAACCACAAGCACAAAGGATACCCTCGCATAACAAACAAAAGATCAAGATATACCCCTATGTTTACCATTCAAAGTGTACCATGATATGATGGATCGTGGTGACCCTGAAGAAGTATAATAGGAAGCTCAAATGATAAAAAAAATTCTCAAAAAGCATCACAAGAAAAGAATCAATTTTAAACATCCTTTGCTACAGGATCAAAAGGGTAAGGGATACTAATGGATTATTTTTGTTAGAAACTAGCTAGATAGGGACTTACTTGATGATATGACACAAGACACAAGATTGACACACCCTAAAGACCTAGGGGCTTAGGGGCCAATCATAGATTAGCCTTTCCTACATGAAAGTGCATATCCCTTGTAGTTTGATAAAAGACCATGGATAAAAGTCAAAAGAGGACAATGGAGACCAAGATGGAGGACAAAGACAAGATAGAAAAAAGCCATGGGGATAGATCAAATGATCAACCTTTCCTACATGAAATCATAGGGACAACATGGTTTGATAAAATGGACCAAGGACAAGAGATGGGACCAAAGAGACAAATGACGAGGGACTAACACAATAAGAGTTATTTAATTCCTACAAATCCAAAGTCGGTCTATAGACCGTGATACTTTAGATTAATGTCACTCTTAGATTTTAATAACTTCCTGGCATGTCATGGACAATGAAAGGGACAAAAGATAGGGTGAAATCAAATGATGGCCGTCACGATGAAGGATCCTAAGTGATGACAGGAGACCAATGGGTGATGTAGAAAAACAAGCAAAAAAAGCTTAGATTAGGATTATCTCACGATTGTGGATAGCTGACAAGAATCATCCAATGCTCAACCAAAATATACCAAGTGAGCAATGACGGGATGGTAATGGGAGGATAGGATATGATAGGATACTGGGATAGGATATGCAATAGGATGGATTGAAGAATAAAGTAACTAGGACGCAAGGTAGATAATTATTAGTCCCTCTATGAATGGAACCTATTGCTAGGTTTTCACCAAACATACATATCCAAGGTGCCACCAGAGGTAGTTTTCACCATAGGATGGATTATTTCTCTTTACTATTTTATGGATTTTTTGACTTTTTTTTAATATTTTTGACAATTTTTTATTTTTTTTGGATTTTTGTAGGATAGGATAACCTGACTAAGGTATAAAACCTTTTTAGGTGCATGATGTTGATAGGCTCTTCTATGGGCTCTCCTTTAGGTGTAGCAAGCCTATATGCTCTAGAACCGTGTTTAGTTGTGATGACATAGGGACCTAAACAATTTGCCTCAAACTTTCCCTTTTTGTCTTGATCTTCCTGAGTACACTGATTCTCCTTGAGGATGAGATTACCAACATTAAACTGATGAGTAAAAACCTTTTTATTGTAGCTCATCCTAAGACAACATTGGTATTCTATTAAATGATTGTATGCTTTGATATGTTTTTCATCTAGGAGTTCCAATTGATTGAGTCATACAACTCGAGCATCTTCATCACTTATGAGGTTCTTTAGAGATATTATAAGTGATGGGATCTCGACTTCGATCCAAAATATGGCATCGACACCATAAATGAGAGAGTATCCAGTGGTGCCCATGGGGGTTCGAATGGATCTGTGTTAGGTCTAAAGGATGGGATGGAGACGGAGATGCCAATCTCGACCAATATTATTGACCACCATTTTAAGAATCTTGATGAGATTTTTGTTAGTCACCTCTTCTTGAACATTACCTTGTGGGTGGGTGTGTGCAGGATCATCATGGAAAAAATAGGCCCTTAAGTGGCAAAAAATTCAGAAAAATCAATGTTAGGAAACTTGAAATAAAAATTTTCATAACTTATCTATATTATTTCAAAAATATGTAAGAATAGAATCTATAGAAAATTGAATGTAGTTTCTAAACTACTAGGTTTATTTAAAAATAAATAAAATATATTTGGTGAAAATTTGAAATTTCAATGTAGCAGTAATCAAATTTCAGGGAAAAAATAAGTAGGTGTTTGTCTGACCACCCTAACCATAATAAAATGATAATATTTTTTTATAAGATTTTATATATAAGTAGAGGACTCATGTCCGAACGTGATGCATATTTTTTTGTAATTTTTTTTTGAAGTAAATAATTAATCATAATTTTTTTATTACAACTTTTAGAAAATATAAAAACTCGTATGTCTAACCACCTTAACTTGGTTAAATCTTCATGAAATTTAATTTTTCTTTATTTAATCCTATAGTATGTGAAGAATAGAATGTGACCCATGTTTTGAATTCAAAAAATGTGAAACCGTTTGAAAGTTATAGATTTTTTTCAATCAACCTATCGATTAGGACTTTAGTCATAGTTCTATTAGAAAATGAATAATAATTATTTATTAAATTCAAATTAAAGCATAATTTATATTGGTGGAAATTTGAGAATCTCCTCTAAAAACCCTTTTCGTTTCATCAATTCTGGGTAAAAAAAGGTCGTCAACCACATACCCTACAAATACCCATAATATTGCCACTTTTTGGCCCATCATGATCCTGCACATACCCGAGTAATAGGGTGTGGACCAAGGATGCTGGATATGAAATGTTTCACACAAGTGTTTTATAGACTAGTTGTTAAATGGATTTCCATTGTCTATGATGATGGTGGATGGGATTCTATACCTATAGAGAATATGGACAAGGATGAACTTGGAGATTTGAATACCTTTAATTTGAGAGAGTGGAATTGCTTCCACTCACTTGGTGAAGTATTTAGTGGCAGTGATAATGAATGTGTGATTAGAAGATGGAGGTAGATCTTGTTGATCAAGTTGAAACCCCACTAAGAAAATGGCCATGGTGCTATGATAGGTTCCAAATCTTGCATGGGAGCATGTACCGAATCCACATGTTGTTGATAGGGAAATAATTTCTTCATGAACTCATAGGAATCATGCTCCATGGTAGGCTAATAGTATACAACTTTGAGAATTAATTTAGCTAAGGTTGTGCCATTAGAATGGGCCCCATAGACACCACTATGTACTTCCTCCAATGATATCACACACCATCTCACTCTAAGGGACATTGTACGATGGGATTAAAAAAATTTCAACAAGGAACTCATAGTTCGTTCAATCCTTAGGCATATCAATGAGAGACTTGATCGTAGCCATTGCATTTGTTGCCTTATTCTACACTCTAGGGATTTGTTAAAAATATATAAAGGTGAATTACTTCTTAAAGTCATCTACCATGCATTTGTAGGGTAACAATTTTTCATCCTTCCTCTGGAACTCATCATTGACTTGTTTGATAATCAATTAAAAATCACCAGAGAATCTTAGATGGTTGATGTTCCATTGAATGGTGATTCTAAGGCCAGTAATAAGAGCTTCATACTCTACTATATTGTTAGTGCCTGGGAATGCTAATCTAAGTGACTTTGGTATGTATTCATCTTAAGGAGTGACAAACAAGACACTTGCTCTAGCTCAATTATGTGTATAAGACCCATCAAAATAGAGTGTCCATGTATTGGCTTCTATTATTATGAGGACTTCTTCATCAGGAAAATTAGCTACCAAAGGATAGCCATAAGCTAATGGAGAATCCACCAACTAATATGCTATGAGTTGTCACTTGATCGCCTTACAATCCGCATACTCTATCTCAAATTCACTCAGTAACATGACCCACTTGGCCATACAACTAATCAAAGAAGGTTTGGACAAGAGATAATTAAGTGGATCCACTTTTTATATCAACTTGAAAGGATGACTAAGCATGTAATGATGATTTTTGTGAACTAAATACAACTGCCAGAAAGGAGTTTTCTATTGGAGAATAATTGAGTTCATAACCCACTAATGTTTGATTGATGTAATAAATTACATGCTCTTTAGAGGACTCGTCATGTTAAGCTAATAATGCCCCCAATGCAATTGGTGTAGTAGAGATGTATAGTAGAAGTGGATTACCTGGAATAGGAAGCATCAAGATTGGTGGATGAGCTAAGTATTCTTTAATTTTTTCAAAGCCTTGCTGACATTCTTGGTCCTACTTGAAGGTGGTGTCTTTATGCAGGATATGTGTGAATGACTGGAACTTGTCAGCTAATTGATCTATGAACCATTTGATGGACTATAACTTCCCTTGGAGGCGGGGAATTTACATGATAGCTTTGACCTTTGTTGGATCTACCTCTATACCCCTTCTAGAGACTATGAATCCTAGCAACTTTCTAGATGTGGCCCCAAATACACACTTCTTTGGATTTAAATGTAACTTGTAGTGTTCTAGGAACTCAAAGATTTTCTTCAAGATCTTTGGATGTTTTTCTCTTGTTTTAGACTTCCCCAATAAGTCCTCAACATAATATTCCATTATGATATGAATGAGCTCATGGAAGATAATAGTTAGGGCACATTGATAGGTGTCCCCTACATTTTTTAGTCCAATGAGCATGGCATTGTAGCAGAAGGTGCCCCAAGGGGTGGTGAAGGCAGTCTTATGTTGATCCTCTAGTGCAATTATGATCTGATTGTAGCTTGAGAAACCATCTATAAGGGATATCATCTCATGTTCTTACGTAATATCCACTAGCATATCAATGTTTGGTAGAGGGAAATAATCCTTAGCACAACCTTTATTAAGATCCTAGAAGTTTTTACAAATTCTAATGTTCCCATTTTGCTTGTTGATAGGTAATATGTTGGATATCCATTTATAATAGTTGATAGGCCTTATGAACCCAACCTATAACAGTTTCTCCAAATCTTTCTTGACAAGAAAAGTCATCTGGTGGTGCATTTTTCTTAGTTTTCATTTGATAGGATTGGCATCAAGATGAACATCTAAATGGTGTACCACGAGGGTAGTATCTAGACCTAGCATGTCTAAATATTTCCATGTAAAATTGATGATTCCATCTTTCAATAGGTTGATGATGGTAGAATGCTCTTCCTCTTACAATGACTTGGCTACGTATGCAATCTTAGGATATTCCTTTGTTCCCAAGGTGACTTCTTGAGTTTCTTCAATCAAAATAGAGGATCGCTTAGAAAATTGAGTTCCAACAATGGGAAGATGAACTTCCCCATCCTCCAACACCTCATCAAGGTTTTCGTTGTTGGATACATCGTTTATTTTGTCTTTTGATGAGTCAAGAAGTGCCTGAGAGAGGTTTTCACTAGATGAACCTTTTTTATTTTGTTTCTTCTTATTTTTGTAGTTAGGGTATTCACCTTCCCAGAATCCCTTGAGATGCACATGTGTTCATTAAAGGAAATGTGTTGATAGGTGCACTATCTTGTAGGTCCTAGTTAATTGTTGGAATTATGTGCCTCAATCTCACAGGCTAAAACCTCAAGAAGAGAAAAGTCAGTGTGAATTCTTATTGTCTGGCCAACTAATAGTTGTGCAACCTTGAGGAATGTTTAGGTCGCCGAGACCTTGTTGATGTCTTGCCAACTAGTGTTATCATTGTGACATTCCTATCGTTGTGAAGTTTCTATCTCTTATTGCCTGAGATAATCTCTTACTAGCGTGTTGGTGTCTAAAGGTAATCAGTGAGACTTGTGGCGAAAGAAGTCTTCAAGGCAAGATTTGAAGGCTCAGTATGACTCATACTGACAAGAGATGTCTCGCTGACAGCGTTACACTCAGAGTCATCAGGGAGAGGAATGGTTTGGTGAACAGTCAGATGAATAGTTCGATGAGTGATCAGTGTGTATGAATTCAATTTAGAAAGCATTGTAACTTGAATGTTCTGTACAAGGTTGATGAAGGACTATGTTGTTGTAAATTGACATCAAAAAGATAAGTCTGATCTCTGTATGTAATCTTCATTACTATAATACAAAGAGGATTTTCTTGGTGTAGTGGGTTTTTCTCTCATAAGGGTTTTCCCATGTAAATCTGGTGTTCATCTATGTATGTTAAATTATTTATTTCTATTACTTCTTAAAAGTGTATCTTAATTGGACTGTAATTGAAAAGTTAAAAGCACCTCTGCATTCTTCCCTAAGGTTTTGACATTAGGAGATTTGTTTCCACACCTTAGCTTTCCTTACAAGTGGTATCATAGCTTGTCCAATTGTGTTATCTTTGTGGGTATGCTGATTTTTTTTATGTCATTTCTATTCAGTGGGAGTCTTGTAGAAGTTTTGGTAATCCAAATTACAAGTTAATATGGCAAGCATGCCAGTAAAGATTGAAATTTAGAAATTCAATGGCAGAAATTTTGAGTTGTGGTAACTCAAAATGGAAGATCTATTGGTTGATCATTATATATGGCTTGTTGTGTCTGGAACAAAGCCTACAGGCATGAAGCAAGAGGATTGGGACCTTGCAGATAGAAAATCAAAAGGGCTTATAAGGCTCTATTTGGCAGACTCTATTCTTCTGAATGTTCGTGAAGAGAAGACTACATCTTCCTTGTGGAAAAGAATGGCAACTATTTATCAAGGCAAGTCCTTGGTGAATAAATTGTTCTTGAGGAAGAAGCAGTGCACTTTGAGAATGTAGGAAGTATGGTCTGTTACTGATCATTTGAATGCATTCAACATGTTGATTGCATAGTTAACATTTTTGGGTGTGAAGATTGATGAAGAAGATCATTGTATGCTCTTATTATGTTCTTTGTTAGATTCTTGGGATCACCTGGTGATGGCTATTGGGAGTATGACATCCAGTTTTAAGATGGAAGATGTTGTTGTTTCTTTGTTATCAGAATAGATGAGAAGGAAATTTTTTGAGATGGGGAAGGAGGATCTTGCTGTTAGAGAAAGGCCAAAAGAGAAAGGCAAGAAGAAGGACAAGAAATCCAAATCCAAATCAGAAAGGAGGTCAAAGTCTCATGGAAATAATTTCAAGGTGAAATGTTGGAATTGTGGGCTACCTTGTCATGTCCGAAAGGATTTCAAAGAGGAGAAAAAGAAGAAGAAGAATAATTCTTCTAACAATGATTCTTCTCAGAGTGATGCAGATGCCTTCATTGCAGCCTTGGCTACGCAGGCATCAGATGATGTTTGGCTGATTGATTCTGAAGCATCTTTCCACATGACATCTCATAGAGACTGGTTCATGAAGTATGAGAAATATGATGGTGGAAAGGTGTGTTTGGAATGTGATTCATCTTTGCAAATTTTTGGCCATGGAAGATTCAAAATTTAATTCCCTGATGAAAGAGTGAAGGGAATCAATGATGTAATGCATATACCAAGTCTAGCTCAAAATCTACTTTCTGTTAGTAAGCTGAATGATATTGGATTATAAGTCACATTCTTTGGAAATGGCTACAAGATGACTAGAGGCTCAATGGTGCTAGTAAGGGGTGCTCGTATTGGTACCCTGTATAAGCTGGATGCACATGTTGTGCAATATAATAGTGTCCCTGTATAGTCACAAAAAGCTACTCATGGAGGAAAAGAGGGAAAAGTTACTGATTGTGTAAACTCTATGGAAGTTAAACTTCTAGAAAAAAAATACTATGCTCTAGCATCATAGGCTAGGCTACATTGGTGAGAAAGGTTTTAAAACCTTGAAGAATAAAAACTTGGTTGAAGGGCTTGATGATTGTAACCTTGAATTCAAATTCCATGAACATTGTATATATGGAAAAAAACACCATGTTTCATTTTATTCCAGTCCTCACAAATCTTCTGGTTTTCTTGATTATATACATTCTGATGTTTTTGGTCTAGTGAATGCTCCTTCTTTGTCTAAGTCAAGGTACTATGTATCATTTATTGATGATTATTCAAGAAGGGAATTAATCTATTTTTTGAAAAGTAAATCAAAAGTGTTCAGTCATTTTAAGGAATTTAAGAACATTGTAGAAAATAAGACTAGAAAAAAAAAATGTTTAAGTACTGATAATGGTAGTGAGTTTTGCTCTGATGATTTCAAGAGGTATTGTAAAGATCATGGGATTAAAAGACATAAAACTACACCTTACACTCCGCAGCAAAATGGAGTTTCCAAAAGGTTCAACGGGATAGTGATTGAAAGAGCACGAAGTATGTTGAGCAGTGATGGCTTGGAGGAGAAGTTTTGGGCTGAGGCAGTCGCTATAGCATGTTACTTGATAAACCATTCTCCTAATTCTTATCTTGTTGAGAAAACACCTTTGGAAGCATGGTCTGGTAAGAAGCCCTCTCTAAGACACATTCATATTTTTGGCTATGAGGCATATGCATATGTGCTGAATGAGAAAAGATTTAAATTGGAGAACAAAGTTTTTAAATGTATTTTATTGGCTATAGTGTTGGCATGAAAGGATACAAGCTTTGGAATCCTAATGTAGAGAAGGTTCTATACAACAGAAGTGTTATCTTTCATGAGCTGAAGCCTTATACCTTGGATCTACAGTTAGATACAAAATTAGAAAACAAAAAAGGATGTAGTTGAAATTCCTTCGACACTAGATAAAGAGGAATTCAAAATTCAAAATGAACCTAAACCTGAGGAGATCTCAAGCAGTTCTGAGAGTTCTCAAGAAAAAGAAGAATCTCAGCCTCAACAAGTGAGGAGGTCAACTCGTGAAAGAAAGAAACCTGATAGGTATGGGTTTTCTTTGATAGATTCTACTTGTTCCTATGCTTTAATTTCCAGCACTAATGAGCCTAGGGTTGTGAAAGATGCATTTAGAATTTCTTATTCAAACTCTTGGTTGGAAGCCATGAATGAAGAAATGCCATCATTAGAAAATAATGATATTTGGAGTTTGGCTCCCTTACCTAAAGGAAGAAAAGCTATGGGCTGAAAATGGGTATTTAAAAATAAAATAGGTTTGGATGGAAGTGTGGAAAAACATAAGGTGAGGTTGGTTGCAAAGGGTTATTTCCAAGTAGAGGGAATTGATTATGGAGAAAAATTTTCTCCTGTAGCTAAGCTGACATCCATTAGATTTCTTTAGTCACTTGTAGAATTGTATGACTTAGAGATTGAATAGTTGGATGTGAAAAAAACATTTCTTCATGGTGATCTTGAAGAAGAAATTTATATGTCCTAGCCTGAGCAATTTGTAGAAAAAGGTAAAGAAAAACTAGTTTGTAAGTTAAAAAAATCTTTGTATGGGTTAAAACAGTCTCCTAGAATATAGTACTAGAAGTTTGACACTTTCGTATTGTCTTTGGGATTTGTAAGATCAAAATATGATCATTGTGTGTATTACAAAGGTGAAAGTGATCAAGTTCTTATTGTTGCTCTCTATGTTGATGATATGTTGTTCATAGGAAATAGTAAGTTAATGATTTTGATCTTAAGTCTCAGTTGTCTACAAAGCTTGAAATGAAAGATCTTGGTGCAGCAAGGTATATTATGGGAATGGAAATAACCAGGGATAGGAAGAATATAAAACTTTTGCTAAGTTAGAGTAAGTATATCAAGACTGTTCTAGAGAGATTTTGTATGACTGATTGTAAGCAGCTAGTTGTCCTAGTTTTTCCTGGAATGAAGCTATCTATTGAAGACTGTCCAAAATCTCCTACTAAGATGGAGGACATCACCAATGTACCCTATGCTAGTGCAGTTGGTAGTCTAATGTATGCAATGGTTTGTACAAGTCCAAACATTTTCCAAGTAGTGGGAGTACTTAGTCAGTTTATGGCTAATCCTGGAAGAACACATTGGGATGCCGTGAAAAGAGTATTCAAATATTTAAAGGGAACTCTAGAATATGCTTTTTGTTACCATGAGAAATTGGTTGAATCATAGAGGACTCTCAGTATTCGAGGCTATGTGGATTCTAAATGGGCAGGGGACATTGACAGCGGAAGATCCACTAGTGTATATATTTTTATGATGAATGGTGGTGTAGTGAGTTGGATGAGTAAGCGATAGGTTGTAGTTGCTTTGTCCAATATAGAGGTAGAATACATGGTAGAAACACACGCCTGTAAAGAAGCAATCTTGTTAAAACATTTGTGTTCTAACATTGGTTTTGATGTAGGGTAGATATCAATCTACTATGACAGTCAGAGTGCTATATGTTTGGTAAAGAATGCCACTTTCCATGCCAGGACAAAACATATAGTTGTAAAGTATCATTTTGTATGAGATGTGGTGGAGGACAGAAAGGTCTTTTTAGAAAAATTGGATACTCTAGAGAATGTTGTAGATGCATTGATGAAGCCAGTGAGCATAGACAAGTTCAAGTGGTGTGCCAATTTGATGGGCCTCAATTCCGATGAATTCCAATAGTTTTTTTGTGCTCTAGAGGTGCTTGTATGATGTTCCTCAAATGGGAGATTTTTGGAATTGTGTGCGTCAATCTCACAAGCTGAAACCTCTGGAAGAGAAAATTCGGTGTGACATTCTTATTGTCTGGCCGACTAACAGCTGTGCAACCTTGAGGAATGTTCAGGTCACTGAGACCTTGTTGATGTCTTGTCAACTGGTGTTATCACTATGACATTCCTATCGCTGTGAAGTTTTTGTCTCTTACCACCCGAGATGATCTCTTATCAACATGTTGGTGTCTAAAGGTAATCAGTGAGACTTGTGGTGACATAAGTCTTTGAGGAGATATTTGAACGCTTGGTATGACTCATACTGAAAAGAGATGTCTCATTGACAGTGTTACAATCAGAGTCATTATAGAGAGGAATGGTTCAGTGAACAGTTAAATGAATAGTTCAATGAGTGATCAATGTGTATGAATTCAATTTAGAAAGCATTGTAACTTGAATGTCCTGTACAAGGTTGATCAAGGATTACACTATTGTAAATTGACATTAGAAAGATAAGTCTGATCTCTATATGTAATCTTCATTACTATAATACAATGAGGATTTTCTTGGTGTGGTGGGTTTTTCTCCCGTAACGGTTTTCCCATGTAAATCTGGTTTTCATATGTGTATGTTAAATTCTATGTTATTATTATTTCTTAAAGCTATATCTTAATTGGACTGTAATTGAAAATTTAAAAGCACCTCTACATTATTCCATAAGGTTTGGACATTAGGAGAGTTGTTTCCACACCTTAGCTTTCCTTACATTAATAAGCTCAAGATGGCAAAGGGAAAGGCTAATGGAAAAAATGGATAAGCAATTGAACATGGTTGGGAAATCTACATCATCATATGCGAGTATGATGGATTGTTCTTTGAGTATGTCCTCAAGGAGACCATTATCCACACTAATATTATTAGATGCAATAGTTGGTGGTGCAAGACACTTTTGTTTCATGTCATAGCCTAAGCCCAAATGTTTTGGTCGCATAGGAGTATCAACATGTTGCCATCTTCCTTTTTCTTCTACAATGAGGCCACCCCCTTGATAATTATAATTTTTAGCTAGCTTAGTGGCACGAGGATAAGTCCCCTAGAAATATTCCTTAAGAGGGGGAAGTAGGTTTAGGCTCTTCTCAATATATCCATTAACTGATATCATCTTCTAGTTGATCATTTCATGTCCCAAGAGATCATAATTTGCTAGACCCCAATTCTTAGATTGAGGGTGATTGTCTTCTCTTCTTATTTTGGTGTGGATTGAGAAGGTTGGCCATATGTATGAGGATATGGTGGCATGGTTTCCACATTTAAAGTCATTTGCATCTCGTACTCACCAAAACCTTTATCTATTATCTAGACCTTCGTGATTTCCGATTTAGAAGTGCAAGATGGAATGGATGATGTGGTGGATGGTGGATTGGAGGATGAGGCTTAAGGTACCCCCACTTCAACTCCTAGATAGTAGTGAGCATGAGGGAAGGAAGCTTCCAAAGCACAACAATATTCAAATGGTTGTGGTTCAATGTGTATGGTAACTACCATCCCATTAAATAGGAACTTTAGGCATTGATGGTAGGTGGAAGGAATGGCCAACATGGCATGGATCCATGGGCAACCCAGGAGGAGATTATATGGAATGTCTAGATCAAGAACATGGCATGTGGAATATTGAACTATGAGGCCAACCTAAATGGAAAGATAGATGATTCCTTCGGAGTCCCTCTCTTCATTGTCATATGCTTTGATGGTGATAACCTAATTGTTCAAGTAGGCATGGGTGTATCCTAACTATTTTATGAAATTCAATGTACAAAAGGTTGAGGATAGAGCCAATATCCAGCATGACCCTTTTTACTTTATGACGGGGTATGAGGACTTCAATGTGAAGGGGATGGTTATGATTTATGTCAATAGATGGCATATCATTTTAGCTAAATCTTAGCTAATATGTTGATGAGAGGTGTCCTAGACAAAGGCTTGGAACTAAGTAGGATCTATGTCATTAGGTACATGGGTGTCTTGTAAAGCTTTGGTTAGGATATCTAGATGGATAGGAGTAGACTTAAGAAAATCCAAAATGGATATCTGAGAATGAGTCTTTCCTAAGTGCTCAAGAATATTGTACTGAGAGCTTGCAGGAGTTAGCTAGGCTAATGCAGAAGGACCAAGAATGAAGGTGTGGGTGTGATGATTTGTAAGAATACACTATGGATCTTTTCCCTTAACGTGTATCATGGCCACAAGTGGCTCTACTTGATTAATGCACATAACTATTCCATCATAGTTGTAGGGAACATTCTTATAGCTAATATTATTGGTGTTGTTATTTTGATTGATGTTGTTGCTTGACCATGGATTAGCATTAGACATATTGGCACCCTGGTTGTGTTTATGGAAGGCATTGTGATATTTATATGGCTAAGCATTGGATTATGTTTCCTGATTAGCATCCACTACTATATCTCCTCAATCTATGAGATCTTGGAAATATGTTTTGAGTCCTTAACACTTATTAGTCGAATGACCCTTGATCTTTTGGAAGTCACAATACTCATTCTCCTTGTACCAAGCAGGCTTTGGTTTAGAATCATCAAAAGGCTTAGTTAGAGGATACGTGATTGGATAAATCACTTGAAGAAGCCTATTGAAAATGGCACTTAAGGGCTCTCCCAAAGAAGTAAAGGAGCATTTATTGTTGCCTTGATTATTCTAATTAGACTACTAAGGAGGACAAAGTGCACCTTGTAGCACATATATGGCATAGGGGATTGATTGCTAAGGAGTGGTACACTATGGTCTTTGTAAGGTGTTGGCTACTTGAACATGTTTGGTATCAATAAACCATCATTAAATGCATTCTTATTCTTGTTCCGGTAGTGAAACTTATCTCTAGATGACTTATCCTTATCTGGATTATAAAATTTGATTTGTCCCTTTGTAATGAGTGCTCTCCCAATGATAGGACCTTTTTTATGACTTCCATAAAGGTTGTGACACAATGAATATTGAGATTATGTGTCATATCTACATGAGTGTTTTCCATGAAAAGAGTCACAAGATCTTTCTCACTGAGTTGAGATTTCATTTGGCTAGCCAAAGCATGCCATCTTTGCAAGTAGCTTGCAAAGGTTTCTCCCACACGATGTTTTTGTTTCAAAATATCTAGGATATCAATATCCTTATCCAAGTTAAAGGAGAAGTGTGTGACAAATTTCTCTGAAAGATCCAAAAAAAAAAGAGATTGATCCCTTTGGAAGAGCCATAAACCAATCTAAAGCCAACCCAATTAAACTCCTTGGGAATAACCACAAGAGTTAATTTTCATTGTGGAGGACTTCTTGATAATGTGAATAGAATTCCTGAAGGTGGTTCTTTGGGTATTAAGTTCCTTTGTACTTGTCAAACTTTGGAATTTCAAAAATGGTTAGGAAAAGGAACAAGTGAGATTGAGGGAACAAATGAATAGGGACAAATCTCTTTGAACTTAAGAGAATTTTTGGAGGTCTCTGCTTGTAAGTCTTTCAATGTGACTTTTATTTCTTCCCACTCCTTATTGGTAAGTGTTGATGAAGAAAGATTAGATGGATTGGATTGATTATAAGGAGCGTATTGTTGATAGGGTGAGGATGGGACTAAAGTGGTTTGATTTTATGCTAGTGGAGGCATATATGGAGGCATTTACTGATATTGATTGGTATAGGCAGGCTGTGGTTTTGGATTGATGTAGGATTGATAATAGGATGATGGATTTTGGTAATATAAAGAGGAGGCCCCTTGTTGATATGGCAGAGGTGTTTGGTAATATTAAGTGGAGGAATCCTACTTATATGATGATTGTTGATAGGATGGCTATTTTTGCGAAGTGTAATATGGATTGGATTAATAATTATAAGCAGCAAACTATGGGGAAGCATATGGAGGCTGTTATAAATTGGGCTCCTAATAGGAGACATTTTTTTGTACTTGTGAAGGGCTAACGTAAGGTAGTTGTTGTTGGGATTATTTTGGATTGTGATACACATAACCAGGGTTCAAATTGGATATAGTAGGATTTGCATAGTAAGTGCTTCATGGATGGTACAAGTACTAACAAGCAATATTTGGGGTAATATTTTGGTGGGATTTTTTTTGATATGTGGGGATTTTTGTGCACTTGGGAGGTGGTTGATAAGATGATGATTGCATGTAAATGGGTTGTGGTGCAGGAGCACCCAATACACACATTTTTGAAATTAAAGATCAAGGAAGACATTAGGAAATAAGGGGTATTTGGGTCATTTAATGATTTAATAAGGAATTTGAGCCCATTAACGATGTAATTATGGGTCTTTGATGTTATTTAGTTCAAAAAATGCAAAAGGTTGCATAAAAATGTACTTATTGTCAACAAATTGTTAAAAGTGCAAAACTAGGCAATTAGGGGTCTAATTGGTAAAAAGTTAGTTTCCAATGTCCAAATAATTAAAATTCTAGTTGGAAGATGTTTTTAAGGGTGGTTAGATGTTAAATAATCCTCTCATGGTTGAGGCATGGTTTTTGAATCATTTTTTTTGAAGTTCTAATGAAAAAAAGGCTATTTTTTGGAAATTTATGTGTGTAAATTTGCTGCTAAAACATGTGGTGCAACCTTTGTACAACCTGTACGGGCTCAAACCTGTTATGGTTGCAAAGAGAAGAGTTTCATATTTCATTTGAAAGTGGTTTGGTGAATTTTTATTCAGTTTAGAGGGTTTTATTGACATTTTATTAAAACTGCCGGTGCATAGCCATTAGAGGGTTTGAAAGTCTAAAATGTAGTTTTTGACCATTCCACCCATTGTATGCCATTGTAACTCAGTGGAATGGTTTAATATGATGTAAATTAGATGTATTATTTTATTTTATATTATAATAAGGCATTATTGTGGTGAATGTGTGATGCCCTAGGGCTGAAAATGCATTTTTCCCTTGAAAAGTGATGGTTTCAAAGTGCTTTTCAATGAATTATTAATGAAGTTGAGATTGTAAGCATTGAAAATGTCAATGCAGACCCTATGAAAGGTGTTTGGACCATTTATTTGTTTATTCAAGTCTGGGAATGCAGATTTTGGCAAAACCCTTGTTTTTGCATTAGAAAAGAAGGTTTTTTGAGTTGGGAGTGTTTATGGTCTTACAAGTGCAAATAAATTGTGGATTATATGGTTTTGAGCCATTTAATTTTATTTCCTAAGGTTTCAAGATGATTGGATAAGTTTGAATGGTACTTTCTTTGTTAAATTGACCTATTTTCCTTGTTTTTCCCATGGTGAGTGTATTGGAAGTCTAAATTGGTCCAAAAGAGTTATATCTGATCTTGAAGTATGTTGTGTAAGTCCTTAATGGGTGTCAAAATCCATTATTTACTTGGAAAATATTTTGGGAAAGTTGGGTGAAAATTCCCTTGAAGCTGTTTGGCAGTGTTATGGAAAGAATGCATCTAACAAGTGAATTAGAGAAGTTCTTTTGATTTTCTTTGAAATTTGTGTTGACCATCAGTTATTTGTCATTTCAAATTGATTTCCACCTTGGGTTTGCATCAGGTTGAGATGGTATTTGAGTTTGTTCAGGGACCGATGGTTGCTAAAAGGATGAAGTTTGTTGCAATATTTGCTGATGCGGGGGACCTTGTGACTAATGAGAGGGTTGCAATGGATTACCTTGCTATTGATGCAAGGGTGCTTGTTGTTGCTAAGAAGGGATTGGGATATTCTATTGTGGAGGTTTTTGATGAGGTGTTTGAGACAATATTGTAGTATGTTGTAATGGTTGTGAAAAAACATTTTGTGATGTGTTTTACAGGTTACCTTGTGGTGGCTGCGAAGATGGGACATTTCTCTAAGGTGGTTGTTGAGAGGTGAATGGAGGTGGTGGTAAATTGGATACAAGTGTAGATCCAAGAGGTGGTAGTAATACAGCAAAAGGATTGTGCCTTGTATTGATTGGTGGTTGACCTGGTTGATTAGGTGGAAGAGTTGTTGTGGATAGTATAGGGATCGAACATTATGAGACATTTAGAGGTGGTAGAGAGGGTAGATTTTTTGGAATACCATAATAAATGGGATCATTAGGATCAGGAAATGATCCCATGACTAAAATCGAACCAACAGGGGGTGTGTGACTTGATAAAGCACAACATTACCAAACCCAAGCTGATACCAATTATCTATAGGTGTACCCTCAGAGATGTAAGAATTTCCTAAAACGTTCTGTGAATTTTGAGGATCTTGTGATAATAGGGGTGCAAGTGGTGTGATGTTGACATATTGTGATAAATCAAATCTTGAAGGTGGTTTGATGCCCTTCATGATTAGTGTGGTGAGGATCTTATCTCTACACTCATCAAGAAGGAAATCGGTCATTTGGAGATTGGTGGGATTATTGAGTTATTCGTCAACTATGACCTCAGGTTGGATAACCATGCTTTCATCAGTAGGAGGCAATTAGGTATCAACCTTAGTGTTGGATTGCAATGAAACACGTTGTTAGGATCCTAAGTAGTGTTGGTCTAGGTACCTTGGGCCTGTTGTTCTACTATGAGTTTATTTGCTTGTGATCAAGTGGTAACAAGCATGAAAGTGAAAAATTACTAGGATGAACTAAGATGATGCTACACTCTAGGATGTCGTGAAAGGGTCACCTAAGTGGTGATTAAAGGATTGATTGGACTGGATGACAGATTGATTTATTAGATTGGGTGATCGAATAAAGGATGCAATTGGATTCAACTAGATTGATGGATGGGACAAGATGATTTGATAGGATGGGATGATTGATTGGATAATATGATGAAACTAATTCTAAGCTACATTCAAAGGTTTGAATAAATCATGTAAGGTGCTGACGATAAGATTAAAGTGAAAGAGGGATGATTAAAAAACCAAATCTACCTCAAGATGGAAGTAGATTGATTGGGTCAAATATGATTATTGACTTAGGATGGATGAAAATCCTAAGCATGTGTGGATGATGATGATTGAGATCAAACACCTAAGCCAACTTGGATAAAAACATCTAAAAAAAATTCTAGGGGATTGAGATTGATAATCAATGATAGAAATGAAATCTAGAGATGTTCTAAGATGCACCTATATAATTTGATTGATAGATTGATGAATTTTAGAAAATACAGATGGAATAAAGTGATGATTATGTACGAATGAAACATGATAAAAAAGAATTGATCATGAGAAAGGACTAAGAAAAAAATAGGATTTTAGTGGCCAAAAGAATTCACTCTCTTAAATTTTTATGGACAGTGGATATGCCTCTATATAGAGGAAATTTTCCTCTTTAGGTCATAACTTCACCTATTTAGGTATGACAAATTCACCTCCATGTTGAGCAAACTCGCCTATCAAGGAGACTCAAATTTTCCTATGTTGGGGGATGGATAAGAAACAGGTGAACTTAGAATGAAAATTCACTTATGTCTGGAGAAAACACAACAAATGGGTGAACCTGGGTTTCAAATTCACCTATCTCTGGAGGACACACAGGAAACGGGAAAACTTGGGGTGCAAATTTTCCTATCTAAGTGCAAGTTCACTTAAAATCTTATAGGATTGCCCTTTCTAGACACAAGATCGCCTAAAACTTAAAATAGCATAAAGGAACAGGTGGACAATTTTTGCAAAATCACCTAATGGGATGAATTTTTTCCCTATTTCTTGAATTGTACGGTCAGGGAATGGACTCACCTAAAAATGGGACCACCTATCAGACAAAAATATTCACCTAAATCTTTACTTATACAGACATGGAAGACATGGGTGAAAGAAAATTCACCCCTATAGACAATAGGTTTTCCTATCCTAAAAGAATGGATGGGAAAGACTCGGATTGAAAATGGGATCACCCCTGTGGATTGCAGGTTTGCCCCAAGAGATGAAAAATTTCCCTATTCTAGGGAAATAGGAAAATTTGATAGATAAAGACTAATGCAAAATCACCTAAGGGATAGATAGACTCGCCTATTTCAAGGAACCAACAAAAATGGGGTCACCTAAGAAGGGACCCACTAGAAAATTTTCCTCTAACAAAGATGAACTGACCTAAAAGGATGACCTAGACTTGACTCGGACACAAAATCACCATTTTATAGGGAAAAATCACCTATACATAGAGCAAATTCACCTCTATATGAAGCAAATTTTCCTCTAAGGGTAGGAGATAACTATGGAAAAGGACAAAAAACATGGAAAATAGTGGACCGAAGACTAGATTGACTCATCTAAAAATAAAAGCACTGGTATCACACAATGAAGACATGCCAGGAATCACAATCATAGAATTAGTATTAAAGGTTTACAAACTTGATGTAGGCCCACCACCTTGAGCAGATGACCCAAGGTTAATACTTCATGATACCAAGGTGGTTCTCTGGATCACCCTTTCTCATGAAGGTAGATAGATAGCATACTAGTGGCATAGGGTCATCAATAGATGCCATAGGCTCACCTTCACACTCTCTCTTGGAGACTATCGTAGTCCACCACAAGGATTTCTATCTCAACCGAAGGGAGTATGTGGTGAGTAACTTTTGGGTATGATTTGCATCCCTTGCACTATACCAAGCCATGGCTAAAACAAAGGTATCTATCTAGGCTATACAAGGCTATTTCGTGTATCCTTGATATATGCTACGTATGTGAGGCACAACTCTAAACACTAAACCATCACAAGCATGGTTCGAGAGCAAAAATGAGGTACTAGAAAATTGAGCTAACTCTACATGTCTTATCTAGGTATCACCCTAACCTCAACGCTTCGCTAAACATGATGTGACTAGATTGGGGTACAACTTTAGCTCTCCCCCCTTTATATACCCTATTGGTAACACATGGTTGGAATCATCCGTAGGTGATGAAATCCTAGGAAAGTACCAATAAAGGAAGAAGATACTAGATGCTTTAGCTAGTCCCTAGGCTCACACATAATGCAATAGGAGAGCTTAGATGCACTACCACCTCTTGGGTAGACTAGACTATACTAGAGCAAACTGTGATTTAACATCACCTAGGATTTTCAAAAGGTGCAAAGGGATACAATATGTGAACATTTTACTCCCAAGTACAACAAAAAAAGTATATTGACCCTTTAATTAAATCTACATGTACCTAGATTAGTGCAAAAAATAATAGATAGAACGAACTAAGATCTTCGACCAATCATCTTGTAAAAAATATGATAGTAATTTTCAACACTAGTCTAGGATGTCCAAGAGACAATCGTTGTACAAATCATTAGTAAAAAGAGGCACACTCACAAAGAGACAATTTAGTGGATCAGTACCCAAAAAAAAATCAAATTGAAGTTGGAAATTAAAAATTTAAGTTTTAGGAATACCTTGAATTTATCTCTATATGAGGCAAATTCACCAATTCCTTTTGATCAAAATTTTTTGTCTAAGAAGATAGGAGAATTTGTGGTCATCTATTATGGAGGATGGGAAAATTCTCAAATGCCCTTGTAACTTGAGTAGTCTTTCCTATTCATGGAGAACACGACAAGTTCACCTGTATATTTGAGCAACTTCACCCTCGGTTTTAGATTTTCCCCTTTTCACAAAAGGGTGAATTCACATTTTCCTTTATTGACTGTAGATTTGCCTTTGTAAGGTGCAATTTTTTCTGTCGAGGTGGATTTGCCCCTAAATGTAAAACTTGAACCTGCAAAATGTGAAACAACAGCAAACATGAAAGTATAGACCCATAACGTGGGTACCATTGGGCATGCCAAAAATGTGTGTAGGTGAATTCCTAGTCTAAAAATTCAAAATGAAAAGGAATGAAAAAAGGAAAACACAAACAACACCTCAATGATTAGCCTAGTTGAACTTGAACAAAACAAAAGATAGAAAGAGTGTTTTACCTTTTCAAACTTGATGGGTTGGTTGGCCCTGTTGATTCATTTGATTGTGTGCTCCTTTAGATGGAAAGTAGCATGTAATCTAGCTCTAAATGATCATAGGATGATGCGGAATGCAATGATGCAAATGGTTATTGTAATGGATGCACAAGGTGGATGAAGATGAAGCTGCAACAATGGAGGTTTCTTGGCTTTCTTAGATGAGTGCTTGAGAGTTAGAATGTTGAGTTTGTTGATTATTGAATGATGCAAATGAGCAAAAAATCCTCTAATTTTAGGAGAATTTTCTCTGAGAAATGGAGGGCCAAGATGAAGCCACCATGGACAAGATCAAGGGCTATTGCGAGTTAAGGATTCACAAGCCCTCACATCTTGTCATGTGGTGGATTAGGTGTCAAAAGGGAGGTGAGGTGGAGGTACCCTATGGTACCTAGGGATTGGGACAAGATATCCTCATAAAGGAGGTCCTTGTCCACATGTGGGTGATGGGACACATGAGGAATTAAAAATTCCTCAAATATCCACATGGAGAAGAAGAGAGGAATTAAAAATTCCTCAAAAGGCCTTGGGAGTATAAATGTGAATTTTAAATTCATATGGGGAATGGGTTGCCTTCTCCAAAAGGAGAAATCAATTAATGAAGTTTGACTTATGGGTATGTCATAAATGGCATAATGATTAAGTTGACCTAATCAAGTAATTAATGTTGTGCAAACAAAGGGTTAAGCATGCTAATGAAGGATTGAAGACAAGTGGGGAATTATGGAGGATCTAAAACTAATCTTGTTTAAGAGTATGCACATCCTAATTGTAGATTAATTAAATTAATCTATATGAGAAAAATTATGGAGGATGGGACAAGGAGAGAGAAAAGGTGAATTTAAAAATTGATTTAAATTCATAAAGGAAAATCACTAAATTAAATAAATTATAGTATTTATTTAATTTATAGAAGAAAGGGGGTAAGGGATAAAGTATTTAATTATTTAATTAAATACCTTAGGGACATTAGAGAAACATGAATATTAATTAAAGAATAAATTATTTATTTAATGTAGATGGGGGATGTGAGATAGAGGAATAAAAGGAACGAATTTGAACATATGGGGGTGGTCAAATTTTTATGTCTACTGAATCTACCAATTTCTTCATGACTATCTCACTAGCTTCTAAAAACTATGTATATTCATGTTTAGGATAGTTGTTCTTGTTGGGAGTTCACCTCTGTTGCATTTCGGTGTTGTGAACTTGATTGTTTTGAGGTGGCGTTGTTTGTTGCACAGTTGGTTGAATGTTATCCATTTGATTGCTTTTTGGCTCAAGATAACTTAGGACTACCTTAGCATCTACTACTCAATCATTTGTTACATTTTTGTTTTTAGCCTAGACACAAAGCTCATCATTGGAACTTTTTGATGGATAGTTGTCTTTGTAGGCTTAAGTATTTCGCTATGAGATTAGAGAACTTTCAATGTTAATGACTTTCAGGAAAAGCTCGTCATAAGATGTGATGTGATGAGCCTAGTTTTTGGTCAAATTTTGGGTAGAATCTATAGTCCATTTGTTGGCAATGTCATGAACTTTAGTAGTTAAGTGTTAATATCTGCATAATGATTCCCTCAAACCATTGACATTGGGTTTAACCCTATCTTTATGAAGTCTTAATGACATTGGCATATTATATGGATTATCTATATTTATTTTGTGTATGGTTGATTAATGTTCTTTAAGGTGATTATAGATGTACAATTATTATGCGTACTGATATTGCAATGCAGGACACAATTTGTGGATGCTCAGTTGAGAAAGGAAATTGATAGATGGTCATGAAGGGGAATCATTCAAAGGAGTCAATTGAAGGATAATGGCAGCATATTCCCCAAGACAATCAATTATAACCACCTTGTATTTATGGAATTTTGCAATCATTGGCATTACTACAATGTTGAGTCCATGGTTGGGCATGCATGTCTGATTGGATTCCCTGCAGATGTGACCACTCTGCCACTCTTTTCCTCATATTCCCTATATGGCATCCTCTTAATTAGTGGGAGTTGATTGCCTCATTTAGCTGGTAGAATAAATAAGGATTTGTATCTTCTTCTTGGGGGTTCTTAGTTCTTAATTGTTGTTGTTAAAATGATATTGATGTTGTATTAAGCATTCTCCATTTTTAATACAACCATGTTGCTACTCTGTTTACACATTTTTCCATGAATGAGATGATAGTCTAAGTTTAAGCATTTTAGTTTGTATTAGTCTTAGTGGATACTCATCCAAGGGGGGCCACTTGGTCAGTGATCTGTTCTTTAGATTAATTAGTTTAGTTATTATTTCTTGTTCTATACCTAGTTCAAAATCTAGCATCGACTATTCCTGCAACCACTAGAATTCTATTTTTTGTATGTTCCTACAACCAAAGTAGACAAAGTAGTCCCTATTTGTCACAAAGGTCTTTATTCTTGTTATTTATTTCATCTTAGCATAGTTTTTAATTGATGTTGAGTCTTTCTTTATTTCTTTCCAAGCAATTTACTTTCTAGTATCACGTTTCTCTTAGTTGTAGTGTAGACATGGCTACTCTGTGTTCCAAGTGCACATACAGTTCTGACCCATTTCAAGTTTATGTCCTTGGGTTGACAATTTAAATGCACCTTCATGATGACTAAGATAGTTATTAAGGTTAGATGCCAATCTCTGAATCATGGCTATAAATGCCTAGTTATTGAATCATTGTAGAAGCCAACATTTTTTTGGTGTCATTGTTAGGGATGGTGTCAAGCTAGGAAGTTATTTGGAGTCATTTATAGCTTCTCTACTATATAATTTCTCTTGATTTGTTCTTAGAATACCTCCTTACTTAGATAGGTATTGATTTTCTATTCTTTTGCTCATTCTTTGTGTTAGTTAGTTAATGTTGAATTGATACCACACAGAGAAGAAGAGCCATTCCCTTTATTGAGGCATATCCTAATCTGATTAGTTTTGAAGCCTCTGCTAGATTGATAACCCATTTTCCTTGGGAATCCACCAAGAAGACATGGGTGATACCTTCTTGTTTGAGTTTGACATGCTCTACAAAAGTTATGACTATACCATTGATGCTCATAGGCTTAAGCTATTTCCAACCACTTTAAAAGAAGCTACACTAAGATGGTTTATGATTCTAGGTAGAGACACTGTGGAGAGTTGGGAGGATATGAAGACAAATTTCCTTGAAAAATACAAGGAATATAGCAGGGGTAGTGATATGAGAGAAGGCTATGTCTTTAGAATGCAACAAAAGGAAGATGAGAGCTTGGAAGATTACATTTCAAGGTTTGTGTTTTGGATGTAGAAATCTCCATACCATACACTCAATGAAGAATCACAAAATCTGCTTTTCTTAAGAGGAGTTAATGAGAGTTGCACTGATGCTTTGGACCTGATGGTAGGAGATATCTCCAAAATTCCTTGGGAGGATATCAAGAAAATATGTCATAACTATTCTAGAGTAGCTTCAAAGGAAGGGAGAGCTTACTAGAATTTTGTGGGTAAGTCATCTACTAGTGGAATTTTAGGGATAGAGATTACTAATTTGTTGGAAAACTTCAAGCAGGACATTACAAACAATCTAGCTACTTAGCTGGATACACTTCAGGCCAAAGAAAAACATGAAGAGGCAGAGGCAACGTTGACAGAATACTACCCTCATTGCAAATAAAAGAAGAAGGACTACATATGCAAGATGGTAGCTAACAGTGACAACAAGATTCCACCTAATTTCAAACCAATTCAGACTGAGGAAGGTCAACTCTACCTCGTTGCACAAAGGAATCTAGGGGCTCCAAGATAAGGTATTCCACTAGATCCACTATCTTTTTTTCGGTAAACCCATATAGCCAATTGCATGCAACCATCTTCTCAACCCCAGTAGCCAATTATAACACCTCCACCTACTAATTCAGGCTTGAATGCACCCAAACCTACTCAACTACTAGCTCAGCCCACACCCAATCCAAATAACAAACCATAACAACACCCTGCATACTCTATAGATCCAAATAAATTCCCTGCACATGTTGTGAGTGTCAGTGACATCCATTTGTGTTAAGGAACCACTTTTGCAACTCCTTCCACACCCATCATTACTGAGTTACCTATGGAAGAGGAAGAGGAACCTTTGAATGATCCTATTCAGCTAACTGAACCACAAAATCCTAAGGCCACCCTAGGAGGATATCCTATCATTCTTGGAAGACCATGGTTAGCTATTCCAAATGCTTATATTAGGTGTTGGTCAAGTGACATGACTATTTCTTATGACAAGAATACTAAAAACTTGTTCTTTATCCTCCTACTCACCTGACCTATGATGAAGAGGATTCTGTATGGCCACATGTTGGTGAAGAATCCAAGGAAGTTAACTTAGTGCCATAGCTCATGATGTTAGGTAAAAGCACTTTCTTGTAGCTTCAAGATGAAGATGAAGTGCCATCTAGTATAATTCAAAACCGTTATGAAGTGGAAGAAGCATCATCGTCTACTTTAGTCAGGACACTTTTTCCTATTTTTCTTGTAGATATTCTTCCTATAGATGTTCTTCCTACAACCAATCTACCTACAAATAAATCTCCTACAACCATTCTTCCTACAACCACTATATCTATGGATAAACTTTCTATAGCAATAGATTTACTGAAGTCTCATTAGCATGTGTGTGCATGGTACTATCATGATATGAAGGGACTAGATCCTAAGCTCTACACTCATAGGATCTACATCACAGAATATTGTTAACCAGTAAGGCAACCTCAATGAAGAATCAACCCTGCATTGGGAGGAATTGTTAAAATAGAGTTGTAGAAATTATTAATTTATCCTATTTCAGATAGCCAATGGGTGTCTCCATTAGTAATCATGCCAAAGAAGGAAGGAAAGTGGTGAGTTTTTGTTGATTATAGAAAGCTTAATGCTTCCACTAACAAAGACCATTTCCCCTTGGCTTTTATAGATCAATTTTTGGAGTCACTTGTAGGAAAACAATACTTTTATTTCCTAGATGAATTTAGTGGCTACAACCAGATTAAAATTACACCTAAGGACTAGGAGAAGAAAACCTTCACCTTCCTATGGGGAATGTATGCCTATTCAAGAGGTGTAGTTCTTGGTCACTACATTTCTCACAAAGGAGTCCAAGTTGACCCTACAAAAATTGAGAAAGAGCTCCTACAACAATTCACCCAATGTTTAGCATATGAGCTTCCTACAGCTGAAAGTGTTAGACCTAGCATCCCACCTTTTAGATAAATTAAGGTATGTACTTTTCATAATAAATATTTCCACTTTAGTGGAAATCAATTTCTTCACCCACTTGCCCATTTGTCCATTCGTATCACCTTTCTCTCTCTATCATTTCATTCCTCCTCAGTTCACTTCACTTCACCTTCATTAATTGCTCAAATATTTTTGAAAAAAGGTGAAATAGTACTTTCACTCCCCAATCTTTGCAACACATCCTTCATACACTCAAGTATGTACGCAATAATTCTCATCTCTTAATTTCCTTTTAAGTGCATTTATTTAATCATGGTAGGTTACTATAGGTGATTACATAATATGTTTGTACTTCTTGTCAATTCACCACTCCCTTCTCACATGTATGGACACATGTCCAAATTTAGGTTGAGGGAATAAAAAAATGCAAATATACTACCCATGTGTCAAATAATAATTTGGCTACATCAAAAAATTTAAATAAGATGATTTGAAAATTTGGCTCGCATGTGTGAAGTGATGTTAACTAAGCCACCAATTTTTCTCTCATTTATCACCCTTTTTCTCAACTTAATTCCTTAATTTCCCTATCCTAGTCTTGAGCTATAAGTAGTAAATGGTGACAAAAGAGAAAAAAAGGGAAATTCAGTTAACACCGGCAGTGTAAATTTAGCAAGAAGGTGTTGGCTTTCATACAAGAATTGCAAAGGAAAGAAATTTTGCAGAGTGACAGTGATTTCAGACAATGTGAGGTGGCTTAATTCAGAATGAGTCCTCAGTTCATGATGTTTTTCTACAGGAGGCACAATCCCCTACATAATTTCAATGTTGTGGATGGTTTGATTATTTCATGAATCTAAATGGCTTTGACGAGGGCATTGCACTCAAATTTTCTCAAACGTTCTTTGAAGGAAAAGCCATAGTAAAAGGGTTAGAAGTGGTGGAAACTGAGGAGAGAATTGTAAAAGTTTCATGGTTACCTACCGATGGCGAGTATTACACTACCTCTAAGGATGCTAGGTCACACAGAGCAAAATTTATAGTACATGGTGAGCCCCAAATTAGTGTTGACAAGCAGGGCACAAAAAGAATGTCTCTGCTTGAACCATGGAAGTAGGCAGTTCTCTACATTATAAGGTATATCATTTGGATGTTTTTCAAACTTGCATTTAGTGCATTTCAAGCTCTTGAGCCACATGAGGCATGGAAGGAGGATGAACATGCCCAATGTTCTATATAGTCTTCTCTCCATCATGGTAGCTGAGACACAAAAAGGTAGGGAAAAATTTGTCTCCCATCATTGCTTGATAAAATTATTGGTTATGAAATATTTGCATAGTGCATCTAAGATGTCCAAGGAAGAATTTTTAAATGATGATCAATTTAGACCTGAGGAACTGCAATCTAGGGTTTTACCCAACCCCATAGGGTTAATAGAAGATTAGGCATAGCTGAAGCTACTCCTAGTGCTTCAAATTTTGGTGCTAGTTCTAGTATGAATCCTCCTCCAACAACAGAAGAAGCCATACAAATTATTTCCTCTGAAATAGAGCATTCATAAAAATAAATCTCTTCCTCTAATTTTGATGATGATGTTTGCCTACAAACCCTAACAAGAACTAGGGCACAGAGGAAAGAGGCCGAAACAAGAAAAGAAAAAGAGAAAGCACAAACATAACCTATAGGGAAAGAGGTGTTGAGTGCTAGGAAGAGAAAGGCTAACCCCATTCATCCTACAACTAAGGGAAAACGTAAGAGAACTGCTAGGAATTCCAAACCAGCTGGGCCAACTTTTGTATGCCTTCACAAGGAAGCCCTAGGCATGGTGAACACCACATGGGGACACTAAAGCTCCAATGGAACAATAGCATGTTGAAGAAAAAGAAGAGGATATTTTCCAAAGATCAATAAAAATAACACTAGAAAACCTTACTATTATTGCAGAGGAATTTGAGGATGAGTAGGGGTTCTTGTAGCAAAACTAAGAATAAGAGCAAGATTTCTTGCAACCATAGTAGGGAGCACAACAAGAGCTAGAACAAAACTAGGAATAGGAACAAGTGGTCCTACAACAAGAAGGGGGCAAAGAAATAGTACCCTCATAGCCACATACAATTAGACAACCAAATTTCATGCAGATAATATTGTATGAGGAGAAACCATCAACAAAAACACTGGTAAGAATTCATAACCCTTTTGATTTTACAATTCATACAACAATCTTAAATTTATGGAAAGAAATAGAAAGGAGGGAGGAAGAATGGAAATAGGAGAGGAAGATATTGAAAAAGGAAATCCATAAGAAGGATGAGGCTATTGAGGAGAAAAATGAGGAGATTGCTACTTTGAAGAAGAAATTAGATAACATTGTGATCCTAGTGCCACAAATTCTAGAATGAAGAGCTCCTCCAAGAGTTTATTCCCTGCACTTGAAAGAGAAATATCTCTCTTTCAAGTTGTTAATTTTTTTTTCAGATTTAAACCCCTCCATTGAAACTCCTATCGAATTCTTCAATGCCTACAAGATTGCTTCACCTTAGATCAATTCTTTTTATGTGAATTCTATTTGCACAATTATGTTGTCATGCAGGATCATGATTGGAACCCATTGCTATATGTTCAGGATATTTAGTTGAGAGCATTTACATCTTAGGTGAAAAATGAGATTAATTGGGGTGAACAAAACAATTCTTATAAGAAAATGGAATCTAACGTCCCCTTAGCCATCAGGGTTGAGTCAAGCCACCCAAGGGATATTAGTTGAGAATGGCCCATGATACTTCTCAGACCAAGCTATGCTGAAAAAATCATGCCATAGATTGAAGCTATCTACACTAAATATGAGGTCAAAGTAGTAGAAAAAGAGGAGCTTGTAAGAGGATACTTGACCCAACGATGAAATATTTTAATAGATGAGAGCTAAAACAAGTTGAGCCCCATTCTATTCACAATTATGCTATAGCATTGAAGTGAACTAATAGGTATATCTAGATTGGTAGAACAAAGTGGAGATTCTAGCTTCCCCTAACTTTCCAGCTACCCATTCTCATGTGGCCAATACCAAACTATAGATTCTACCAATATGATATTGCTATAGAAAGGCAAAGATGGAACAAATTTGATAGATTAGGAGGATTTTGTTGGGATCCAAAGTCATGCTCTTCTGAGATATATGTTGGCCATCTTGCAATTGCAAACTTTGGATATTTTACCAAACAAATGAACATCCCTTCCATTGTTGGAGAACCAGTAAGATGTTAGGGGTATGTGTAGGATCATGATGGGCTAAAAAGTGGAAATATGATGGGTATGTGGCTGATGATTTTTTTTTACCCAAAATTGATGAAACGAAAATGGTTTTTAAAGGATATTCTCAACTTTCCACTAATATAAATTATGCTTTACTTTGAATTTAATAAGTAATTATTACTCATTTTCTATTTGAATTATGACTAAAGTCCTGATTGATAGGCTAATTGGAAAACATCTATAGCTTTCAAAAGGTATCACATTTTTTAAATCCAAAACATGCGTCACATTCTATGATTCACATACTATAGGATTAAAAATAGAAAATTTGAATTTCATGAATTTTTTACCAAGTTAAGGTGGTCAGACATACAAGTTTTTTTATTTTTAAAAAGTTGTAATAAAAAATTCATAATTAATTATTTACTTGGAAAAAATTATAAAAATATGCATCACATGAACATGAGTCATATACTTATATCTAAAATATTATAAATAAATATTATCATTTTATTGTGGTTAGGGTGGTCAACAAACGCCTACTTTTATTTTTTCCTTGAAATTTAAGTACTATTGCATTGAAATTTTAATTTTTCACCAAATAGATTTTTTTTTAAACAAACCTAGTAGTTTAGAAACTACATCCAATTTAATACATATTCCTTTCTTACATATTTTTGAAATAATATAGATAACTTATTCAATTTTTTACATCAAGCTGCCTAACTTTGATTTTTTTGAATTTTTTGCCACTTAAGGGCTTGTTTTTTCCATGATGATCCTGCACATACCCTTAGGTTGGGGGGGGGAATGATGAGCCTATTTTTTTATCAAATTTTGTGGAGAATATATAGTCCATTTGATGACAATGTCATAAACTTTAGTAGTTAGGTGTTAATATTTTCATAATGTTTCCCTCAAATCATTGACATTGGGTTTAACCCTATCTCTACTAAGTTTTAATGACATTTTCATATTATGTGGATTATCTATATTGATTTTGCATATGTTTGATGAATGTTATTTAAGGTGATTATAGATGTACAATTACTATGTCTACTAACATTGCTATTTAGGACACAATTTGTGGATGCTAAGTTGAGAAAGGAAACCAATAGATGGTCATGTAGGGGAATCATTCAAAGGAGTCAACTAAAGGATGACAACAATAGATTCCCCACGATAGTCAATTGTAACCACCTTTTATTTATGGAATTGAGCAATCATGGGTGTTACCGCAAAACTGAGTTCATGTTTTGGCATGCATGTCTGACTGGATTCTCCACAAACATGACCACTCTGCCACTCTTTTCCTCATTTTCCCTAAATGGCATCCTCTTAGTTAGTGGGTGTTCACCGCCTTGTTTAGCTGGTAGAATAAATAAGGATTTGAATCTTCTTCTTGGGGGTTCTTAGTTCTTGATTGTTTTTGTTAAAATAATATTGATGATGTATTAAGCATTCTCCATTTTTCATATAGCTATGCTGCTACTCTATTTACACATTTTTCCATGAATGAGATGATAGTCTGAGTTTAAGAATTTGAGTTTTCATTAGTCTTAGTGGATACTCATTGAAAAGGGGGGCCACTTGGTGAGTAATCTATTCTTTATAGTAATTAGTTTAGTTATTATTTCATGTTTTGTACTTAATTCAAAATCTAGCATTGATTGTTCCTACAGCTACTAGAATTATATTTTGTGTCTGTTCCTATAGCCAAAGTAGAAAGAGTAGTTCTTGTTTGTCACACATATATTTATTTTTGTTATACATTTTAGCTTAGTATAGTTGTTAATTGATGTTGAGACTTGCTTTATTTCTTTCCAAGCAGTTTACTTTCCAATATCATGTTTCTCTTAGTTGTAGTGAAGATATGGCTACTCTAAGTTCCTAGTGCACATACAATGCTAATCCATTTCAAGTTTACATCCATGGATTGATAAGTTAAATGCACCTTTATGATGATTGAGATAGCTATTTAGGTAAGATGCCCAATCTCTGAATCATGGTTGTAAAGGCCTAGTTATTGAATCATTGTAGAAGGCTGACATGATGTGTCGCATTTTCAAGTGAAAGGATAGATCTAGATCTATATTTTCTATGATAATTTCCACTTATTCATCGAGAATTGGCCACTTTCTTTTACTCACTCTTTGCCTCTATTGTTGCAAGAAATTGGAAAAAGATTATCCTTTGTGTTATTTGAGGGTGTATAACTCTTCTAAGCTTATGTCCATGTCAAGATTGAAAGAGAAGTGATATATGAATTTTTCAATAATTTCTTGGAATGTTTTGATACTTGCATGGAGTTGAGAAAACTAGTTCATGGTAGGACCCATTAAACTTCGTAGGAGGAAGCAAATTAAATAGGACTCGTTATAGGAAACCTTCATACACATGATGTGAAGGTATTTGATATGGTCCACGAGACTTCCTCTCCCTTTATATTTGTCAAATTTGGGGGTTTCATAACAAGTAGGGAATGGTACCATTGCGGTGTTTCAATCAAATGGATCATATGGACATAAGTTTTGTGTATGGGGTTTCTTCATTTTACCCATTTTGATTTTCTACATCTCTTGTGCTAATTCCTTGAGTTGTGATGTCATATCGTCTAGTGGACTAGGTAGAGGAACATATGTTGTATATGGTGGGATGGTGGGATTCTGATATGATGATGTGTTATATGGTGTGTATGGTGGTGTAGGATAAGGTTATGATGGTGTTACAGGTGTATATTTTCCTACTATGTTTGGGTTGATGATGTTTTATTGGGCATATTGTCGAGCTTGTTGTTGTTGAGCTGCTAGGGCTACTTGTTGTGCCACTAAGGCTACTTGATATTATTGTTTCAATTGTTAATATGTGACTAAGGCTACTTTTTCTACTTGTTGTTGTTGTTGGGTGACTAAGGTTGCTTCTTACTTTTGTTGTTGTTGTACTGCTAAGGCTTCTTGTTGTGCTTGGTACAATTTTTGGGTGAATAAGGCTTCTTGCTATTGTTGTTGTTGTTGTTGTGCTACTAGGGCTACTCTTTGTTGTTGTTGTTATTAGACTTCTTATTGATAAGCCTATTGTGCTTGTTGTAAAGCTAAGGAATGTGCTAGCAATGTAGGATCAACTAGTGGTTGGGACATCTAAGATGGGTTTTGGGTGTTGATGTTTTGTGTGGATTGTGCATTGTTGATGAGAGGTTGTAGATTCCCTTGGTTTAACATTCCCTGTAGGATAGTGGCTTTTGATTGAGGAATGTAAGTTTGAGGTCCCATTTGATTTTGCATGACTTAGGGGACAAACAAAAAGGATAATGTTGGTACAATTAAATATTGTGATTTTAAGGGCATATTAGTACATTGAATCCATTGGTCGAAAGGATTCTCTAGACCAGTGTTTTGGAGATTCCCTTATGTTTGAGATTTGGTCAAGGTATTACCTTGGTTGATGGGGTTTGTCACCAAGGGATTGTTTTGATGTGGGTTGATGGTGGATGGGATAGATGTGTTTTGGACAACTAATGTGTTTGCTATATCAATGGGAGGATTGGATGAAGAGATCCCATGTGGTGTTAAAGGCCAATTTTGCATGAGAGTACCTCCTTTCTCGTTTGGGTTCAATTGCTCCACACTACCTTGTGTGATGTTGGTCATACTTGTGGTATTTATAGTTATGAATGAAGAGGGGTGTCCTTGATATGTTGAAGTTGTTTTGGAGTAATGAAGTGTAAGTGGTTTATATGGCTCCTTTGGATCCTCGAGAACAAGAAGAGCACCAAATATTGGTGTCCAAGTGGTTGTTTGGGATGGAGGATTGGTATCAAGGGTACCCACAATTTTTCTACTTTCAAATGGAAGAGCATGGCCAAAGTCCTTAGCAAGACTAGCTACAATACTAGGTGTTGATGTTTGATGTAGCTCTAGGGATGGAATTGTTGAAATAGTGGATGAAGTCAAGCCTTGTGTCAATGATTGTGCAACAAAAAATGGGGAATTAGGGAGTATGTTCTGTAAGGCTTGGTGCTCCATGATTTATTCCCTTGTAAGTCCAAATGGATTGTTCATGATTCCTCTATCTCATATGGCCTTGATGGAGATGATGATTGTTGTGATGGGGTGACATGACTTCTTGGATCAAATTCTAAAGTATTTGGATCACTTGAGGAAAATGTGACTTTGGTTTTCTCCATGTTTCTCTTGTGTTGTGATCTTGTTTTTACCATAAATTTTGGGTCACCTCTAGGATTTGTGTTGAGATTTGTAATGTTTGAACTCTCTAGTTGACTGAAATCTAGGTAAAAGGGACACTCTAAGTGATTTTGGAGCAATGATGATAATGTGAGAGGAAAAGGTAGGTGATGTGAGAAGTGATCTTTGCAAATATTTTGGGACAACACCTTTGACTTAAGTTTGATGTGTTGATGTTTGGATAAAGGATGTTGATGAGCTTGGAAATATTTAGGGTAGACTTGTGACCTTCACGATGAACTGGTTCAAAGATGATAATTAACATAACCAAATACATGGAAAGGGATTCATTTCGTATACAAAGTAGCTAAGTTATGGGTTAGTTGGATAGATGTTTTAAGTCAAAGAGTGTTGGTGTATTTGAAATTTTTGTAAAGTTTGATGAGTGAAGGATAAAATTTTGGTGAAGGGGTGCCAAAAATGTTTGACCCAATGTTGACTTAGAGTGAACCTTTGTTTCATAAGACCAAGGTAGTAAGAAACATTATATACCTCTAAATTTTTGATGCAGAGGGTCAGGGACTTTGAAAGAAACACAAATATTTCAAGGAACTCAATGATGCAATATTAAAACCTTCTTTAGGCACCCTGATGGAGACAAACCTCAATAATGCACCAAATGACTTATTTGCTTTCCTTATGGACCCAAACTCTAGGAATACTCTTAAAAGACTCATAAAAACTTGTCTTGAATGATTTCAAAGCCCAACCCTTTTTCTTAGACACAAAACCAAATTTTCACCTTAACTAGGCTCTAGCCCAACTAGGCCTCTAGCGAAGGATTTTAGACTTTTCTCTCAAACTTCCCAAAGGAACATCCAATATAGTGATTGACTAAGTTGTGTTTTATGATGGAAAACAACATATCAAATCCCTGATGGCACTTGTTTCAGAACACACCAACCAAAATCTATTGTCTCCTCAAAAACTAGGCCTAATTAGCCCTCTTTTCCAAAGCAACCACTCTCTAAACTCAACCCCTGACCATGAAACTTTGAACAGTCTCTTAAAACATCCCCAAACCAAGTATTTTCAAGCTTTTAGTCTTCTATGACACCCTTAATAAGTTCAAAAACAAAACCCTCCATAAATTGCCTCAAAACTAGGGCTTTTTAATTACTCACCTTCAAAACACTTCCATAACCATCTCTTTGAATTTTCACCATTAGATCAACATAATAAATCAATACAAACTTAAAAAATTTCTCCTTATGGCAGATCTTCTGCTGCTATACTTTAGCCCCCATCCTCATGCACTTTTCCTTGCTAAAACTTGGTGTACACCTTAGAATTCCTCTTCCTTGCACATTATCTTGTTATATTTGTATTATACATGTTATAATAGATCCATTTCACAAGTTATAGCATCATTTACTCATGAAATGGATCAAACATCCATGAAAACCACCAAAAAACATTGAAAATCTGCACTTTCTTGAGGAAAGTCAATAATATAATGTAAGAAACAGATTTCTAACATCTATTAGGGCATGAAAAAGGTTAAATGAATGTAAATAAAAGTCTCTAATTCATCCAATGGAACTTATCTTCAGTATAAATCAATAGATCATCAAATGAGCACAAGAAAGTGCAAAAAAAATGAAGTTTTTATTGATTTTCTGTAGTAGTCCATTAAACACTTAGAATATTAGCCAACAACCTGTAAAAATGACTTTTCCAAATTGAAAAACCCTTCCCCCAACTGTCTAAACCGATTAGAATTGGTTTCATTACATTATTAGTGCTAAATCATCAAAAACACACTTTCCCACCAAAGTTGGATTTTGAAATTTTGAATTCTCCAACTTGAAATTTATTGAACCCCTATCAACTATAAAGCTTCTAAACTATTACATGGAATTATTCAAACTTATTTGACTGAAATAAAACATAAAAACACCTATCTAGTCTCTCAGGACACCATTGGTCTATTTGTAATGCATTTTAGTCCTATTGTCCTTATCAGGACCCTTAAGACTTTTGACTCCTTAACATTTTTATCCAATTCAAAATCCATTATAGGCTTTAGGATGTTATAATTGATGCTCTGAGATGCTTTACAAGTCTTCATGACCCTTGCATCCTCCTGGACCTTGAAGTGTTCCTTGAAGAGCTTGGGTGCTCCTGCACCATTCTCCCCAAGAAAGAAAAAGTTCTTGCCCCAAGAAGTATCCAACTTGTTGCTGCCATAATACTCCTTGTTCTTATATGTTTGCACCTTCTGATTACCAAGCATGAAATCTCCCAAAGTTACCTTCTTCCTTTTCTTCCAACCTACATTCATGTCACTCAACATGTTAGTGTCAAAAGTCTGTTTTGTTTGTCCTTTTTGCTGCTTGAACTCAGTCTGATTTTGTGCCCTATTTTTGCCTCTATGCAACTGACTTCCTTGTGAAGAAACACCACCCCTATTACCCTCAACAATAGGGCATTCAATAGTTCCAATCTTAATACTATCCAAGTCCCAAAGATTCTGATTTTTAGGACTATATTCTTCATATCTCTACTGCAATTTACTAGTTTTCAACCAACCAGTGTCTTCCCCTGTCCTACCCTACACTTTAACTTGCAAATCCTTCTCAAAATAGATCAAAAAACTCTCATTAGACTGCTCCAAAGGCAAAGGAACCAACTTAAATCTACTTTCTCCTTTATGCACCAAATAGGTATTATGGAATCTATCATGCAATGTCCTAGCATACTGCCATGGTCTCCCTAATATTATATGAGCACAAGTCATTGGAATGACATCAGAAAGCACCCTATCATGATAAGATCCAATTGAAAAATATACATAAGCCCTCTTACCAATCTCTACATGTTGCATTTGAGTTACCCAAGTGACCTTGTAGGGAGTAGGGTGATCAAAAGTTTCAATACCCAACTTGGTTACCATAACAATTGAAACTAAATTGCTATGTGACCCTGAATCTATGAGTAATCTACATATTTTACCATGACTTAAAAAATTAGTCTTAAAGATAGTTACCTTTTGTTCTTGACGAAGTCTTTCTCCTTACTTGATCATAAGAAACTCACCATCAGTCACAGGGTCTACCATAAATGTTTTTTATTCTTCCTTCTTGTCTTCTTCTTGTACCAAGTTAGCTCTCCTATCTCTGCCCTTATCAGCTTGTTCTGATTTAGGACACTTGAAGGAAGGATGCCCTGGTTCATTGCAATTGAAACACCTACCTGTGAATGGGCATCTACCTTGTCCAAATCTGTCTCCTCCTCTAGGAGTGTATCCACCTCTTTACCTTTGTCATTGCTGCTCTTATCATTGCTGCCTTGTCCTTGTTGTCTATTACCTTTGCCCCTATGTGAACCACCTCCTCTTCCACCATTGCTTGATCTTTCTTGCTTCCTCTTCACCTTTTCTTCTACTCTAATGGCCAATTGAAAACATTCTCCTAATGTCCTTGGTAATTGCAAACCAATCTCATCTTGTAGATTATACCTCAAGCCATTGATATACCTAGCTACTTTCTCATCTTCTTCCTCATAACCTCCTCTAATACTAAGCTTGTGAAATTGCTCAATATAGGACATCACATCCATGTCCTTTTGCCTTAAATTATGCCTCATCCTCTTCACATTAATTGTGTAATCATATGGTAGGAATTGTTCCTTGACCAAACTCTTCATCCTAGCCCATGTAGAGACTTTTTCCAATCCCCTAGCCATCCTATCATTCTAAAAACTAGTCCACCATGTCAATGTTGTACCTCTCAACTTGGTTTTGGCAAACTTAACCTTCTTCTCTTCACCCATCTCTTCAAACTCAAAATAGTTCTCTAAGGAATCATAACACCTCCTCACTATCCATTTTCCCTTGATAGATAGGAAAGTCTATGTGACTCTTTCCTCCATGACCTTGTACTACCTTCAACAATCTTAATAACCTCCTTTCCTCAGGGTTCTCTATCTCATTTGCTGGTTGTTCCTGATTTTCCCTCACATACTCTTCTTCTTCTTCATTTTTTTCTTGGTCTTCTTGTTCTTCTCTCCTCCTACTTCTCTCAAGGTTATTTATCCTTGCTTGCATGGTCTCTCTCTCTCTTCTCCACTGGCTTTCTTCTCTTGCTCTGGCCTGCTCTCTTGCTACTTCTTGTTCCCTTCTTTCTCTTCTCCCCCTTTCCAGGATTTCCTTCAACTCTTCCAACTCTCTTGCCAATTGACTTTTAGGTGCCATTGTAATTCTCCAATCCCTAAAGGACCCACTCACTGCTCTGATACCACTCTGATGCAGAGGGTCAGGGACTTTGGAAGAAACACAAAGATTTCAAGGAACTCAATGATGCAATCTTAAAACCTTCTTTAGGCACCCTGATGGAGGCAAACCTCAATAATGCATCAAATGACTTATTTTCTTTCCTTATGGACCAAAATGCTAGGAATACTCTTAAAAGACTCAAAAAAACTTTTCTTGAATGATTTCAAAGCCCAACACTTTGTCTTAGACACAAAACCAATTTTTCACCTTAACTAGGCTTCTAGCCCAACTAGGCCTCTAGTGAAGGATTTTAGACTTTTCTCTCAAACTTCCCAAAGGAACATCCAATCTAGTGATTGAATAAGTTGTGTTTTATGATGGAAAACAACATATCAAATCCCTGATGGCACTTGTTTCAGAACACACCAACCAAAATATGATGTCTCCTCAAAAACTAGGCCTAATTAGCCCTCTTTTTCAAAGCAACCCCTTTCTAAACTCAACCCCTGACCATGAAAATTTCAATAGTCTCCTAAAACATCCCCAACCCAAGGATTTTCAAGCTTTTATTCTTCTATGACACGCTTAATATGCTCAAACACAAAACCCTCCATAAATTGCTTCAAAACTAGGGATTTTTAGTTACTCACCTTCCAAACACTTCCAAAACCCTCCCTTTGACTTTTCACCATTAATTCAACATAATAAATCAATACAAACTCAAAAACTTTCCCCTTATTAAGGCAGATCTTCTGCTGCTATACTTTAGCCCCCATCCTCATGCACTTTTCCTTGCTAAAACTCAGTGTACACCTTAGAATTCCTCTTCCCTACACATTAGCTTGTTATATTTGTATTATAAATGTTAGAATAGATCCATTTCACAAGTTACAACATCATTTACTCATGAAATGGATCAAACATCTGTGAAAACCACCAAAAAAATAAAAAATCTGCACTTTCTTGAGGACAGTCAATAATATAATGTAAGAAACAGATTTCTAACGTCTATCAGGGCATGAAAAAGTTTGAATGAATGTAAATACAAGTCTCTACTTCATCCAATGGAACTTATCTTCAATAGAAATCAATAGATCATCAAATGAGCACAAGAAAATGCAAAAAAAATGATGTTTTTATTGATTTTCTGTAGCAGTCTATACAACACTTAGAATATTAGCCAAAAACCCTTACAAATGACTTTTCCAACCTTAAAAACCCTTCCCCCAACTATCTGAACTGATTATAATTGGTTTCATTACATTATTAGTGCTAAATCATCAAAAACACACTTTCTCGCCAAAGTTGGATTTTGAAATTTTGAATTCTCCAACTTGAAATTTATTGAACCTCTATCAACTATAAAGCTTCTAAACTATTACATGGAATTATTCAAACTTATTTGACTTAATTAAAACATAAAAACACCTATCTAGTCTCTTAGGACACCATTAGTCTATTTGTAATGCATTTTAGTCCTATGGTCCTTATCAGGACCCTTAAGACTTTTGATTCCTTAACATTTTTATCCAATTCAAAATCCATTATAGGCTTTAGGATGTTATATTTGATTCCCTGAGATGCTTGAGAAGTCTTCATGACCCCTGCATCCTCCTAGCCCTTGAAGTGTTCCTTGAAGAGCTTGGGTACTGCTGCACCAATTTTTCAAATCCTAAAGACCCAATGATTTAGATAGGCTCAAGATCATGAAAAGCCTAGGGTTTTGACTGAAAAAAAATCATATAAGTTTGGGTTGTTCCTTGAAGAACATTTGTATAAGTTGTATACCAACTTGATTCTATTTTGGTGATGTACTAAAAGGTGTTTTTGGGAGACTTTTGAGTAAGGTGCTTAAGTTTAAAGTACAGACCTATAGACCTTCTGTTGGAAATTCTGATTTTGTGTGAGATCATTTATAAAAATTTCAAGTTTATGGAAGAAAAGAGGATATTTATTACCACATGGGTGGTGGTAATATGGGTTTTCCAGCCACAATATCTACTTGTTCCTCTTATTTTTTCTAAGATTGTTACTACATTTCTCCACTAAATGGGTGTTTCCTTTGTTTCAAAAGTGAAGCTTCTCAAACTACTAACTATGTGACTTTGTTATCCCTCAATATTTCAAATTTTGATTGAATGATAGCACCTATAAGGTTGAGTTATTCAACAAGAGCGATCAGTCTCGAAATAGTCATGTGGGGTTCAATTTGTCAATTTATTTTGCTTAAGTGAGTTTCTTTTACTACAAACACTTGTCTTGATTAAGTTCAAACTAAATGTCTATATCAAAAACATCATAAATTTCACAAGGTCCATTTTGTGAAAAATATGAGGTTCAAACCATAGTTGTTTATGTTAACTTTGGGAAGTATAGATTGAGATATCAGTCAAGATATTTAGAAATCTCTAAGGATAGAAATCCTTAGGACAAGCATTAATATCAAGGATTTTTCAAAGGCTATCCATACTTAGACCAAATAGTTTAAAATTTTGAGGAAGATTATGAATGTTTGTTTGTAATTTTTTGGAACTAAGAAAAGTATTAAACTAACTCACAAGACCTTACCACCTTACTAGGTTTAAAAGATACTACTTGTTGAATCCCCACTTGGATTTCTTCAAACACTAAGACAATGAGAGTAGCTAGAGATTTGGTGACATTGGCTCCCCTCCATGGCTCACACTTCTCAAGACCACCAAATCTTAAATCTTGAGGATTCGAAGATCCTAAGGATTTTCTTGTTTCAACAATGAATAGTAAAATTTGGGGCAGCTTTGGAATGATCGTTCCTACACCAGTAAGCATAAATATTTTTGGCTTCTAAACAATTGGTTTTTAATAAGGGCTTTCATACAAGGTAGCCATACGCACAACAAGATTAGCTCAATATTATTTTAATCAAGAGGCCTCCCACTCTCTTCCTATAAAGAGATTTTAATGTATCACATGAATACTAAAGGTGACACTTGTCGGTATGACACATCTACACCTATTGTTTATGGCCCTTTCATCACAAATACATTTTTATATACCAACTTGAAAGAGATTTCCTTTAACCCATTATCGCTTGGGTCATTCCCTCCTTTCAAAGCAATGAGGCAGACCCTCTAAAGATAAACAAAAAAAGGAATTTTGTTTGTAGTTTGATCTCCCTGATCGCATGAAGCAAGGAGAGAACACAAGAAATTCCTTTTCCCTACACTAGCATGGGGTTCATTTTAATCCAAATTTAAATATGTGGGTGGCTATACAAAATGTAAAAGAAATTCTTTTGATTCTCAAGATTACCGAGTGGCATGAGAGAAGTCCATACTCATTCAATGACACAAATGTAAATCACAAAACATATTAAACACTTGTTAATTTTAATCCTCAAAGCATAGGTGAGTTCATTTTATGCACCAAATAAAGTGTTAAGTTGTATTTTTCAATTTTAAACCCAAAGTAAGATGAGATGAGGGTTCAATTTTAACTAATTTGAGCATTTATTTTAAAACCCAATTAAAAGCTAGTGTAGTACTAAATGAAAATCATGATCAATGGGTTATAAATTTCCAAAAAAAATTGAAACACTTGTTACAATTATAAGATGGAAATATAAGAATTCTTCTTCACTTCAATTTTTATCATCTAGTTCCTATAAAACCCAGTTAGCCTAAACATAAGAACAACATGATGACAATTAATCATCATTTTGCTTACTAGAGTAGGGTGTCACTATTCACGATAGTGTCGCTCTAGTGAATTTTAGCATTGCTCTATATAAATTCAATGATGATGATAGCATCACTATTTGGGAGTGTCATTGTGTGCATATATTTGATACCTCTAAAAGTATTCAACATCGCTATTTATTTTGCTAGGTATTAATTAGGCATCACTATTTTTTATGATGCTAGCATTGCTATATGGAAACACCTTACAAAAGCATTGTTGAAATCATCTAAAGCGTCGCTATATCTACAAAAATTAGAAAAAAAGATTTCTAGAGAAAAAATCGCTAAATGTCATTAGTTTCTCCCACCTTCTAGTGCCAAAAATGTGACCAATAGATTAGTATGGGCTGATTAAGAGTGACCCATGAAGAATCAAAACATAATTAAGCCACTAACATCAATCTCAATAGGATCAATCAAATGCAAATTAAACCAAGCATCCATTAAAAATAAACATACTACACTACAAAAGCTTTTAAAATTCTTACTCTAATCCATTGAAACTTATCTAATTATTGGAGTGGTGTCATGTTGATGTGGAACCGTGACCTTTTCCAAATCCCATGGATAATAAGCTTGTTTCAATCAAATTTAATGAATAAAACTAATTAAACCATCATGAAATATGTGTTGAAACATGATTTCAAATTGAATTATCCTGATGCAAGCTATATTAATATTATTTTATGCTAAGATAATTAAGATGTGTAAATGCAAAGCTAATCTAAATGGATTCTAAGCTAAAAGATTCAACCCCTAATTATTAAACAAGCTAAATGTATGTGTCTATGTTACCATGGAATTTATTAATAGAAGCTAAGCTAATTAATGCAAGTATTTAAGCTAAAATAATACTGAGCAACTGTTAAAAGTTAGTGTGAGTGTGAGTGATTTCAACAGCATGAGTTTTCTTTGACAAAGATGGATCCAGTTGTCTCCAAATGGTGCCTTATTTATAGGAAAGCAAATGAGAAATGAAGGGCTAAGATTGAAAAAACTAATCAATGGTCAAAATGGAAAGAAGATGGAGACATGCATCATGGATTCTCATTAACAAATGAGAATCAATCATGAGATTTAATCAAGGGTTCACCTTTGTCCAAACAAACACTTTTTCAACTTGCCCAAGAGGTCACAAGTTAACTTGCACAAGAGGTTGCAAGTCAGCTTGCTCCAGAAGTCAAGTATGTTTGTTAGAAAAGGAATATTCTCCTTTTTCAAATGAGTGAGGAAAGAGAATATTCTTTGAAATATTCTCATGGGTGAGGAAAATAGATAATTTAACAATTAAAACAAAGTTTTAATGTGTAAAAGGGGAAGGAATATTTCATGGGAATATTCATTTTGGAGGAATGTGCAAAGGAGGAGTATTCCCTTAGAATATTCCCTTGCAAGTGGGGGGAATTAGATTAATTAATAAATGTTAATTTAAACAAAAGTTTAATCATGCAATTAGGGAAATTCACTAAATAAAGTGATTTAATGAAAGGGGGAAAATGAAATGACATTTAATTAAATAATTTAGGGTTATTTAATTAAATAAGAGGACTTAGGGATTAAATTAAATAACTTGATGTATTTAATTTAATTAAACGAAATGTTAGCATGAAAGGAGGTGAATTAACCCAATTAGATTAATTAGGTTAATGGATGAAAATGATGCACTAATTAATTAGCAAATAAATAATAATAAAAAAAATCCATTGTTTCTCATTCCCCACTCATACAATTTATTATCTTTAAAGGTATCCACCCATTTATATTTAAGAATCAATCCTCGATTATCCCTCCATTTCAATATTAAAAAAAGTTCCTAATATTACAAGGTAGAATTCTATTTAGTTTATTTGTCATTATTATTCTATGATATTAATAGATAACTATGTATAACGAATGATAAAAGTATCTATATGTTCCTATTTTTAGTATTTTTTGATCTCTTATCATTACTGTATTTTACTAAAGGATAATTCTATTATTTTCTTTCTTTTCTTTGCAATTTTTCTTTCTATTCAAATTAAATTCTTCTTATATATTTGTCATGGAGAAAACAAAACTTATGAAAGAAAAATTTTACAACAAAATATATCAAACAAATCTTTAACTCCCTTTTTCTAAAAATTCATTATTTAATGAAAATATAAAAGACATTCAAAATATTAAATGTTTATAAAAAATAATGGCATCCTCATAAAAACATACAACATAAATAAGAAATAAATATTTTTTATATTTTAACTGAATTATAAAATATTATGAAGTATTCTTGTAATATATAATAAACACATCTCCAAAATCATATATAAATTTTTTAATAATTTTAAAAAAATTATGCATACACTCTTAGAATAACTATAAAAGCAAACTTTCCAAACCTTAATCATCAGTACCAAAGTGGGTATCCCTGTCTCTGATGGGGTCAACAGTATCACGATTTTGAATTTGCATTCAAACGTTTTCAGTAGAACCACGCTCAGCTCCAGCATTCCTTAGGCGATGGCCGTAAAGAATAGCAAGGCACTTGGTTTCGCAGCGGCTAATCAACTCGAGAAACCCATGTTCTTCTACTTTAATCCACGTGTGCTCCAGCAGACGGTCAGGGACATTAGGATATACACCACAGAGATGCTTCACTCTCACATGCTTCACTGCAAACTTTCTAAACAAGTGGAAGACACCCAAAGAAGCACAGACGGCGATGAACTTGCACACCCCGAGCACGAGCCAAACCAGCTCACTGTGCGCAAGCATTGAATACAACGCAGCCATGAATGCGTAATCGGTGAAGGCTGCGGCGGAGGCAATCATCAGGTTGGTTATAATTATGAAGGACACCTTACCTTCTGGTGAAAGATGCGTAGATATCTGCCACGCGATCACCACAAACAACGACAGAAAAAAGGCAGCGCAATCAAATATGATAAATATCTTGAAAGAAAGGGATCCCATGAGAAGGGGAGTGCCTAACTTGTGCTCCTCTCCTTTCTCTGCCTCCGACTTGAAACCGCCCGGAATGGTGAAGGCTGCCGTAAATGACATTGTCGCTAACAACACTGCCACCACTAAATCTATGCTCTGTTTCTGCTTAAATATTTCGTTCACAAAGTTTATTAGATTCTTCTCTTTCTGTAAGCTCACCTTTGGGGCGTTGTACAAGAAAGGCCTGGACTTGGAAGGATAATTACCCAGCATTTTAATTATATTGTAAGATTCAAGGTATTCCGTGTTTTCTCTGGCAATTTCGAGGGCCGTTAAGCCTTCCTTGTTAATGGCATCCTTGTTTATGCCTGGTATGCGTAGAAGCGAGACCACCATCTACAAAATACACTTTGAAATTCAGTACATAGAAGGTGATGGTGCATTGGTAATGTTTGTGTTTAACGATTTCTCTAGTTGCTTCCTTGATGATCAGTTAAATTTTCTTGGTTGAACGAATAAGCGATTTTAAGAACATGGAAGCTAAAAAGAATTAAGAAAGAATCTGTAAGCTTTTTCTGGTATGAATCCATTGATAAGAAACATTCAATTTAAATTCCCTACATAATTTTACTTAATACAATTTAATTAATTGAAACCCGTCAAGCAAATTATTGTAAAAATAATAATAATAAATGCTATTCCATATCAGTTTTAGAATTTTGCGAGATTTGTTAATTTCGAATAGAATTCTAATTCAATAACATAGTAGTAATATTGTGTTCTAGATAACTATCTCAAAATGAAAGAACAAAATTTCAGGTTTGTTATTGTATTCCTTTTTGTTTGTTCGTATAGTAAAAGTTGTATATATTGCATTTTATTTATTTATTTTATAGGTTCATTTTATTTTTATTGCTTTTTATGTCATGATTATTATATAAGTCATATATTTTAACATGAAATTTACAAATAACACAATGTTTATTGAATTTTATTTGCATTCAATTTTGAAGACAAGTTTTCAATTTTAGTTCATCTAATCTCTATTTGAACTTATTCTTATGATTAAATAATTAATCTAGGTCAGATCTATGTGTGTATAAGTGACCCATGAACTTTTAAATTCTAATTTTTGAATTGGACTCTTGTCAACTCTTTCCTAGAAGCTATAATGTATCATATCATTTTTTGCTTGATGGTAGAGAATGGTAAGATCACATTACAAAATATTGGCACCCATGATAATGTTGCAAATTCAGTCATGAAGCTTGTGAGCATGAAGAAGTTTTCTTCATACGAGCAGACCACAGGGATTGGATCCTACACTAGATTTATTCTATACTTTCTAATTATGTCATTGTTATGTAACTTTTACATAAGAGAATGTTAGGATTATAGGTCCTATTCATCTTCGAAATCTAATGTTTTATTTTAATTCTAAATGATTAATAAAGTTTGATCTCTAATAAAATTTGAGAGTGAAAGTGGATGCCCCTATATGTGTGAGGATATTTTTTTGATACTATATTAATTTGAGATGCAATTGCAATGATATTTATCAAATGAGGTTAGAAAATAGGTCAAACATAATTTATGGATCCTCTTCCCCATCATAGGCTATGATAAAGCATTATTTTTCACTCGCATATTACCTAGGATTGGTAAAGTGGGATTAATGAGATAATTTAACTACTTTGATAAGATTTGTAATACATAAGATATGTAAGGAAGTTACATTCCATTCTGGAAGGTTGACCAAGTGGATGTGGGTGCAATAATTTGCATAGAAATTATGGGAATGTACTTCCATCCTCATGGTATTTGCCCCATATCTTAGAAACTAATCATGGTGAACTTGTTTCTAGTTCTTCTATATATTTAATCATTTGTAAATTGGTAATATAAAAGTTTTATGTGTCCATATGTACTACCAAAATATTCTCAAAGTAACCTGAAATATGTTTTTCCACTATGTAATATTGATTTAAAAGACTAATATAGGCTTGTTCTCTCATTGATGGTGTAGAATTTAGGCAAGGATTTCTCTAAATAAATATACTGTTATCTATAAATTACTTGATTGATTTTATATGTTTTTCCTATTTTCTTATGGACATTAGATGAACATATTAAAATCTATACACTTTGTTTGATGTTATTGTTGTAATAGTTCACTCTATATTTTAACATCTAAGAGCTCTTATTTCGATGCATATCATAACATAGAATATATATAATAGAGCATCAACACCATATTATATATGTTCATCATCTTGGTCATCACTTATAATAGTTCTTATTCTCTTAACCCTTATTCTAAGGCATCAATAATTCCATCTATAATTTCCCTAGTAGTATTGTTAGCTAAATTTGGTCAAAATTTTAAAATAAATACAAACACAAGTTCTTTCTAATTACCAATATTTTGATGTGGTCACGGCAACATTATATTGAAATTGGTATGCAAACATTAAGCCATTAATTTTAAACTTAGTAGTAGCAAGCCATCTAGTCTACAATAAAAGATAAGTATACATATATGATCAATACAATTGATAGATAATGAATAGATCCAATCAAATACCAAATGGGTAGATTAAAATAGGTTTGATTAATTCCAAATTGAAAGATAACAAGTGTTTTGAATCAATGCTAAATTGGTAGATAATGAAAATGTAACCCTTGTTAGCTACACCATCTAAATCTTATTACAATATTCAAAGCCAACTAAAAAACTATAATATTTCTAGTAGTAAGCCACATAGACACATAAAATAAATACAACCATAGATATATATAATTATTGGATAGTAAATTTAAAACTAGAATAATTATCATTATTAGCTAAATATTTCCAACTATTGCAATAACTTTAAAATATCCTCTATAATGCATAATAATTAAAATAATTCCATTGAAACGAATGGTCTGGCTTATTATAATATTTTTCCCAAACAAGGATGGTTGCTAAAAACATGAATCAGAGCACACATTAAATAAGTCATAGGATTAAAAATTCAATCATAATGTTTCACAATAGATTATATCTCCTTCAAAGCATAAGGAAAATATGAAATAAAATTAATACTTATGATTGACTATAAATCACTACCATCCTAACTATAGAAGAAATCTTAGAAGCCTTCCAATTAGTAGGTTCAAAAATTCCTATAGTATCAACCACTTCTTAAATAACAAACAAGGTTTCAAATAGGGAATAAGTGGTATTGTAGTACTGTGCATGAACCCATAGCTAATAAAAAATAAAAGAGTAATATAGCAATGATAGCTGTAATAAAAGTAAGGTGGAAACAAGGCTAATAGAGTTAGTAGGAAATATAAAATACTATTTATATAAAGCATATTATATCAAAGGTAATCCTTGGATATAATTACTGAATATGGGTAGGAGGATTTTTTTCCTTGAAACCATCTTACCAAAGGGTTTTGGTAGAAGAGGTTTATAACTCATGTTCATTCTTTAGAAGAAGAAACTAATAAAATGAGAAGACCATTTTTTATGTAAAATCCTCCTTACATAAATTCTCAAGGAAATGTAATTTAACATTATATTATTTCTCTATTTTTCCCTCAAAATAAATTTTCAAATTAGAAAAGTGTCTTTTAACATAACCATTTTTGAACCTTCATCCTAGCAATACTTTTGAACCACAAACAAAATAATCTTTATAAATAATTGAATGTAAGTTTTCTTTTTAAAATATAATGTAAAGTTCCTTGATGATGTAACATAAATTAAATTTTGTATCGATTTCTCTTCTTACAACCACATCATTCTATGCGAAAAAACTAAAAAAATAGGCTAAGGGTCTTCATTAAATCTTACACTCAAGAAGGGGACATGAAACCATCTATGAATTTCACCAAGGGACAATCAATGTGCACATAAATCTCCTCAAAAACCTTTTTAAATACAAGTAGAAGACACATAAGAAAGAATATTTATGAATGAAATTTTAATGTAGTTTAGATATGCATGTAATGGTAAGGCCTTTCACTAGGGTTAAATTCACATAATTTAAGATTAATTATATATTTTGGGAATTAATCTAGATTATTAGATAAATAATTGACTAATTGTTTTTCTTGCAACACATAGGATCAGAATAAATTGATATATTGGTTAGCAAAATCTATCATAAGATATCATAATTGAATACAAAGATAAGTAACTTCAGTTAAATTATTTAAATTCTTAGAATATGATTAAGTACATTTATCAAACTTGAATCCTTACAATAGGTTTAATTGATCCTCTATATTTTTAAATGAACCCAATTTTTGAGCATATAACCTAGGCTTTTTTCTAAGTGTTTATCCTTATACCTTATGGCTTTAAACCTAAGCTTTTAAATAAAATCTTACATTTTAGATCTAGTTAAGGGTTCTATCTATGATTTATTGTGTTCATTATTATTATTTTGTTAGCATTAATAGTAATATGGTTATATTACACTGTATGGTCAAGTTTTTTGAGTAGGTAGTTAAAATTTTCTTCAACCAAACACTTCCAAATGCTCCTGCTTCTTATATAAATATGATCAATGAATATCAAACTAGAAATTACACCTTGTTGTACAATGGATACACCGAAGAGGTGTTGAATTGGTTGATTAGGAAAAAAAATGGTATAGTTTTTGGAAACATTCGTGCAACACATAAGTTTCATTGGTAGACCATTTAGTGAATGTTGTTGTTTTTGCAAGAAAGGTCTCCATGAAGAAGTGGTAGCTTGAAATCAACCATGAATCCTTTTACATGGATCCAAACATGATTGAGACAAAACCTTTGGATGAGAGAGAGTTAGATAGAGGTGGGGATAGAGGGGGAAGAGAAAAGAGAGAGAGAAGCATAAGGAGATAGAGAAAAACATGGAGTGATACATAAGAAAAAATAGAGAGGACCTGATATAGAGTGGGCTATAAAAAGAGGGAAGAGAGAGCTAGTGAGAAACATACACATATTGAGATAGAAAGATTGAGAAAAATATATTTAGAGAGATGTAGAGAGATAGAGAGAAAAATATGTAGAGGGAGAGGGAGATAAGAGAAATAAAAGGAAATATATATTAAGGGAAGAGAGATTAATAGTTAAAAAAAAATTCATCTTTAATATCTATAAAAATCTCATTCCATTATGTTGTGATAGGTGTCATACTTTATTATAGGGGATTTATTTTGGCACAATTAAGGAGAAGGTAGGGAAAGGCTTTTGATATTGACTTTATACATGTTAATTGCATTTTCTTGAAAATTTCTAAGTACTTTTCAACGAATACATTTTGTGCATATTCTATTATTGTAGAAAGCAATGAGAACACATATTTATGGAACTATATGAAACATTTTTCTCCCACAAAATTTGATCACTTTGAGTTTAGGCTCTAAGTGCGAGGGCCATTAGATTAAAATTGACAATGTGGATTGTCTAATGATTTCCAAGTACTGTAGGTTGCATGTTATAAAGATTCATTACTTCCCACACAAAAAAAGATGGGTGAAGTTATTTCTAGTTGATGCATCAACATGACCTTAGTGTAGGTTAATATGTAGGTATGATGGATATGATATAGTATAGAACTAATTTTTCCAAATAGTTTTTAGTGGTAAGTTATTGTAGAAGAGGGGGATTCGCTACTTATGAGTTCTCTTCATTTAGAGAGCCTCACAAGGTGAACTACCCTAAACTACCTCAGGAATAGGAGTGAGAGTTTCAGAATCTGAAAGAGAAGATCACAAAGATTGTCTAGAAAAATGCACAAGCTCTCAGCCAAAGGACATCAGCGTGGGATATGGATGACAACATGATGCACTAGCACCTTGTACAGACTAGAGAACAAGTTTATCATAGAAAATGCCTAAATAAAGTTGCTTCTACTTTGATTGCTGAAAACTAACAAAATGCGATAAAGTAACATAATGTAATGAAATTGAAATTGAATGAAACAAAAATGATAAAGATAGGAGAAGAAAGGAATGAAGATGCTCACAACCAAATAAGTGATGAAGCCTCTAGCATGAGAATGTCTTCATAACCAACATGCATGATATCTAGAGAAAATGTTGGGGCTATATAGGGGTTTTCCTCAGTCAAATCCCCATTTTGGTGTTCCCACCTCCATGGATAGCCAAGAAGATAGAGAGAAAGAGTGAACTAAATGAAGTGTGTGGTGAAAGAAAAACTCACTCTAGAGAAGAATCCACACTACCAAGTAGGAGTGATAAAATAAATTCCCACTTAAGGAGAACATGTATCACAAAATAGGTGATAAAAGCAATCCTCGCTCAAGGACGAGAACCCATATCATGAAATGTAGATACAATAAAGAAGGGATATGGAATCCCAAGATGCTCACAAGTATGAAGTGAAGGATATAGAGTTGTAAGAGCCAAAGAAGTTGTAAAGAGGGCTTGAAAGTTTTGTGACAAATAAGGGAGTTGTGCAAGCAAAAGTAGGATGGAAGAATGAAGCTAGAAGTTGGGAGAATGGAGCTAGAAGAAGTTAGAAGAAGTTAGAAGATGCAAATGGAGTGAAAAAATTGCTTTTAAGGAGAGAAAATAAGCTTCTCTAGTGATTACAAGGCATCTCGAGCCATTACCACCGACCAACAGAGATGAAAAGTGGAAAGAACGCATGAAAATGGTCATTTGAGCATTGTAACATCGCAGGACACTAGCTCGATGCACAAACATCTATGTAGTGCACTAATGTCCAGAAACATCATGCAACAAAACAATGAGAATGAGAAACGCACCAAGTTTGATGCAAGGATAACTTTAAGAAACCCCCCCCTTTGGCGAAGGTGTAAAATCCTGGCGAATCTTTCCTTTTATTTGAAAAAAAATATTAATTTTCTTGCGAATCTATGCTAATTATTAAAAAAAATTATAAAATCTTACCGAATCTTGATGAATAATTGGTAAAAATAATAATCACAGTGGCGAATCCTAGCGAATAATCACTAAAAAGATTAATTACAATAGAAAATCTATCCTTTTAAACTTTTCTAATGATTGTTGATTTACAATAGTGATGTAAAATCAACAAATGAAATTGTGCCACATGTTGACACATCACTCATCCATCACCTTTAACTATCACAATAAACTATCAGCCATTCCTTGTGGTCTCTAGCAAGACACGCATACACCACTTGTGCAATTCCAAAGAATCAAGATGGGAATCTACAATATTCGCAACAAGTCTCCTAAAAAAGACTTAAATATTTAACTCCCAACCTCCAAGTCAGCATCCAAATCACTACCGTACATGGTCGTAACCATCTACATAGACCAGTCCCACCATTCATTGACTTGTCACCTAGTTAGAGAAACCACAAACTTCACGACCTCTAGTCGGAGGTTAGGAAACTCTAAGACACTGCAACAACAAAGAAGATCAGCTAGTCGGGAAGTTAAGAAACTTTTGAACACTGCGACAAGGTTCCAAGGTTAGAGAAGTCAATGATACCTCGATCAACACACTGTCACCTGATTTCAAACTTCCAAAAACCTGCGACATAGGTTACAAGGTTCAAGTTTTGGGTGATAGGCTGACAATGAAGACCATTGATTAGATTTTTAATCGAATGGTTGTAGGTTGATTTTGTGACCTAATATGTATGTGCCTTTTAAAAGGCTTGTTGAGGCCCAAAATTTGTTTTGGGCCACACGATTAGTTTTAACTATGTGGACCAAAACAAATTTTGGGCCTCAGCAAGCCTTTTAAAAGGAATGTGCACATTAGGGCACGAAATCAACCTGTACCCATCTGATTAAAAAGATAATCAATTTGATGACAATAAATAAAAGCCCTCTTCAAGGCTAAAGTATCCCTAAAATTAAATGCTAATTTATTATTGTGGTGATATTGCCCCAAGAATAATGGTAGTAATATAATATTACTGGCAAATTTAATTAATATTTGTAATTATAGTATAAATTACTGGTGAATTGGTTCCAATGACACATCGTTTATAGAGGCAAATAAATTGGGACAAAATTATTTTTTGTAAAAACTTGGTGATTCAACATCCTTTTAATTTGTACTATTACCCATTTCTAGAAGTCCTAATTTTAATTATTCACCAATTGGCGAAGATTCGCCACTAAAGTTTTCCCTTGTCTGATGGAAAGCTGACACGCAAGGGTAGCTACTAAAAAAGGGTGTTGTATGTAGCATCCTAAGAGGGGAAAAAGGATTATGTAGAGGATAAAATTAGCCTACTCAAGATGCTAAGGAAGTGGGCACTAAAGCAGAAGCAATAATGTATCTGAAATTGCAAGGGGTACAATTTTACAATTTTATATTTTCCCCCCACTTTAGTAGGCATATGAATCTACATTAATATGCATACTAAAGTAAATCTACTAAACATGAATAACATCATATGCCAAAAGGATACTATAGAGGAAGTGGATAACTCTTCGAAAAATGGAAGCATGCTACTTATCTGAAGATCTACAAAAAAAAAAACATTAGACAATGAAAACCTGCACTAGAAAATAATGTTAGAATATAAAAAGCTAAAGGATTTGAGTCAGAAAAGTAAAGAGACCTTGATTTAAAGTTTTGTCTTAGTACTATGCATTTTCCCCAAATTGAAAACACTAACACAGAAGAATTCTTAGATGAAGAGAAGAAGGGTATACATAAGATGATGAAGATGTCGATCTTTGATCTGGTATATACAAAAGAGAAGGGAAGAGAAAATTTAAGAATGTAAGTGCCTCAGAGGCCCACAAACTTGCAAGGAAGGTGTCCTCAAAGATCTCTCACATGAAGGAAATTGAGAAAAGCATCTTATAGGCCCTCACACCTACAAGGAAGCGTCCCCCAAGATATCTCACATGGAGGAAGCCCAAGGAAGAAGTCTACAGACCCACAAGCCTATAGGGAGGTATCCCCCAAGATCTCTCAAATGGAGGAAACCCAAAAAAGGTGTCCTATAAACCCACAAACCTATAGGGAAGGTAACCCTCAAGATCTCTCGCATGGAGGAAACTTAAGAAAGTGCCCTACAAACCCACAAACCTACAAAAGATTCACCCCCAAGATCTCACATGGAGGAAGCTCAAAGGAAGCATCCTATAGGCTCTTAGACCTATAGGGAGGTATCCCCCAAGATCTCTCACATGGAGGAAACCTAGGAAAGTGGACTCTACAAAGTCAGAAAGTGGCCATGTAGGCAAGTAACCGGACAACCATGCAAACCAACAAAAAATTGGAATTCTTTCAAAAGGGTCCCTTGGGAACCCTTCAAACGAAGAGGGTTCCACTCAAGGGATGCACTATTTGAAAAGTGAGGTCTAGTTAGGCTACCCACAAGCTAGACACCATAGAATTCATTTGAGATAAATACTTTCATAATGGGGGTCCCTTGGGAACCCTTCAAGAGAAAAAGGGGTCCACTCAAGGGATGACTCATTTGAAAGACATAAAGAAGAGAGTGGGTCCTTAAAGAAGGACACACATCTCTAGAAAATGTTATCACCACCCCTAACATACAGGGGAGGAGAACCATGCAAGATGCTTAGAATATATAAGATATAGGTACACCTTGATATCATTTGTCATGTGAAGAAAAGGTAGGTGCATCAATCAAATAGGAGCTTAATGGAACCTAAATCAGGAAGTTGTTGTATTTAATCCTTCAAGGCTTTACATTAACTTCTGAAATAGCCAAGCACTTGATGGTATGCACAGAAAGAATGTTTTTCTTTATCATGTTCATGAGACTTCTTGTGTGTAGGATAAGGAAGAGTAATCAAGCAGGCTTTAAGAAGCCCCAACAAAATATGCTCTTTCCAAGAGAAAGAATGGGGAGCAGGAAGCAAACCTTTCTCTTGTGGAGAAAAATTTGGCTTCTCACAAGAAGAAGATATGAAGGTGGAAGACGATGGAGGATCCTCGTGGGGAGTAATATTCTAGCTAGGGGGATCATACTCTTCTATGAGATCGCTATTAATGTTCTTGATAGGACTAACAACATTAACTTCTTTAACATAAGTGTGATCATCTTCCTCAAAAGGAGGATCAACACCCAAAATATTACAATTTGCATTCATCTTACCTAACAGTACAAAAGAGTAACCATCCTTGATATTAGGTGTGAATGATGCTATTGGAATGTTTGAGTGGATTGAGTTGACTTTATATTCTTGAATGAAGGAGTCTATAAAGTCTAAGGAACCCAAATCATCACCAATACATGCATTTTCTTGAGAAGAGGTAAAAGGAGCAGACTTAATACTTCTTGCTTCAAAAGGATCTTCTTTAGGGACATCTATTTTAAGAGTATCCTTTTTAGTGTGTACTATTGGAGTAAACATTAACACATTAGAAGACATTGAAGGAATAAGAGTAGGCACAACCAAAACCTGACCAGAAGTTGCCATTTCACATAACTACATAGCCTTAGGGTCAGCCTTGACTATGACTACTCAATTATTGCAAATGAACTTAATAGATTTATGCAAGGTAGACAAGACTATGCCCATAGCATGAATCCACACCCTATGAAGAAGAAGGTTATACAGTAATTTTTCTAACATAACATATAGTAGAGTGTGTACAGTAATGGGTCCAAGTTGTAAAGGTAATCTATTGTGCCTAGAGCTTGTAGCCCAACATTATCAAACCCATAAATCCTATCAAAAGAAGTATTAAAAGAAGATGAGTCAATATTAATCTTAGGCAATAGATCAATGCTACATACATTGAGTGTCGAACTAACACCAATGAGAGTGCATATAATACCAATTTTTTTAATGTTAAGTATGATCATTAGAGGATCCACTTGCTCTTATACTTCTGAAGGCATGAGTTCCTATGGATAGAATGTAATAGTTGACAAATCCACACAAATATATGTCATCAATGCATTATGATCCATCAGCCTAGCGAAAGAAGGAAATAATATCTTTTGCAAGGCTTCTTGAAGCATTCCTTGATAAACTAGAGTAGATAGAAGCAAGTCCCATAGTGAGATCTTAGCCAGAGTAACACAAAGTTGTTCGACAAGATTATTATTATTGGGTGCTGTAGTTGTAGGTTTAGGAGCTTGAGGAAGACTTGGTTGTTTATTCATTCTACTCTCATAAGTATGGGCTACCACTCTATAAGAGGGAGCCTTAGAAAAATGTAAAGAGTCACTATCAAATGTAACATTATCAATAGAAAAAAATCTTTTAGGAGGACTAGGTGTAGTCATGTAAATGATAGGTTTCTTATGCCTTTGAGGGGTAGTAGAGACATAGATTACTTTTACAAAATCATCATAGCTAATAGAATGATTATTTGGAGACATTTTCTCAATATCAATCCAAATAGGATCAAATGTGGAATAATTATTCAAAGAAACATTCTCAACATGGGTAAAGGGAGAATCAAATATGGAAGGAGGTTCATCATGTGCTAATGAATCATCTCTAGAGGAGAGTGCATCAAAAGAAAGGTGAGATTCATCATTAACATATGTAACATTTGTAGAAAAGAGTGCATTGGAATGAAGGGAAGGTAGAGTGACATTGAGAAAGGTATCAATGATTTCATCTTCTTGCAACAAAATATCCTCTGAAGTAAGAGGACTTTCGTGAGAAGGATAAAAAACACCAAGTGACATGGGTAAATCCAAGTCACTATCACAAGAACAAAATGGAATATCATTAAAATTTTGAACAAAATTAGATACTAAACTAATAAAAAAGGAAATTAAATTCATTTTGATGAAAAAACTAAGAAAAACCGAAAATCTAGATTCACTAATTTGTTGGTATTTTCTAGGTTCTAGTAATTTACATTTTTGGAGGTCTTAAGAGCAGAATTTGAAGTTGAAATTTTTGTTGGTCTCTAAAATTTGACTATCAAAGGCACTGGTATTTTAGTGATTGAACTAGTTCTCTAGGAGACCTTTCCAACAGTCCAAACAGTTTTGAATTCCAAGCACCAAGTCAAAAGTTATGACCTCACCAAGTAGGGGTAAATAAATTCCTAGTTTTTTTAAAAGTACCCTCTTCACATCGGGTTCACCAAAATGTAGAAGAGGGTGATTCACTACTCATTATTTTTCTTCATTCAGAGAGCCTCACAGGGTGAACTACCCTAAACTACCTCAGGAATAGTAGTAAGAGTTTTAGAATCCGAAAGAGTAGGTCACATAGATTCTCTAGACAAATGAAAAGCTCTCAACCAAAGGACATTAGTGCAAGATACAGATGATATCGAGGTGCACTAGCATCTTGTATGGACAAGAGAATGAGTTTGTCAAAGAAAATTCCTAAATAATTGCTTCTACTCCTATTACTTAAAACTTACAAAATGCGATAAAGTAATAGAATTTAACAAAATTAAAATTCAATGAAATAGAAATGATAAAGATAAGGAGAAGAAATGAAAGAAGATGTCACAACCATGCAAGTGATGAATCCTCCAACATGTGAATGTCTTCAAAACCAACATGTGTGATAACTGGAGAGAATGTTGGGGATGTATAGGGGTTTTCCTCAGTCAAAGCCTTGTTTTGGTGTTCCCACCTCCACAAACTGCCATGAAGATAGATAGAAAGAGTGAATGGAATGAACCATGTGGTGAAAGCGAAATTCACTTAGGAGAACCCACACCACCAAGTAGGAGTGATAAAAGAAATCCCCACTCGAGGAGGAGAACATGTATCACAAAAGAGGCAATAAAAGAAATCCTCGCTCAAGGAGGAGAACCTATATCATGGAATGTAGATGCAATAAAGAGGGGTATGGAATCCCAAGATGCTCACAAGGATGAAGTGAAGAAAATAGATATGCAAGAGCCAAAGGAGCTGAAAAGATGGCTTGAAAGTGTTGTGACAAATAAGGGAGTTGTGCAAGAAAAATTAGGATGGAATTGAATGAAGCTAGAGGTTGGAAGAATGGAGGTAGAAGAAGCTTGGAGAAGTTAGAAGATGCAAATGCAGTGAAAATATTATTTTTAAGGAGAGAAAAGAAACTTCTCCATCTATTACAATGCATCTCGAACCATTACCACTAACCAAGAGAGATGATAAGTGGCAAGCATGTAGGAAAATGGTTGTTTGAGCATTGTAACATCATAGTATGCTAGCATGGCATGCAGACATCCACGGGCCACACTAATGTCCATAAACATCATGCTACAAAATGACAAGAATGGGAAAATTACCAAGTCCAACAGAAAGTTGATGTTCAAGGGTAGCTACTAAAAAGGGGTGTTGGAGCATCCTGAGAGGGGAAAGAGGTTGATGAAGGGGCTAAAATGATCCTACTCAAGATGCTAAGGGAGTGGGTACTAAAGTGGAAGCATGAATGTATGCAAAATCACAAGGGGTGCAATTTTACAATTATACAATTATATTGTATTGCATATTTTAACTTGATACTAATACTATTTTGTGATGGTAGAAATGGGACCTTGTTTTGTAATGAGATCATAGTCTTGCCATCCCTACCATGAATGTTATTGTTTTGATTGTTTAAAATGATACAAACCCTATCAATGATGTCAAGGAGGAAAAATAGGAAAAAAGAGGTGAATGAAAATGGGAAAAAAGGAGAAAAAATGAGCAGAATTTGGTGAATGAAAATTGACAAAGTGTATGAATGGATGAGATCATCTTGATCATCTTGCATCCTTTTTCAACACTGTAGTTTGTTGATTGTAAAAAGGTGATTTTTCTCTCACCTCATATAAGGAACACTCCATAGGACATGCCATTTTTCATTGAATATGTACTAAGCTATAAAAAAATGTTGGTTTGAATCCCTTGTGATTGACCCATTCTATATTTTTTCTCACTTCTCTTGTTTACACTATTATTTTAACTTTTTGGGAGTCTTAAATTACATCATGTCATTACTCTCCTTATACACATTCTCATCCATGCAATGTTGAAGAAGGGATGCAAGATGACGAGAGTGGTATCATGCATTCATAATATATTTCACAAAGGAGACATCGGATTCGATGAAGTTGATACATATGCAGTGGAAGAATTATTATCTATCAAGATTAGAAATTACTTATATCAAATTCTTAAGGAAAAATTGGCCATGAAAGCAGATCCAACATGTTCTTTTGAAGAGAAGATGCCCCTTTATTATAAATTTTGTATTTTATTTTTCTTTGGTGTGTCATTAGTAAAATCTATGCAACATGGAGAGAATAATATAGACAAAGAAATAGAACATGAAGAAGAGATATAAAGAAATATAAAAAGAGTGAAAGATGAGACATAGAGAGATATAAAGAAAAATAAATACAAAGATAAATTAAGAGCGAAGGAGATAGACAAGGAGAGAAATATACACATTTGTAGAGAGGAATAGAGAGATATGAGATGGGAGAAAAATAAGAGATAAAGGGAATTTGAGAATACATAGGGAGAGAAAGAGACACATTTATATAAAGAGATAGAGAGATAGGAGACGGGAGAAAAATAAGATATATACAGGGAAACAAAGACTAACTTTTGATCAACTATTATACAACAAAAATGCAAAGATGGCACATGTGCATGGAGATCTATCTCTCTCTACGCCACTCTATCTAACTCTCCCTCTTTATCTCTTTATGTCTCTATATCTATTGGTGTCTCTTTATACATTCTTGCATATCTCCCTCTCCCTCAATGCTATTTTCTACACCAACATTTGCAACTACACCATTTGGCATGTCCTTCACAATTGTACTAATCAGTTAGTTAGAGTTTCTATAGGAGAGAGGGTCAAGGGAGGAAGCCACTTAGAAATTCCATAGGACATGTCATTTTTCATTGAATTTGTAGGAAGATATAAAATGATTGTTGGTTTGAATCCCTTGTGATTGATCCAGAGTCTTAAATTACACTATGCCATTATTTTCTTGATACCCATTCTTTCCTTTCTCTAGTTTGACACACAACCTTATGAGTGTTTAGATACTATTTTGATTATATGTTCTTGAATTGATATTTCAATTAATTTTCCCTCTAATAATCAAATTAAGTTTAATTTAATTTGATATGTTCTATTATATCTATGCATTATTTACAAATTTAACTTTGACTAAAATAAATATCATTTCTATAATTGCAAAATAATAATAAATCTATCTATATATTGTTATGTAATATTAAGTAAAATTTAAATGAAACTATTATCGACCACTAATCTAAATATAATATAATTATATAATAAAAGATACATATTTAATGTATAACTTATTATATCATATTTAAGAAAGTTTAAATAATATTTAGTATGGAACAATAAGTTATTTATAGAATATAATTATATAATAAATATTATATTATATTTATATTAATATAATATATGAAATATAATATTAATATAAATAAAATAAATAATATATAAATATTATATATAGTGATATATAGTATATTATTTTGGTATTGTTTAATATAGTATAAAATAAACATATAAATATAATAAATAATACAATTTAATATATATTATTTATATAATATATAACATATATTTTAAATATAATATATATATATATTTACTATAACTATATATTTTATATATTATCTAATATATTA
>VDFB02000017.1:135205207-135318906 GCA_007258455.2 Sequoia sempervirens
CCCTAAAATATTCATACCCATTGTCACCAAGAGTTAACCTTATCACCAAGATGTTTCAAATTGTGATGATTGAGGGGCATATTTCCAACAATGCTTATGTCCCCTGTGGATTCTTTGTCTAAAGCCAATAGAGGCATTAAACGTCCCATTGGGGTCAATTTGTAATGCCCCTTTTCAACCAACCAACCCAAATATGTCCATTTTTCTCATCCCACCTTCAAAAACCCTCTTCATTTCTTCACTTCATCCCCCAAGCAATCTTCTAAGCAATCCTACACAACATTTCTTGCATTTCTCAAGCATGCATTACTCTCAAGCAAAACTTTTCACTCCATAGAAACAACAACAACACTCCATCAACTCCGTAGAGAAAGTGTGGAACAACACCATTGTAGTAGGGGCTTGAGTCCTCTCATTTTCTCCTCCATTAGCTAGTGAGCTCTGGTGGAGGTGGTAAGCGCTTTCACCTTGCCTCCTTATATGATTTGGTTGGGTAACCTAATATTGTTTTTAGTGTTATTGTGTTCTTTAATTTCATTCTCCTTTATCATACTTTTCTCCATTATTGCTATCTTGGTTGTTCATGGTGGAAACACCAAAACGGGGGTCTGACTAAGGTAGACCCCTATATATCCCCCCAAAAAAATGTCCTCCTTGTGCATAGGTGGATATGCTTTGTCGAGCTAACTAGTGAATGAGTACCTTTGTTAGATCATTCTTGTCACCTTAACTCTCATATGTTTTCTTTATCATATTTTTTCATATATGTACTACTTTATAGCTCTGTTTTATCCCTTTGGAAGTGACTAGCTAGATCATTAGCCTTTTTTCTAGTAGTTCACATTATCTTTTTAGTCCTTTGTTTGTATGGACACCAACACACTTGAGAGACACTAACATGCCACACTTTTGTCCTTAGTAAAAGAGCTACCTAAGGCACAATGTTGTGCCCAAAAACTAGCTCACCTAGCCCCATTCTAAGTTTTGGGTCTATAGAGTGATTGAAGGACCTTATATTCCTCGACATTTTCATCCCTCATTTCAAAACACCCCTTCAAGCTGAGGTAAATTAGGGAAGCCTTTTGTTCTTAGCTCTCTATCACCTAGGGCCATAAACATGGTTGGTGCCCCTCTCACATTTTTTGTGAACTCAATGTGAACCAACATATGCTCATCCATTGGTGTTGAGGATTTTCCCTTATACCTTGCGATTGTTGCTCCCTTGAGTGTTGTGAAGGTTTATGAGAATCAAAACCTAGTCCACAACCTCCAAGTATATTGTTAGGAGAAGTATACGACACCTTCCAATAGAGACAATGAAGGTCACCACTAGTTTCTCTATAGGCATTTTAGTTGGATTCATCGATGGTCTTGTCACATAGGAGAAATTGTCAAGGGGTGAGGTAGGATTCTTTGATGAGACCAACCATGTCCCCACTCCTCCTGTATCTCCTACGCCATATTCAATAGATGAGCATGAGGTTGTTCACATTCCTTTAGAATATGTCTCTGCCCTTAGCAAAGGGTTAGGTGACTTGGAACATCACTTTGAAGGAGACCGGAGGTTGTCTAGGGTTGCTCAAATTCTTAGTGAACCAAATTATATGGTGGGAAAAGACCAAATAGGTATATAAATCTTGGCTATTCTCTCTAGTTTGATTGATGCATGTGCTCCTCCACACAATCCTAACATTATACGAGGATCCACTTTCAAAGATGATGAGATACAACTAGGACTGTTGATGCCTCCTATGTTCATATACATGGCTGATATCGTACCCTCAATCAGTATCCCGTCTACCTTTGAGGGATCCAACACTATCAAAGTGAACAGGATCCCCTTAGGTTTTAGCTTCACCCCTCCTATCAACTCTAGTGGTGAATGTTTTGGCTGGATGAGTGGTCAAGGATTTGGTAGCAGTGGTGTCTTTGGTAGAGGAGGTGGTGTTGGTGGAAGTAGTTCTAGTGGAGGTCATGGTGAGGGCTTTGGAAGTAGTGGTCGCTCCAGTGGAGGCCCTAATAGTGGTTGTAGCTCTGGTGGTCGTTCTAGCGAAGGTCACATCAGTGGTTCTAGTGTTGGTTTTGGTGGCAATTTTGGAGGAGATTCCTCTGGATCTTTATCTTCTAATGACCCTATTTTGAAAAAGATTCTTCATAATATAGGTAAGATGTAGAGCTAGTTGGCAAGTCTCTCCTAAGCCTCTATCCAACCTATCTTCCAACCCTTCTTTTGGCATAACCTGTTGTTAGTCACAATTTTGAACACTCCTTTCCCTCAAGGAATGGAGATCCCTAAATTCAAAAAATATGGTAGTAAAGGAGACTCACAAATGCATGTGTTTTCCTTTAATGCACTATGTAAATATTTCTCCCATCAAGATTCATTGATGGAAAAACTATTCCCTCAATCTCTCAAGGATACAACATTTGAATGGTATTGTTCCTTGCTTGATAATTCCATTTTCTCATTTGAAAAACTTATAAACCAATTTCTACGATAATTCCAAGCTAACATCAAGCTGAAGATGACCTTTTTGGATCTTGTGTGGTGCAAACAAGGTGATAATGAAAATTTCATTGATTTTATAGCGCGATATCAAACATTTTTCTCATAAATATCATATCTACTGCCTAATTATGATGTATAAAAGGTATTCATAGGGAACTTGCAAAGGCCTTGGTAGGACAAGTTTTCCCTTATGAAATATCCTTCTTTCATGCATTTGTGTGTAGCTCTATAGTAGTATCAACAAATGGTAGTTCAATTCTAGGGACCCTCCTCATGCTTTTGTTCAGAAAGAAGTTCCATCATATCAATCTTTGAGAAAAGTAAGGGTATGTGCAAGATCATGATGGGCCAAAAAGTGGCAATATGATGGGTATGTGGCTGACAACTTTTTTTAACCCAAAATTGATGAAACAAAAAGGGTTTTTAAAGGAGATTTTCAACTTTCCACCACTATAAATTATGCTTTACTTTGAATTTAATAAGTAATTATTATTCATTTTCCATTCAAATTATGACTAAAGTCCTAATTGATAGACTGATTGAAAAACATTTATATCTTTCAAATGGTATCACATTTTTTGAATCCAAAACATGTGTCACATTCTATGCTTTGCATACTATAGGATTAAAAAAAGAAAATTTGAATTGCATGAAGTTTTGACCAATTTAAGGTGGTCAGACATACGGTTTTTTATATTTTTTAAAAGTTGTAATAAAAAATTCATAATTAATTATTTACTTGGAAAAAAAATTAAAAAAAATGCATCACATTGGGATATGAGTCCTCTACTTATACATAAAATATTATAATTTTTTTTATCATTTTATTATGGTTAGGGTGGTCAGACATACACCTAATTCTTATTTTTTCCTTGAAATTTAAGTACTACTGCATTGAAATTTCAAATTTTCACCAAATAGATTTCTTTTCTTTTTAAAAAAATACAATAGTTTAGAAATTGCATTCAATTTGCTACAGATTCTATTCTTACATATTTTTGAAATAATATAGATAAATTATTCAAATTTTTACATCAAGTTGCTTAACTCTAATTTTTCTAATCTTTTTGCCACTTAAGGGCCTATTTTTTCCATGATCCTACACATACCCGTAAAGTTGTTACAAATGTAGTAGCCACTACAGACGACAATGGCCTCAAATGCAAACAAAAGTTCACAAAGTTGGCAGAATCTTACTCTTCCATCTTGCAAAAGTTATTGAAGGATAAGATCATAACCTTTTCGAACTATAGACCTCTTAAGGAACCTTACCCTAGTTGGTATGATGCAAGTACCTATTGTCAATACTATCAATTCAATAGACATCATGATACCAAACACTATATGTGACAACGTCATGAGATATAGGACCACATCAAGGATGGTACTATTCATCTCGATGAAAGCAAGAAAAATATGAATAAATCAGTGGTGAAAGCGAATAGTGAATTACAAATATACACAAACCCATTTTTTTCACACTTTGCTAACATGATTGTCGATCCCACTAATTCTATCACTTGGCCCAAAGCCTATATTAATATGGTCATAGTTCCTTCTACCACATAGCCTATGACTAGTTCATCATATGTGACATTCACTTTGCAAGACTTACCGCTAAAAAAAAAGCCCTCTCCCATCTACATTCCTGCTCACCTCAATGGTAAGATTGTGATAGGAGTCTTAGTAGACCTTGTGAGTCAAGTGAATATTATAATTATAGAAGATATGTTGTGGCTTAACTCACTACATAGAAAAGAGTACAAAGAAACTAAATCCACCATTTGTAGACATGATGATCTTTTTCTAAATCCATATGGCTTGATAAATATGTCTATCCTAGTTAGACCTAGGGTTTTTGACATAGTTTTTGATGTCATTCCAAAGTCAGATTTGTTTAGGATGAATTTAGGCATACCTTGGCTAGCTTCCATGAATAGAATCACCTATGTTATTCATAAATTTCTAAAGGTCTCCCATGAAGGTGTTGTGCATGTATTACATGACACTCGATACCATCCTTTGGTGTCCCATGAGGGATATTCATTTGATTTGTCTACTTCCTCCAAGAAAAAACCTACTTTACAAAAACTATGTGAAGTATAAGACCAAAGATAAGGGACAACAAAAATTTTCTCTTCCTATAGCACAATAACTAATTGCCTCCTCTTCTCAAAAAGGGAAGAAGAACCTTTCCCCTTCTCAAGATGACTAATCCACTCCCCTCTCTTGGGGCGAGTATTGGATGAGAAAGCCTAGCTTTTACCCATAGAGTCTAATGATCCCTCCTTGGTGTAGACCCAAGATTAGGATATCAGACCTCCCTACTAAACCAATTGGATCTTGCTACTATTTGTATGGTAGATGAAAAGGTCCCAATGAGGAATCCTCTATGTCTCAACCTCCATGGCCTCCTATTGCAATTTCCCCCAAAGTAGTGAATGAGAAGAGGCCCACTGTCAAGGCACTTGAGTTGACTCCTCTTGCTGCTTCTCGACCTTCTTCTCCTACTCTTATTTAGGAGTCTATTCCTCCATTGAAAATGGCTATAGCAGACACTCCCATGGATGAGCAAGAGCCTTCTATTCATTCATAGCCTCTAGTCTCTAGTTTAAAGAGTCATAGAAACTAGCTTGTGTACAAGTGCAAGCACCAGTGAAAGGCTCTCATGGATGAGTAGGCCACCTTATAAAGGAAGGAAGAGGAGATGACCACCCCTATATCAGGGCCTCCTATAATGTTCTCCTCTCTCCTTCCTTATGATTCCATTCAGTCTAGCTTTGTAATTATTTCAGCTTTCATTGTGAGTACCAATGTGCCTAACCCTAAAAGGCTATAGTTGTTCATCACTCCTTAGGTGGATCCACCTCTATTGATGTCCCTTCTAGATGTCTATCATTTCTCAAAACCTATAGATATGATGAATACTTCGGTCATATCTACTACGATTCTCTCCTCCTCCTCCTCCTCTGCACCTCTTTTCTTGTATATTGGGAGTTCACATCGTGCACCAAAGTAGAAGGTAGAGAGTGGTCCTTCCAGCAATGAAGGACATAAGAGGATCCCACCTTCTCCGAAAGGTGGTCCCACATTGACTTGTTTTATCGTAGTGATGGAACCATTCCTGAATTCTCTTTAGTTTCTCATTGCTTCTGAATCACTCAATGATCCTAGTGTTGAATCTTGGGCACAACCCTCTTCATCTATTGAGGTAAAACATGGTACTCCTGTAAAGTGCATGTTTAACTCTCTGGATGAGTTTCTAGTCTTGACGGTGATCTTCACAAAATCATTGACCTTAGCTCCACAAGAGCTTGGTGGAGAGTACCTTGTGACCCCTCTTCCTTAGTCCTTGTTGTAGGAAGGTTAGATGCTCCTCCCCTTAACATTACACCTTTGCAAGCTCGTCCTCCTTCCCCCTACAATGATCTAGAGTGGGAAGCAGATGACCTCTTGATTGATCAATGTTAGGAGGAGACCCCTTCTTTATCTTTATATTAGATGTGTGTGTATTGTGATGTGTTCCCCCATGATCATTCTATGTGTTCCTGGATGACTCTTGTCAACTCTATTGGTGCTTGGATATAGGCATGGTTTTTGTGTTGTAAACCTTCTTCTATTTATATCATCATTATTCCATGTTTGTGACTTGATTTTCGATAAATTAGGGTCAATACAAATCATTGGGGGAATTTAGGCTTCCCTTCCATGTTGACCCATTTTTTTGTTTTTACTTTTTCTTCTTGTGCATTCTTCACATGATCTGATATAGTAGGGGGTTGATGATAGTTCATTTTATATAATTTTATTATACTTATCTATTTATGAGCAATTTAGACCCCAAAATATTAGACTTCCCCTGCATCCTATGTTTATGTTCTTTTCTCTTTTTCTCTTTTCTTATCTTTCTCTCTTCTTTTCTTGAGTTGTCCCTTTCATGTGTGACAACACCGCTTCAATAACATTTCAATTTTTAGAAAAAGTATTCATTTCCAATGAATCTTTTTCGAGAATATTGACAAACTTATTTTAAAGAATTGCATTATCTACTTGAAACCCTAATGGAACATGTTTCCTTCATCATGGGTTCATAAAGAAAGAGCTTGAAAACCTTCCTTCAAAGTGGGAACAACTTTGACCTTACCCTCACATGGGGCATCTTCTTCATTTCAAATTCCTTGATGAAGTGAAAATCTTTCAAAACGATTCCTTGATGATGAATCGATTTGAGAAAGAAACATCTCTTCCATTTTTTCAAACAACATGTCCCTTGAGTGGACCCCTTCTTTATGCTAGGTTCCTAAGGGATACCTTTGAAAGTTTTTTGACTTGTTGATAGTCTTCGTGACTATCTGCTTACTTTCCTAAATGGCTTCTTTCTGACATGTTCTATTTGCAGATAAACATGTCACTTTATAGGTGTGCCTATGAAGCCACTTTCTAACTCTACGGAGTCCCCTTTCCTTTGGTTTCCTCCATGTGAGAGCTCTTTGGGGGTACATCCCTATAGTTTTTAGGTTCTTTAGGGCACTTCTTCTAAGCTTCCTCCATGTGATAGATCTTGGGGGTGGCTCCCTTGCAAGTCTACGGGTCTTTAGAGTTCTTTCTTTGGGTTTCCTCCATGTAAGAGAACTTGGGGGATACCTCCCCTACAAGACTGTGTATCTATAAGGTTCTTTCTTTGGTTTCCTTCATGCAAGAGATCTTGAAGGACACCTTCCCTATAGTTTTGTTGTAGGGAAATTTCTCGACTTCCTCCATGTGAGAGATCTTGGTGCACATTTCCTTTTAGGTTTGTGGGTCTGTAAGGCACTTTTCTAGGTATCCTTCATGTGAGAGATCATGGAGGAAACCTTCCTTGCAAGTTTGTGAGCCTGTGAGATTCTTTCTTCTTGGGGATTCCTTCATGTGAGAGATCTTGGGGGTTGCCTCCTTATAGGTCTGTAGACCTATAAGACACTTTCATTCTTTAGCTTCATAGTTCTATGGGGCTATGAAGTCCTTTACTTGTCCTATGCTCTCTATCTTTCCATATCATGGTCTACTTCCTTGATAGTTCAGGTATACATTACTAACTCTACTACTTCTCTTATCTACTTTACCAAAGAACTCATAAGTATTTGTGCTCACTAAAGTAGGGGGAAAATGTATAGGAATGAATTTGCACCACTTACAAAAATTCTCCTTTTACACTTCCTCACCTTAGAAAACCAAATCCAAAGGAAATTTTTTACATTATCCCTATTCCTTTGTTCCACTTAGCATCAGTTTTGTGCGCTAGCAAAAGAATAACTAATGGGGATTCCTATGTGGTGCATAGATTTCCACATCGCTCACTCACCTCCCTAATGGATTCCTACGTGTTAAGCTAGTAGAGGTGTTACACTTCCCATTGGGGCAATTTGTAATGCCCCTCTTCAACCAACTAACCCAGATATGGCCATTTTTCTCATTCCACGTTCAAACAAACTCTTCATTCCTTCATTTCATCTCTCCAAGCAATCTTTTAAGAATTTTGCACAACCTTTCTTGCATTTTTTCAAGCATCTATTACTCTCAACCAACACTTTGCACTCCATATTAGTATCAACAACACTCCATCAACTCCAAAGAGCAAGTGTCGAACAACACCATTGTATTAGGGGCTTGATTCCTCTCATCTTCTCCTCCATTAGGAAGTCAGCTCCTGGTGGAGGTGGTAATATTTTCACTCCTCTACTCTACGATTTGGTTGGGTAGCCTAATACTATTTAGTAATGTTATTGTTTTTTTTACTTCCATTCTCCTTTATCATACATTTTTCCATTGTTGCTATCTTAGCTACTTGTAGAGGTAGAAAGACCAAAATGAGGGTCTGAATGAGGAAAATCATTATACATCCCACCAAAAATTTTCCTCCTTGTGTGTAGGTGGATGTGCTTTGTTGAGCTAGCTAGAAAATGAGCACCTTTGTGAGATCATTCTTGTCACCTTAAGTCTCATATATTTTCTTTATCAGATTCTTTCATATATGTCTTTGTGTATAGCTCTATTTTGTCCCTTTGGAAGTGACTAGCTAGGCCGTTAGCCTATTTTCTAGTGGTTCACATTATATTTTTATTCCTTTGGTCATATGGATGCTAGCGCACTTGAGAGACACCAATATGACATGTTTTTGTCCTAAAACCATGACTTTGTGCTCAAGTAGAGAGCTACCTAAGGCACAGTGTTGAACCTAAAAAATGTCTCACCTAGCCCCATTCATAGTTTTGGGTATGTAAAGTAATTGAAAGACCTTATAGTCCTCATCATTTTCATCTATCATTTCAAAACACCCCTTTAATCTAAGGTAAGTTAGGATAGCCTTCCACTCTTGGCTCTTCATGACCTAAGGCCTTGAATGTGGTTGGTCCCCCTCTCTTACAATCTCAAATTTAAAATTCAAAGTTGAAGAGGGAAAGATGACTAAGGATTTCCTAAATATCAAGCTCAATGGCAAAACAGTTGAATAATTATAGTTTAAGAGAGGAATTTATATCTCTAAGAAAAGAACTTGAAAAATAAAAAGAGAAAATTGAGAAAGGTCTAAAACTAAGAGGAGGTTCTTAAATTCTCAATGAATTGATTAACTCACAAAATCCATCCAAAAAGAAATTTGGACTTGTTTTTGAAAAAGGGAAAATTCCTATATCTGGTGCACCTACAAACCTATGTGATAACTTCAAATCAAAAGAGAATTGTGAAACTATAGAAGAAAAATCCTACATAGAAAATCCTAATGAAACATCCTCTAAAGATGCAAAGATAAATCATGACAACAAGAAAGAAGTTAGATTCATTCATATTTAGAACAAAAAGAAAAATATTAAAAATTATGCCCCCAAACAAAATTCTCCTACCATATCGAATGGTAAGTGTTCTACTTGTAATAAGATTGGTTAGAGGGTAGTTGAATGAAAAAATAAGGTGTGTCAAAACTCCTTTAGGCCTTCAAGGTATAATGTTTTGAACACTCAATTATTTCATGGTTAGTGATATCCTTGCAAAAAAATTGGCCACAAAGGTAATATTTGCAAAAGTAAAATAGTAAGGAATAGAAATTATATAAATTTTCAAACTTTCTATGGTCATTTCTACACATGCAACAAGTTTGGTCATAGGGATGTTGATTGTAGATCTAATGTGAAAAGAAGCAATTTTTCTCCACAATCTAGTATTATCTTCTATAATTGCAGTAAAATTGGACACATTGCTATATTTTGCAAGTGAATGAGTGTAAGATATTCTACCTCTCAAAGGAATCCTATCATTAGTCAAAAAAGAAGGAAATAAATAAAGCTTAGAAAATTAGGAAGAATGTATAATGAAGAATGAATTTGTACCTCAGTATGGTCCTTCAACAACTAATGAGAAATATTGAATGAACGAGAGTTGCAATTGCAGATTATATCAAACCCTTGAAATGTTTAAGGTGGTGAGGAGGAAGAGAAGAAAACTCTATGTGTGTTTCCAACAAATCCTAACAATAGATTTTTAGGCAATTTTTTGGTTTTTCTCATAAAACCCTATTATTAGGAAGTAGTATCATGGATACACTAGTTGTGATTGACACAACTAATATGCCAAGGCCCAAATACAAGAAATTTCTATTCAATATAGTGGAGGTAGATGAAGATGGTGTATTTTCAAAATTTTATACCATGTACTAGGGTTTCATTAAAAAAATTCAAAAAGAACTATAAGGAAGGTATAGGATATCATTTAGTTCAGTACAAAGATGTGAAAATGAAATAAATTTTATAGTAAATAGGGATAATTATTTTATGGAAGTTGTGGTAGAACTAGGAACTATATGGATATCTAAAATACCTTATGAGGTTGAGGATGGATTTGTGCCAAGTTACGTAGATATTTGGCTTTCAAAAAGAAAATATCCTAAAATCAAAAGATTTGGTACTTATAAAGAGATCATGGATGAAATTTATTGTGAAGCATTTTTTGCCTTGATCATCTTTGATTTTTGTCTTGTATATATTTTCAGCTTCGGATGTGACTGTACTCAAGTAAATTTGTTGGAAAGGTGCATAATGCACCATGTAATGGTTGTACAGATTTTGTTTTCCATCTTCCTTTTGGGAGAGATTCAGGAAACATGTCAACTCATCGAGGATTTTCTAAAAGATCTATATTCATGAGTTTGAGAGTTTTCCCCTGTTTGACATGTTATCTCTTTGTTGTGAGTAGTTTGTGCTTTTGTAAAGTGATCTTTTTGGGATATTGTCAAAGCTTGCTCGCACTTTTTTTGTTTTCAAGATGGAAGCTTTGAGTCACTACTACCAAGTTACATGGCTGGTCAACTGACATTTTCTAGGCTATTTTCTAAGATTGATTATTTCCATATAACAATATTTGCTAAATATCTAAAAAGAATTAATGTGGTAGTTGAGAATAGATGAGCACAAATTGTTGTGACCTAACTAAAGATCTACGATCAGATCGTGTGCTATCAAATGCCAACACCTGGTAGTATTTGCTCCCTTGTTGTGGTGGCTCTTTCTTCTTTCTGCAACTATAAATGAGAGGTAGTGATAGAAGTGAAGGGTTGGTTCCAAGTTTCAGTTTCCTTTGCTAAGGAAAATTTTCTTTAGCTTTGTTAGGTTTTAAGAACTATTTTCTGAAGTACATTTGCAGAACTACTTTTCTCTGGCATGTTATATCTTCTATGCTCAAACTAGTATTGGATTGGCATCTAACCTCTATTTTAAAGTTCATTTCATATTTAAACATGAATTATTGGGAAGAAATCTTTGAGACTATGCATGTATGGCCTTTATCAAGCTTTCCTTCTTTATGCTTTCATTCTAAATAAAACACTGTGTCAAGCAAACTGAATTCAAATAGTTTAAGTTGTTTATTTCCCTATTGTAGGATTATATTGTAGAATAATAACTTGTGAAAACTAGATTATGTCAGTAGACTTCTCTATTTTTCTGAAGGGATTTTTTTTTATATTGTATTCTATTAGGAGAGAGAGTTTATGCAATTTCTAAACATTTTTCTGACATCCCTCAAAATATTTATGTTTGATCAAACCTTAATGAGCACTGCCTACATGGTGAAGCCACAATAGTGGTTTACAATTGAAGTGAGGAAGGAAAAATCACAAAAATTGAATGCATGGGGAAAAATTTGATTTAAGGGGTTCATACGAACCTATTGGTTCGACCGAACCCATTAGGGGTTCACTAGAACCTAGGTTCAGGGGAACTCTTTTAATGTTTTCTTGCCAAAAAAGCCAAAAAAAACCCTTATAAAAGGGGGGTTCAAATGAACCAGGGTTCAAATGAACCAGGGTTCAAATGAACCAGGGTTCAAATGAACCCTTGTTCGAGCAAGCCCCTAGGGGTTTGCTTGAACCCCTAGGGGCTCATTTGAACCCCCCTTATTCCTCATCCCCCCCGAGACACAAAAAAACCCTAAATTTTGGTACTTTGAAGCTCAAGTTGAGGATGAAAATGGATGAATCTTCACAAACCCAACTAGAATTGGGTAGTCCTTAGAACGAGCTATCCAATGAATATAATTTTAATATGTTTTGGTTTTATTCGTTTTTTTTAGTTTTATTAAACATAGGTTTTTCATCGAAAATGAGGTCTATGTTGCACATTAGGAAAAATAAGAAATTATCAAAAAATTTGAAAAATATGAGTGCAAGAGATATTGAAGTCCTTGTCCAACAAAATTAAAAATGAATTTCAATATATACAAAAAAAGTTATGCATTTATCATGTCCAGCTATGTATGAATTGTAATGGTTTTGAATTTGAAACTTGATTAAAGAAAAAATATTCAATAAAACTATCTAACCAAGTGTAAGCACTAGATATCATAGTTATGAATCTAAATTCAAAAAATTATAATTTTATCCTTCATGGAAAAAAAATTATGCATTATACGGTGTACATCACTTTTTAAAAATGTTGTTTTTTTGAAAAAAAATAGTTTTCGTGGGAGATGGAAAAAGAAGTGTAATCTAATTCCAAAAGTTTTGAAAAAATATTTTTAGAATCTACAGAAAAAATGTGACGAGACTCTAGTTTGCATCATTTTCAAATTCTTCACAGTTTAGCTACTATAGCTACCCGAATGTGAAAATTTAGTTAAAAATAATAATTTCAGTGTCCAGTTTGGCCAAAAATTGTAAACCACTATTGTGGGATCACCCTACAGGAAGATTTAAAAGTCTGGACTATGCTTGTTGTTATCCTTTATTGTTCTTTCTCTTTCCAAAAGTGAAGATTTTTTGTATTTTGTCTCTAATTATATCACTCATAAGAAAGATTGGGTTTGAAATGTTGTAAAAGCTTTGGCGCATCGCCATTTTTTATCTTTTATATTTACATTTCCTTCTACCCTTTTCTCCATAACCCAAAGAAGAGCCAGTTTAATATAAAAATCTCAAAGGTATTTAGTGAGGCACAAATCGTTGCCCCACTAACTAAATTTCCCATAAGACTATCAGAGAGGTGCAAGCTTTGATGATCAATAGTTCTTTTTTCTAGAATGATGAGTGGGACACAAAGTTCTCTGAGTGCCAAACTAGAAGTCTGAAATATTTCTTAAATCAGGCTAAGGAAAGAAAATGGAAGTTTCATGCCCAGAGTCCAGAAAAGAGCATCTTCAAGAGGCCATTTCCAATACTCCCAGTTGCCTGCTTTGGTACCTAGGAGAAAAAGACTTACTCGCTCGATATCACCTACAAGGAGCAATAGATTGAGAAGTAAGAGCCCAATATTTAGAGCCTTATCTACTCCACCCAAAGACTCAACCTTCCAAATTAGAATACATGTATACCCAATTCATAGGATTCTTTTCCCTATGGCTCATGTAGCTACACTTATTCCTAGAAATTTTGTAACCTAGGATAGCAGTAGTTCGCTACAACCACCTATGCCCCCATATGTATGGTCTGCCATGCCCGAAACACCCTCAATGCTATCCCAAAATTATCTGGAGAATATTTCAAAACCCCCTTCGATCACCTTCAAGATATAGCAGGGGCATGTAGGGTACATATAATAGTGGAGGAAAATAATTCCTTGAGGCTATTAGATTCCTCTTTCAAAGGAAAGGCCCAATATTAGTATCGATCTTTAGCCTTGGGTTCTATCATCTCCTGGGATCAGCTCAAAGAAAGGTTGTTTGCACATTTCTCAAAGAAATGAGATCATTCTTCATTTCTACAATAACTAATCACCATCAAGAGAGATCCGTAAGTTGCCATGAGTGATTTCAACACCAGGTTCCATTAGACCTAGCAAAGGATCCCAGTAACTACTCAACCCCTAGCCATGATGGCATTTATGTTCTATCTGAAGGCTCTCAATTCAGAAATTGTTGTAAAGATAACATCCATGGGAGGGGATATCTTTCCCAATGCATATGAGTTGGTTGTGTGCATGAAAAGTAGTCTAATTGATGTTGGGAAGCTTCTGCCACAACCTTCAATGCCTGCATTTGTAGAAATCTTCAGTGGTCCTCAAGAAGAAGTTACTACAAGCTCTTCTATTACACAACTAACAGTGACTACATCACAATCTATGTATGTTTAACCTACCACATAAGCAAGCACGTCGAGCTCTTCCTCTATTGCAGTAGATATTAGGAACATGAAGAGCCTCATGCAAAATTTTGCCAACAAGTTGGTTATTATCAAACAATAGCAAGAAACACCTCCAAAGAAGACCACACAAGCCTATGGTGGAGGAAAGTTGTCTTACCAGCAGAATACATACAAAGGACGCTCCAGAGGAGGAGATCAATAGGCGGCACCTATGAACTAGATAGTTCTAGTCACCATGCCACTACAAATGGTCAAATACATCTCGAGTAAAGAGTTAATTCTAGGCTAGAACAATTTCATGGAAGACAAGAATATATGGTGCTTCCCATGCCATGATATTCATATGCAATAGAAGATAGCGGAACAAAGAAGCAAGAGAGCACTCTTGAATATAGATGAATATAAGTCCTCTAAAATGGAAAATGCCTATTTCCAAGCACAAATGCAAGGAATGTCTTTGGAGCAAGAGCTAGATATCGCAAGTGAACAAGCACTATTTTCATGGATGGAAGAAGGAGATGCGGTGTTTGTGAATGAAGCTCTGATGACTAGTACTCCACAAGTACAGTCAAATTACAACACAAGATCCAAAAGAAGACTCATAGGAGAATATGTGTAACAAGATTTGCCACATTCACAGCCACAACAACCACCACCACAAGATTTAAAGTAGGATTTTTTGCCCACTTTCTAACCTATTCCTCAGTCACAAACTCTCTTGTTCCTAGAAAAGGAGATGAACAAAAAATGAGCCCATTCACAATGGAATGTTTTGTTCCAAAAGCCAAAGAAACATGACCATTCAAGTACAAGACCCAACCAGTCAAAATGATCAATGTGGTGGAGAAATTGAAGAAGGCGTCTTCCAATGTATCTCTATGGGACATCATATCTATCCCTAAACAAAACATATTTCTTTGAGAAGAATTAAAGAAAGAAGAAAAATACCATAGATAGATGTGACTTCATCATGTGTCCAAAGCAACGACAAAGGATTTGTGTTGGACCCTCAAGCTTTGAAAACTACAACTTATGCAAATGATGTGGGCAATCAAAAAGAGAAAGAGGTAAGCAAGCCAAAGCCCACTCCTTTCTTTTTAACACTTATTGTGGGAGAAAATATTTTACATTGATTCAAGGGCTAGCAAAACAATCATTTCAAAATGAGTGGTTGATGCCCTAAAAATTAAGTATGATCCCCTTGAGAAAGGAATCATGCAATTAGATAAGAAGAAGGTTCTAAACATTGGTCAGATAAAAGATATTTCTCTAACCCTCTTCTTATGTCCAAGCCAAATAATAACACAATAGATAGTAGTGAGAGACATTCCCCTAGTCTTTGGAATTTGTCTTTTAAGATATTTCACTATGAAGTTTGGTGGATACTTAGCGCTCAATTGTTCCCACCTAATATTGAGAACCAAGCATTGGGTGAAGATGAAGATTTTGTCTAAATATTTGGATCCTGAACACATAGTGGACACTGTAGTCTAGTGCTTTGAAATGATGCATACCTCTTTCTTTAAGTAGGAGAGATATTATGTAGAAATATTGGAAGATGAAGAAGACACAAGTGATAAGACTCTTGAAGAAGAGGTTCTACTTAACCAATTCATTTATTCTGACCCATTTGGAAAATTTCATGCAACAAGGCTAGGAACCTATGTGATTTTCAACAATGATCAAGTCCTTCCAAAATTGATAAACAATTGGGAGGAATATAATGATCCAAGTGATAATAGTCTATTGACCTTATATTTTGATTGTTCCAAATGTAAAGTTGGATCTGGAGTGAGTGTCCAACTAGTGTCTCCAACAAGATTAGAGACCCTCAAAGCTTACCATTTTTAGTTCTCATGCTCAAATAATGATGTGAAATATGAGGCCTTGGTCCATGGTTTGACCCTTGCAAAATGCATGGGTGTAAAGAGAATACAAGCTTTCAGAGATTCTGAGATAGTAGTGAGAAAAGTCCATGGGCAAGCAGCCACAAAGAACAAAAGAATGAATTCATACAAACATCAGATTTGGGACCTAATTGATATTTTTGAAGCTTTCAATATACAAGTTATTCCCCAATCCCAAAATGATGTTGCCGGTTGGATGGCCTCTATCAGTTTGCAATTTGAACTAGTTTCTGATACAACCAAGCAAAATGTGGTACAAGTCATTGTCCAAACAGAAATCCCCAACAATGATCAAAACTAGAAATTTTTTGATCATGACATTCATATTGTTACCTTTATACAAAAAATAGGAGTAATTTTAGACTATTGACAACCAGGAGCAAAATTTCTTGAAGAATATGTTATCTAGTTAAAAGGAAGCAAGCTTCCTTGGGGATTGATTTCCATTGAAAATCTCTTTGATTGTGAAGATGTAAGAAATGACAAGTAGAGGTTCACTATGGATGCTAGGGACTATGAAGAGCTTGATGTTGGAAGCAAAAAAAAGTTAAAAGGTTGGAAGGGAAGTTCCTCACAATGAAAAGAAGAGATAGAACGATCTATGTTTCAAATATGTTGGAATCATTTCTTGGACCTATTATTAACTTAGAGGGTATGACCTAGGCATAATTCAGCATACCATTGACTTGACTGAAGGATCTAAGCCCATCTGAAAAAACAAAGGCCAGCCAACCCAAAGGTTGAAGCATTGATGGTGCAGAAGCTCTCCAAATTGGTTGAGTCAAAGATCATATATCTAATTAAGAATTCCACTTAGGTGTCAAATATGGTACCAGTTCAAAAAAAGAATAGCAATATTAGGCTTTGTGTTGATTTTAGAGATATGAATAAAGCCTCACTAAAAGACCACTACCTCTCACCATTGATGGAGAAAATCCTATAAACTATGGCCAAATATGAGATGTTTTCATTACTAGATGGTTTCTAAGGCTATAACCAAATATATGTAAAGGAAGTTGACCAACATAAGAGAACATTTACCACCAAGTGGGGAATGTTTGTATACTCAAAAATTTCATTTGGACTTTCAAATGTTGGTATGAATTTTTAGTGGGAAATGGATATTGCTTTCAAGGGATCGATCAACCTAATTATCTTAATATATCTAGATGGCCTAATAGTATTTTCAAAATCAAAAGGCGATCACTTCGATCATCTAGAGAAGGTTTTCCAGAAATGTCAATATTTTTGGATTTCTTTGAATCCCAAACAGTGTTTTTTTGGAGTACCTCAAGGTAAGCTACTTGATTTTGTAGTGTTGGATAAGGGAATAAAATAGACCTCAAAAGGGCTAGATGTATAATGGAATTACCCTTGCTATTAAATTAGAAGGGACTGTAATATTTTCTATGGAAGATCAACTTTGTTAGTAGGTTCATATCAGATTTCACAGGCATTGTGAAACAGATCATGCTAATGCTTAAGAAGAACCTGATTTTCAAATGGACCCTCGAGGGAAAGGTAGCTTTTCAGCAGATAAATATGGCCATCTCTGCTACTCTAGTATTGGCTAACCATGAATTTTCCAAATAATTTCTACTCTGTGTATAGTGGCCAACATAGCATAGCTTTGTTGCTTACTCAAAAGTGTGAGGGAAATAATGAAGAGCATCCTATTGCATTTCACTCAAGAACCCTTAAAGGTTATGATGCTAGGCATAATTTTGTAGAAAAGAAGGATTTTTCCATTATTAAAAGCTTAAAGAATTTTTGACACTTGGTGTCATCCAATAAGATCACTACCCTTGTTGCACATCCCAATGTGAAGGAGTATATCATAGAAGCTAAGATAATCGAAAAGAGGGAAAATTGGATCACCAAGATCCTAGAGTATGATGTGGACATTAGACCAACCTAGTTGGTTTGGGGAGGAGGTTTTTTTGAATACATTGTATAGGAATCAAGTTACGTATCTAAAAAGGAGATCAATCAGGTCTACTTGAACCAATTCGAGTCCAACAAATCTTGGGTGATGGATCAAATACAATATATCTAAAAGGGGAACTACCCTACCAACATTTTGACCCATAAAAGGTGATACTACCAATTGTAAGGAAATAAGTATGTATTAATTGAATGTTTATTATTCAAGAGAAATTATGATGGTGTCTTACTCGGATTTTAAAACAAGCTACAAGCACAAAGAGTTCTCAATGAATTCCATCACAATCCTGAGGGTGGGAATTTCTCCACCAACACTACCATTTTAAAGATAATGCGATTAGGATATTATTGGACCTCTATATATTTCAAAGTACATCATCTGGTGCAAAAGTGTACTCAGTTCCAATTCTTTGTTGGTAAAAGAAAGAATGCCACTTTTCCCTGGAGCCCAATTGTAACTGAGGAGCACTTTCCTCAATGGGGTTTGGATTTTATTGGAATGATAAATCCTATTTCTAGTGCTAGACACAAGTGCATCCTCATGGCGATGAACTACTTCACAAGGTGGATGGAGGTCATAGCCCTAAAAAATGCCACGGAGGGGGAAATTGTCAATTTCCTTGAAGAGTTGGTAGCCAGAATTGGCCTACCTAAAACCATCATATATGACAATGCTCAAGCTTTTGTCGGATCAAGGATGCCATATTTTCATATGAAACATGGGATCTTCCTTAAAACTTAATCAAATTACTACCCACAAGGAAATGGGTTATCATAGTCGGCCAGCAAAAACCTACGTAGGTTAATCAAGCGTATTGGGTCAAAATGACAAAAGGGATTGGCACAATAACCTATGAGCTACTCTGTGGGTGGACCAGATTACTCCCAAGAAAATTATGAACACATCCCCTTATGAATTGTTATACAAAAAAAAGGTAATTTTACCTATTTCCATAGAAATTCCTACCTTACAACTACTGAAAGCCCTGAAAATGGAAGAAAGTGACAGAATGGAAGTATGGTTGGTAGAACTCCTCAAACTAAAGGAAGACAGAGAAAAAGATTATGGAGCCATGATCAACCATGAACAAATAGTAAAGTGATGGTTCAACAAAAATACCTCTAACTAAGAATTCAGAGAGGGGATCCTAGTGCTAAAGTATGATGAATGTATTGTGAAACTGGGGAAACACACAAAATTTGAAGAGCTATGGAAGGGACCTTTCTAAATCAATGCATGCAAGGAAAATAATGTGTATGAACTTGAAGGTATGGAAGGAAACACTTTAGATATACTGATGAATGGTATTTATCTAAAGTCATTCCATTAAAATACATAGTTCTTTAAAAAAATTAATAGTTGTGTACCATATGTTAAAAAAATTGTAATACATTTTAGTTTTGAGAATAAGCCATTGAGAATAACATAGAAGAAGTGAAAAGTTTGTATTATACTATTTTCATCAAAAATTTACAATGTAATACAAATCTTGAGGCTTAGATTTAAATGTAAGGATCTCTTGAGCAAACCTAAAAAAGGTTAGAGAGAAAAAAGATGGAAAAAGGAGGCAACATGGAAAAAGTAAAGAAAAGGCTCTAACCATTTTCCAGGAAGCTAAAAGGGCTCGTTATTGGGTTATTATTCTTCTTCCTCTTCTTCTTCTTTGTCAAGATGAAAAAATGGTTTGAACACACAACACATGCAGGCTCCTTGTAGTGTAGACTAGAGGCCTAGTCGTCACAACTCTACACCAGAAAATTGAAGTGCTTCCTCTAGGTGAGCCTCAGAACATGCTCCACACTGTACTCTTGTAATAGGTAGGTGTCTATTAGTTGAAAAGAGTAGTGGTGTGTCTCAAGGTCCATGGTATGAAAGTCAAAAAGGAAGGGAAACTAGGGTACATTTATCCCAAAGTCTACATTCTTGTGGAGATCCATCACGCTCAGGATACCAACGCTAGGGATAGCCACTTGCACTATCTTGCTAAGCCCTTCCATCAGTGCAACCTCAAACATCTAGTAACACAATTCAATTATCATGGGTTTGGCCATGTTTAGGTCAAGTAGTGAGGTGACAAAGTAGGAAATAATGTTGTAGTTGCTCTAGAGCTTCTTCTCATTGTTAATGAACTCTTGGCCAACTACCCACTTGAACGCAGCCAAGGCAAGGTGGTCGCACCTCTTCACCAAGCACTTAATTCTATCACTACTGACATCTCCCACAAAGTAGTATTGTGGCCTCCATGGGATAATCTGAATTGAAGTGCCTAAGCCAGCTGAAATTTTTAGAAAGTAGTGAATTGCGATGGAATGTGAGATAGTGGAAAGCTTGTTAAGCTTAAAAGGTTATATTTTCAAATGAATATTGCATAATGTGGCATAGCTATATATAGTAAAGATAAGCTGACAAACCTAACCAACAAAAGATCTATTTTTGGCTAGACAACAATGGGAAAATATCAAAGAAAAATGAAGGAAGGTAGATAAATCATATGGAGAATCTTATAGAAGGTCTTAAGGAATGAATTTAGGCATTGGGAGTAAATTCTCTTTTATGTCAATCTTTGATGTGTGTCCTTTACCATCATCAGCACCGGTCAACTTACTAATGTGGAAATACATGGGTTAATGCACTAAGCTCTTACAAATGAATGTTTAGGTCTTTTTAAAGGTACCTTGCATCACTTCAGCATGTTTCACATAGCAAAAATCATGTGTTCTAATGCAATGGGCTTATTTGTAAAAGAGGCAGTAGGGAGAATGTACTAATTCCACTATCGCAACATTTTCAACATTCCCAAGGGATACAGATCTTGAATCCACGTGTATCACCTTGGTGGTAGCTTTTAGTGATCATTTAATAGTGTAGCCTTAACTACATGTACAAGTGAGGAAATTACTTACACTTAAAAGTAGATTTTTCCAAAGAAGAAAAAGGAAAGTGGTTAGTTTTGTTAAGGATTAAATATCTACAACTTCTTGATACAACCATGGTGAAGGCATCGATCTTTGGTAGAAAATTTGTAGCTACAAGCAAAAGGCCTAGTTATTGTAGAAATCAAGGAACACTGTGAGGGGGCGGTGAATCAATGTTCTACAAAAATTAAGTTTATTAACCTAATCTTTAAACCGCTTATAACATTGAACCAAAGGAAATATGCAAGAACTCAAAGCAATCAACCACAAAACCATAACACAAAGATTTTTATGTGGAAAGCCTATTAGGGGAAAAACCACGATGGAGGTTAATCCACAATATGAGTATACTCCAAATATGTGTTTACAAATGAGGAATGCACATGTATGCATTCAGGCACACTGCCTAGAGCTCACTGCTTAAATAAAAAAGGAAGACTCACTATCTCAAAAAAGTGTTGTAATAACATACAAAGGATTTGAATTGAGAAAATAGCAACTTCTAATGCCTAATTATAGTTCAAGTTAAGCACATTAATCACATTCTTCACACTCTATCTTCTTTAATCTGGATCACAAATCTTTTTCTCCACAAGTGAAACTATGCACAATCAGTCTACAATCCTTTTAAATTTTGCATCTTATCATAACACACATCAAGATCATATCAACAATCACTTATATATATCTACAACTAGATATTACATCAAATACATGTTGGATTTAAAAAAATATAAGATATTTACAAATTGTTGGCTCAATCCATAAAAAAAATTCAATTTGCACCAACCAATGTCAACCACAATATAGTGAGGACCCAAAACAACATGCTTGAATTTGAAACACCCTAAACAAATATTTCTCAAGGATGCACAACACACTACACTCACCGAGTTGGCCTTTTTGCACTGTTAGACTAAAAAGCAATCAACCATAACTTCTAACTTGCACACCTAATCAATACAAGGCTCTATGATTCAAAGATAAGATAGTTCATACATCAAAAAACCTTCCCTAAGATCCACAATACAAAATGATAATAGAAAATTGCATATGAAGTGATGTACACAACTCTATCAAATTCTTTGTTCTAGCTTTGACAGTTAACACTTATCTTCAATCTGACTTCTAGTACGAGCAAATACTAAAGTGTGGATGGGATTACTAACTAGGGTTTCCATCAATAACAACACTAGATGATTTGTGTAGTGTCTCTTTCCAACAATCTCCCCCTTTGGTATTGATGGCAACACTTAGTGAAAAATGACTAAGTGTCAGAATTAGTACCAACATGAATACATTGCCAACCTTCAAAACTTCAAAAGACAACTCCCACTAAGATTATTATGAAATTTTTTGTTGTCCCACTCTCCCCCTTTGACATCAATGGAAAAGATGGGAATCTGCATACCAAAAATCATACAAAAATTCTATGAACAGACTACATATATACAAACATGCTTCTCTAACTTACATGGACTTGAATATGTCTGCAAAATTGTTCTTCAGCAAGCTTAAGCTAGTGTCCCAACTCTTTTTGAGACTCTCCAAAATGGTCATGTGACCATAGAACAAGTAGAATTGCATCTTTGTTGACTCAAGGCTTGTCAGATCACTAACAACCATAGCATCATGTTATTCCTTCAATGAAATAAGCATTGTCACCATCTTAGGACCAATTAGTCCTCTAAGCTCACATACCCTTTCAACAATTCTGTCATTTTCATGCTTCAAAATTTTAATTTTGTTAAGCAGGGGTATGACTTGACCTTCTTGCTTACTCACAAAAATGGTTAGAGGATCAAAGGCTTGAGAAATATTTGCTAATTGTTTCCCATGTTCCTTAATTTTCTTCTCAGTGACCTCAATGAATTTAGACAAGCATGAATTGTAAATATTTCCACCTTCATACAATGCACTTTGAATGTTCTTTACACAAGTAGCTAACAAAGATTTATCATTAGCAATCATACCCTTCAACCTACTAGAGCTATTTGCATCAAATTCTTTTTGAACCTTATCCACTGCTAACTTTTCAAGAGACTTAAAGTGAGTACTTATAGAGTTGATAAGTTTCTTCAACTAATCAAAGGGAGAATCAAATGAGTCTTTGAAATATGTAGGCATGATATTCTCCAGGATTCTAGATGCAAGACTTAGCAGTTCATAGTCTTCAATGTGAGAGTTCAGTATCTCCTCCCTTGCCTTGGCTTGAGCAAATGATTCTACCTTCATCTTCTAAAAGCTCCTTTACTACATTTGCAGTGTCTCTTGCTTCCACAACTTCTTTTACATTAGCCTTCTTTTCTTCAACCACAAATTCTTGCTTGGCTTTAGGAATCTCAAATTCTTCAACCAACACATCTTTAGGAGCTTCAATCTCCATGGAATTTTAGTATCTTGCATATGAAGAGGATTCATAGTATCCTCATTTTTATCTTACTTCACCTCTTTAATATTTGGACCAAATGGAACATCTCCGTCATGAATTTCTTCATAAACAAAATTATATTTGTTCTTCAGAAGAACTGCCTTAAGAATTTTCTCAGTATCTTTTGCAACTTCCTTAGTCTATCCGATCATAAGCTTATTCACCCTTGTCTTGCTTTGAAAATCCCTTTTACCATCATTTAGGATATTCTTCATCTCTTCTATTGACATTATCAGACACAAATCAGCAAGTATGCATTCTCTCATTTGTTCTTCTTTAGTTCTTGCATTTACTCTCCTCAATTCCAAGACTTCATATAACCCTTTAGGTAACTTAGACAATTTTGATGAGTCATATTGAAAATACTCAAATATTTTATTGTAGCTTCTTCAAGAGTTCTCTGACCGACACTATCAGAAGTGTCATACCATTTATAAAGTGGTTTAAGATTACCATCCTTGATTAAAGTTTTTTCCACTTTCTCTATAGGCATACATGATTTATCAATTTTCACCTTTTTCTTTGTTTTCTCTTCACTGGAAGGCTTGTCCTTGGAGACTTTTAATGCCTTTGAGCCCTTATTCTTGATTTCTCTTACCTTTTCATTAGATTCAGTTTCTTCATCATCTATAACAACAACATGTACACTCTTGTGCTTTTATCCTTCTTCCTCTTCCTTCTCTACTAGATGTCTTGACTTGAGCTTTCATAGGGATTGATTTCTTTGCAGGACCAAATGAGAGTGTAGAGATCCTTGTAGATCTAGTTCTAGTAGAAGATGTTGAACTAGTGAACTCAGTTCTAGTTGGCTCTCCTTCTTTAACTTGTTCTCTTTTCCTCCTAGATTCTCTTACTACTTTAGCTGATATACCCACGCTTTCTGCAAAAGCTTCAACTTCATTTCTTACCTTCTAAATTATCATTATCTTCTTCAGTTATGCATGTACTTCCATATTATTTTCCTCAAAGGTGCCAAAACTTTCTTCTGTCGATCTCGAGGTTTACTTAACAAGTGTTGAGCATACAACTATAAAATGTGTTCTTCAACCTCATAACCCATTGGCATTATCCAAACTATTCTAGGATTTGTTGCTTCCATCAAACATTGATCAATGTCAACCATAAAGAAAATAGTGTCCTTATATTTCTCCATAATAGATGTAAGAATCCTTTCCCTTGCTTGAATTTCATTCTAGAAACTTCTGAAATAACCCTAGATAGCAATTTTTCTTTCTTTGTTCTCACCAATTTTGTCTAAGATGTCTCTAATTTGAGTAGCTACCAGTTTATCACCTTACCATTGCACTTTACCAACTCCCATAACTTCATTCATGAAGTAGAAGAGTAGGCATAACAAAATATTACCATACTTGAAAGAGTTCTTCTTATCCTTCTTGATTTTTCCAAGATTTTCAATTAGTTGGGCCCAAAGTAACTCACATAGGTCATATTCTACATTTTCCTTGACCATCTGATAGGCTGCATAGATTGCAATATACTGGATATAGAGTTATCCTGGTTGGAGCGATATATTTTGTATCCAATAACCATAGAAGCAAATTGCACATCCAATTCAATGATGGCATTGATTGTCATGGCTCTCTTGTTGAAAACTAAACTGGTTGCCTTAGTGACTATTTAGTTCTTCACATATTTCAATGTGGGCAACCCACCGAATGAATTCAGCCTAGTGAAAATCCTTATAGCTTCCTTTGTAATCATGAAAGGTTTACATAACTAAATGAACTCAACATGCACTTGACTCAATATGTATTGAACCCATTCATTTTCTTCAAACATGAGAAATTTCACAATCTACATGAACTTCTTCTCCTCCAAAGTCTTGAATTCAGGCTTTACACAAAGATCTTCTCCCACAATGTGATTTGTATATAGATTTAACAATTGGGAGCTTCCTAATTCTTCAACATTTGCATGAATATATTCCCTAATATCTTCAATATGAAAAACACCATATGGAATAGAAGAAAATGCACCTAACAGTTCTATCTCAATGGATTTGAATGGGTTCCATTTTAATTTTGAATGGGGTCTATCCTTGATATCAACTACTAACAGAGTAGCCATTTCCAAAAATTCCAAGTTCACAAGTTTTGTAGATAAATACCTTTTGTCAGATTAGGGTTTGATCATTGAATCATCTTCAGACTTGTTCCTCACCAAAATTTGCTTAAAAATATCTCCAAAATTCTTCTTCTCAAAATGAAATGTGACAAATGAGGAATAGAAGTAACCTTTTATCATTTGCACACCTAGATTTTTGTCACAATAAATGATTTTGCCATAGGTCATCCGAATACCCTATTTTCATAGACTGTGAAAGAAAAATCTTCTACTGACCTTCAATTTTACATCAATTTACTCTATAAGAGATACCAAAACATCTGTAGACGACTAATGCAATCATTGCAATTTTCCACATCCTAGCAACAACTGCCAGCAAGGGGTTAAAATATTTTCTTGAGAACTACCCCTAGGCCGAAGGCTTTAAACTAATTCCCAGAGGAATTTTTAGTACCAGATTATGGTATAGACTCATTTCCTGCATCAAAAGGACTCTTCTTCACCCATGTCTTCTTCATTTGCTTCTCAATCTCATCCATAGTAACTTTTCCTTTTCCCTTATCATCCTTCTACATATTTCCCTTTATTTACCAAACTCTTCCTACTTCTACAAAATCTTGCAATGTGACCAGATTATAGTTATAGCACACAACATTTCTTTGTCCAGACTAGCTATTCCATTGGTTTTCTCTTGATCTACACTGGTTAGCAATATGGAAAAATCTATTGCAAGCATAACATTGAGCATCTCTATTGAAAATTTTGTTTGACATATTTCTACATTCAATTGGCTTATGACCATACTTACTACAACTAAAACACTGACCGGAGAATGATGGACCACTTAAATTCTTTTTACTTCTACATTGAGCAGCCATATGACCAAATTTATTGCAAACAAAACAATATACATTGAAATTTTGAGCATTACATTGTCTTACTAGATACCTTCTAGCTTTGTTCATCTAATTTCCTTTCCTAAATCTCCTTTGGCAAGATCCAGAGCTTTCTCCTTTCTCATATCCAAGACTTTTCTTATGACTTCCAGTCCTTTAACTTTGAATTAGTTCATCAAGCTTGGATGAGTTAATATTGAACTTATCCTTGTATTCATTTGTAGTAGAAAGTTCATCGCTAAGAATAATAACTTCTTTTAAAGTTCTTCATTGTTTCTAGATTATTCCAATTCAAGCTCCAACTGATTGAATCCATTAGTAATTCAGCTACATTATTCATATTTCTCTTTCAAGGATTGAGTAAGATTCTCTTCATTCTTCTTCCTATCTTCAATCTCCTTGGTCATCCTAATCACAATAGATTCCATATCATGCTTTAGGACAACATTATCTTTGGTAAAATTTCTGCATTCTTCTATCTTTTCCTTCAAGGCTTGACTAGGGTGTTCATCTTCCATGCTTTTACTTTCTTTTTGCTTGATCTGATCATAAAGATCCTTTCTCTTTTCCTTAGACTTATTGAGTTGATCTTTCAACGATTGAATGAATTTCTCAGCATTCATAAGGCTTTTCTACAATTCCCTAACTTCATATTTGGACTGGTCAAGATCATCTAGTGCCACCAAAATTTAATGTTGAAGACTACCATAATCCATTGAATCACTTTCCCGGATCTTCCCCAAGCTATTAAATTTATTTTGAGGAACTAGGCTCTAATACCAATTGTTGGAATCAAGGAACACTGAGAGGGGGGTGAATCAGTGTTCTAAAAAATTTAACTTTATTAACCTGATCTTTAAACCACATATAGTATTGAACCAAAGGAAATAGGAAAGAACACAAAGCAATCAACCACAACACCATAACACAAGTATTTTTACATGGAAACCCTGTTAGGGGAAAACCCACTGTGGAGGTCAATCCACAATATGATTATATTCAAAATAAGTGTTTACAAATTGGGAATGCACATGCATTCAAGTGCACTGCCTAGAGCTCATTGCTCATATACAAAAGGAAGACTCATTGTCTTACAAAAAAATTTGGATAACATCCAAAGGATTTGAACTGAGAAAATAGCATCAGCTAATGCCTGATTATAGTTCCAATTAAGCATATTAATCACATTCTTCACACTCTATCTAATTCTACTCTTGAAACTCTATCTGCTTTAATTAAAATCACAAATAATTTTTTGCACACATGAAACTGTATACAATCATTCTACAATCCTTCTGACATTCACATCTTATCACAACACACATCAAAATAATATGAAAAATCACTTATATATATATCTACGACTAGAGATTACATCAAATACATGTCGACTTTAACAAAATATAAGATATTTATAAATTGTTAGCTCAATCCATAAACTTTCAATGTGCACCAACCAATGCCAACCACAACATAGTGACAAACCAAAACAAAATTCTCGAACATGAAACACCTTCAACAATTATGTCATGAGGATCCACAACATGCTACACTCACCAAGTTAGCCTTTCTGTACTATTAGACTGAAAATCAATCAACTAGATCTTCTAACTTGCACACCTAATCAATTTGAGGCTCTATGATTAAAAGATAAGATATTTCATACATCAAAAAACCTTCCCTAAGATCCAAAACACAAAATGATAACACAAAATTGCATATGAATCAATATGCACAACTCTGAAAAATGCTCTATTCTAGCTTTAACAGTTAACACTTATCTTCAATCTGACTTCCATTATGAGAAAATATTGAACTACATGGATGGGATTACTAACTAGGGTTTCCATCAATGACAACACTAGATGACTTGTGCAGTGTCTCTTGCCAATAGTTATGTTGATATTTTTGGGTAGAACTCATTTTCCAACACTCCAGCACTTGAGGAGCACCCATTTGAATTCTATAAAAAGGTGTAGCTAAATGGACGCATCCCAAGAGAGGTAGTGTAGGATATCACCAATAATTTTTTTGACCCCAAGTTATCAACTGACCCTAAAATTTTTAGGGAGGGTGTGTTTTAAAGAATGGAGTATGAACCATTTGAGGGTTTTGTATTTCAACTATAGAATTGTGTTCTGTCACATTTCATACTTCCTATCATACACCCATGTATAGATCTAGTCGATGCATTTTCTAGAAGGTTTAACAAAGGGAAAAAAGCTATTCAGGGTAGCAGGATCAAAGTTACGATTTCTACAAAAGCCATACGAGATATGTTGTGTATCCCTACAACCTGGGGCACTAAACACTTTAATGAAGAAATAATGGACATGATCTTTAGGGAAGAAATGGCCAAGAAGACAAGTTTTATGAGTACAAAGCAAAGGAAAGGCTAGAGAACGATTATCTTTCTTTTCTTCTTTCACGCAAAAAAATCAAGAAAGACACACAGTCTATGTTTTCAATTCTGGCCTGGGTTTTCAGCCTTGACAATGATGGGGAATTTCATCCTTTTTAGTTGGGCCTAGCTTTTTCTCTCAAAAGGGAAAAGAACCAAATATACTATGATTTTGCTGAGGTGATGGTGGGAAACATGCTAGAGAAATTGAATAATTACAACATTGATTCTAAATTCAGGTACTCTTCTTTCTTGGTTCACTTAGTTTTGCATCAAAATTCTGAGTGGTTGGAGAAAAATATACTGGTGTCTAGGTTGGATGTAAGAGGCTGTCTTCAGCCAATTTTTGTATGGACCCATGTACTTTCAAAAACAAGGGATTATTACTAGTTTGTAGATAATTTTCTAAGGCCAGTGATTCAAGATTTGTTTTCATGCCCTATTGGTCATTTTTCTCTTGAGGTCACACAATGGATGGAAAATCCACCGACCTTAATAGATTATTTCTTAGGAGAGGATTTTACATTATTAGATTAAAATTTTTTGCTAGGGATCCTTCTTGACTCCCCAAATTTGTAACAGACAAAGTTTTCACATTGGAGGCATGCCATCAAGCAACCTTGTTGACAATGTCTATGGTGCCAAAAGAAACAAAACAAAGATATATCTACTTCCCGTCACAATTGATAATAGTCAAGTAACATTGAATAAGTGGAAGGCTAAGGGAGAGCTCACAAATCTATTGGTGTCCTTAGGCTTGGTTCTCATTTGTGACAAGTGGGATTACAACCTAATAAAGCACATTAGTTTGAAACATGAGAGTTAGGAATATTTTGAGAGAAGGAGGAATCCATCTAAAGAAAGGTTAGAGTTATATGTTGACTTATCTCACATTCCACTCAAGCAACTAAAATGGATGAGTGTCTATGTACCATAGGCACAGTATCAGAAAAACTTCCCAATGGGAAAATCCCTCAACATGTAGTTGAGTGCAAGGGATGGTCAAAAAGAAAAAGGCATATTTTTGGAGGTTCCAAAGAAAGATGAAATGCCTTGGTGCCTTGTTCAGTAACTTTCAGCTAGAAGACATGGAGTTTGAAGACATTTATGATTAAGAGGTTGGCTCTAACAATAAAAATCTAGGGACCAGTCATGAAATTAATGAGGGAAAAATTCCACGTTGTGCTTCTTTGCCTTAGGAATTCAGTAGTCAGAGGAGACTCAAGGCAAAGGAAATCACAAGCTACATACTCTGTCGAAGCTCAAAGAAAAGGAAAAAGGACCCAATAGTTTCCAAGAGGGTCCATTGCAATCATTGAAGGCCATGTTTTAAAGTGATAGGACACCAAAGGATTGGACCGTACTAGTTCTGGTCCTACAAAAAGAAAACATGTCCAAGACCTAAGTGCACCCATGCATCAGCCTGAGAAGAAGTGGAGTCTACCCTACAAAATTTTCTAACCACTATGGCCTACGTAAGTTTTTCTCCATCTCTTCTTCCTACCTCTACATCTTTGGTTACTTCTCTACCCCCTCCTATAGCAAGGAATCATCTGTCCTCAAACCCTAAACTAATAGTATTGAATACACCCCTTTCCATTTTTAATGAATATTCCAAAACTACGCCATGTGTCAAACGAGCATCATTTGCTTTAGCCACTATTGATTCTTTGATCACCTTGTCAAAGGCCCCCATTGGAAGAGCAAAACATTTCATGTTACAAATCACTCCTGGTCCATCTGCTTCATGGAAGGCATCCCTCCTTCTACCTACTCTTTTCACCTTGATTGGTCTTTCCCTTGCCCAATCTTAACTTAGTATCCCACCTTTTTCAATGACAACACTCCCTTTTACTTCCATCCATGCTCATACATATAAAGTTTCTCATTTTTTCATTCTTTTTGGTCTCCCTCTACGTGCTTTCATTGCAACATAGAGTATTGATATCCCTCAGCAAGACCATTTTGATGCAACTAAGCAAACCCAATAGTCTAGAAAGCAAAAACTATTGTTAAAGAATGCCACATTTCCAGCCACCAAGAAGAATGAAGCTTGCTCAAATGAAGAGAGGAAATTTTTTTCCAATCACTACCATGAAGCCACTCGTTTCCAAGCCCAAAGTGAAAATTTAGATAGAGGACTATGACATCAAATCCATGGGCATGGATTTGAGTGAAACTTTCCCGTGTGACAAAGTGGTCCTAGCTAAGGCCACTTAGAAGGTGGTATATGTGGACTACAAGAGACTGGGAAAAAAATTAAAGAAGCACGAGGAAGAGTTGTTAAATGTGAAGAAAACATTGAGTAGGTTGTAGAACAAGATTTGGGCTAGATACGTCAAGATGACCTGCATATTACAAATACAAGGTTAGCAAGGGGAAACATCTAAGTTACTTGTAGAAGCTCGAAGTGAACAAGTTTAGCTTTATGCTAAAATTGAAAACTTAAAATGTGAGTAGGCTATTGAGCATCAAACGAATATAGAGCACCGACACACTCAAGAAAATATGAGAAGAGAGTTGGATGGTCTCCAATCTCAAACTTTTTACAATATTCAGAAGGCCCACATGAAAGCAAAAAGGTTAGAATAGGAGATCAGAAGGTTGATCTTAGAATTGAAAAATTCCCTTAGAGAAAGAAGTCAAATAAAGGAGGATGTAAGAGTAAGAGAGGCTCAGTTTAACTAGTAGCTAGTTGTTGCACAAGGATTAGGAACTCTCCAATTAATGAAGAAGGTGATATCTACACATTGGGAGTGAATCACAATTGTTGTTGCCATTCTCAGGACCACTTTTGCAATTCTTAAGGGATGTTTGGGAATCAAATATGAAGGTTGGCCCAATGGCCAATCAATTTCTACAAACATGTGCTCACTAACTAGTGAAATTGTAAAGCTTGATTTGCAAATTGTGCATGGCCACTGATAATACCCTAAAAATTGTAGGGATTCCCATCAAAGGGCCACCTCCATAAAAAAAAATGAGATCATCAACTACCACAAATTTCTAGTGAGGTGAAAGGATTGTCAGACTATGTTGAACAAGTGAGTCAATGAAATCAAGGACTTCATTGTCCTAGTTGACTTCGATCTACCCCCTCTTCTTTCACTAGATGGAAATGTGTTGATAGTTGAGTAGGTCACAAATACGATCCAACACAAGGTCCAAAATTCTACAGAACTCCCAAGTGTGATGCCCACGATTGATGATGTTGAGCATGAGATATTTCCTCTTTCTCGGCTCTATTATAACCTTGGGGCATTTTCCTCCAAATGGGGATTTGTTTCTTTTAAAGAATTTTTTGAGTTGGAGCAGGCATATAGGCACATATATACTCTTGTCCAACCAATAGATGTACATGGGGAGGTGCAACATTCCTCTTTCCTTAAACTCTAAGAATTACTAGAGACCTAGGTTCATACCTCGACAAGTGAAGACCCTTGTGAGTCACCAAAACTATGAAGCACATTTTTCCTTCACCATCTTTAATTTTGGGTTGGTATATGTTTTTGGCTTTAGATATGTTGCACTTGAGTAAAGTTGTCAGAAAGGTGTGTAATGCACCATGTAGTGGTTGTGTGGGTTTCATTTCCCACTTTCCTTTTGAGAGAGAGTCAGGACACATGTCAACTCATTGAGGATTTTCTTAAGGAGCTATATTCATGAGTTTTTCATATCCAAACTTGAGCTCAAGGATATGAAAAACTAGTTTTTCATATCCTTGAGCTCTCTATACTGATGATGGATCACAGAGTGTGATCCAAAACTAGTTTTTCATATCCTTGAGCTCTCTATCCTGATGATGGATCATGAAGTGTGATCCAAAATGTCGATCTAGAAAAGCTTACACACAATCTAATCCAAAAATAACTTCTTTGATATTTTTATGTATTGTGGAAATCTAATAACATTGATTAAGGAGCTATATTCATGAGTTTGATAATTTTCACCTATTTCACGTGTCATCTCTTCGCTGCAAGTAGTTTGCACTTTTGTAAAGCAATATTATTGTAAGTTTGTCATAACTTGCTAGCCCTTTTTTTTTTCGGGATGGAAGCTTTGAGTTAGTGCTACCTAGTTACATGATTGGTCAACTATCTTTTTCTAGGTTGTTTTCTAAGATTTTATCAATTTTAGATAACTATCTTTGCTAAATATCTAAAAAGCATTAATGCGGTACTTGAGAATTGATGAGAAAATATTATCGTGACCTAAATAAAGATCTATGATCAGATCATGTGCTATCAAATTTCAACACCAGGCAATAATTACTCTTGTGTTGTGGTGACATTTTCTTCTTTCTATAGCTATAAATGAGAGGCAATGACAAAAGTGAAGGGTTGGTTCCAAGTTTTAGTTTTCTTTGTTGGGGAAAAGTTTATTTAGCTTTTTTAGGTTTTAAGAACTATTTTTACAAGTACAGTTGCAAAACTACTTTTCTCTAGCATGTTATATCCTTTATGCTCAAACTATTATCAGATTGACATCCAATCTTTGTTTTAAAGTTCATTTTATATTTAAGCCCAAATTATTGGGAAAAAATATTTGAGACTATGGGGTATGTGCATGATCATGATAGGCCAAAAAGTGGCGATATGATGGGTATGTGTAGGGTATGTGGCTGATAACTTTTTTGTTACCTAAAATTGATGAAATGAAAAGGGTTTTTAAAGGAAATTCTCAGCTTTCCACCAATATAAATCATCATTTACTTTGAATTTAATAAATAATTATTATTCATTTTCTATTTGAATTATGAGTAAATTCCTTATTGATAGGTTGATTGAAAAACATCCATAGATTTCAAATGGTATCACATTTTTTTAATCTAAAACATATGTCACATTCTATGCTTTGCATACTATATGATTAAAAAAACAATTGAATTTCATAAGGCTTTGACCAAGTTAAGGTGATTAGACATGCAAGTTTTTATATTTTTAAGTTGTAATAAAAAATTCATGTAATTAGTTGTTTACTTGGAAAAAAATTACAAAAAAATATTCATCACATCGGAACATGAGTCCTCTACTTATATATAAAATCTTATGAAAAATAATTATCATTTTATTTTGGTTAGGATGGTCAGATAGACAATTACTTCTTATTTTTTCCCTAACATTTAAGTGCTACTACATTGAAATTTCAAATTGTCACCAAATAGATTTTTCTTTTAAATAAACCTAGTAGTTTAGAAACTACATTCAATTTGATATAGATTCTATTCTTACATATTTTTGAAATAATATATATAACTTATTCAAATTTTTATGTCAATTTTCCTAACTCTGATTTTTATGAATTTTTTGCGACTTAAGGGCTTGTTTTTTCAATGATTATCCTACACATACCCTATGCATGTATGGCCTTTATCAAGCTTTCTTCTTTATGCTTTCATTCTAAATAAAACATTGTGTCAAGAAAGCTAAATTCAAATAGTTTAAGTTGTTGATTTCCATGTTGTAGGCTTATATGGTAGAATAATAACTTGTGAAAACTAGATTATGTTAGTGGTCTTCTCTTTTTTTTTAAAGGGTTGTTGTTTTTTTTATATTGTGTTGTATCAGTAGAGAGATTTTATGCAATTTCTGAATGTTTTTTAACAACCTTAAAAATATTTATGTTTGATCAGACCTTAATGAACATTACCTACTCGAAGATTTGAAAGTCTACACTGTGCTTGTTGTTAGCCTTTGTTGTTTCTTCTCTTTCCAACAATGAAAGGTTGTGGTGTTCTATGTCTAAATATATCACTCATAAGAAAAATTGGGTTTGAAATGTTGTAAAAGTTTTAGCGCATCACCATTTTTATGTTTTATGTTTACATTTCCTTCTACCCTTTTCTTCAAAACCCTAATTTAAGAGTGTTTTCTATAAAAATCCCAGAGGTATTTAGTGAGGCAAAAATTAGTCCCCCATTCATTAAATTTCCCATAAGACTATTGGAGAGACACAGACTTTGATAATCAACATTTACCAAAATGAGAGAAAAAACTTATGAAAATAAAGTTGAAAAAGTGTTGAAGGAAATGGGTGCCTGATGCAAAGGACTCAACCTAACACAACTTTATTGCTTTGACACCCTTCATACGGTGGTTCATTCCAAACAATGATTAAATACATTCTAGATCACATCGGAAACTTAGCAATGGCAACCTAATGTGAATTCAACAAGGGAAAACCATTATGATGCATGAGTTCCTTGATATTTCAGTCTTCTTACAAAATGTTCTATTGATTCCCAACTAATCATGTTCACACAAAGTATAGATCTTATCAAAACCTCAAGTCACTGGGGTATTAAGTTTGTTTACATACAAATGAGAGCACATTGTCATTGATTCCTCACACATGAAAAATTTTAAATGTTCGAGCCAAAAATGGCTTTTAGATATCCATAAAACAGAACTTTCTACCAATTTCCATGAATTTTTAATAGTGAAAAACAAAGATATGAATTTTTTAGTGTTTCTGGAAACCCTAGTTAAGGTACATGGTTGTCATCACCAAAAATTCAATAACTTATGCAAAAATTAATGAAATAACTCAAAAAAAGCCAAAATTTATTCATTTAATAGATTTATCTTCATCATGCCCACCCTTGACTATATCAGATCGTACACGACCATAACAAGCAAGTTTCCTTTTGTTTCACAGTAAAAATATGCAATTGTTAACACTAAAATGACCATAACTTCTACAAAACAAAATAAAAATTAATGAACAAAAATCATCTAAAAGAGAAAAGGTTCCTTCTAATTCTCTAATTGATTTATGAGTTGTACCAACCCATACATATTCATACCAGATACAATTTATAGTCTATTTACAAAGGAAAATGCAAGAAAAAGTGTGTAAAAATGAAGTGTTTTTCATTTAAAATCCTTTCCAAACTTTCTTGGAATGTGTAAATTTATTTTATATCTAATTTAAATCATTGGTAACTAACTCCCTTGAACCAACATTGCAAAGTTGCATTGACAACATTGACAACAATGACAATTTTTGTGTACTTTTCACAACTTTACTCCTAATCACCAAAATGAAACAAAAGGATCCAAAATGGCCTAGAATGGTCCAAATTGACCTTAATGATCCAAAAAAATGCAAAGAAACTCAAAATCAAAACTTTACAAAATGACCCAAAATGCATGAAAAGATGCCCTACATTAGTGCCCCATGTTACTTAGAAATTAAAAGTAAAGAGGAACTCTACAAGATATTGGGAACATATAATGCTCCTATGGTGGCTTCTAAAGTCAAATTTTCTCTTCCACTATCTTTTTAATCTACTCAAACAACCAACAACAAAATAAAATTGATATCTTAAATTACTCTAGAGAAAAGGGTCACTAATGCAAGACATGTTAGGCCTAAATGAAAGGAAAAAAGAGAAAAATAAAATGAGGAATAGTTAGATTTTATTGAGTAAATTAAAGAGGATGTAAAATATTTTGTCTCAAAGAAAAGATAGAAAGGTGCAAGTAAGAGAAGAGAAAAAATCTCCTTGTACAAAAATAAAGGAAAAGGAATTGCTAAAGAAAAGAATGAGAAGGCTCCTCCACTCACACATGACCCCCTAGACTTTGGTACAATACTAAATGGAATTTTGGAGAATGGTTTGCTAAATGAAACAATGATTCTACATCTAGATGTTACTCCAAGAGATAAAAGGAAAATTGAAAAATATGTAATTGAGCATGTTGATACAAAATATTCCTTTTAAGGACATTGTCAACAAATCTTTGGATAGCCTTGTTGACAAACTAAGACAAAGAAGAGATGAAGCCATCAAATAAAATGAAGAACTAAAACAATAGGAAATTGATAATTTTGGTTTCTCTATCTCCCAACAAGAGAAAAAATATATTGTCATAAAATAGGAAAAAGAGCTCTGAACCAAGAGAAGAATAGATCTTTTAATGATCCTAGATGAGGATATACAAAAGAAAATTTAGAATGAAACTAAAATAACTACAAAGAAAATCATTGATTAGATACAAGGTAATGTTGATGATGTATCACAAGATCCCATAGAAAATACAAATATAGAGGACACATTTGGTGAGAAAGATATGCAAGGACCCTCTAGACAACATAAAGGAGAAGGCATCCCAGGTTTATAAAAAAGTACAAATTGTCCTCAGAATTGAGATAGAATTTAAGGAAGAAGGAAAATTCTCTAAAGAGAAGGTAACCAAAATCCTTAAGGAGATGAAGATGAAGGTGGGTAATTATTCTCTAGATGACACTATCCTATGAATATTCTTGATGTGTTGACTCAGGACATTGATCTATCAATTTTTGAAGGTAATAGAGCTAATGGTAATGAAAAGAAAAATGAGGAGACTATTCCTCTAGTGAAAGCTGGTGCACAAGGCACTGAAAAAATTAAGGCTATTGTCCCTCCTCTAGAACATAATGGTGATCCTCTAGAGAATTCTTAAAGTAATGAAGATAATACTAATATTATCAAGAATACGAATACGAAGGTTGTAGAGAATCAAGATGTCTCTACGACTAAAGGTCAAAGCTCATCTTTAGATTTGCTCAAAGACCTATTATCTTTGTAGATACAGTTACAAATGGTAATAACTCTTCAAATTATCATATCGCCACTCATGAAGGCCATGTATATATATATATATATATATAATATTTCCCCCCTTCAGAAATTACAACTTGGTGATATTCTACATACATCTACAAGGGAATCTTACAAGAACATATAAAGAAAAGTGAATTTATTGATGATTTTATAAATATAATTTAAGAAGGATTAATGAAAGTAAACATTGAAATTTCCCTACCTAAATAACAAAGATTGAAAATTTTGATGAATTCCTTTAAGTACCATTCCTCTCACTTGGAGAATAAGGTAGAAAAAGAGGCCATATGAAAATTGAGTGATAAAAGGATGGAAAAAGCATCTAACCAGTGTGCTAGTACACATAATAAACTGCAAGAAAACTTGAATATGTTTAATGAATGTATAAATTAAGTGACTTCTTTATATCATTTTTCATAAGGTGGAAAAACTCTAGACCAAAAGTATCAAAGATCAAATTGACTCCATTGTGTCACAAATTACTAAATTGGTTGAATTATTTACTTTATCAAAATATATGAATGGATCAATAAGAGATCAAACAAAATATTTTCATTTGCAACTAATATTGATTCAAGACTAGAGAGAGTAGTTGAGGAAAAAGTTTGGTTAGTTGAGGGAAGTAGTCAACCTAAAACTTGCTTCTCTATCAAGACTACTTTTGAATGCAAAAATTGTTGATAAGAAAATAAAGACTCCATGTAATATGAAGGAAGTTAAGGATTTATACGTGTTGTATGAATGCAAAAATAACATTCTTTCTTCAGTAAAAGTAGACTACATTGCAACCTTGGGCCAACACAAATAAATTCACAAGAAAATCCTAAATTCTGAGCAAGCTACAAAAGTATGATCTAAAATATTTTAGTCTTTGTGGAGTACCACAGTATCTTTTTGGTTTTTGTATTGTACAAATCACCAATTTTTGAGAAATCTCCACCTTAGGGGGAGTATATAGTAAGGGGGAGTTAATACATTTTTGAAATGTTCTAAATAGGAGATGTTCATGCCCCTTTCCCTTGATGTCAAAGGGGGAGAGTAGAATATGTGTGTTTCCATAAATAAAAAGCGAAGAGATTTTTGGAAATGCTTGTTATCATTGATCTCATATAAGTAATATTGAAGTATGTACATAATCTGTAGATAGTTTTTATGTTGTGATATCATTTGGAGCAAGTCTATTGAGCTACATAGGGAAGAATAATGTTCAATATGGTAACTTAGTGTGATGCAGAGGAAAATTATAAATGTTTTGATATGTTCATAATGTTTTTACATAGATATCATCTTAGTTTTATGTACCACACACAAAGATATGTTGCAGAAGTACTCATAAGGAATACTCTAAGGTAGAGTTATGGTATGGTGATCTGCATTCTTTTGTAGTGAAGTATTTTATCTTGTGGTTTTGAAGGAAATATGTTTGTATTGCATAAGTGCCACATCCAATAAATTAAGTTATCACACCTTTGACAATAAGAGTTACAAGTATCAATATTTCAATATGTACCCTAATCAAGCAAAGCAATTATGAATGCTTGGAGGAATGCTCTACATCCTTCCAAAAGTGAAGGGATGATCTTTTGGTTCTATAAATATGTTTTAAAATCTTAAAAATATATTACTTATTAGTGTCGGCTAATATGGTGGTCTGCAAGTTCAATTTTTGAATAACAGTGTTCTATAGTTTGTCTAGATTGCTCTCTTTTCAAATATTCAGTGTCCTCTTGTGACAACATATTATGATCAAATACTTCAGGAAAATGTTGAATTAATATTGCACATGATCTATAATGCCTAAATATTTTTGCATAGCATTTTTTCTATATTCTTGGCTATGTCAAGCAATGCCAGTGTTGATGGTATTGAAACTAATTGGGCTAACATGACTTGTTTCATTATTTTTAGTTGATCCTTATCAATTAATCTTGTCTTGAAGAATGTATTGTGATGATTTTGGGCCCTATTATAGTGTCTAATGATCCACAACTAAATCTCTCTTATTTTGGATATGCCTTTTATTCAACACTTGGAATATCAATTGTTTCATGCAATGGCCATCTTGGAGCTAAATTAATTGGATTTTTGTGTTATTATATAGGATAACATATGGTGTTTCTATTTTAGTGTCTAATATCTACATTTCATCTTTAATCACATTAATAGAATAAGGGATTAATGGATGCATGTGGATCTAATTAATATTGATGATTTTGAAGGTTTAATTTTCTACAACCGATTCACCCCTCCTCTCAATTGTCTTGTTCATTCAAAAATTGATATATCAGAGATCGATTCCTTTGAGAAGAGCTTAACCACTTGAGGTCTATCTAGGATGGTGAACAAGGTTCCTTTGAAATTCATTAAATTTGATGGCATAGATTATGCATTCTAGAAGACAAATATGGAAGGATATATATTAGCTAAGGGAATTTAGGTTGAAAAGGATTAAAAGACTACATATACTCCACCTCTAAGTGGCCTGTGTACAAGTGTAGAAATCAAGGTGCATGAGATCAATGCTAAGGTAAGATTTATTATGTGAATAGTCTTTCAAATACTAAATTAGTAAAAGTTATGAGTTTGAACACTATTAAAGAGGTTTGGGATAAGCTAGAAAGAATTTATGAAGGAGATGAAAAGGTGAAACAAACAAAGCTACAAAATTTAAAGGCACAATTTGAGACCCTGCGTATGTCTAAAGATGAAACAATCAAAATCTACATGTAGAGGGTTGATGAGATGATGAGTGCAATGAGAGGTCTTGGTGCACAAGTCAAAGAATCTAAAGTGGTAAATAAATTTCTAATAACTCTTCCTAATTATTATAGTGAAAAGGTATATGCTATTGAGGAAATTGTAAATATTGATACTTATTCTAGAGATCAAATGATTTGTACACTATCTTCTTTCGAAATGAGAAAAAAGAGGCTCAAAAAAGGTATTATTATAAAGACTAATTTCAAGGCTAGAGTATCAAAAAAGGTTGAAGATTCAAATAAGGAAGATCTTGATGATGTGGAAGCTAACTTTGTAAGAAGAATAAAGAAGGGCATCGGTAAGTATAAAGGTAAACTAACTTTCAAATATTTTAGTTGTGGTGTAATAGGTCATTATGCTTCTAGATATCCAAGAAGAGCTATAAACAATGAGAACAAGGAAAATAAAGGAAAAATTATTAAGAAAGCTTACTATATGAGAGAAGATTCTTGCATTTTTTATGATGAATCTTACTATGGAGACTTCTATGATAATGAGTTCTTGTTCTTGGCTATGAAATAATAATCTAGTTATGCTAATTTTGAAAGTTGTGTGAAGGAAAGTGATCCAAAGAAGGAAAATTTTGAAGGTACTTTGGTATCTTCTTTTCATTTTAAATAAGATTAGAATTATTGGGTTGTTGATAATGGCTACTCTAATCACATGACTAGAGACAAGAGTATGTTTGTTAAACTTAAAAAATATGATGGAGGACTACTTAAATTTGGAGATGATTCAGGAGTTATGGTTTGTGGAATAGGTTCAATCAATTTTGATGGCAAGCATAACATTGATAATGTTTACTTTGTTAAGGGTTTCACTCATAACCTTTTGAGTGTTGGAAAAATGTGTAGCAAGGGATACAATCTTGTGTTTAAGGATGAAACATGTGAGATCAAAAAGGGGTCTAGAACTTTGATTGCTATTGGTAAGAGAATAGATTGAAACATTTATTAGGTTAAGGGTACTAATGAATTTTTTTTTATGTATTAGATTAGTGAGAGTTGGTTATGGAACCAGAGATGTGTCACATGAACTTTGATAATTTGGAAAGAATTAGTTTGGTTCATGCAATGAGAGACCTACCAAGAATCGCAAAGCCTATCAATGTTATTCTTGAGAGTTTTCAATTTGGAAAACAAACAAGGAGTAGCTTCAAAAGAAAGGAAGAATCTACTACCAAACTAATAGAATTAGTACATACAAATCTTTTTGGTCCTGCAAGAGTGAGAAGTCTTCAAAGTGAAAGGTACTTTAATGCTTTTAATTGATGATTACTCTAAAATGTCATGGGTGATTTTTCTTAGAGAAAAATATGATACATTATATAAATTCAAGGCATTTAAAGCTATGATTGAGAATCAAATGGATCTAAAAATAAAATGTTTGAGGTTTGAAAAAGGTGGTGTATTCACTTCCAATGAGTTTAACATGTTTTGTGAAGTTCATGGAATAAAGAGGCATATCTCTACCCCTAGAACTCCTCAGCATAATGGAGTTGTTGAAAGGAAAAACTAGATGCTTCAAGAGGCCACTAAGACTATGATGAAAGAGGAAAATCTATTGGAATTCTACTAGAAAGAAACTATTCATACTATTTTTTACATACTTAATAGAGTTAAAGCTTTAAAGCTAACAACACAAAGACTCCCTATGGTATGTGTTACCACAAAATTATGGTATGTCTTGCAAGAGGTCTTAATTCTATCTAGAAATCAGCTAATCCCTATGTTGGGTGGTGTTTTGCACAACTCTATGAACTTAGGTAGTGTTTTCATGAGTTTGTATAACTTTTTCCTTTACTACCTAGCCTTTGTACTTCCATTTTTGGTCATCCACAAGTTAATGTCAGGTAGTGTTTTGTGAAGCTCATTGAACTCCCCATTTCTCTACAAAAGTGAAACATTAAATAAATTTTCTTTCAACCAGGTGTTATATTACAATGAAAAGTGAACTTTGGCATACTTTTGTAAAGTTCATCAAACTCTACACTTTTTCACCCCAAAGCCAAAGAAATTAAAGGCCACTACATAATTGGTAAACAATGTTGATTGAAGAAACCACCATTTGGAAATTGCACATCCTTTTGGCACAAAAGGAGGTCACCAAAGTGACTGCAAGTGATTTTGAAGTTAACATAATTTACCTTGGGCCTCATAGAAGAGATGGGGATGGTCAAATATTTCATGTATTTGTAGCAAGAATGGTTGAGCGATCGAAGAAGAATAAGGAAAGAAAAGATGAAATGAAGACATAGGTTCAAGGTCTATCTTTGATCTTTTCCCTCAACCAATTTATCAAGCTCACTCATCTATAGACACCCTAGCTATGATTGGAAAGGAAGTTATGAGCAATATGAAAATTTTTCAAACCTTAGGTAGAATTGTGGAAGAATGGAGTGAATGTCTAATCAAAATGGGACATTTTATTATTTATGAGTCTATGAAGTGTTTCCAGAAACTAAATTCCTTGAGGTCTACTCTTGCAGAAGAAATTGTTGTTTTTGAAAAACAAGAAAAGACATGGAATAACTACTAGATAGAATTCAAAGCAATCATGAAATGGGGCATGCTGGTGTAGGGGCACCCAGTCTACATGATGTAAATGGGGTCCTATGTTACTATTTTTGTGTTTTAGACATGATTTTAATTGTAGTAATGTCTATTGAGACCATTTTTCCTATTTTAAGTTGATTAACATCACGTGGGGTCAGTTTTAGGTAAAGTTCTAATTTTTTGTAAATGCCACAAAAGTTGCATAAGCAACTTTTCATTTTTGGTGTGTATGGGAAGTTGAAGTGTTAGCATTCAAAAATTAGTTATCCAGCAATTATTTTGTCTTGTAGATGTTTAAATATTTCCTTTTTTGGTCGAGGCAACCTATTGGAGAAGTTTTTAGAGATCAAAAAATAAAGAAAACTCTACTTTTTGTGTTCTACTTTGTGTTTTTGTTGCTAGAGAAGTTAGTATGCCCTTGTAGGGTCTAAAAATGACCTAAATTGCATTGGAACTAATGAAGGGATGAAATAAATATAATTTAGTTTTTATTTCAATGTTTTTCATTGACATTGGAGTAAGTTTCAACCAATTTAATACAAATAGTCAGGAAACCCTAGTTTTGAGGGTTTGATTGAAGAAATAAAAATTTGAACCATTCCACTAGTGGAAAATCTTGATAATCAGTGGAATGGAAGGAGATATGATTTTTCTCATGTTTCTAGGGTTTGCAGGAGGAAAATATGGAGTTAGGGATAAGTTTGATGCAACTCTAGCCTAAGATCTCTATGAATTAGGCTTAGGTGATTAGGTAGACACAAGGTTTTGATAATAAAATATTTGGTGATTATTCAAGTTGAAAAAATTTGCATGCTCATACCCCATGTGACATGATTGAATCCTTGGAGTGAAGGTTGGTAGTTTGGAGAAAGGATATCACAAAGTTGCTTTGTAAAACAAGCCTAATTAGGCCTGGTTAGAGTGTAGCAATCCAAAATTGAGGTTGTTGTTACAAAACAACCATATCTAAAAAAATTATATGTTTTCAAGTGGTTTAAAGGGTATCAGGAATAATGTTCACATTTTAGGTATTGGGTCTACACTGAAATTTTTGTGGGAAAAGCCCTTTTCCAAGTACTACTATGAGAATTGAAGGTTTTGGGAGGAAATGACCAAGTTAGGGTTACAAAGTCACAAAAAAAATTGAATTGAGATTTTATTGTAATTATCCACCCTACTCTACCTAAAATTTGTATCAAAGCATAGGTTTTTATCAATCAATGGAAAGGGTTGAAGTTTGAAAGAATCAAAGATGCCTCCTAAAAATAATCCAACAACCAGAGAAGTGAGAGAGTTAAAGGAAAAGTATGCCAAGGAGTTGAGACAAGTAAAGGAGCTTCAAGAATTTGTCTCAGCTAGACGTAAAATTCTGGAGTCAAACCAAAGGAGATTTGTGGTCACCAAAGACCAAAGTGACCAACAGGAAGAGGAAGAGGCTGAGAATGAAAACCCTCAAGGAGGAGTCTACGGTGATGATGAGTTGGACCCTAATGAATTAAGAATGGCTAAGTTGTTGAAGGTTTTCAAAGGAGACACTCTTAAGGTGAAGATGGACTTGCCCATGTACAGTGGGAAGATGGATAGTGAAGAATTTTAGGTTGGATTGATGCACTTGATAACTATTTTCAGTATGAGGAGGTAGTAGATGATCAAAAGGTGAAATTTTCCAAAACAAAATTGAAAGGCCCTACCTTAACTTTGTGGAATTATGTGTAGGAAGAGAGGTTGAAGAAGGGAAAATAAAAAATAATTTCATGGGAAAAAATGGTGGATAAAATCAAGAGTCAATTTCTACTCGGTGATTATGCAATTCAATCATTTAGGAAGCTACAAAACCTCAAACAAAAGGAGGTGGATGTAATGCCTTATATAGAGGAATTTTATAAGTTGAGTATAAAATTTTGTCATGTTTAGGATGAGGTGGAGAAAGTAGCAAGGTACATGAATGGGTTTAAGTTTAATATACTAGATAAGTTAAGTCGTACCACCCTTAGAATAGTGGAAGAGTGCTTCCAATTGGTAGTCAAGGTAGAAGAAAAGTTGAAAAGAAGGCAAGATAAGCAAGGTAGGGGTAGAGGAAAACGTTTTAGAGGTAGAGGAACCTTTGGAGAAGAGGACAACCTCAAAAACCACAAGGAGAGACAAGTGGTAATCAAGAACAAAGCTTAGAATCAAAAAGTAGTTTAAGAGGTAGGAGATCAAATAGTTGAGGTAGATTTGGTGGACAAGGAAGAGTATCAAATACACTCTCTAAAAGGTGTTATCAGTGTAACAAGATTGGTCATCAAGTTTGGAAATGTCTGGATAAGTAGCCTTCTACTTCACATGGTGGTGAAAGAAGAACTCAATTGATACAAGAGGAGGACAATGAGAGTGTCAACTCTCCATCACAACATGCTTCTCTAAAACTTGGAGAATTTTTGATGATCAAAAGAACATTACTCAATGTTCTTGTGGTGAAGGAGTCTCCACAAAGAAAATCCCTCTTTAGAACCACCTGCAAATCTCAACGTAAGGTTTGTAAAGTTGTTGATTCAAGATCCATAGATAATTTAGTTTCTCTAGAGATGGTTGAAAAGTTGAATATGAAAAGGATACCACATCCCACTCCCTACAAGGTCGCCTAGTTGAATAAGGGTTAACAAGTCCTAGTTAATGAGTAAACTTGCATGGAATTTGACACAAGTGGGTATAAAGATAAAATATTGTGTGACATCATCCCAATGGATGTTTGTCATATAATTTTAGGGAGACCCTAGCAATATGATAGAATGACTAAACATAATGGGAAGAAGAATAACTATGTGATAGAAAAGGATGGGATCTCATTCACTCTTACTCCATTGTAAGAAGAATGTCTAGATACACAAGTTGGGTCTAGTGTAATGTTGGTTGGGGAAAAGAAACTTTTGATAACCATGATAGAAGGGGGGTGAGAAGGTTATGCCATTGTAATCAAACCAAAAAATTTCATGACAACAACAAAGGGTGATGATGTGCCTAAACAAGTCCAAACCTTTTGAAAAAATACAAAGACATTGTGGTAGATGAACTTCCTACCTCTTTGCCACCAATAAGAGATGTGAGTCACCATATAGACTTCATACTAAGGGAAAACTTGACCAAAAAATTTGTGTATAAAATGACTTCTCAATAGAATAAAGAGATTAGGAAGCAAATATAAGAATTGCTAGACAAAGGCACAATAAGGGAGAGTCATAGCCCATGTGTTGTTCCTACTATATTGGCACAAAAGAAGGGAGGAGATTGGAGAATGTGAACTAACTCAAGAAAAATTAACAAGATCACTATAAGGTATAGGTTCCCAATACCAAGAATGGAAGATTTGATGGATTGTTTAAGAGAGGCATGTTATTCCTCTAAGATTGACCTCAAAAGTGGCTACCACCAAATTAGAATTAGAGAGGGGGATGACTGGAAAAATGCCTTCAAAACAAATGAGGGGCTATATGAATGGCTTATCATGCCATTTGGGCTTTCAAATGAACCAAGTACCTTAATGAGATTAATGAATGATGTTTTGAAACCCTTCATAAGTTTGTGGTTGTCTATTAGGATGATATTCTTGTTTTTGGTAAGACTAAAGAGGAACACTTGTAGCATTTAGACTTTTTTTTGAAAAGGTTGAATGAAGAAAAGTTGGTGATAAATTTAAATTGTGAATTCATGAAGGAGGACTTGGTATATCTTGGATTTGTGATCTCAAAAGGCTCTTTGAAGACAGACCATAGTGAGGTGGAAGAAATTTTTAATAGGCCTACTCCAACTTCAGTGAGTGAGGGGTATGTGTAGGATCATTATGGAAAAAATAGGCCCTTAAATGGAGAATAATTATGAAAAATCATAGTTACGCAACTTGATGTAAAAATTTAAATAAGTTATGTATATTATTTCAAAAATATGTAAGAATAGAATCTGCATAAAATTAAATGTAGTTTCTTAACTACTATGTTTATATATATATATATATACATATATGGTAAAAATTTGAAATTTCAATGCAGTAGTACTTAAATTTTAGGGAAAAAATAAGTAGGATTATGTCTAACCACCCTAACCACAATAAAATGATAATATTATTTTATAAGATTTTATATATAAGTAGACTCATTTCCCGATGTGATGCAGATTTTTTTGTAACTTTTTTCCAAGTAAATAATTAATTATGAATTTTTTATTACAACTTTTAAAAAATGTAAAAACTCGTATGTCTGACCACCTTAACTTGGTCAAAACTTAATGAAATTCATTTTTTTTTAATCCTATAGTATGTGAAGCATATAATGTGACACATGTCTTCGATTCAAAAAATGTGATAACATTTGAAAGCTATAGATTTTTTTCAATCAACCTATCAATTAGGACTTTAGTCATAATTCAAATAGAAAATAAATAATAATTATTTATTAAATTTGAAGTAAAGCATAATTTATATAGGTGTAAAATTGAGAACCTCCTTTAAAAACCCTTTTCATTTCATGAATTTTGGGTAAAAATAAATTCGTTAGCCACTTCGGCCATCATATCACTTACATATCGCCACTTTTTGGCCCATCATGATCCTGCACATACCCTGAGGTAAGAATTTTCCATGGTCTAGCCAATTTTTATAGGAAATTTGTGAATAATTTTAGTCATATATTCTCTACAATCATTGACACAATAAAAGGGGATAAAAGGAAGAGATTTGTATGGTCTGATGAGACAAAAATAAAAAAATTGAATATCTAAAACAAAGGGTAGCACCACAACTTATCTTAGCATTTCCTAACTTTAACAAAGTTTTCACCATAGAATGTGATGCAAGTGGGTATGCAATTGGGGTAGTACTCAACCAAGAGGGTAGGCCTATTTCTTTCTTCAGTTGGAAGACCAATGAGGAAAATAAAAAGTATTCATCTTATGACTTGGAGTTATATGCTATGGTGCAATCATTGAAGAAGTGGAGACATTATCTCCTTCCTAAGGATTTCATTGATTTTACTAGCAATCATGCTTTGCAATTCCTTAGCATCCAAGAAAAACTCATCCACAGATATGTGAATTGGGTGGAGTACCTATAAAGTTATACCTTTACCATCAAACAAAAAAGGGACAACTAAACAAGATGGTAGATTCTTTGAGTAGGAGGACATTTTTGGTTCAAGAAGTTTAGTTGCATTGTGTTGGTATTGATGCTTTGAAAGGTATGTATGTAGAGGATAATGATTTCAAAGAAATTTATGCTTCTTGTAATCAGTTTAATGGTACTTTTCATGAAGACAATTATGATTTCTTAATTCAAGAAGGTTTAATTTTTAAGGGTGCTCAACTTTGTATTCCTAAATTCTCTATGAGAGAATTAAATTAAGGAGAAGCACAATGACAACTTGGTAGGTCACTTTGGTGTGGAAAAAACCTTGGAGTAGGTAAGAATGTATTATTATTGGCCTAAGATGCAAAGTGATGAGAGAAAATTTGTAGAGAAGTGTGTTGTTTGTCAAAGTTCCAAGGATGTAGTACAAATGTGGGTCTTTATCAGTCATTGCCAATCCCAAATAGACCTTGGAAATCCATTAGCATGGATTTTTTTTTGGGGTTGCCAAAAATTCAAGTAGGCTTTGATTCATTGTTTATTGTGGTAGACTGGTTTAGTAAGATGGCACATTTTATACCATGTAAAAGCACAAATGATGCCTCATACATTACATGGATTTTTTTCATGGAGGTGGTCATGATCCATGGATTTCCATTAACCATTGTTTCAGACTGGGATAGTAAATTTGTGGGTCACTTTTGGAGAACCCTTTGGAGGAAGCTAGGCACCAATTTGACTTTTATATTTTCCTATCATCCACAAACAAATGGGAAGACTGAAGTATTTAATAGAAGTCTTGGAAATATCTTTAGATGTTTGAATAAAGAACATTCAACCCAATGGGATCTGATCCTACCCTAAGGTGAGTTTGCATTTAATGACTCTATGAACTAAAGTGTTGGAAAAAGTCCAATTTAGATTGTGTATAGATTACAACCTAGGGGAGTGTTTAAACTTAGAGATTTGAGTGGAATGGAGAGGAGAGCTAAAGGAGAAGTGTTTATAGTGGAAATGAAACAAATACATCAGTAGGTCAAAGAGAACCTTCAAAAGAGTGTTGATAAATACAAACAACATGAAAAGTTGAAAATGAGAGAGTTTCATTTCATAGTGGGGAACTTGGTATTAGCTCATTTGAGGAAAGAAAGGCTACCTAAATAGAAGTATTCAAAGTTGTAGCTGAAGAATATAGGGCCATGTAGGGTGGTCCACAAGTTTGGAGAAAAGGACTATGAGATAGAACTCACTCATGGAGTTGCTATCTCTCCAATTTTTAATGTTTCTAACCTTTACCCTTTTAAGGGAGTTGTGATTGCAGGTAAAGATGCAGGTTCATCAGAGGTTCTAGATGAAGATTGGATATAGACTAAACACCAAGTCAACCATTGAAGATTGAGTGCATCTTGGATACCAAAGAAGACAAAATAACAAGGCACAAGGTGCACTGTGAGTACCTAGTGAAGTGGAAAGGACTTCCTATGGAGGATGCCACCTGGATGGTAGAGGAAGACATCAAGAAGCATGGTGCAATAGTTCAAGATCTTCTCTCAAGTGGAACTTGAGATTTTATTTTCCTTAGAAGTATGGTGCAGGGGCACCTAGCCTACATGATGTAAATGGGGTCCTATGTTAGTATTTTTTGTGTTTAAGTCATTATTTTGATTGTAATAAGGTCTAATGAGACCATTTTTCCTATTTTAAGTTGATTAGAGTCATGTGAGGTCAGCTTTAGGTAAATTTGTCATTTTTTGTAAATGTTGCAAAAGTTGCATAAGCAACTTCATATTTTTGGTATTTATGGGAAGTTGAAGTGTTGGAATTCAAAAAGTAGTTATCCAACAATTTTATTAGCTTGTAGATGTTTAAATATTTCCTTGTGTGGTTGAGGCAACTTGCTAGAGAATTTTTTGGAGATCAAACAATAAAGAAAACTCTATTTTTTGTCTTTTCCTTTGTCTTTTTGCTGCTACAAAAGTTAGTATGGCCTTGTACAACTTGCAAATGACCTAAATTACATTGGAACTGATAAAGGGGTGAATTAAATATAATTTGGTTTTGATTTAATAATTTTCCATTGAGATTGGAGTGAGTTTGAATCAATTTACTGCAAATAGCCAAGAAACCCTAGTTTTATGGGTTTGATTAAAGAAAACAAATTTTTGAACCATTCCACCAATGAAAAATCATGATAATTGGTGGAATGGAAGGATATAGAATGCTTCCCATGTTTGTAGGGTTTTCAAGAGTAGGGGATGGAGTTAGGGCTAATTTTGATGCAACCCTAGATTAATATCTCTATGTATTAGGCTTAGGTGATTAGTTAGACATAGGTTTTTGATGATAGAAGATTTGGTGATTGTTCCGGTTGGTAAAATTTACATTTTTAGACCCCATGTAACATGATTGCAGCCTTGGAGTGAAGGTTGGTAGTTTGAAGAAAGGATAACATAGTTGTTTTGTAAAACAAGCCTAATTACACCTAGTTAGAGTGTAGCAATCCAGAATTGAGGGTGTTGTTACAAACCAACCATATCTAGACAAATTTGATATGTTTTCAAGTTGCTTAAAGGGTATGAGGAATGATGTTCACATTTTTAGTATTGGGTCTGCTCTGAAATTTTTGTTGGAAAAACCTTGTTCCAAGTACTACTAGGAGAATTAAAGCCTTTGGGAGTCTGAAATCACCAAGTTAGGGTTACAAAGTTATAAATTTTGTTGAATTGAGATTGTATTGTAATTCTCCACCCTGCTCTACATCAAATTTGTATCAAAGCATAGCTTTTGATCAATAAAGGGAAAAGGTTGAAGTTTGAAAGAAGCAAAGATGCCTCCTAAAAATAATCCAATAGACAAAGAAGTGAGAAAGTTAAAGGAAAAGCATGCCAAGGAGGTGAGATAGGTAAAGGAGTCTCAAGAAGTTGTCCTAGCTAGACTTGCAATAGTTGAGTCAAACCAAAGGAGAGGTGTGGGCACCAGAGACCAAAGTGACCAAGAGGAAGAGGAAGAGGGTGAGAATGAAAACCCTCAAGGAGGAGTCCAAGGTGATGATGAGTTGCACCCTAATGAATTAAGAATGTATAAGTTTCTAAAGGTTGTCAAAGGAGACACTACTAAGGTGAAGATGGGTAGTGAAGAAGTGTTAGGTTGGATTGATGAAATTGATAACTATTTTGAGTATGCGGAGGTAGTAGATAATCAAAAGGTGAAATTTTCTAAAATAAAATTGAAAGGAACTACCTTAACTTGATGTAATTATGTGCAGGAAGAGAGGTTGAAGAAGGGAAATTCAAAAATCAAGAGTCAATTTATACCCGACGATTATGCAATTCAAACATTTAAGAAGCTAAAAAACCTCAAACAAAAGGAGATGGATGTAATGGCTTATACAGGGGAATTTCATAAGCTAGGTATATGAGTTGGTCATGTTGAGGATGAGATGGAGAAAGTAGCAAGGTACATGACTGGGTTTAGGTTCAATATACAAGATGAGTTAAGTATTACCACCCTTAGAATAGTGGAAGAATAATTCCAATTGGAAATCAAGGAAGAAGAAAATTTGAAAAAAAGGCAAGACAAGCAAGGTAGGGGCAAAGGAAAAATATTTAGAGGTAGAGAAACCTTTGGAGGAAGAGGATAATCTCAAAAACCATGAGGAGATACAAGTGGTAATCAAGAACAAAGCTCAAAATCAAGAAGTAGTTTCAGAGGTAGGCGATCAAATAGTAGAGGGCAGATTTAGTGGACAAGGAAGAGGATCAAATATACTCTCAAGAAGGTGTTATCAGTGTAACAAGATTGGTCATCTAGTTTGGAAATGTATGGATAAGTAGACTTCTACTTCACATGGTAGTGAAAGAAGAACTCAATTGGTACATGCGGAGGACAATGAGAGTGTCAACTCTCCATCACAACATGCTACTCTAGACATTAGAGAATCTTTGATGATGATAACATTACTCAAAGTTCCTATAGTGAAGGAGCCTCTACAAAGAAAATCCCTCTTTAGAACCACGTTGAAATCACAAGGTAAGTTTTGTAGAGTTGTTGATTCAAGATCCACAGATAATTTAGTTTCTTTAGAGATGGTTGCAAAGTTGAAAATGAAAAGGATACCACATCCCACTCCCTGCAAGGTCTCTTGGTTGAGTAAGGGTCAACAGGTACTAGTTAATGAGAAAAATTGGGTGGAATTTAACATAGGTGGGTACAAAGATAAAATATTGTATTAAATCATCTCAATGGATGTTTTTCATCTACTTCTAGGGAGACCCTAGCAATATGACAAAAAGGGGTATGTGGCTAATGATTTTATTTTACAAAAAATTGATGAAACAAAAAGGGTTTTTAAAGGATATTCTCAGCTTTCCACCAATATAAATTATGTTTTACTTTGAATTTAATAAATTATTATTATTCATTTTCTTTTTGAATTATGACTAACTTCTTGATTGATAGGCTGATTGAAAAACATCTTTAGCTTTCAAATGATATCACATTTTTTGAATCTGAAACATGCATGAAATTCTTTGCTTTGCATACTATAGGATTAAAAAAAATTGAATTTCATGAAGTTTTTACCAAGTTAAGGTGGTTAGACATACAATTTTTTATAAAAATTACAAAAAAATATGCATCACATCAGGACATGAATCCTCTACATATATCTAAAATCGTATAAAAAAATATTATCATTTTATTGTGGTTAAGGTGGTCAGACAAACACCTACTTTTTTTTCCCTGACATTTAAGTGCTACTACATTGAAATTTCAAATTTTCACCAAATACATTTTTTAAAATAAACCTAGTAGTTTAGAAACTACATTCAATTTTCTATATATTCTATTCTTACATACTTTTGAAATAATATAGATAACTTATTCAAATTTTTATGCCAAGTTGTCTAACTCTGATTTTTCTAAATTTTTCTCCACTTAAGGGCTTGTTTTTCCCATGATGATCCTACATATAACCAAAGGCTAAACATGATGGGAAGAATAATACCTATTTTATAGAAAAGGATGGGATCTTATTCACTCTTATTCCATTGCAAGAAGAAAGTCTAGATACACAAGTTGGGTCTAGTGTAATGCTAGTTGGGGAAAATAAGTTTTTGAAAACCATGAAAGAAGAGGGAGGAGAAGGTCATGCCATTATAATTAGACCAAAATCTATCATGAAAGCAACAAAGGGTGATGATGTTCCTAAACAGGTCCAAACCTTGTTAAACAAATACAAAGACGTTGTGGTAGATGAACTTCCTAGCTCTTTGCCACTAATAAGACATGTGAGTCACCATATAGACTTCATACCAGGGGAAAACCTACCCAAAAAAATTTCATATAAAATGACTCCTCAATAAAATGAAGAGATTAGGAAGCAAATCTAAGAGTTTCTTGACAAAGGCCTAATAAGGGAGTGTCTTAGCCCATGTGTTGTTCCTAATGTATTGGAACCAAAGAAGGGAGGAGATTGGAGAATGTTCATTGACTCAAGGTAAATTAACAAGATCATTATAAGGTATAGGTTCCCCATACCAAGAATGGAAGATTTGATAGATTGTTTAGGAGGGCCATGATATTTCTCTAAGATTGACCTCAAAAGTGGCAATGACCAAATTACAATTAGAGAGGGGGGTGAGTGGAAAACTTCCTTCAAAACAAATGAGGGGTTATATGAATGGCTTTTCATTCCATTTGGGATTTCAAATGAACCAAGTACCTTTATGAGATTAATGAATGAAGTTCTAAAACACTTCATAGGTATGTTTGTGGTTGTCTATTTGGATGATATTCTTATTTATAGTAAGACAAAAGAGGAACACTTGCAACATTTAGACTTGGTTTTGAAAAGGTTAAATGAAGAAAAGTTTGTGATAAATTTGAAGTGTCAATTCATGAAGGAGGAGTTGCTATATCTTGGATTTGCGATCTCAAAAGGCTCTTCGAAGATGGACCCCAGCGAGGTGGAAGCAATTCTCAATTGGCCTACTCCAACTTCATTGAGTGAGGTAAGAAGTTTCCATAGCCTAGCAAATTTTTATAGAACATTTATGAATAATTTTAGTTATATATGCTCTTCAATCATTGACACAATAAAAGGAGATAAAAGAAAGTGATTTGTATGATCTGACGAGGAAGAATTTTTTTTCAATATCTGGAACAAAGGGTAGCACAACAACCTATCTTAGAATTGCCTAACTTTAACAAAGTTTTCACCATAGAATTTGATGCAAGTGGGTATGCAATTGGGGTAGTATTGATCCAAGAGGGTAGGCCTATTGCTTTCTTCAATGAGAAACTCAATGAGGAAAATACAAAGTAATCATCTCATGAATTGGATTTATATGCTATAGTGCAATCATTGAAGAAGTGGAGACACTATCTATTTCCTAAAGAGTTCATTTTTTTATTCATAATCATGCTTTGCAGTTCCTTAATAGCCAAGAAAAACTCAACCACAAACATGTGAAGTGGGTGGAGTACCTACAAAGTGATTCCTTTACCATCAAGCACAAAAAGCGACAACCAAACAAGGTGGCAAATGCTTTGAGTGGAAGGAGATTGTTGGTTAAAGAAGTTCAATTGCATAGTGTTGGTATTGATGCTTTGAAAGGTATGTATATAGAGGATGATGATTTCAAAAAAAATAATGCTTCTTGCAATCAGTTTAATGGTACTTTTCATGAAGACCATTCTAATTTCTTGATTCAAGAAGGTTTAATTTTTAACAGTGCTCAACTTTCTATTCCTAAATTCTCTACAAGAGATCATTTTATTAAGGAGAAGCATAGTGGAAGCTTTGCGGGTCACTTTGGTTTGGAAAAAACCTTGGATTAGGTAAGAAGGTATTATTATTGGCCTAAGATCCAAAGTTATGTGAGAAAATTTGTAGATAAGTGTGTTGTTTCTCAAAGGGCCAAGGGTTGTAGTACATATGTAGGTCTTTATCAGCCATTGGCAATCCCAAATAGACCTTGGGAATCCATTAGCATGGATTTTGTGTTGGGGTTGCCAAAAACTCAAAGAGGCTTTGATTTAGTGGTTGTTGTGGTAGACCAATTTAGTAAGATGGCACATTTCATACCATGTAAAAGCACAAATGATTCCTCATACATTGTAGGGTTGTTTTTCAAGGATGTGGTCAGGATCCATGGATTTCCATTAACCATTGTTTCAGACTGAGATAGTAAATTTTTGGGTCATTTTTGGAGAACCCTTTGGAGGAAGCGAGGAACTAATTTTACTTTTATCTCTTCCTATCATTCAAAAATATATGGGAAAACTAAAGTAGTCAATAGGAGTCTTGGAAATCTCCTTAGATACTTGAAAAAAGAGCATTCAACGCAATGGGATCTGATCCTACCCCAACCTGAGTTTGCATTTAGTGAATCTATAAACCAAAGTGTTGGGAAAATCCCATTTCAGATTGTGTTTGGGTTACATCCTAGGGTAGTATTTGAACTTAAATATTTGAGTGGAATGTTGGGAAAGAGTATTGAAGGAGAAGAGTTTGTAGTGGCAATGAAAGAAATACATCAACAGATCAGTGAGAACCTTCAAAAGAGTGTTTATAAATAAAAACATGTAGACTTGAAAAGGAGAGAGGTTCATTTCAAAGTGGAGAACTTGGTCTTAACTCATTTTAGGAAGGAAAGGATAACTAAACGGAAGTATTCAACACTGTAGATGAAGAAGATAGTGTCATGTAGGGTGGTCCACAAGTTTGGAGAAAATGCCTATGAGATAGAACTCCCTCTTGGAGTTGATATATCCTTAATTTTTAATGTTTCTGACCTTTACCCTTTTAAGGGAGTTGTGATTGCAAGTAAAAATGCAGGTACATCAAAGGTTCTAGATGAAGATTGGATCAGAGACTGAACACCAAGTCAACCATTGAAGCTTGAGTGCATCTTGGATACCAAAGAAGCCAAAAGAACAAGGAACAAGGTGTACTATGAATACATGATAAAGTGGAAAGACCTTCCTATGGAGGATGCCACCTGGATGGTAGGGGAAGACATCAAGAAGCACCATACAACAATTCAAGATGTACTCTCAAGTGGAACTTGAGATTTTGTTCCCTAGAAGTATGGTGCAGGGGCACCTAGCCTACATCATGTAAATAGGATCCTATGTTAGTATTTTAATTTTTAATTCATTCTTTTGATTGTAATAAGGTCTATTGAGACCATTTTTCTTGTTTTAAGATGATTAGCATCATGTGGGGTCAATTTTAGGTAAAGTTATCAATTTTTGTAAATGTTGCAAAAGTTGCATAAGCAACTTTGGCTTTTTGGTATATATGGGAAGTTGAAGTGTTGACATTCAAAAAGTAGTTTAGGCAATGGTTTTTTTGGCTTTTATATGTTTAAATATTTCCTTGTGTGGTTGAGGCAACCTACTAGAAAAGTTTTTAGAGATCAAACAATAAAGCAAACTCTATTTTCAACACTTTCCTTTATTTTTTTGATGCTACAGAAGTTAGTACATGATTGTATGACTTAAAAATGACCTAAATTGCATTGAAACTAATGAAGAGATGAATTAAATATCATTTGGTTTTTATTGCATGATTTTTCATTAATATTGAAGTTATTTTGAATCAATTTACTACAAACAACTAGGAAACCCTAGTTTTGAGGGTTTGATTGAAGAAAATGATTTTTTGAACAATTCCACTAGTGGAAAGGCCCAATAATCAGTGGAATGGAAGGAGATAGGATTTTTTTCATGTTTTTATGGTTTTCAAGAGTAGGGGATTGATTTAGGGATAGGTTTGATGCATTTCTAGCCTAATATCTCTATGTATTAGGCTTATGTCATTAGGTAGACATAGGGTTTTGATGATAGAAAATTTGGTGATTGTTCTAGTTGATAAATTTTTCATGTTCAAACCCCATGTGATATGATTGAATCTTGGGAGTTAAGGTTGGTAGTTTAGAGAAAGGATATCACAAAGTTGTTTTGTAAAACAAGCCTACTTAGGCCTAGTTAAAGCATAGTAGTCCAAAATTGAGAGTGTTGTTACAAAACAACATATATATAGATTTGATATATTTTCAAGTGGCTCAAAGTGTATCAATAATTATATTCACATTTTGGGTATTAGGTATGCTCTGAATTTTTTGTGGGAAAATCCTTATTCCAAGTAATACTAGGAGAATTGAAGCTTTTGGGAGAAAATCACCAAGATAGGGTTACAAATTTGTAAAGTTTGTTGAATTGAGATTGTGTTGTAATTCTCCATGCCACTTTGCATCACATGGAAAAGTTGGAAATAGAGAAAATTATACCCAATGTTGCAGACTTGTGTTGCCTTGTATGGAAACAAAGGCGTAGAATGGAAGCTACAAATCACTAGACAAGGTTAGCAAAAGATTTGGGAAATTGTGATCAAATGCACTATTGTCTCAAAGGAAGAACATAGTACCTTGGTCACTCTTGCATAGAAATAGGACAAAGGAGGAGAAATCTAAAATGATACAAATGTCAAAGGCTTGGTAGAAAACATCCAAAAAATGTTCAAGGGAATAATTGATTCTCATTCCTTTAATGTTGATAATTTAAAGAAGTTCAATGAATTAAATCTTGTCTCATCTCAAGTGATTGATCTTATGAAGGTTTGTGAATAGCATATTTAAACAATCAAAGATAGTCAAGTAGCGTGGAAAGTGTGACTAACTAATCTAACTATCCTTCAACACAAGGAGCTATTGCATATCGTGAAGGCTGTCCAAGCCTTATGAAAATGACTCATGGAACCCCATGAAATAAGAAATGAAGTTACACCATCTTGACTATTTAGTTTCTTTATTCTAAATTTTTCATTTTTAATCAATTATGGATAAGAAAGAAGGAGTTACCTATTCGCTTATTTATATAAGTCTATTTTTACACTATAACTCTCTAGATGTTATTTTGAAAGCTAAATATTATATTAGATTTTGCTACTATTTTTCTTTGTGAATTTAAATTATGAAGATTATTTGATGTTATTAAATCTATGTGTGAGTTATGTGGTCCTCTAAACATAATAGATTTCATCTTTCAAACAATATTGAGTGTATAATTTTAATTCTCAAATATTTCCAAGTTAAACTGGTCTTTGTGCTAGAATTTTATTACCTATACTTCACATTTGATATTAGGATCCTTCATGATATTGGGCTTCACCTTTACTACATTCTGGTTGAAAGAAACCATTATGTTTATTTCTTATTATTTCAATTCATTGAAAATATTAAGAGAGAGTTGTACCTCAACAAAATTCAAAGGATATTTTTTTTCCTAAAAGGGTACATATTTAGAGCTATTAGTCTTTTTGGAACCTTTTGGAGCATTAGACTATATTATCTCAAGGTACCCAATTTGTTAGCCAACAAATTTTTGGTGACTCCACTAGGGAAGAATGAATTACAATAGTTTTGGGTTGCCTTATCGAAGTATATAGCATTATTAGTCTAAATGAATCCTAGATTCTCAGAGATTCACTAGAGGGGAAAGAAGTAGGGGTATCTTCAACCCTAGTTTTGAAGCCCTATAATGAAGTATTTTTTCTTATATTATTCCCTCTAGATGAAGGGTTGGGGCTAGAAGTAGAACTTCCTCTCCAAATAGACCACCTTCAAACCATTCTACTCCCCAAGCCTTAGTTTTACATAGGAAAATCCTTTCAATATTAATTAACCTCCCTCATAATATGGATCACCAACTGCACCACTACCTATTCCATGGGGTGATGTCATTGGTTATTTACAATTGGGAAATAATTTGCATGATTTTCCCAAGGGTTCTCATAATATTTTTCCTAAATTTTGAGGTGATGGAAGTATTTCTCCCAAGGAATGTACATTGATGCTTTTTACACCACTTGTGGTGTGCTTGCAATATAATAAGATGTCGTGGTTAGGCTTTTCACAAAATCTTTGGTTGATGCAGTACCGGAGTGGTTTTATAAACTACCTTACGAGTGTATTACTAATTAGGCAACAATGTGCACTAAATTTGAAGCTAGATTCAAAAGCATAGAGTATAACCTCACCTTAATAGCACAAGTCACTCAAATGAAGAAGGAAGTGAATGAATATATGAGGGATTTCATTTATAAATTTAATATATTGGTGTCTCAAATTAACGGTACCAAAAGACCTTCTGAAGAAATGTAGAAATATTTCTTCATTAATGCACAACACCCTAATATTGGCCTTCTCCTAAAAAGGAAACTAGTGAATTCTCTCAAGGTCACACAAGCACTTTACATTTAGTTAGAGGATGATTTCATCTTAGTTGGAGAATGGAAAAGAGAACTACATACAAAAAAGGAACTCCCTACCACTTCTTGAGATCTTATGATTCAAAGATTGGCTAATGATATAATCACTCTCAAAAGACAACTACCAAAAAGAAACTAACCTTATAAAGATATTTCAAGAAAGGAAAATTTTCAACCAGGAAATAAAACACTTTCCTTTCCTCCAACTCAATAGAGGTTGGTGATCAAAGCCCTACTTGGAGAAGAAAAAAAGAGCATGTGTTTTTTTCACCTCATGTTCGATCATGATGGTGTTGAATGTCTTGAAATGAACTAGTTTATGTAGTTGACTACCATAAAAGAAGTTGTTGAAGAAATCATAGAGAAAATTAATTCATCTAATTAATATGGAAACTTTGCAAAAGGATACCTAGAATTTAAACCTGATGATGATAGATGAGGGGACATCTACATCACCCTGGATGAGCCTACCTATGTCATTGTCACAAGAAGTCAACAACATACCAATAAAAAAATTACCCAAAGTTCTCCTAAGGTTTTACTTACTATAGCCTGTGTAATTTCGAAAGGTGAAAATGTATCACAAAGTGTAACTAAAGACCTCTAAAAATTTGATTATATCATCCATGGAAAAATTAACTAGGACCTTGGGTATTGTGGAATTCTACAAAAATTATGAAGTACAGATTTCTCAAGTGAAATATGTAAGGATGAACCCTAAAGAGTTAGATTAATTGAGTATGTCAGACTGGAGGTCAATCTGAGTCACATGCAAGTATAGACTAACAAATGGTTATCTCTTGGAATTTGACAACCAATGTGGCATCTAGTAGTAAAATTGCCTCATCACATGCCTTTGATGAGAACCACAATCCTTTTTACGTATCATTGTTTGTAAATGGGTTCGGGATACATAATTGCATCATTGACTTAGGTTCTTCTGATAATCTTATGCCTGCACAAATTTTACAAGCTCTAGGATTGGAAATGAATAAGAGATTTGGGATATTTTATTCTATGGACTCTAAACAAGTCCCCTTAGTTGGATAGATTAAATATGCTCAAGTTGCACTTGCAGCTTATCCAAACAAATAACCCATGCTCACCATTTTTGTTATGGACATACCAACTAGCTATGACATGCTGTTGAGTATAAGTTTTTGCAATGAAATAGGGGGAGAAATATGGTTGGATTGGTCATATGCTACTGTACCTATTGGCAATAGGAAAGTTTGTATTGAAACTAAGCCAAAGGCTAAGATAATATTGCTAAAATTGAAAGATCCCAAAGCACATATCCTATTTGAAGAAATTGAATTTGGAAATTACATGCTTTTCTAAGATGAAGATAAAGAGAATTTAATATAGGTATCTCAAACCCAAGACCTAATTTTTGGATGATGAAATTTGATGGAAGCAACTCCAATTCTAGATCAGGGATAGGCATGGTACATATTTCTCCTTCTAGTAAGCAATTTCCCTTTTCTTATAAGTAGAATTTTACAAATACATATAATACTATGGATTATGAAGCCCTCTGGTTAGAGTTAATTGAGGAAATTAAGGCATGGGGATAAAAATTCTTAAAGTTTTGGGAGATGCAGAATTGATAGTCAAATAGGTATGAAAATTTTTCTATGAAAAATGAAAGGTTGAGACACTATCAGAACTAAGTATAGAATTCCATTAAATATTTTGATGCTTTATCAATAGAAATTGTTCCTAGGGAACTAAATTGTAGAGCTAACTTATTAGTATTTTTTTCTTCTATATTACTCCCACATCCAGATTTCAAGGAAAAATCTTATAGAATCTAGTTGACTTATAGACCTAGTGTCTTTGATAATGTTAACCATTGGTAAGTTTTTTAGAATGAAAAATAGATTCAAGATTTGTTCAAAAATGCTAAGGTTTTTTCCCAAGCTTTCTTTAAAGGATGCAGTAATGAATGTAAATATTTTTTTCCTCACTATATGGGAAACCTCAAAGATGGGGTCATCTAGTTGAAAGGTAACAAGATTCCTAAGGGGTTAGTCTCCTTGGAGGATTTATTTGATTGCCATGATCAGTCTATAAAACAAAAGATAAGTGAATCCACTAACCACTCTGGTGAGTTCAAAGCATTTAATATTGGAGATCATAACTCTCCAAAGACTGTCTATATCAAGAAGTGTTGCTCACTAGTAGAAAGAGAAAAATTGATATCTCTACTCATCAAGTATAAGGAATTTTTTTCTTGGTGCTATGATGATCTTAATAATTTCATGAATTGAAAATTTCAGCTCATCATATTCTACTAAAGAAAGGGAAAGTTGCTTTCAAATAGAAATAGAGAAACTACAATCCTAAAGTGATGGATATAATTTTCAGCGATATTGACAAGATGTTGAAGGATCAGATAATATACCGCATACATCATTCTACCTAGGTGGAAAAAATTATTTCAGTGTGCAAGAAAAATGGAGAAATAAGGATATACATGTATTTTAGGAATTTGAATCAGGCATCACTAAAGGACAATTATCCACTCCTAAATATGGACCATATACTACAAACAATTGCTAGCTCATATATTATGTCCATGTTGGACAATTTTTTTTATTATAGCTAGATTATGTGGCTTGGGAAGATCAACATAAAATGGGATTTGTAAACCACATCTTTGGGAACTTTTTCTTACAATTGGATGCCCTTTAGGATTATTAATGTAGGAGCAACATTTCAATGAGCTATGGGATTTTCTTTGGAGACCTTAGAAATAAAATAATAGTTATATATCTTGATGAATTAACGGTATTTTCCAAAATGAGAGCAGATCATCTAAATGATTTAGAACAAGCCCTTGAAAGGTGTAAAGAACATGGTATATCCCTTGATCCTAAGAAATTTTTGTTGGTTGTCACCGAGGGTAAACTATTGGGTCATATTGTGTCCAAAGAATGAGTGATAATAGATCTTTAAAGGATCAAAGCTATCTTGCAATTAAGCCTACCTTCTAGCAGAACTAGTGTAAAGTCCTTTTTCGATCAAGTAAACTTCCTGAGGAAGTTTGTCCCATACTTTTTTGAAATCAATAAGAAAATTATGGAGATGATGAAAGAAAAAAGAAGTCTTTAGATAAAGTGAAGCTGGGAAGCAAGCCTTCAAAGAAATTAAAGAAGCAATTTCCAAGCTCCTATTCTAGTCAGTCTTGATTTCAAAAAAGACTTCATCATTTATTGCAATGCTTTAGAGTGCATTATGTCTTATATTTTACTTCAGGTAGATGAAAATAATGTCCAAGCACCTATATATTTTATGACGAAGACACTAAAGAGGCAAGAACTAAAATATTCTAAAAATTAGAAGTATGTGTTTGTAGTAGTCAAGGTGGTTAAGTAGTTTTGCTTCTATATCTTACATTCACACTCAATTGTGTATGTACCAAATCCTATTATTAAAAGCATTTTGACTCAACACGATGTTGGCTACAATAGAAGGGTTGCTTGGATTGTAAAGATGTAGGAATATGATTTAGATATCAAGCATATGAAATTAGTTAAGGGGAGAGGACTTTTCAAATTGATGGTAGAAGATCAAAAAGGATTAGAGGGCGATGAAGATCTACATTTAGTTCTAATTATTATTCTACATTATGAATGGTTTTCTAACATAGCTTATTTCCTCACCTATGAAGAATTCTCTAAACACCTCTCAGGTAAGCAAAAAATAAACTTAAATTTAAAAGTAGCTAAATATATTATATAGGATGATACTCTCTATAAACACAACATAGATGGGACATTCTTGAAGTGCGTAGATAAAGGCCAATAGGAAAAATTACTCACCATCTTTCACAATGAAGCCTATGGGGGGTCATTTCTCCTCCACTATGACCATGCTCAAAATTTTAAGGCATGGCTACTATTGGCTCAAAATGTTTAAAGATGTCTACCATTGGGTGGCCAAATGTATTTTTTTTGTGGGAAGACCTCAATATGTGTCTTTACCACTTAGGCCTATCATAATTGATGGACCATTCCAACAATGGGGTCTTGATTTTAGTGGACCAATTAGTCCTCAATCTAGTAGTGGTCACACTCACATCCTCACATCTATAGATTACTTTATGAAGTGGGTAGAAGCAGTTCCCATTAATGGAACCACTTTTGAGGTGGTCTATGACTTCATCAAAGAAAATATTTTGGTCAGATTTGGATTCTCCTACAAGTTAGTTGTTGATAATGTAATGAGCTTCTCTTCTAGTGAGATATTTCTTTTCTATTATGACTATGGGATCTCCTTATCCTATTTGGCTAATGATTATCCTCCAGGGAATGGTCAAGCCGAACCCAACAACAACAATTTAGTGAATATCATCAAGAAATTGGTAGATGAAAATGAAAAGGATTTGGCGTAAGAAGTTGTATGAAGCTTCATGGGAAAATAGAGCAACTACAAATAAGTAAATTGGGATGAATTTTTTTTAAATAGTGTATGGGGTGGGAAGTGTACTTTCTCTACCATTGGAACTATCTATGTGTAAACTACAAACCTCCATTGAAGATCATGAATTCAGTGATGCCTTAAAGAAGAGAACTTTATATTTGACTGAGATTGAAGAACAACAAGAAGAAATGGTTGATAGGATTACCATTCATCAAGGTAAGTTAAGAATATTTTTGATAGAAGGGCTAGATCAAGGAATTTTATGGTTGGAGATTCAGTATTATTATGCTAGGAAATATGTAGAGTCTAAAGGCACTCACAAGAAGTTTGATGAATTCTAGATCAATCTCTTCAAAATCACTCACAATATAGGCCCAACACTTTTTGTTTGACATAATTTGATGATACTACCCTACCTATCCCCTACAATGGGTAGGACCTTAATCTCTATCAAATTTGATCACCCCCCTAGGGATTTCTCTTATACATAGTTAGAGCTTAGGTTTTTGTTTCATTTTTGGTTTATTCCCTTGGTGCTCAAGAGTGTTGTCCATTCATGTTGACTCTATTTCCCAATATATAAAGCACTCACCTTACTAGTTTTTTGTTTTGGTTCCTTGCTTCATCCTTTTTAGTCTTATCCCCAATCAGAGCCACTATTACCCAAAAAAATTATGTCTTGAAAGAGGTCTTCCACCCTATTAGAAAGTCAGCTAAGCCCTATGTCATGCAGTGTTTTATACAACTTTTAAAACTTAGGTAGTGTTTTAATGAGTTCATACAACTTACTACTTTACCACCTATCCTTTGTACTTTTGTTTCTAGTCCTCCAAAAGTTAATGTCAAGAATTGTTTTACGAAGCTCATCGAATAGTGAAATTTTCTTTCAATCAAGTGTTATATCGCAATGAAAAGTGAACTTTGATGGGATTTTGTAAATTTTGTCAAACTCTCCACTTTTTCACCTCAAAGCCGAAGAAATTAAAGACCACTACATGATTGACAAATGATGTTGATTTAGGAAACCTCCATTTGCAAATTGAGTGACTAGAAGTGATTTTGAAGTTAATAAAATTGACCTTTGGCCTCATACAAGAGATGAGGATGGTCAACTATTTCAAATATCTTTAGCAAGAATGGTTGAGAAATCCAAGAAGGATAAGGAAAGAAAAGATGAACTGAAGACACAAGTTCAAGATTTAACTGAATGTTTAATGTCTATTTTTGATCTTTCCCCTCAACTAATTTCTTAGGTATATTCCTTTGTAGATCCCCTAGCTATGATTGGAAAGGAAGCTATGAGAAAGTTGAAAAGATTCCAAACCTAGGTAGAGCTATGGAAGAATGGAATGAATGTCTAATCAAAAAGGGAAACTTTATTATTGAAGCAAATTATACCCAATGTTGTAGACTCCCATTGCCTTGTATGGAACAAAGGTGTAGAATTTAAGCTACAAATCATTAGATAAAATTTGCAAAAGCTTTGGTAAATTGTTACTAAACGTACTATTGTCTTAGATGGAGCACTAAACACCTTGGTTGCTCTTGGGTTGTAATAGAACAAAGGAGAAATTGGAGAAGATACAAACATCAAAGGCTTGGTAGACAACTTCTAGAAAATGGTCAAGGGAATACTTGATTCACATTCCTTTACTACCAAGCATTTAAATAAATTCAATGAATTGCATCTTTTCTCATCTCAAATGATTGATCCTATAAAGACTTGTGAATAGTGTATTGAAACAATAAAAAATATTTAGCTAGCATGGAAAGTGCAAATGACTAATGTGACTATCCCTCAACACAAGGAATTATTACAAACCATGAAGGCTTTCCAAGCCTTAAAAAAAAGTCTCGTGAAACCCTTAGAAATAGGAAATTAAGTGACACCGTCTTGACATGTGGGTGATCCCACAATAGTGGTTTACAATTTTTGGCCAAACTGGACACTGAAACTATTATTTTTAACTAAATCTTCACTTTTGGGCACCTATAGCGGCTAAACTATGAGGAATTTGAAGATGATGCAAACTAGAGTTTCAAGACATTTTTTATATAGATTCTAAATATATGTTTTTCAAAATTTTTGGAATCAGATTGCACTTCTTTTTTCATCTCCCTTGAAAACTAGTTTTTTTTTCAGAAAATAGCATTTTTAAAAAGTGACGCTCATCGTATAACGCAAAACTTTTTTTCCATGAAGGATAAAATTTTAGTTCTTTCGAATTTATATTTTTAACTTTGATATCTTGTGCTTCCACTTAGTTAGATAGTTTTTATTGAATTTTTTTCCTTTAATCAATTTTGAAGTCAAACCAATTACTATTCAGACATAGCGCGATTGTATAATGCATAGCCTTTTTTGTATGTATTGAAATTAAATTTATTTATTTTTTGTTGGATCAAGGACTTCAATATCTGGTGCACTCATATTTTAAAAAAAAAAAAATTGATAATCTCCTATTTTTCCACGTGTAGAACAAAGAGTTTGATTTTTCGGTGAAAAACCTATGTTTGATAAAACTAAAAAAAAAATACATAATAAAACCAAAACATATTAAAATTATATTCGTTGGATAGATCATTCCTAGGAATACCTTATTCCAGTTGGGTATGTGAATTCTCCACCATTTTCATGTTTAAATCGAGCTCCAAAGTGCCAAAAAAAAAAAATTATTGTGAACAAGGTCAAAAATTAGGGAAAAGAAAGGTTCGCTTGAACCAGGGGGGTCCAAGCGAACCCCCTTCCCAAAATGGGTTTTCATTTTCTTTTTTTCGTACATGCATTAAATGGGTTCGCTCGAACCAAGTTCGAGGGAACCCTTTTTTGGTTCGTTCAAACCAACTAGTTCGTTCAAACCCCCAGAATGAAAATTTTTGGGATGGGGTCATTTTTTACAAGTTTTCATTCCTCATTCAAATTGTAAACTAATTTTTTGGGTTTAGCCCTTAGGTTGAAGTTCTTTATTCTAAAATTTTCAATTTTAATTAGTTATGGGAAATAAAGAAGTGGTTACCTATCCAATTATTTATATGTATCTATATTCAAACTACAACTCTCTAGATGCTATTTTGAAAGCTCAATATTATATTAGACTTTTCTACCAGTTTCTACAAATGAAATCACTATTTGTCTATATGCATTTAGATTATGAAGAGGATTTGATGTTCTTAAATCTATGTGTTTAGGAGTATCTTAATTCTATGATTTACTTGTGTGAGTTATGCATTCATCTTATAATAGATTTCATCTTTAAGATAATATTGAGTGTATCATTTTTATTCTCAAAGATTTCCATGTTAAGTTGGTCTTTGAGCTAGTATTTTACTACCTGTACTTCACATATGATATTAGAATCCTTCCTGATATTGGGTTTCACCTTTACTACTTTCTAGTTAAAATAAAAAAAATTGTTCTTTCAATTCACTGAAAACCTTAAGAGGGAGTTGTACCTTAGAAAAATTTGGAGGATATTTTCTCTTCCTAAAGGGTATATATTTAGAGTTGTTGGTTCTTTTTGGCACCTTTTTGGGTGTTGGACTACTTTATCTCAAGGTTCCCAATCTATTAGCCAATAGTATGGAAGGATTCCTATTGTGAAGTACTTTAAAGTATTTGAAAGGAAATACTATATCAAAAGACAAGAAGAAATTTTTGGAAAGTTTGATGCAAGGCCTAATGAAGGTATCTTCTTTGAATATTCTATTAAAACAAAATATTACAAAGGTTACAATGAAAGTTTGAGAGAGATTGTTGAAAGTCTAAATGTTAAGGTTAAAAAAAACCTTTAGAATTCAATTGTACTGGATAGATATGTATTAGATGAACTTGATTGTGTGATAGAAGAAGAAGAAACCGATAAAGAAGAGATGTAGAATGAAGAGGAAGAAGCTCTAGAGAAGACCCCTAAGTATGTGTAAAAGAATCATTCTAAAGAAAAGATCATTAGAGACAAAAAGAAAGGTGTATTGACAAGAAGCAAAGCTACTGAAGTTGAGGTAAATCTGTCTTTAATTTTTAAAATTCAAACCTAAAATAGTGACTGGAGCATGCAAGGATGAAAATTGGATGAAGGAAATGGAATAAAAACTACGAAAATAGAGAAGAATCGGACTTGGGAATTGGTTCCTAGACTAGCAAACAAGAACATAATTGGAACTGAGTGGGTTTTTAGAAATAAGTTGAATGAGAATGGAGAAGTGGTAAGAAACTAGGAAAGACTTATGTGTAAGGTTTGCTTACAAGTAGAAAGAATATACTTTGAGGATACATTTACTCATATGTCTAGGATGGAAGCTATTGGAATTTTTTTTGCATTTGTAACACATAAGAACTTTAAAGTTTATCAAATGGATGCGAAGTCTTCTTTTTTGAATGGTGAATTGGAAGAATTTTACATGGAAAAATTGGAAGGATTTCAATTATTAGATCAATTAGATATGGTATATAAATTGAAGAAGTCACTATATGGATTGAAGCAAGCTCCTAGAGCTTGGTATGCAATATTGGACATATATTTGTTACAGTAAGGATTCAATAAAGGCACCATAAATAGTAATATTTACTTCAAAATTGAGGAAGAAAAAATCTTGATAGTATTTGTATATGTGGATGATATTATCTTTGGAGGAAATGAAGCTATGTGTAATTTTTTTTTGAAGAGATGTAGAAAGAATTTAAAATATCAATGTTTGGGAGATGCATTTTCTTCTTGGGCTACAAATCAATCAAATAGATAAAGGGATTTTCATTTCATGCAGTCTAAGTATGTCAAAGATATGTTTAAGAAGTTTGGAATGAATGAATCCAAATTTGTATGCACTCCTATGGTAATTGGTTGTAAATTTGATGATTCGCCTAAGGATGATCACAGAAAATATAAATCTATGATTGGTGGATAGATATATCTAATTGCTACTAGACCGAATATCATGCATTTAGTTTTTCTTGTGGCTAGATCTCAAGAAGATCCTAAAGAAAACATGTTGTAGCAGTGAAGAGGATATTTAGATACCTAAGAGGTACTCCAAATTATGGCTTGTGGTATCCTAAGGATACTAATTTCACACTAAGTGCTTATATAGATGTAGATTAGGTTGGTTGTGTTGAAAAAAGGAAAAGTACTAGTGGTAGTGCATTGTTTCTTTGATGTGTAAATTGGTATCATGGTTGAGTAAGAAGTGATATTTAGGTTTTTATCTACTTCAAAGGTTGAGTATATTGTAGTAGAATCATGTTGTACACAAGTTTTGTGGATGAGACAGACATTGAAGGATATTAGAGTTGTATATGATGAGCCTATTTCTATTTTTTGTGATAATACAAGTGAAATTAACATTTCAAATAATCCAATGATGCACTCAAGAACAAAGCATATATCTATTAGGTATAAATTTTTGAAAGAAAAGGTTATGGAGAATGAAGTGAAGATTGAGTATTTTCCTACAAAGGATCAAATTGTTGATATTTTTACTAAGGCTCTTCCTAAGGATACTCTTGAGTATCTTCAGGAGAAGTTGAGGGTTATTACCCCTCCCTATTTAAACTAGATGCATATAGAGATGCATCAATCTAGTGGATCTATGGATCTATGTCTTGCCTAGACTGATGTTAGTGGCTACCTCTCATGGGGAGTAGGTATTTCATTTGTTGTCATTAATTTGTTGAATTTTTTGGGTGTACTCCTAAGGGGGGCTAATTAGAGAAGATATTCTAGTTCAGTGTCAAAGGGGGAGAATAATGCAACACTTTTATCATTTTCTATTGATGTGAAAGAGAGAGAGAAAGTATCATGTGAAAATGTGTATACTCAAGGGAAGTGAGTGCAAGAATGTTGTGTAGGCTATCTAATCTAAAAAAATAGAATGTGTATTTTTCCTTTGATGGTTCTTTACATCTTATGTTTCCATCAATGAAAAAGGGGGAGATTGTTCCAAGTATTAAGGTGTTTTCATTAATGTTAATAGGAATTCTACTAACGGGTGTTCTCATTGCTATCAACTATGTTTTAAGTAAGTTGTTTCATGATGAAGATATCAAGGATATAGAGAAAATTATGAAAAAGATGAAAACACATGCTGTAGGTTGTGCATGTATAGTTGAGATATTGAGGAAGTTTTGTGAGTACATGGAACTATATTTTTGTTGTAGTATCTGAAGATGAGTTGGAATGAAGTAATGAGTTGAGATGATGACTTTAGTACTTGGTTTACAAGTGCTTTTGAGAAAATTTGTTAAACATAGTAAATTGTGTTGTGCAAGTGTTCATAGTGTGCTCTGGTATTATGCTCCATGTTTCTTCTGTATTGATCTTATTCTTTTTTAGATTTGATATGTTTTTCATGGTTGTCAAAGGTTTCTATATTTATAATTTTGGTTTTTGGATCGTTGTACAAAGTGAGATATTTTCATCAGTGTGTGAACTAGGTTTTCAGTGATGTTTTATGTGGCCTAGGAGAAATGTATTTTCTCCATGTTTATTCATTGTTTGGCTTCAGGTTGTGTAGATTTGGAAATTTTCTTATAATTTTTTTCTTTCTATATTCATGAGTTTTCTTGATTTGGTGCAGTACAGAATGAGTTTCATTTGTCAGTATGTGAATAAGGTTTACTAGTTCTTCTAAGTTGAAGTATTTATATGATGTGAGCTTGGATGAAGTATTTGATGAATCACAAGTATTTTGTGGATCATTCTAGATTAGGTTCAAGTGAATTATGTCATCCAAAAGTTTTATGGAAGTGTGTACTTAATGATTATGATGTTTAGCATGGGTATTGATTGACCTTATGTTAGTACTACATTTTAGGATTGGAAAAGAATGTTGAGATGTGTTGAGATCTATTTGTACCTTGATTAAGGATTTATGTAGGTCTTCTTCATTCATATCCACTGCAAGAATGTTTAGGTGTCAAGATACTTTGAATTTGTATGTATAACGACTAGTTGTCAACATTAGAGAAGGTTTTTGAGGTTGAGGTTGATATAAATAAGTGTGGAATTGTGAGTTGAATGTATGAAAGAAGTGAGAAGAAAGATAGATGTGGGATCAATACAAATGATGTGTGTGATGTGAATTTTATAAGAGCAATACAAATTTCAAGTGTTAGGTTTCCTAAAGGTAGTGAGTGAAAGCCATCCGAAATCATTCAAGCAAGACTGCGAGATTTTTGGAGCATTGTGGTGGATTTTGTAGGAGATGGTAGCTCCTTCCTAGAATCCTCAATCTGTAAAAACAAAAACCCTCATAGATACGGGTATGTGTAGGATCATAATGGGACAAAAAGTGGTGATATGATTGATATGTGTAGGGTATGTAGCTGACGACTTTTTTTAACCCAAAATTGATGAAACAAAAAGGGATTTTAAAGGATATTCTCAACTTTTCACCAGTATAGATTATGTTTTACATTGAATTTAATAAATAATTATTATTCATTTTCTATTTGAATTATGACTAAAATCCTAATTGATAGGTTGATTGAAAAACATCTATAGCTTTCAAATGGTATCACATTTTTTGAATCTAAAACATGTGTCACATTCTACACTTTGCATACTATAGGATTTAAAATACAAAAAATGAATTTCATGAAGTTTTGACCAAGTTAAGGTGGTCAGACATATGAGTTTTTTTAAATTTGTAAAAAAATTCATAATTAATATTTAATTGGAAAATTGCAAAAAAATATGCATCACATCAGGACATAATTCCTCTACTTATATCTAAAATCTTATAAAAAATATTATCATTTTATTGTGGTTAGGTGGTCAAACAGACACCTATTTATTTTTTCCCTAAAATTTAAGTACTACCATTGAAATTTCAAATTTTCACCAAATAATTTTTTTTCTTTTTTAAATAAACCTAGTAGTTTAGAAACTACATTCAATTTTCTATAGATTCTATTCTTACATAGTTTTGAAATAATATAGATAACTTATTCAAATTTTTATGTCAAGTTACCTGACTTTGATTTTTCTAAATTTTTCGCCACTTAAGGGCCTGTTTTTTTCCATGATGATCCTACACATACCCATAAATGAGATAAGTACAAGCTATTTTTCTAAATATCGAGGATGATATTCAAAACATGAGATGCAATGATAAAATACATAGTGTATATGCCTTTTAAAGGCATGAAAAATATGACGAGTGAAAAACTACCCTATATGAGCAAAATATAAAGCTAATTATCCCTAAGCTAAAGCTTAACACTAACACCCCCCCTCAAGTGAAAACTTAGGGAGATTATTATACAAAATGAAATGAAATATTGGTCTCATCCACAAGGCCATGTTAGGTACCTATACACAAATGCTATGCAATGTAATCTCTCACAACTGAAGAAAAGGAGATAAAACCTATGGGAGAAAACTCCTCTCCAAAAGAGAGAAAAAAAGGATAAAAAGGTGAAAGGAGGACTTCACAAGAACCCCCAATGATAGCTCCCATCACTAATCTCAACAAAATACAAAAGGAGAGATACTATGTAGCCCCCCATAGAAAAGAGTAGAAAATGTTGAAGATCCCCTCATGGTAAAGAAACTCCTATGCTAATCCTAGAAGTATGAAGAATATCCCATGTATGCAAAAAACATACCTCCCTTTAGGGAGAAACAACCATTGATTCAATAGAAACTCTTACTCTAAAACAAGAGAAGGGATAGGAAGAATCAACATGAAAGATGCCTCTGAAAATTGTATCAATGCCTCCATGTAACAAAATGTCACATCATGATCAGGTGCAACCTCAACTGAAGAATATGGATCAACAAGACCATGTGGAAACTCTAAAGCAACAATATCCAAAGACATAGATGGTGTGACAGTAGTGTAGATATTGTCATAAAAAAGAAGGGCATGCCCTAAACTGCATCATCCAAATTAGAAATGTGAGATTCATAGAATAACTCCGCAAGACCTATCAAGTGACTATCCTGCAAAGAATTATCTAAAGGATAAAAAATATCCTGCTATTTTGAAGAACCAACCAATGAAGCAATAGGATATGAATCTACATAGTTTTGAAGAGCTCCAAAGTTCAAATGACCAATCTCTCTTGAGGAATTTATATCAAAACTAGCAAGAGGGGTGTGAGGCTCATAACCATTGTCATCAAAAAAATGAGAAAGGGCATAGAGATGAGATTCATGATCAACTTCACCAACAATAATGAATTTTCCAATATCATCCTCTCTAATGAAAATAGAATTTGTAGTGAACTCTACAGTCTTAAATACTTCACCATGAGTAATCTGACAAATGGAAAGTAGATTTTCTTGTAAATCAGGAATACAAGGTACACCTTTGAAACAACCATCACCAATCTCAACATTTTCTATTCCTATGTGCTAGGGTGATCCCACAATACTAGTTTACAATTTTTGGCCAAACTAGACACGAAACTATTTTTTTCTAACTAAATCTTCACTTTTGGGCACCTATAGTGGCTAAATAGTGAGGAATTTGAAGATGATGCAAACTAGTGATTTGTGACATTTTTTTTTTAGATTCTAAATATATTTTTTTCAATTTTTTTGGAATCAAATTGCACTTTTTTTTTCATCTCCTTTGAAAACAAGGTTTTTTTAGTAAATGCCATTTTTAAGGAGTGATGCTCACCGTATAACACATAATTTATTTTCCATGAAGGATAAAATTCTATATTTTTCAAATTTAGATTTGCAACTATGATATCTAGTGCTTCCAATTGGTTTCATAGTTTTTTCTGAATATTTTTTCCTTAATCAAGTTTTGAAGACATTCAAACATAGGCAAACCATATAACACATAATTTTTTGTTGGATCAAAGACTTCAATATCTGTGCACTCATATTTTCAAAAAATTATAATATTCTATTTTTTCACATGTGCAAAGAGAGCTTGATTTTCAATGAAAAACCTACATTAACAAGAAATAAAAAATAAATATAATAATAAAATATTTTTAAAAAAAAATTATACTTTTTGGGAAGCTTATAATAAGGACTACATACTTACAAAAAATAAATTTTAAATGAATTCATTTGATCGCCCAAAAGGTAAATCAAAAGTGGTTTTTTATCAGCATTTTGATAAGTGTAAAGGAGACTCCATTATAGGTATGGTTTAAAACTAGCAGGGTTCTATCCATGGGGGTTTGATCTAAGGTAGTTTGATCAAACCCTCTTCAATTGGAATGCTTTAAATGGAACTCTTTAAGGCTTAAATCGTTATATTTTCTAAAAATATGTGATTTCAACAAAAAATAGAATCTCCCAGAAATTGTAAACCAACTTTGTGGGATCACCCTAGAACATCTAAAAATTTACTATCTCCCAAAAAAACTTAGAAGTACTAGTAGGATGAAGACCAAAAATAGGATAGGGAGTAAAACCCATGTGATGAGATGCTCGTGAATCCAAAAACCATCTATCATGACCATTATGACCTAGAGAAGTTACCAATGTGTGTCCTTTATCGATGTAGAGTTTATCTTTTTTACCTCTCATTCCATTTGCAAATCATGCATTCCCTAATTATGTAGGTTTGGATGAAGGAAAAGGTGATGCAGATGGAGAGGTTGTATAAGGATTCATAGATGAGGGTAGTGGAATATTGCTCTTCTTTTGAAGATGTGAATGCTCATCAATCTTCTTTGTATAATAGTGGTGTTCATCATGACCTTTCTTCTTGCAATACACGAAAATAAACTTATCCTTATTAGGTTTATGCTCTTTTGAAGAGGTGGAGGACTCATTGGACTATGTATTTTCCTTAGGTTTTTGCTTCCCCTTGATCTGAGATGCTTGTGCATCTAATGCATTATTCATAAAGACCCCCTCTAACTTAGAAAGTTTGGGTTGCTCCCTTCTCAAACTGTCATAGAATGTCTCAAATGAAGGCATTGTAAATGCATTTCCCAAAGCATCCATGGTGGAGTAGAAGGTAGTAGAGAAAATTTCAAATGGGCCTCTTAGCTTAGATAAAATCAAGAAAATGGACTCCTTATTAGTTTAATCCTTCCCACATCTCACCAATTGTGAGTTGACATATTGAATATGACTAGGAAATCATCAATGGAATGAAACGCATCAAGGGAAAGATAAGTTAATTCTACCTCTAGTTGCAAAGCACATAACTCATTAATCTGACTAAACAGGTTTTTGATCTCATCCCATACCTCCTTCCATGTATTATTCTCCTCAATATGAAAAGGAAGATAGTCAGAAACATGCAAAGCTATCAAACCCATAGCTTCATCACACTTATTTTTGTTAACAAATGCTTCATATTCCCTGGTAAAAGTGGGTTGATTATTATATAGTTTAGACCATAAAACCTTAGATTGGAGCAACCTACACATTTTAATCTTCTAGGTATGATAGTTATGGGGGGTTAAAATTTCAACTAAATCAGGAGTAGCCATGATAGTAATTTGCACCAAAAGCAAGAAAAATACACCAAACTAATACAATTGATTCAACCTCCAAAAATAGCAACCAATGCAGCCTCTCGAGATTTATTTTTCCAACATCCAAAAAATATCATTTAGGAATTAAAAAGACTGAATGTGTACTTGAATCTAAGAAAAAAGAAAAAATTATACACCATATTTAGCATTTTCTGGTGAGTTCCCACACCAAATCACCAAGCCAAATCTTCAAATCAACTTGCCAAGCACACAAGCCACCACACGGAGCACACAAGCACTTCACATGTCTAGTGTGAGCACTGGAGCATATAAAAGACAAAAGACACTTTCACAATAAATGTGAGATAAATATTCCAGCAATTTTCTTTCTAGATGATCCCACCTCCACTTCAACATAGCTTTGCAACCCTAAATATTTAGAGAAAACTTTATAAATTATAAATTTTGAAAAAAAAATGTATGGCCAAATAGAGATATTTTAATCACCCATATAGAGAGAAAACATAGATATTCATGCCTCCAAATAGAAAATCACACTTGGACAATCAACACCGAGTTCCCTTCAAACTAAATATAATACCTCCCAATCTTGTAGAGGAGAAAGTATTCTACATAAATTGAATAATGCCCATATGAAGGAACATCCTCTTGAAGCAATGTTGTATGTAAATAAAAACCTAACATCCATTGGTGGTAATGTTCTTCAAGAATTTTGAAAGTTTTGATTAAGAAGAATTTTTATAGCCTACATGCAATTAGAAGCTATATCTTGATTAAGAAAATCCCATCAAATAATTTAGAAGGGATAACATCTTTCCATAACACCATTCAAAGTATGCTTCATCTACTTAAATTCAATCTTGTGTGAGAAGAGGGAGTTGATGATAAGACCTCTGATGGTGTGCAAGTTGACACCAATCAGAGACCCCCCTGCCTCAAGGTTGATTCAATGTGAAGTGCAGGTGTCCATAAATAAATCATGCCTTGAACTTTCCAAATCACAATGAACAAATGTCCAATCGCAATGAGTGGAGGAAAATTGTGATGAAAAAAGGTAGAAACATGATGAACAAAGGAAAAAAAATGCAATGGAAAAATAAAATCATGCCCACTTGAGGTATATTATGGCCTACAAATAGAGGAAATCATAGTCTCAATCCAATGCAATAGCCTCTACGTTGGATCTCCTAGGTAGAAACTCTCATGAAGGGTGAGCAGGAGGAGGAGCTTTGATATCATGTAGGAGATGGTAGCTCCTTCCCAGGACCCTCAACCTACAAAAATAAACACCCTCATACATACACGAGAGAAGCACAAGCTATTCTACCAAATATCAAGGATGATATTTAGAAAATGAGATGCAATGATAAAATACATAATGTGCAGGCCTTTTAAAGGCATGAAAAATGTGACACGTGAAAACTACCTGATACACAAAAACTACAAAGCTAATTATCCCTATGTTAAAGCTTAAAACTAATAGATTCCTTGTTGCATTGATAAAGTGTTCTTTGTGTAACATTCTTCTTCTATCTTCTTCTATTTCTTTATGTGGCAATGAGCCCAAGCTATGAGACTTTTTGGACAGTGTGTCTTATTCTGATAGTGAGCTCTTTTATCAGTTTTGCAATTACTTATATTCTGAGCTAATCCTCACCATGGCTTTTCCCTCATTTAGTTTTCCACATAAATTTGGTATTCTTTTGTGCATGGTGTTACTATTTTAGTTTTTGTCATCTACATTTTATGTTTAATCACATTAATAGAATAAGGGTTTAATGGATTCTTATGGATCTGATCATTATTGGAGGTTCTGAAGGTTTAATTTTCTACAACTAGTTCACCCCCCTCTCAGTTGTCTTGTTCATTCAAAATGATATTCCTAGCCCTACTCATCATATAGAGATTATTGTGGATTTTTTAAAATTTTAGATTTTTATTGTAGATTCATAGAGTTGATATTATTTATCTTTGATTTTGCATTTGAAGCTTAAAGAATCATGTATTTTAATACTAAAAGAATTTTATAGTTTTCAAATTCAAACATTTGGTGTGTACACTACATTATGGGTTGAGTAGTATAGTCTAATAACATGTATTGAGATCTCATATACATAATCACTTGTTGCTCCATCAAATTTAAGTATTGTGTTATCAAGTCCCTCTAATAATCTTTCCAATAAGTTCATATTAGACTTCTTTTATACTTCTTTATGGACCTTATTGTTTTGTTTACTTAATATATGTTTCATATCTATTTGTGGAACTCCACCTTATGAATCTTCATGAAACCTTTAAGGATATTCACTTCTTATTGGATGATAACTCTCATGGAGTTAGACATAAGTCTTTATATTTCATGAAGAAACATTCATTCCCCTTATTCTTTCTCTATGCATATCTACTTTAATAGTGATATATTCTATAGAAAGTAATAAGTTGATGCAAGAGCATCCAAGGGTACCAACAATCATCATAAACCAAAAAGAGAGTATTTAATTTTTTTCCCTAATGTTTGATAATAATATTGTAGGAGGAATAATATTGTGCTATTAGACCAAGATATAATATTAAATAATTATCCTTTATTAAAATATTACAAATTTTAGTACTAGAGATAGTTTAGGTTGCATATTTAAAGTGTAGAATTGTAAATAGGAAACATTGGGCATGAATTTTTTAGGGTTACAAGTTTTGATAAATCCATTAAATGATCATCAACTATAGCATAAAATTTTTGGCACACATACTGATCTAGCAGTTGATTTTTCAAAAGTGGATTGTTATTTGCTAGGAGTGGGAAGCCAAATTGTCACCTATTCTTGGTAATTTATTGGGAGTGGCTTCAAATCATGATTTTTTATCATTTAATATTTTATTGCATTTTACTAGGTTGGACATGATATATTGGATAGTTATAGAAAAGGGACTTATGGTTGTATGTTGGAGGTAAGATTTGAGCAATTTTGAATAATTATTCTTTCTAGAATTTGGGAATTTTGAGAGATAGACATGGATTTTCTTAGGGAGAGGGAATTTTTTGTTGTTGTTGTTGTTTTAATGGTGTGTAGTAGCTAGAAATTGATGATGATTTCCATAGTTGAAGGGTAGAAGAATGGATTGTTAATGTAGATTGAAGAGCTTGTTTCATAGTGCAGGGAGTTGATTTGAGGGAGGAGAAGTTGCTGCTTTCTTTTATGTTATTTTTTTTCATATTGCAGATTCAAATATGTTATGTAATGGTTTTTCATCAGCCTATATAGTTGAAAAACATATATAACATGATTTCAATGAAGTTGTGAAATATTGATGCAAATTTGAATAAAAAATATTAATTATGTTGTTGCAGATTTGTGTGTCAATTTATTGTTGTGTGTGAGTTTGTGATTTAGGGTTTTAAACTTCCTTGCATTAGTGGTATCAAAGTGATACTTCCTAAGTGTGTAGGAAAAAGCGTCGACATGAGGAAGTTTTCACCAAGACCTACAAGTGGAGAATGAAGTTAGAGGATTAGAGTGTGTAGGAAAATCATCGAGTGTGAGGTGGTTTATATCTAAGATGTTGAAGATTGAGGGTATGTGGAAATTGTTTGATGAAATTCCAAAGAAGAAAAGTAAAGAAACATTCATAGTTGTGCATGTAAGTGAACATGAAGGAGAAAATCTTGTAGAAGTATGCTTTGAGGAAGGCATAGAGAAAGAGAATGATAAAGAAGAGAAAAGTGTAGCAAAGGTTGAGAGACAAAAAGGGTGTAGAAATTGAGGATAAAAATGATGTTTTTCAAGTTGTAGATGAGTGTCCTTTGGATGACTTAAAAGCATTAAAAAATTAAATTGAAAGTAAGTGTGAAGATGAAGAAGATATGGAAGAAGACAGTGATGATGGAAAGGTTATAGAGAAAGAGGTAATGCATAATATTTTTCATTTTTATAATGAAGGTGAAAATGGATTTTGTGCAGATGAAAAGATTGCAGTAGTGCAAGAAGATGTTATAGCAGTAGGAAGAAGGGAGGTAAAATTTAAATTTCCTAATTTCTCTGATAAATATTTTTATTAATGGAAAATATGAGAAAATAGAAGAGTGTGAAGAGGTGAAAGTAGAAAAAGATATGGATGAAATCATAGTGGTGGAGGTCAAATGGTGTGAAGAGGAAGTTAGGATAGAAGTATTTTATTTTCATGAGCTTGCTAGTGATGATTTATATGTATGAAAATATTTGTATGATAATGTAGAGGATAGTATAGGTGCGTGCTAGTAGAGGTGCATTGACTTTGGTGGGTTGAATTCTAGAAGATTGGAGGAGATGTGAGATACAATTGAAGGAGGTGGTCAGGTTATGGTGGAGCTAATTCCATATTGAGGAAGAGGAGTAAAGAGGAGGAGGCTACTTGTTCCAGTTAAATGCTCGAAAGAAGAAATTATTAGTGGTACCTATTTCAATATTGGAGTATGTTGCAAGTTGCTTGCAACTTGAAAGAGTAGTTCTACTACTCAACTCCATTTTCTGAGCCTATGCTCACAAAATTTTTACCCGGCGTGTCTAATGTAGGAGCATCTAGAGTTACCATCAATCATCATCAACCAAAAAGAGAGTATTTATTTTTTGTTTCCTAAGGTGTTATAATAATATTGTAGGAGGAATAAGACTGCAATATTAGATAATGATATAATATTGAATAATTGAGATTTATTTAAATATTGTAAATTTTAGTGTTGGATATAGTTTAGGTGGTAGATTTAAAGAGTGAAAGGCTGATGAAAAACCATTACATAAAATATTTAAATCTGCAATATGATAATAAACAACATAAAAATAACCTGCAAATTCTCCTTCCTTAAATCAACTCCCCACACTTTGAAACAAGATCTTTAATCTGCATTTTTCAATAGTCTACTCTATTGCCCTTCAACTATGGACATCATCATCAATTTGTTCTTGCTACACACCATTAGACTTGCAAAAAAAATTCATTTCCCTCTCCCCAAGAAAATCCATGCCTATCTCTCCAACGTACTAAATTTTGGAAAGATCCAAAATTTCCCAATTAACCTCACTTTTATATTTGTATATTACATATTTTTTATTTAGAAAAAAAATTGTCATATTGTTCTTTTGTGTTATCTGTGATGAACTATTAGGCATTGTTGATCTTGGGCGACTACCTTCATTGTGCAATCATACATAGATAAAAGTGCATATCCTACACTTTTACACCTTTTTCATAAGATCATAAATACATAATCATGGCACTAAACTTGTTTTTTTTGCATAAAATTGACTCTAACCCTAAACCCATCAACCAAGTACCTTCTAATTACAAATGTCTTTGACTAATGACTACTTAAATTATTCCTTTGCTTATGATGATACCTGATTTCAAAATTCAATATCTCCCTTATGAAATTACACTCTCAAAATATTAAAAAAAATTGTCAACACACAAACTAAAATACATTGAGTTAAGTTACTAACATCTTGTATCTATAGATAGTCCTATGTCACTAGTTGACATTGTTAAAATAATTGAAATTTATCATAGGATAAATCATCTAATGTGCAACACTACATTAGCACTACATGCACAAGCTCTGTCCTCGGCATTGTATCATCTACTTAGTATATCGTTTCTTTTTGTATAATTGACAAAGGGGCTTGGCTACCACCATGAAGTTAGAAAATATTTGTTTATTTTAAATTATCTTCTAATGAGGAACAAAATTTAAGAACAACTAATTGATGAGAAATTATTATCCATCGTGTTCTAATCACATCAAACTGTTTATTCAGCTGTAGCTTTTAAAGATGAGAAAACGGCAAAAGATGCTCTCTGTTTTTTTTTTCTTTTACCCAAAAAAGCTAAATATTTATTTTGACCGAATATCGATTAAAAATTAGAAAAGAATTTCCAAACAATAATTCTACTCTCCCTAATCTGGATTCCAAACAATTACGGTTTTTAAGTTTCAGGTGAAAAGAAACTTACGTTTCTACTTTTGTTCCTCGCTGCAATATGCAGAGGTGTGTCTCCTTCCCCTATCTTCGAAAAAGGATCTATATTTTCAGCCTGGTCTGTGTTTCCTCCACTTCGCTGTGGCTTTTCCTCTGGAGGCTTGTCAAGTCCTTGGTTGGCCAGGTCTAATAAACCTATCTTTTGATTCAAGTAATCAACAATTCTCACTTGGCTAACTTGGGCAGCTAAGTGTAGCACGTTCATTCCACAACTATTCCGTATTCCAACAGCGTCTGGACAAGACTTCATCAACTCTTTTACTGCTTCAAGATGCCCCAATTTCGCTGCCAGACAAAGCGGAGTTTCTTGGCTATCGTTAACCCAATAACACAGTTCGGGTTCAAACTCTATTAACTGCCTTATTATATGCACGTAGTTATTCCCAGTAGCTAAATGCAGGGCTGTGTCGCCATCTTCATACTTTTCCTGAATCAGTTTTTTCGCATCATTTGACATCAAGATATTCCTCAGCAGTTCTGTGGAAGAGGCATCCAAAATCATTAGCAAGTGGCAAAGATATCATAGCTTGAAGTATGGACTACCTAGTTTACATGTGTTAAAGGAATACAAAACTCAATTCGAATAAGAACATAAAAAGCAACACCTAAGAACGAGGAAACAAAACAGATCTAAGAAGCCCAAAACACCTGAAACTACAATCAACCTCGTGCCTAATAAGGAGGTGACAAATGGCTTTATAGGATGATGATCCCTAAATATTCTAGATCTACATAAAGAAATACATATTATCAGAAATGAATAGGCAAAGTGAAACATAAAACTCTAATAACTCGCCTGAATTTCCTTTGACTATTGCAACATATAAACAAGTTCGTCCGTGCACTGTCCTTTGGTTGAGGCTTGACGGAGATGCTATCAATAGCAGCATCGCTGTGGCTGAATTTCCGTTTTCGCAAGCTTTGAATAGAGCCGTTTCATCAAGCTTGTTAAGCACATCTACACCACTTTCTTCTCGTTTGAGTAAAACCTCTACGACTCGGGAAAAACCGCCCTGAGCAGCCAAGTGCAACGCAGTATTTCCTTGGGCATTGGTAGCCGTCGCAAGCAAAGGATTGAGTATCAAGAACTGCTCAATGAATTCTACATTTCCTGCACTAGCAGCCAAATGGAGAAGGGTATTTCTACTTCCGGGTGTAATACCCTTGACAGCTGCTCTAAGTTGGGAACTCTCAATTATTGTTCCAGGATGTAGTGCAGCGTCGTATGCCCGGCGATCGATCCTTCTGCTGGGCTGTTCACGCTCGGTTGCCATGGCCAATTTCTGCTGCTGCTTCCTTCAGTGCTAGCCTTCCCGCTTCTGTATAGTAAGTATCATTACATAATCCCAAACCTGGTAATTCTAAGACTCGACAAGGAAAAAATAAAGTTATTCTCATGCAGGGGAATATGAATTGGCTCCACGGAAAAAGATGTGGTATCGGTCAAAGAACAGGTGAGAACAGATCCACATGAAAAGCAAAAGATAAAAATGATGCATAATACCGTAGGTTAAAGAAAAATATGTGAGTATTAAATTACAGGTTCAAAGCATGTTGATGGAACATTCCATTTTAAAGTGTTAAAGGAAAGAGGGCCTAGTAGTTGTATAAGTTTCAATTGTTGTTATAGTACTTTGATTATAATTCTCAGTCTTATTATATATATTTATATTATATATTGCAAATAAAAAATTTACATATAAAAGGAAAATTAATCAAATATTTTTCAAATGAATTCATATTTGAACACATGAGACCTATGAATATTATATATTAAAAAAACATTCATGAAGAAGTGAAATTTTTGTTTTTCTCAAATAAAATATTATAATTATCCATATAAGTGTGTCATTTATAAAATAAAGTACTTAAATAAGGCACTAATTCAATCAAGTATTGTTATCATATGAAAAATATTGTTCCTATGTGTACAAATATTGAAGTAGCAATGTACAAGCATTGGAGTATTTCAAATACATAGTTTCACAAGATTTGTATTATCATATGTGTACTATTTAAATATTATGTTAAGGTATTATAATAGACCAAAAATAAGGTCCAACCAATAGTTGTACATTAGTTCATGTTTTGTTTGTGCACCAATATAACATCACATTTTATTCAACTATTACTATTTGATGCTTAACTATTGATTCCTCTCTCATAATTAATAGACATTCTTTGCCCAAGAATAGTTTTGGAAAATAATATATATTGTTTGTGATGGGAAATATACTTTTGGAGACCAATCCCTATAACATACATTTAATTAATACATACTTTTCCTTTATTTACTTAACATTTTTTTTTTCTATAAACAATAAAATCAAAATCAGTAAATAAAATTAATTAATTTAAAAAATATAGATTTAATATATAATTTATTAACAAAGTTTGTTTTCTCATTAAACTAATTAGAATAAAAAAATACTATTATAAAATAACAAATAAAAAATTATATTTAAATAAGAATACTATAAAAGTCATATTGAATCTATGTGTAAAATAAAAAATAATTGGCTTCAAAAAATGTGTGAAAAATGGGTCTAAATTAAATGGATCTAAGACATGACACACCTCTAAGGAAGGGAGAATGTTAGAGTTTGTTTCTAACAAATTATTTTATTCCATTGCAAGGATGAGTTTATTTTCTTATGAAGGAATACTCAATGTTAAAAATGAGAAGTTAATGCAAGGATGAGTTTATTTGCTTGGAAGTGAAATCTCAATGAGCAATGTATCACATGACATGCATTGAGATTTCACATACAAAATATTGATTGTATTAAGTTCCATGGTGCTTTACTAAGGGCTTCGAGTGATTCCATTCAATAGAGTAATCATTATTTTTTAGGTGTAGTCTAATGGGATGATTACTTGAAAAAAAATTGAGTTTGCTTGTTGAGTCCCATATTTCAAATCTAAATGATAGTAATAAATAGATTATTTTCCACTTTGAAAAACATGCTTCAATAGAAACATCATTCTCATTTTTTGCACTTGTTTTGTATTAGCTTCTACATGGCTTTAACATTTTCTCTTCTTTAATTAGGTTTAAGAAATTTGATTTGAACTTGGCACCTCTCATCACCGACTTGCACACACACACACACTCTCTCTCTCTCCCTCTTTCCCTCTCTCCCATCTACCCTCCATTTCCCTCTCCCTCTCTTTGTTTGCGGGTATCCATAATTGTATATGGATACCTTACATGGCTACACATGTTCTAAGATCCATTTATCTACCTTCATAAGTTACACTTAGAAGGCAGTGTTGGTACATTAACATCATGCTTCATCTAAGATTTTATTTTATTTAAAGACTAACGTTGCAACTAGTTATTAAGTTTATCTAGAATATCATTATTATATTTATCCTCACATATGTTGTTAATAATTACATGTATACATCTTGGTTTCAGGTTATAGAGTTCTTAAACTACATGATCATTCTTGATCGACGATGATTAAGTGACACCTTTGTCTAATTAAAGGTAAAATTGTCTTATTTGATTCAGTTAACTAACCTCCTAGTTACAAGTGATTAAGAGTTAACTTATATCCTTTTGGACATGTTTCATCTTAACTTGTTCATCAAAGATGTTCATATATTTTCCTTTACACTTAGTGTTGTGACTCCATTATATTCAATGTAGAATGTTTTTATTTTTCAATATATAATTTTTAAGGTCATATGCATTAGGTTATTGCTATTATTCTTGTACATTTACATGAAAAATTCAAAAAAAATCATAATTGTGGATATTTGTTGAAATATGAATTTTTTGAAATATGAAAACTTCATTTTTCTCTAGGTTTTTCTCCAGTAAACTTTATTCAATTTTTTGTGTTTTCACATTTTTGTGGATTACTTGGTGTAATGTCACATAATTGCACCTATGGGGAATTCAACATTTTTGCATTTTTTCCTAGCATTTATGACACCTTAGAGCATTGATGACAAAAATCCCATCAGTTGGAATTTTGTGATTCTGACTCCATACAAACTTGTGGTGGAGCAACAGAAGCCTGATGACATGTTTCCTGAAAGTGTAGGCTTGCAACATACAGATGTCTATGAGGCGCACTAGCATCCTGGTGGGTTTTCGAGTTTGAAACAAGGAATCTAGAATCTTGACTCTCTTGACACGTGTCGTAGCAATTGGATTTCATATGTAACAACTCTTTGGTGCCCTTTCATGCATTAAAAACCCCTTTCTTGCTCTCATTTGGGGTTGGAAGTCATTCATTCAAGCTCTCTTATTACTTGCTCCATTTTTTTGTTCTCTTCATCCTTGATAGAAACACTCTCACAAGTGAAGCCATGCTAGACTAAGGTCCTTCCAGTAGTGAAAACTCTCAAGAAAGCACTCAACAATGCATCTGTGTGCTCTGGTGTGTGTCTAGACCCATGGGTAACACACTCTCTCTCTCACTTTCCTTTCCTACTTGTTCATTTACTACTTTATGGTATAAGTTCTACTCCTGAAGTGGCTTTTGCTTTCACTGCATGCTTTGTCTACTTCATTTACACTTCTTTCCAAACTTGGCAATTTGTGGAGGTGGGAACACAAAAACAGGGGTCTGATTGAAACAAACCCCTATACAACCTCAACCTTTTCCCCTTGTTCTTTTGTGTGTAGGTGCAAAGTGGAGCTTGGAGTGAAGAGTCGAACATATAATAAAAGGTAAACTCTCTCCAAGTCCCCTTGTATTTATCATAGTTTTTGGCTTCCTATTTGTTTATTTCACTCAGTACACCCTAGATCTGAGCTTAGAAGTGAAACCTAGTTATGTTCACTTGAGCTTTTGAGCCCTTTGTTGCTTAAGACGCCAATGTATCTTTTAGATGATAGTGTGATATGCTAGCTTCTTGAAACTGTGTTGTTGTCTTTTGGCCAAGAGCTCACTCATCTAAGGCATAAATCTCATGGTTTCACTCTCTTACGATCTGAAGTAACTTTCTCTGAAACACTACTCAAAGTATACTATTCTGCATTTTGATTGGCATGCTAATATTGAGGTGTATAAGAGAAATTCATTCCTTGGTGATCTATTGAGAATGAAGAGACCCATGTGTAGTGAATACCTCTTATATCACATTTTGGTGAACCTGACGTGAACATGTCAAATCTATGTTCATAATGTTGCATGCTTATGATAATCCATTTTCTAAAGAAGATTTCCATATGCTGGAAGATGCTCTAGATGATTTCTTAGAAGTGCTCTCCCCTATATGTAAATATTTTGAATGATCTCCTAGTTCACAAGCATAGGAGTCAGTAAATGTGGTTGTGATCTCTGTGGCTCCCCCGAACCCTAACACTACAACAAATCCTTGTGATTTACTCCATTTTTTGCTCCATTTTTTTCTTCCACCCATTGTTTTAATGTTTTTTTTTTTTCCAATTTTATGAAAACATCGGCACTATTTATTAGGATGGTACTATTTTTGGTGTTTATTTGCATTGATTAGGACAAGTCGATCCTAGTTTCAGCACTAATTTGCACCAAAACTAGTCATTCTTTTAGTACCAATATTAGCTTCGAGTGTGGTGCCACAATTAGCACTACCTTTGGCTTCAAGTTTAACTTCAAGTTTAGTACCACTTTTACTTCTAAATTTAGCTTCGAGTTTAGCTTCAAGTTTAGTGTCGATTTAGACACCTCTATGTTGAAGAGACTTATTTATATGTCTCATCAATAATGTAAAATAGTGAAATGTCAACAAGATACGGGCATATCAAGGAGAGAATCACTTATGCCACATCAATGTATATCTAGAAGTGCTCGGTGAAACACAACTTTTGGATATAATGAAGTAACGTCAATGAGACATTGAGATATCGATAAGACAAATAAGATTGTCTCATCGACACTCTTCAAGTAATGATCAAAAGTATACACTGCTAGACCGCTAGGAAGGTTAGAAACATATGCAGTAGAGAAATATAAACTGCAACCCCAGAGCAAGAAGCCTTTGAGCAAGGAGGTAGTATGGTAAACAATAGAAGGGAAGGTAAAAACACCACCATACCACAACAAGTATAATAAGAGACAGGGGTAGTATGGTAATTGTGGAATCATTACAATTTACAACACTAAATGCAGCAAATCACGTCAGTCACAATCCATTTGAATAAATCATTTAAGGAATCAAGAATACAGCCTACCAAAATACTCTAAAACTCTAATAAACATACTATAAAAAAATTTTCCAAAGTCTTATTTTCAAGCATAGCCCCCTAAAATGGAGTTTTCATTCTAATAAACATACAATAAAACCTTTTTTGAAACCTTATTTTTAGGCATAGCCCACCAAAATAGACAAGTGTTTCAGTAAAGAATGACAAAGAATGGTAAGGAGATGTGCATGATAGGGGAAATAGGATTCATTGTTGTTTATCTCATTCCTGCTCTGATGAACAAAGGTTACAATGTTCGTGCTAGTGTTTGTAATCTAGGTATTTAATTGACATATGTTTGCATAATCTAAAATTCCTTTAGATGATTTTGAATTATCAATGTATCCTATATAGGGTTTAGAATGATTTCTTTTAATTTAAAAAAGTAAATCAAATGCTTTTGAACTATCAATGTTTCCTATATAGGGTTTAGAATAATTTATTTTAATTTAAAAAAATAAATAAATGATGTATTTTCCTGTGATTAGATAATGTGGAGATCTCCTAAATCTTCCCTAGCATGTATTGTCCTCTTTCCTACTATGTACATTACTCCAGCTGCTAGGATTTTGCATTTGACATATTTAATATCTTCATGATAGTGGCTTTTAAATAGATCTTAATATTTTCTTTAATATTCATCATGATAACCCTTGAGTTCCATAATCCACCTTCAATATCTTCTAAGAATGTTGTCTTAACCTAGACTGCATAGTATGCATGTAAAGCAGGTCCTTCACACCTGCCATTGTTCAAAACCACCACTTACTACCTTTCTTAAAATGTTGCCTCCATAAGCACAATGGCATGTTTTAAAATCATGGTTTCTAGTGATTGACCATTAAGGTCACTACTTTCATTATTATACAATGAGATTTTTGTCTTCAAACTTAAGGAATTGTACAAGATAACATTGTGAATTATTTGTTGTGTACAATTTGATTTTCTTGCACATTTACTACTTTGCTAACTACCTTTAAGGTTAGATATTGCACCATTAGTTGCAATCTCAAACAACTCACTCACTATCACTTGAAGATTCCTTTCATGAGCATCCTTGTATAAAATCAAACTATTCCCTATAGACTACCTACTTACTTACTAATATAGGGGACTCATTGTTTCAAGGTATTTTGAGTTTTATTTAGAAGGGGTTAATATGTGGCATTTTTATGTCTAGGAAGAATAGATTGTGATGCAATGTTTAGGTATGGATGGTTCAAGAAAAAATGGATTTCTATCAGTGTCATAACTAGGTTGGATTGTACCTTGAACTAGTGTGAAACACTTCTGGGTGTTTTCACTCCAAAGTTGAACTTGTGTGTAGGAATTTCCAAATATCTGATAGAGGAAGTTCCAACATTCTAAAGATAAAATCATAAATCTGTGAATCTATTTTTTGATCCAACCTGAGATCTTTAATATTTGATAGATAAAATTTGTACATTCTAAAGATAAAATCATAAATCTTTTTATCTAGCTTCTGATCTAATTTGAGGTCGTGAATATCGAACAAAGAAAGTTCCTATCTATAAAATCATAAATTTGATCCATCTAATTGGAGATCCAATTTTAGGTCATGAAGCTTTGATAGAGAAAGTTCCTACATTCTAAAGATAAAATCATAAATTTGTTTGGTCCAATTTGAGGTCCAATTGTAAAGATTTTTCTTTTTAATTATACTTTCTGGCATTTGTCTTGATACAAATTGTTACTTTAGAATTATGGTATTTCTTTTCTTCCAATGTTTTCAACCTTCATTTCAGGGAAGAGCTCTGAAGATGGTTCCTTCAAATGGAGACTACACTTTTCTGCTATATGTTCCATCTAGAAACACCAGAAGCTCAAGTACTATCATACTCAGGTACAATAGAGTTTGAGGTTACCATGTTCTCCTTGATACAAAATGTTATCCTTTAATCCATCTTAAGCAACATTCACTATTATGGACTTCACCATTGTACCTTTCATGCATTTGATTTAATTTGTTATGTGGAAACATGTTGTCTCTATCTTTGCAATTGATGACTTTTGTGTAAGATTTTAATCTACATGACTGCCCCTCATGTTCAATTCTTGTGACTGTTATGATGCTTGGGGATGCTTACTTTTAACCAGACTATTAATGAAAACTATCTTGGAATCCTTGATGATCAATTTTGTCAGAATCATCTCTATGTTGATAGTGGAATGTTCTTATTAATAAGGATAAATCTTTATCGATAAGGAGATTACCCGTTACCAACATACTCCACTATCCTTGCAAAGATTGATCTTTAATTCTTCATGGATGGTTTACTTGTGATTATCCTTCTAAAATGAAACAATAGGGCAGCAAGTTGGGCCCAGCCCTTGTGGGAGCCACATTTCACCCCACATGTTGTAACCTGATAAACAAAACAACCTAACTTCATCTATACATTCACAATGAGAAAACATGTTAGATAAAACCAAGCATATGATAGATATGTTTGATAAATTTCTTGTTTTCCTAGACATCTATAGTATGGAAGTTATTTGGATGCACATGATGATCAAATTATATGTAACTTATAGATGTATGCACATATTTTGATTGGCGATCCTTCATTGGTCTAACAACACTCTTCTCACTAAAATATAGGGAACCTAGGAGAAGTAAGGAAGACATCAACTTGGATGCTTAGACAATTGAGAAGACTGAAGATGATGTAGAATAAAGCAACTGAGACTTTTCATTGAGGCAATGATGGGTCCCCTTTCTCTTTATGTGCATTTTTCTCTTTTGTATCTATAAATGTATAGTTTTTTTATTATATGTATTCAAATAGTCAGTTCCACGGCTTGTGTGGAACAAAATACATTTACATTATCAATAAAGCCTACATTTTTTAAAGGATTGTGCAATATTTCCTATATTATATGCATCTGCATAAGTGCAATCTAGTAATGTAATCTTCAAATTTTATTTATTCACATGAATGTAATGTAGCAAAAATAGAAATGCACCTTACTCTTCATTTCAAAATCACAAAAGCTCTACCTAATTGAGATATTAACTTTTGTGTCTTCACGAACATATGTTGATACAAAATGAATGGAAGAAGCATCCAAGTAATCCTAATTTTTTCTGCCAACAATTCATACCAAAGATTAAACAATTTAAGGATATTGCAATAGGTAATTTGTATTGACAAAATAATATTACTGAAGCATTTCAAAGTTTAGGCCACAAGAATCATCCTTTTTTAAACATGGATTGTGTTGTATCCAAAATTCCATCCTAATTATTTTTGCATACTTCCATTTTCACTCATCTCTTACATCCACCATATGCATAGAATTCTTGTCATAATAACTTAAATTTAATAAAGTCCCTCATGTGAGCTTCCAAATTAAACCCTTTATCACAACATCAAAGTGTATTCCTCCTTTGAAATACTCCTATGATTGCTCATAGCATATCGCCAAGACAACACCATGTTGATGAGAGTCCCTCCAAAGTCTCCCTGACATTAGCACAAAGCACAGATCTATCATAAATGTAGATGAGACACCCCTATGTCAAAGAGACTTATTTATATGTCTCATCGATGATGTAAAATAATTAAATGTCAAAAAGATATGGGCATATTGAGGAGAGGGTCACTTATGTCACATTGACAAGGTATATCTACAAGTGCTCGACGAAACACAACTCTTGGATATAATGAAGTAATTGTTGATCAGACAGTGGAATATCAGCAAGAGACATTAACTTGTCTCATCAACAACAACAACCAACATTGGAGGAACATAAGATCTAATGTCGATGAGACATTGAGATATCAGTAAGATAAATAAGATTGTCTTATTGACACTCTTCAAGTAATGAGAAAAAGCATACGCCACTATACCACCTGGAAGGTGAGAAACATATGCAGTAGAGTGGTATACACAACAACCCCATAGCAAGAATCCTTGAGCAAGGCGATAGTGTAGTAAATAGTAGAAGGGAAAGGATAAACACCACCATACCAGCATATCGAAGAAACAACAGGCATTTTAATTAAAAGTCTCTTCAATAGTTATGAAATGATGATTAGCTTATGAGACTACCACTATTAATGAACAACGTGATCATAAAGGTGGCACAAGCACCATTTATGAACTAGGGCTAGATGGAGTGTTCTGAAATTTGATAAATATGGCCTCAAAGAAGTTGAAGTCACTGTGAATTGTAATTGAAGGATTTGGAGAACCAAGTTGGATGGTGGTAGGAAACTAGAAATTTGTAGCATTTATCCAAGTAAGTGGTTTAGACTCAACTCAAAGTATTTTCTTAGTAAGTAGATGAAAGCATTGCATGAGTAGGGTTGATATGGAAAAAAACCCAGGCAAACAAAAAGCAAAAAGATAGAAAATTAAAGCTAGGAAATTGAATCAAGACTTAATCGATTAGTGTCCTGGTTCTAGGCTAAAATCTAAAAGAATAGCATAGCTTAACCCATCATGTGTGATATTACAATATAAATAAAAAAATCTAGGAGATGTATGGACTTCGTGTAGGGGTTATGACCTCTTTATTTATCATTATAGGAAGAAATTTTGGCATAGCCTAGTGTCAAACCCATGATGATCCTGCACATACCCAAAGTATTAAGTTATCTATATTATTTCAAAAAATATAGAAAATAGGCCATTAAGTTATCTATATTATTTCAAAAAATATAGAAACTTAAGGGCCTATTTTTTCCATGATGATCCTGCACATACCCAGAGTATTAATCGAAGGCCATCAATAATGCCCTCAATATCATCAAGAATAATAGTGGAGCCATTAATTTCAAGCACTATTCTCTTTTCATGCACATGATATTATATGAAGGGCAGGTGATAGGGATATCAAGTGAGGAATTAAGAATAAAAGACTTAGATAATGATGGAAATTCAAGGCCTGTACAAATGTGGACATCTGTGTGGGATAGTAGGTGTGGGAGGTCCCACTACCTATATTTTGAGGAATATTTTGTCAAACCATTATACAAGATGCTAGGCCACAAATGTGACTACAACCTCTCCCTAGAGATCTTAATATTTCTCTGACAAAAAGATATGGGTCATCAAGCCAGGATAAATCACAATTGGGGGGACTAGTACATGTTTGGGGATTGTACTGTTATCAAGTTTTGTGGATTTGAAGTTGTACCTTATTTGTTGCCTAAGATTGTGCCAGACAAAGTTGCTTATTTAGAGATCATAAGCAGATTGTGCCAGACAGAGTTGCTTATTTAGAGATTGTCATTTCCATCTTTCATGCCTTCCACTTTATGCTTTGGTGATTTCACTATTATCTCTGATTCGGGCTATGGCTTAGTTAGTGATAAACTAGATTATTATGGCTTGTTGGTTGGCAACAAAAGGGAAAATTTTGATCCTAGACAATTCATTTGTGACGCCGAGATTTTTTAGAAATTGAAAGGGTATGAGCATAGTTTCCTTTTAGAAGATGTCATTAGGAATTGTGAAGAAAAAAAAAATGATGAGAATGAATGCCTATAGTAGGGATATGATGGTTGAGGCTTGGAAGGTGAATAATAACCTAGGTTATGTAGGGGATTTTCCTAAGGTACAAGATCCCATAGAAAGAATTGAACAGTTAATCCTCCATGAAGAAGAACTAATAAGAGATGTGCCACTTGTGGAATTTGAAAGAGGAAGGGGCATTGGTCCTAGGAGGAAAGTAGAAAATATCACACCACTAGATCACTTATCACCTCAACCTACTCCTAAAGTGATCTTTTCAGTTGGTTTCCCATCCATGGAAGAAGATAACACCGAGGAGGAAGAAGAAGTCTCATAACTTAATGCTCCTATTATACCCCAATATGGAATTCCATTGGAAAGAAGTGTGATCACCTTTGAAGCCTCTGATGAGCTATCAGATGATGTGAAGCATTGTGCAAGTCAGGAATTTTTTGCAGATGATACTTTTGTGAAGACCCCTGAATTTAAGTTCTTTATATATGAGTATAAAGGAAGACTAATAAGAGAAAGGTTGAAGGACATTGACCATGAGAAAGAGGCTTATTCCTTGAAAGAATTGCAACATGAAGTTGATAGGAAAATGAGAAACATGATTGTTAAGAGAGGAAGAGAATTAGTGCAAGAAGATAGAGTTATGCTCCTTCCTGGGTGGGATATTAGTTCAACCGTTGTGTTTGATAACTTTTTGAAGAGAAACAGTAAAACTTTGCAAATAACAGATGAAGCAGGTGATAGGGTCTATGTAGGGTCAAGGTACAATCCTGATAATACCACTTTGCAAATTTGGGCTCTTTACCCCCTAGGTAAGAAGCCTTCTCTCATTGACTCTAATCAAATTTTTGCACATCTCCTAGTGCAAAGAAGAGGGGAAACAGATCCCTTGGAGACTGCTGACTTGAATGTGAATGTAGCCAAATTCACCAAAGCCTAGATCTAAAAGCTAGTAAGAGATAACTAGTGGCTGATAGAGGAAAATGATGGTTGAAACAAGAATTAACTAACTACAAAGATAGGAGTTGCCTGCTTCTCCAAGGATTTACTCTCCTTTAATTGAACATGAAATAAAAGTGTTAGAGGCCATGTCTGAGACTGCTCAATTGAAGCATAATTTGAAAAGGCTCAAAAGGAATGGGAAGAACTAAAAATAAAATTGAAGGCTACTACTTTTGAAGTAGCATCAGGGATAACTTATATGAAATTAAAAGATATGTTCCAACATGCAAATGGTGTTTGGTGTTCTCACAATGGAACATACAAGGCCCTCATAGAGCATGGAAGACTACTTGATAGGATGAAGGAAATGGAATCCCATATCAAGGCAAAAGATGGGCATAATAATTCTTTGCTCCAAGAATTTCAAAGCCTCATGAATACACATGAAAACTTATAGAATATATTGACATAGGAATTGAATGACTTTAGCTAGCCACTATGTATGGCCATGCCAAATTTCTTTAAAGTAACATATTTGAAGGATCAAGAAACTTGGAAAAATGAGATATCAAAATATTTTCCAGGCATCCTTAATGACATCAATGATGGGGATAAGGTACTCAAGAGGGTTGTTGGATTAGAGAATGCAATGACAGACACTCTACATAATGCAAACACTTATTCCTAGGAGAAATACATTGATCACATATCACAGGTTAATGTGTTCCTTCCATGAGTTGTATGAGGAGGTAGTCAAAGTTTGGTTTTTGTGGATGCATTAACATGGTGCTTGAGCCTTGAATAGATCTTAGGTGGTCACAAACACTTGTTGATGATTAACTAACTATGGTGGATCCAACAATAAACTCTTTTTAAGTTTCTATGCTATGTTAATTATGCTTTAGTTAAGAAACGATGTAACTTTTTGAATGGGCCTAAAGCTTGTTGCTTCCCATACAAATAGGGAAACCAAGGTTTTATTTTTATCATCATATTGACAAGGTGATCCCACAATAGTGGTTTACAATTTTTGGCCAAAATGGACACTGAAATAATATTTTTTAACTAAATCTTCACTTTCGAGCACCTATAGCGGCTAAACCATGAGGAATTTGAAGATGATGCAAACTAGAGTTTTGTGAAATTTTGTCTATAGATTCAAAATGTATTTTTTTCAAAAAATTTGGAATCAAATTGCACTTCATTTTCTATCTCCCTCAAAAACTAGCTTTTTTAAGAAAACAACATTTTTTAAAAGTGACGCTCACCATATAATGCATAACTTTTTTTCCATGAAGGATAAAATTCTAATTCTTTCGAATTTAGATTCGTAACTCTTATATCCAGTGCTTCCACTTGGTTAGATAGTTTTTTATTGAATATGTTTTCTTTAATCAAGTTTCGAATTCAAACTAATTATAATTCAAACATAGCGTGACCGTATAATGCGTAACTTTTTTGTATGTATCAAAATTAAAAAAAAATCTTTGTGAAATAAAAGACTTCAATATTTAGTGCACTAATATTTAAAAAAAAAATTAATAATCTGCTACATTTCCACATGTTCAAAACAAAGAGCTTGATTTTCGGTGAAAAACCTACATTCACGAGAAATAAAAAGTAAATATAATAATTAAATTAAATTTATTTAAAATTATACTTTTTTGGAAGCTTATAATAAGGACTACACACTTTCAAAAAATAAATTTTAAATGAATTCATTTGATTCCCCAAAAGGTAAATCAAAAGTGGTTTTTTATCAGCATTTTGATAGGTGTAAAGGAGACTCTGTTATAGGTATGGTTTAAAACTAGTGGGGTTCTATCCAAGGGAGTTTGATTTAAAGTAGATTCGTCAAACTCTCTTCAATTATAATTCTTTAAATGGAACCTTTTAAGGCTTAAATTATTATATTTTCTAAAAATATGTGATTTCAACAAAAATCAGTTCCTCCCAGAAATTGTAAACCAGCTTTGTGGGATCAGCCATCGTCATCATTTCAATCCATTAGAATAGATACTAGACCATCTCATCCACTTATTCATATCAAAAGAACTCATGTTATGTATATTTATATTTTGAGCAATATAATGGAGTAGATACATTATAACTCATAATCCATTTTCATTGTTCAATTTTTTTGCTGATTTCCATGCTTATTTATTGCAAATGTTGTCTCCAAAGTGGTCTTTTCAAGTTGTTTAAATCTACAAGATGTATCAAGGAACATTTTTTGTTACTATGTGGATGCTTTGATTGGTTTCTGGTTAGGTGTGAACTAAAGTCCTCTCAAATAATTTACTTTAATTGGTTAGTATCAAGGATTAAAGTCCTTTTAGAGATTGGCACCCTCTTATGGTCTAAAAACCTACGTTTTTGAGACCGAACATATTGCAAATAACTCTAAAAATTTAGAAGTCTATGAAATAGTGTATATGTTCTTGTACTTTTATATTCTATGAAACATTCCTTATTTTCTATGAAATAGTGTATATATTATTGTACTCAAGTAAATATTCTTTTACTATTATGTCTATTAAAGAAAAAAAGTTTAAATAAAAAATGCTTCACCCTTTTTTGTAAGTGATTATGTGAATTATTGTTTAAGGAAAAATCTTACAATGTTTACATTTTCAATTTACTAGTTTCAAATCTCCATTTTCTATGTATATAAAATTGTATGTGCTCTCTATCTCTAATAACATAAAACACTAATGTCATCAGAATTAGGGTTTTCAATTTAAGCACCATCATTGCCCAAACTTTTCATATGCTTTTCAATTTTAAGTACAATCATCAAAATTTTATTTTTATTTCTTGCCCCAGTTAATCTTGATTCCTTTTAGCACAACACGGTAGGTTGCATGTTAAATTTCAAACATTTTCTTTGCATTTTTTTGTATATTATTTTCTTAGTGCATCATTATGTAACAACAATTTCACATTTGAGATATACAGTAAAAATAAATGAAAGAATATTTTTTCTTTGTCAAGGGAAATGTATGATGAATACCCTATGTCTTTTAGATAAGTGTGCAAGCAAAATAAGACATAACTAGGGCATGTACAGGATCATGGTATGCCAAACAGGCCCTTAAGTGGCAAAAAATTCAGAAAAAGCAGTGTTAGGCAACTTGACGTAAATATTTGAATAAGTTATCTATATTATTTCAAAAATATGTAAGAATAGAATTTGTAGAAAATTGAATGTAGTTTCTAAAATACTAGGTTTATTTAAAAATAAATAAAATATATTTTGTGAAAATTTGAAATTTCAATGCAGAGTACTTAAATTTCAGGGAAAAATAAGAAGTAGGTGTCTGTCTGACCACCCCAACCAATAAAATGATAATATTTTTTGTAAGATTTTATATATAAGTAGAGGACTCATGTCCTGATGTGATGCATATTTTTTGTAATTTTTTCCAAGTAAATAATTAATTATGAATTTTTATTACAACTTTTAGAAAATATAAAAATGTCTGCGACCACCTTAACTTGGTAAAAATTCATGAAATTTAAATTTTCTTTTTTAATCCGATAGTATGTAAAGCATAGAATGTGACCATGTTTTGGATTCAAAAAATATGATACCGTTTGAAAGTTATAGATGTTTTTCAATCAGCCTATCAATCAGGACTTTAGTTGTAATTCTAATAGAAAATGAATAATAATTATTTATTAAATTCAAATTAAATCATAATTTATATTTTTGGAAAGCTGAGAATCTCCTCTAAAAACCCTTTTCATTTCATTAATTTTGGGTGAAAAAAAAGTCGTCAGCCACATAACCTACAAATATTGCCACTTTTTGGCATACCATGATCCTGCACATACCCACTAATTGAATATGCTTTTCTACTATACAATTGTTTTTATGTGCTTTTTACTTTTTGCATGTGGATTACCCTCAGAAAGAGACTACTTACCTTTTCTTAAATGAATCCTTTATATTTCCTATCTACGAAAGGAATTTATTGCTTGACAATAGGTTCATGAACTTCATACAAATTAAGATTGGTGTAAAAGGCCATCCCCACAAATGTTGTTTGGTCTATAATTATAATGGAAAATTAAAAAGCTTTCTAGGAGAATAAAACAAGTTTTCAATTGTCCAAGTACAACATAATATTACTAAAGCATTTCAAAGTTTAGGCCATAAGAATCATCCTTTTTTAAACATGGATTGCAAATAATTCTAAAAATTTAGAAGTCTTGGTAATTAACATTATTGTCTACTACAATTTCATCCAATGTATGATTGTCAATGTTCATATGTTCTTTCAAGTATTTAATATTATCATCATCCTCATCTTGACCTACATCATCTTCATCATCATTGAAATTTGACTATAGACCATCTATATTGTTACCAAATGTATTTGGGTCATCATTTTCTATACCATCCATATTGTTGTCTTCCATAACATCATCTATCTCTAGATTGTTGCATTCTTGTACCTGAACATAACCATCTTCAACATCATCATGGATGTCAATTTCTTCGATGTTCTCTAATCCCTCTCTCATTTTGTTGGCCATCATTTTTTTGCTCAGTATCCATTAATGCATCGTCAAGTACATGCCTTAATCTTGGATCATAATGTATGAAAAATATCCATTTTGGGTCCAAAATATCTTCATAGAAAAATACCTGCACATGAACTACATACATATATTAGATGTATGTTATAAAAAAATTATTGATTAATAAGCACATGTATATATTCACAATAAGTTATGAATTAATAGATTAATGATCACTACCACTTCTTGTTTTAGTTAAAGAAATACCTGCTCACAATGAATTGGTAGAACATAAGGCTCCTTATCCTCCAGTAGGAATGATGAGGAATCTATAGAAAACAATCCACTATGGGTATCATTTCTTCCTATCCTCTCAAATGCTTCATACCATCTACACTTAAAAATAAAACATTATCTTTTGAGCTTGATCAACTGGATTGCTTGAAGTCAACCATGATGCCACAATTGAAGGATTGTCTCTTTACATCTACACTTTCTACATGATAATGTCGACCATATGCCCACATTTCCGAATATTTCCTCGCCTATGAAAGACCATTTATTTTAATGAAAAAAAATATAATGATGAATATTAAAATAGTTAATACTGTCAAAACTTTAAGGAGACAACATTTTATAAAATTCCATCTGTACCTTTCTTTCACATTCTCTGGACATGTTGATTTCATCTTCTATTTGATTTTCAATTTTTTTAGTAACCCATTCTAGTGTGCAATCTTTACACCATTCCCCAAGCAATGAGTGGGAAGTGGAGTATTCCTTGGGTTTGATCTCTTAAACTATATCCTTGCTTCTAACACTTCTCTCTTTGTATCATACAAATCAATCCATTTGTTCATAAAGCCCATGTGGTATAGAATGAACTTGTTGAGTATAGAACTTTAGTCTACACCTATTACATGCCAACATGTTTATTTCAAACTCCAAATGTCATGTTGTTAACATGACAAGTAAACTACAGAGTAAATTAATGATTGCAAGAAAAAAAACCACATTGATCATGAATTTACTTACGAATTTCTACTTCAACACAATTATATTGTGGTTTTTCTCCATCAATAATATATGATGCTTGTTCTTCATCCCAAATGTGTGGGCCATCTTCAAAATCCTTTCTAAGGAATTCACACAGGAAGAAAAATGCTTCATTCAATACACACCCTTTAGCCATGCAACCCTCTAGATGTGCCTTTTGTCAGACATATCTTTTAAGAGTTTCCATATACCTCTAAAAGAAAAAAATCCACTTTGTTGATACAGAACCTGCCAATTCAATGTCATCGACTACGTGTATAAGTAAATGGACTTGTATGTCCATGAAACTGTTAGGGAGCTCCTTCTCAAATACACATACAATTTTTGCAATTTCCTTCTTCCACTTTGGCACTTCTGATTCATGGATATCCTTGGAGGTCACCCACATAATATAAGAATAGTAAATTAATATGAACCTTTAGTCATAAATTAAAATGTAATATAATATCTCTATGTCTCTCGCACATGGACATTTCATATAACCACATACCTTCTAAATGTTGACAATCGACTTATGGCATTCCTTAAGTCAACTATAAGATAGGAATCCCCCCTAATTTCCAATGGCATGATAGGCTATCAAACACATTTATCAAAAGCTCATTAGTACATTTTTTTCTCACACAAAAATATCAAAATAAATTTAGTGCTTAATCAATGCTACTAGTAAATGTTAAATGCGGATATATACCTTCATTAAATTATGAAACTCTTATGTTTTCAATCATGTGATATGTCCATCAACTGTAAAATATACAGCCAATGATGACCCATAGCTAGTAGGTGTCCTTATTGAATGGATGACATTTTTTAGTTGGTCTAGCTCTTTTTTTTTCAAAATCCATGGAGCTTCTACATATGCTTCATTTTCCCTATTTGGCCACAAATGTTTTCTATCAAATTTGGTACGTGAAAGAGCAATATCTCTCCTCAAAGACAAGGTTTCCTTCTCTTTGCTTGATATATGTTGAAATATAGAATCTGAGAGATTTTTGAAGATTTGAATAGGATCTAATAGGTGAGATATTTTTAGATCCTTCCAATAAGGGAACTCATAAAATATGGATTTCCTTTTCATTCCTTCTGGCATATTAACTACAACTTGTTCTAGTTATTTAATTGAATCACCTCGATCAAAAATAGTCCTCCCAAGCTTTCAATTCAGTATCTTCATACTTCTTAAGCCAATCACCTAGACCCATAATCATGGGAGGGCCTTTATTTTCAACTTTTCCATCAAGTTGATTCTTTAGGTGATTTCTTAACCTATGATCTAGTGGTAGAAAAACCATGTTTGCATAAATAAATTTGTGTGGATCTTTAGAATACCACCCTTGAAATTGTTCTGCACATCTTGGACATGAAAATATCCCCTTTGTTTGAAGCCCTGTAATTCAATAAGTAATGTTAATAACATCAAAAAAAAGTATAAAACTAAGTATGAAATTTAGGATGAAAATAAATTATGAGTGTAAATATGTAAATATTTTATCTTACCAGAACAAACACCAAGTCCTAGGAAATCACAAATAGTCCAACATAAAAAACCATACAATATGAAGGACCTACTTGGTGGAGGATGTGATATTTCATACATTCTTATGCCTTTCCATAGTATTTTAATCTCATCAATAAAAGGTGCAAGACAAACATCCATGTTTTTAACTTAATCTTTTCATGGAACAACGAGAGTCAACATAAGGTGCTCCTTTCTAACACTCATCCATGGGAGATTATTGTATACTATCAATCTGACTATCCAAACACTATAATTTGACCTTAGGAAAGATAATGGGCACACTCCATCAATTGCAAGACCAAACCTGATACTATGGGCTTCATCTTTGAATTTTGTTGGCCATTTTCCCTTTATGTGTTTCACTACTTTGGATGCCAGTCCATCAATTGTACTCGTGAATTGAACTGAAACATTCGTTGAAGTATAGGTAAATGTTGGGAGATTGTTAGATGTTGTGGATGTGTTGCTGATATGTGGTTGTCATTGATGTCAACAATATTAGCATTTGTTATATCTACTATTGTATATGTCGAGGATATTGAGAAAATTATAAGAAAAAGTGTTCCAAGTTCCTAGTGGAACTGTGCAGGTCATGAAGGCATTTTTTTCTACAAGTAAAATATTAGCTAATGTGGATTGAAGGGTTTATTGTTGAGTATTTCTAGATCATCTACCAGAAGTTTCAGAGCTCCATGTGAACTTTTGTGTGAGTTATGGTCTGACAGTGTTTTGTTGGTCTCTGACAGTGTTCCTGAATGAAGATTGCATGATTTTGGTTATCTCAGTTGTTGTGGATGCTTCTCTATTGTTTCTTGTTGTTCTAAGATGTCTCTAGTTCATTCTCTATCTTTGTGGTACATCCACTTGATTCGGTGAGCTCGTGATTGAAGATATTTTCTCTCATGTTCAATTTTTTATGTTCCTGGCTGACATGTTTATGATAGCATTTTGTAAATGGTGAAGGTGAAATTAATTAAAGTATTTTTGTGTTAGAGATATTAATTTGGGTCTCCACTATGTTGTGGGTGACCTTGGTGAGTTCACATTAAATTTTAGTTGTTGATTTGGGCTGACATTTCAAATATAATTTATTTTTCTTGGCTAACCATGTTGTCATGGAATCTCATGTAGTGGATATATAAGGGCGAATAATTCATTGATGATGATGATGCTTTGTGTGCTTGTATGTGTGTATGTGTGAAGTGTGAAGAAGTGTTGAGCTTAATTGGAACTATAATTAGGGTTGAGCAGAAGCTATTTTCTCAGCTCATACCCTCTGGATTTTTAATCCAACTTTGTTGAGAAGTGAGACCCTTTTGTAATTGAGTTGTGAGCTCTAGGAAGTGTGCCTAAATGCATGTGCATTCCCCTTATTGTTTTTCATTATACTTTTAGCAGGGTATAATCTTGCGGACTAACATCCACCGTGGTTTTTCCCCTAACATGGTTTCCACATAAAAAATGTTAGTATTCTTTGTCTCTCTGATGTGTTAATTGCTTATGGTTAATTTTTCATTCATCAAATCTGAGATTAAGGATAAGTTAAGTTAGAAAAGGTTTAAATTTATGTGAAAACTGATTCAACCCCCCCTCTCAGTTGTATATCCTTGTTTTTTCCAAAAATTGGTATCAAAGCTAGTTCCTCTGAAGAAGTCTAACAACTTGTGGTGATATGGGATGGCAACATTCAAGAAGGACAGTCCTAGATCTGATGGCACCAACTACTCACTATGGAAAGTCATGATGTAATTTCATCTATAGTGCATTGGTGATGCTTATTGGAAGATTACAAGAGATTAATATACTATTCCTTAGAATGGTCCCTCCTCTATTGATGAGATCAAAGATTCTGAAAGTAATACCAGAGCTATGGAAGCATTCATGAGCACTCTAATAGATTCAGAGATGGCTAATGTGATAGGTCTACAGCCAGCTCAAGAGATCTGGAAAAAGCTACAAAATTTGTATGAAGGAGATACATAGGTGAAGATGGCTAAGCTACATAGCTTAAAAGGAAAGTATGAGAATTTGAAGACAGGTGAAGATGAAAATATTATTTCTTTTATGCAAAGAGTAAATGAAATAGTGCTAGGTATTAAATTTGTCGGTGGTTCAGTGAGTGAGGATGAAATTGTGGCTAAGATACTCAAATCCTTGCCTCCTTACAAAATGAAGGTTCATTCTCTTGAGGAATTTATGTCTGTAAACAAGATGACAAGAGATGCATTGATAGGGAAGCTTGATTCTTTTGAAATAAGTGAATTTTGTAAATCTACACCAAAAATTGAATCTGCATTCAAAGCTATTGTATCCAAAAATTGCATACAAAGATACAATTTGGGAGATAGCTCTTGAAAGATATCTAAATATGATGAAGAAATGAAATAGCTCAAAGACAAAGAAAGAGTAGTACAAGAACTGGAAGCACTGATTGCAAAGCAAGAAGGAAGAGGAAAAGGTAAGTATGAAGATGTATTTCCTATTAAATGTTTTTCATGCACTAAAATAAGTTATTTTGCATCAAGATGTCCTGAAAGAGTTCTTAGGTATAAGCCTAGAAAACCTAGATTCCAAAAGAGATGTTACTTTGTTGAAGAAGGAGTAACTGATGATGTGTCTAATAAAGATGATGGAAATGAAGATGAATGGGCTTTCATTGCTACCATTTAAAATAAGCATGTGCCTACTGAATCTACTAAAGATAAGAAAGCTCTTGCATCTCGAGTTGAGAAGAAAGATGACTGGGTCATTGATAGTGGATTCTTGCATCATATGACCAGTGATAAAAGAAATTTTGTGAGTCTAGAGAAGTATGGCAGTGGGGTTCTAAGATTTGGAGATAACAATGCTTGTGTGATTCATGGAAGAGGTTCTATTAGCCTTGGTGGTAAGGAAAACACTGATGATGTTCTCTATGTTGAAGGCCCAAAGAATAACTTGTTAAGTGTTGGACAAATGGTACACAAGGGATATGATATTTAGTTCAAGAATGGAAAATGTAAGATTTGTGGGAGTTTTAGAAACATGATTGCTACTGGTGTGCAACCTAAAGGTAACATTTTTCACTTGAATACTACTAGTGGAAGTTTTTTAATTGCTCAACTAGATGAAAGTTGGTTGTGGCATAGGAGGTTGTGTCATGTAAACTTTGACAACATTATCAAGATAAGTTCTACTCAAGCAGTAAGAGATATGCCTAGGTTAGTAAAGCCTGCTTATGTAATTTTCCAAGAATGTTAGATGGGTAAAAAAACAAGAGTCTCCTTTCAGAGCAAACAATTTCATTCAAATAATGTGTTGGAATTGCTACATACTGATCTGTGTGGTCCCTCTAGAGTTAGAATTATTCATGGAGAAAGGTATTTTATACTGGTCATTGATGATTACTCTAGAATGATTTGAGTTTCCTTTTTAAGAGAAAAGTGTGAAGCATTGGACAAGTTAAAAAGTTTCAAGGCGATGGAAGAAAGTGAAAAAGGTTTGAAAATAAAATTCCTGAGATCTAACAAAGGTGGTGAATTCATTTCAAAAGAGTTCAATTCTTATTGTGAAGAACATGGAATTAAAAGGCAGTTATCTGTTCAACGAACCCCTCAACAAAATGGAGTTGTAGAAAGAAATAATAGAACAATTTTGGATGCTTCCAAAACAATGATGATGGAAGGGAAAGTGTCTCAGATGTGCTAGAGTGAAGAGGTAAGCACTATTGTATATACTTTGAATCGGGTAAATGTGAATGGTAATTCTAGTAAGACCCCTTATGAATTATGGTTCGGTTATAAGCCTACTATTAAGTATTTCAAGATCTTTGGAAGAAAATGTTATATTAGGAGAGATGATGATATAGGAAAGTTTTATGCTAGAAGTGATGAAGGGATCTTCCTAGGTTACTCCACAAAGAGCAAGGCATACTAATGCTATAACAAAAGACTGAGAAAGATTGTTGAGAGTGCAAATGTCAGAGTTGATGAGGACTCTATCAAATCATCCAAATGATGAAACTATGATTTAGATGAAGACAAAAAAAATAAAGGGAAGAACACTCAAACACCGAATATACTTCACATTATCCCATATATTCTGGTGAAGCAACCACAAGTTGTTCTGGAAAACCAAGTCAATCAGGAAGAACAAAAAAGTGCAAGTGTAGAAGAAATTTTAGAAGACACAAAAGTCTAAGAATGTCCCAAGACTCCAAGAATGTAAAGTTGAATCACTCTAAAAGTCAAATCATAGGAGATAAGAGAAAAGGAATGTAAACTAGAAAAAAAATTGCAAAAGAATATTGTCTAATTTCCAAGATTGAACCTAAGAGTTTCACTGAAGCCTATCAAGGTGAACATTGGCTAGAAGCCATGAAAGAAGAACTGAAAAAAATTGAAAAGAATGACACATGGACACTGGTTCCTAGGCCCAAAGACAAGAATGCGATTGGTACTAACTAGGTATTCAGAAACAAGCTAAATGAGGAAGGTGAAGTGGTCCAGAATAAGGAAAGACTAGTATGTAAAGGATACTCTCAAATGGAAGGTATTAATTTCAAAGAAACCTTTGCCCCTGTTGCTAAAATTGAAGCAGTAAGATTATTTCTTGCTTATGCTGCTTATAAGAACTATAAAGTCTATCAAATGGATATAAAGTCTACATTTCTAAATGGGGAACTAGAAGAAGTGTACATTAAACAACCAGATGGATTTCATCTAACAGATAAGGAAGATATGGCTTGCAGATTGAAGAAAGCTCTATATGGATTCAAACAAGCCCCCAAAGCCTGGTATGCCAGATTGGAAAAGTATCTACTGAAGCTTGGATTCACTAAAGGTACTGTTGATAGTAATTTATACTTCAAATTAGATCATGATAAGGAGTTAATCATAGAATTCTTTATTGATGACATTACTTTTGGTGGAGATGATAATCTATGTATGAAATTTGTTGATGAGATGAAGAGTGAATTTGAGATGAGCATGATTGGTGATATGAAGTTCTTTATGGGATTGCAAATTACACAATTGGACCAAGGGATTTTCATATCTCAGTCCAAATATATGAGAGAACTATTCAAGAAGTTTGGAATGGAAGACTCCAAACTTGTTGGTACTCCCATGGTAACCAGATGTAAGTTGACTCAGAATGATGACTCTCCTAAGGAAAATCAAACCAGGTATAGGTCAATGATCGATGGATTGCTCTACTTGACTCATAATAGACCGAATATTATGAATACTATATGTATGGTCACTAGATTTCAAGCTGATCCAAAAGAATCACATGTGACTATTGTTAAAAGAATCTTTAGATATTTGAAAGGAATAGCTGACTTTGGACTTTGGTATCCAAAGGTTGATGATCTCACTTTGTGTGTATACACTAATGTTGATTGGGCTAGTGATGTGGATGACAGAAAAAGTACTAGTGGTGGTGCTTTCTTCTTATATTGTTGTTTCAAATAATTGTACTTAAGCTATATGGATGAAATAGATGTTGAGAGATATCAAAGTAATATATGAAGAGCCTATTTCCATTTATTGTGACAACTCAAGTGTAATAAATATATCAAGGAATCTAGTGCTACACTCTAAGACTAAACATATATCAATCAAGTTTCATTTCTTGAGGGAGAAAGTGAATGAGAAAGAAGTCAGATTGGAGTATGTTCTTACCAAAGAACAAATTGCATATATATTTACTAAGTCGTTGTCGAAAGACACTTTTGAGTATCTCAAAGGAATGCTAGGGGTAATTACCCCTCCTGATAAGAACTAAATGATGCATTTACTTGCATCAATGCATGAGCCTCATTGCTATATTATGATCTGGATTGATGTTTCTATGGCTACTACTTAGGGGAAGTAGTCAAATGTGCATATATGTGGTTCAAAGTATGTGTATGGAAAGGTCATGGTTACCTTTTCCATTGATTCCAAAGGGGGAGAAGATTAATGTGAAAAATATCTTACAGGGAGAAGAGCAACATAACAAATCTTTTCAAAAATGAAGTGCAGAAGAAGTCAGCATGTTGGTCTCATAGTATTTTTCACATCATGTGTTTCCATCAATGCCAAAGGGGGAGATTGTTGAGAGATTGTTAGATGTTTTGGATTTGTTTCTAATATGTGGTTGTCATTGATGTCAACACTATTAGCATTTGGTATATGTACTATTGTATATGTCGAGGATATTGAGAAAATTATAAAAAAAAGTGTTCCAGGTTCCTAGTGGAACTGTGCAAGCCATGAAAGCATTTTTTTATATACATAAAATATTAGCTAATGTGGATTAAAGGGTTTATTATTGAGTATGTCTAGATCATCTACCAGAAGTTTCAGAGGTCCGCGTGAAGTTTTTCTATGAGTTATGGTCTGGCAGTGTTTTGTTAGTCTTTGTCAGTGTTCCTAAATGAAGATTGTGTCATTATGGTTATCTCAGTTGTTATGAATGCTTCTTTTTTGTTTCTTGGTGTTCTCAGATGTCTCTAGTTCATTCTCTATCTTTTTGGTACGTCCACTTGATCCAGTGAGCTCGTGATTGAGGATATTTTCTTGCACATATTTTTTTTTCATGTTCCTGGCTAACATGTTGATGATAGCATGTTGTGGATGGTCAAGGAGAAATTAATTAAAGTATTTTTGTGTTGGAGATATTAATTTGGGTCTCCACTATGTTTTGGTGGACTATGGTGGGTTCACATTAAAATTTAGCTGCTAATCTGGGCTGACATTGCAAATATAATTTATTTTTCTTTGTTGACCATGTTGTGATGGAATCTCATGTAGTGGAGATATAATGGAAATTAGTTCATTGATGATGATGATGCTTCATGTGCTCCTATGTGTGTATGTGTGAATATCATTACTGAGCAGAGTGTGAAGAACATTGTGCAAAGTGTGAAGAAGTGTTGAGCTTAATTGGAACTATAATCAAGCTTGAGTAGAAACTATTTTCTCAGTTCATAACCTCTATATTTTTAATCCAACTTTGTTGGGTAGTGAGCCCCTTTTGTAATTGAGCAGTGAGCTCTAGGTAGTGTGTTTGAATACATGTGCATTCTCCTTATTTTTTTTCATTATAATTTTAGCAGGGTATAATCTTGTGCACTAACATCCACCATGGTTTTTCCCTTAATAGGTTTTCCACATAAAAAATATTTGTTTTCTTTATCTCTCTGATGTGTTAATTGCTTATGGTTAATTGTTCATTCATCAGATCTGAGATTAAGGATAAGTTGAGTTAGAAAAGGTTTAAATTTCTGTGACAACTGATTTACCCCCCCTCTCAGTTGTCTATCCTTGTTTTTCCAATAGTATAATTGGCATGTGACATAAAACCTTCTTTGGAACTGTAGGACCTTGTACATCTATACGATATCTCTTCTCTTTGCATATAGGGCATTATATCTTGTTTTCATATTCATCTCTATATAAAATGAAATCATTTTGTACATGAATTAATTTTCTTATATTCAATCCCCAACTCAACCAACAACAAACACGCCTCTCTGCAAGTTAATGGCAACACATTCTCTTCAAGGAATATTTTAGTTTTTAGTGCCTTGTAAGATTGTCAGAGATTAAATCAATTGAATGTTTACGAATTATGTACACCAATTGACAATGCAAAGTAAGAAATAGATTTCAACTCACTTCAGTAGGGTAGTGAATCCTTTGTCTAACCAACCAAATAGTGACTTGATTTATAATAATATTAATGTGTATGCTAGTTTTGAGGTTCTACTTGCACCCGATTTGAACGCAAGTGTCTTCATTGCTTGCTTGATGGATTCTTTGATTTTTTATCATCAATATTGTGTTGGTGGTAATTACCCCTACTATTATCATTGTTGTCAACCATATCATCATTATTGTCATCATTCTTTCTATCCCTAAAGAAACTTGTAAGAATTGCATTCAATCCTTCTTCATGCACTACATTTTCACTTCATGATCATCATCATTAAAGCTAGGTGGCATATCATCAGTGTATGCAACTCTCATCAGCTCTTCAAATTTCTCAGGTTGTAGTGTTCTCTTCAATCTTACTCTTCTCGCCCTGGTATGGTTTAAAGGATGGTTTGGATCATCCCGTCCAAATATTAATAACCTAGTTAGATCTTGGGTATAATTAGTATAATATGTTTCATCAAAATCTTCTACCTATCAACAAACACAAGCATTATTTAAAGTTTTGAAACAATTGGATAAATCATAAATGTATCAATTTCAAAGAAATATAATCAAATATGGCTTAAAAAATAAAAACATAAATTGTATGAAAATATATACATCAATTGAATAATGGAACATTATTTTATAGACTACCTTTTTTACACAATAATTTTAAATAAAACATAATTTTGACAACATAGTTTATAAAACATCAGTCCACATTCATTTATTATTCTTTGGTTTTAATCAATTTTAGGAGGAATACTACCTACTAGAAGCTCATCATATATGTAATGTTTTTGTACAATCACTCATATGACTTTTTCCTTTCCACGACATACAAAACATCCATAAACAACAATTTTCTCAAAGTATTCGTCCCATGTACTATAGTCCTGACCTACCTCTTCTTTAGTGAAATCATCTATTGTGTCTATAGTATCCATTGTCATATCCTCTTCCACCCACTATCATCTACGTGATCTAATAGTTTTAGGTCCATGCCCACGTACATATATTCTTCTTTTGCTATTTGAACACTCAGGCTTTGCATTTGCTCCAATCTCCATCTAAAATAATCAACAACATGCATTAATTTATGTCAAGATTGGATAATACATTATAAATTTCAATAATAATGTGAAAAAAGATGGACGTATCACAAAATGCCATCAAATCATTTTTTCCTAAGTTAAGTCAAAATTTCAATACTTGATTTGATATGACATGATTTGTTGCCATGGCCTCATCTCACCCCTATAATACACAACATAGTAAATAATGTTTAGTAAACCAATTATATCATTTCAATAAGTATGCTATCCAACACAAAACCTCACTTTAGTCATATATTTGACATATTGATATCTCCTCTATATTGTAGCATTTGTGAATTCATAAACACCTTCCTCCTTTGGTTGAGGTTGCTTTCTCTTCTTACCTTTATTATATCTATAGATTTCATTGTCTCATCTATTTCCACCCACTTTCCTCTCAGCAATTTAGTATTTCTATGTCATCCACATCCTCTCTCCATGGCCTCCTCTGTGAATAAAAATGCTACCACAAAAGCTTTCACTGCACTACCACTGAGAAGGAAGAAGTAAATTACAAGACCACAGTAAAAATTGCTCTACCACACTGAGCTAATGAAGGAGCCGCGAGATAGCAGTGGTCACTGCACTACCACACACCAATGGTAGAAGACCTGTGGGAGTCACCACAACACTAGCAGGAATGGAAAGAAGATTCACGTGCCACCACAAAATCTTTCACCGCACTACCACTAAGAAGGATGAAGCACCTTGTGGGACCACGGTAAAAAATGCTCTATTGCAATGAGTTGATGAAGGAGCCATGGGACAATAGTGGCCACAAAAACAAGGTAGGAGTTGGAATTATTTCCAACACTCTAGATTCTGTGATACACAACAATGAAAATAGTCACTATACAACAATGATAGGCACCCAATTAGGAGCACTTGGCACAACCTTAGGCACCCCAAATAGATTACATTAATGGCCAAAATTTGGTGCTAAAGTGGGCTTTAACTAATGCCAACTGAAGGGCCAACTATTGGATCAAAATAAAAAAATGAAAATTTCTCGTGTGAAGGAAGAAATTAGATGAAAAAAAAGGGAAAAACATTGTGTGAAGGAAGAGAGCAGGGTGCTACCATCAACTAATGAGAAATTCAATTTAGTTTATGACACCATAGGTAAGGTTACAATTTTTTTTTCTTGGTTGAATTTGTGATTGTTTATTGATCTTTGTATTACATTTAAATTTGTGATTGTTTACTCGTTGGTGGCCTAACCTATCTAGGCAACCTCTAAATTGTCCCATCATTATAAATTGTAAAACCTTTGAGAAACCAACAAAATTTTTTACCCTACCCATTTGAGCTTTGGCTCAAAATATTATAGCATGAAGCTAGGATGCCTCTGTATTCTTTCCCTAACCTAGGTATCAAGGAAATAGTGAACTGCTTGGAAAATTTGGGAATTGGCTCAGTCACTATTGAGCAACTACTAAAAATTAAAATAGAAACCGTTTGGTTTTGCCTAGTCATGCCATAGTCACCAATGCAATGAAAAATTTGTGCAAGATTACATTATGAAAGAGTTTTCATGATAAGGTTATCAACACTAAGCAAACCCAACAAACATATTTTTTGACAAAACAAAACTTTCATACCAGAAACTAGACGAAAAATTTCATACTTGACAGTGTGTACTTCATTTTCCTCCACAGAGTAGATAAAAATATTATTTTGTAGGTCACCTCAAAATGTCAAGCAATATAAGGAAGGAGCATTGTCAGCAGACTCTAGGCACAATGAGGTAATTCATTGTCAATTTATAGATTTTTAAGTGTTCCCATTGTTTCTTTGACTTTTTCTATTTAGTTTTTTATTTCTAAATTTAAAAGAAGAAATATAATTTAAAAATATATATATATAGGGACATGAGACTGACAAAGATAAAGAGGAATTGGCTTCCATATTGGGGGTAGAGGTAGTGAAAAAATTGGTTAATGTGGACTGGACAACACTTGCCAAATACATAGAAAAACAATCTAGTAATGCCCTTCAAACATTGCAAACAAATCAATTGTGTCAAAGGGAATTAATTGATTTGCCAACTAGTCTTGGATCGAGCAAAAGATCCAGGAGGAAATCAATGACAGTAAACTCTAAGAATGTGGAATGGGGAGTAGAGACTTCCAATGTCCTAGCCACTCCTAGGACATAGACTTCTTCCACCACGCCATGTTATCAATCTAGTATTGGTAGCTACAATATGAAGATAGAATACGAGGTAGTTTCAAGGGAAGTTCGAATGAAGGATGTTGGGAAAACATTTGTGAATAGGTTGAAGGAATCATGCCTTCAATAGTTCAAATACCATCTACATTTTCCATTGTCATAGATACCCATGAATCTGAAAAAAGTAGTTATCCATGACATGGAGACTGATTTTTGCACAGGTTGGTCTATAAAGAAGATAAAGCTACGAATGTCTCAAAAATGCAAGAGATTTTGGTGCAACTAAACAAAGAAGATAAAAAAATCCCTCCTAATCTAAGGTAGAAAAGAAAGCCAATTGATGTAAGTGTGAAAGTATGGAAAGAGCTTGTAAAACCATATGACAAGTCTAATGCATAGAGGAAGTCTGGTGAGAAGAGTATGCAGGTATTTGAATTTTCTCATAAGATTATATCAAATTTGTTAAACAATATTTAAATTTTATGTGTGCATAGTTAAATTGAATTGGTATATGTTTCAAGACAAGGCCTCCAAGGCTAGGCTTGAGAAACTTCATTTCACGTATCGCAGTGGCTAGAAAGGTTTACAGACCTTGATATGTACATTTGTAAGTATATTTAATATGTTAAATTATTATTTTTATTTCCTTGGAAAAAGTAAATGATTGCATATTACTTATTTTCAAAAGTAAATTAGGAGGAGAAATATGGCCGCCATCCAAATCAATTTGAAAAGAATATGTTATAAAAGAAAAGGTGGAATGATTTTGTAATCTGGATGGAGAATGAGGTATCAATAGTTGAGTTTCAATAACTTAGTTGCATATTGTTGTGTTAATATGTCAATTTTCATCTCTTATGTTGAGTTTTTTATTGATACGTAGGATGAGTAAATAGAGCTCAAATCCTATGATTACAAGATGACCATTTATGTGCATGAATAAATAGTAGAAGGATGTACATGAACTCAATTCATCTAACTTTATGCCTCTTGGAGAGCATTCCTATTGAATCTCTAATATCAAGTGCCTAAAACTTCCTTGTAGCTTTTATCTTTTATTGTTGCCTTTCCTCTTCACTGTCAGACTCATCTCCTTTTTCCTTATCTGTATTTTTGGCTTCGTCTTCTAATTCATCCCATGTTTTACCTTCCTCCTCTTTAGAATCTTCTTCTTATTCTTCATCCTCCTTTGACTCCACAAGAGATTCATCTTCTGAACCTTCCTCATTTAATTTGGATTCCTCTTCTACACCAGAGGGTTTGTATCCTTGATCTAACTCTTCTGAATTATCAAAATCAGAATTGCTAGCTTCAATATTCAAAAATTCCCAACCACCATATTCAATAAATTTATCTAGATCATCAGTAATACTCTTCAAAATTGGCTACCAGTTCAAGTTCATTGTTCTTTCATAATACTTTATATCCATGGAGTTCAACCATTCCTTGATGCCATCAAGTGAAGATCGAGGAATGGCGTACATGTAGATTACATACTGCTTGAAGTCTTTGAAAAAAATAGCCATATCAAATTCATTTTTCCCAAGACCTACTCTCTCAAGGTTAACAATTCTCAATCTCACTAATAGTGATTACTAAGAAAGGTAATTCCACCAACTCTACCAAATAGTTTACCATAGGAACAATAAAAGAAGAGGCTTTGAAAGGAACTCCATTGAAACCAAGCTCTCTAAATGGTATTTAAAACTCTAGTTCAAAATATTTTAGTTGAGGCTACTCCCATAGCTCTCTTACTTGACAAATCCTTGAAACTCTGACTTCTTAACATTCAAAAGATAAATGGAATGTCCTCAACACCCAGTAGAGCTATCCAAAAAAGCTAAATAAAAATACAAATGTGCTCCCACACACAATGGCCTAATGGTTGGTTGTCATATAAATCAAACTACCGAAGTAACAACACTAATTGAGTTAACATATATGCATCATTTGCATAAAAAGTTGAAATGCCTAACAAATTTTAATCAATACATTGAATTTTGAGATACATTGAAATAATAAAAAAACATGTTTTGGGGAAAATATCAACAGTGTGGGGGAAGAAAGCATTAACCCTAATAAAATCATTTTCTATAGTTCTTGATACACCATTTGTAAGTTTTCCTTGGATGACAGTACTGAATTTCTATATGTCGTATCCCTTAAATGTCCTACATGTTACAAATATGGAATAACAATGCAC
>VDFB02000017.1:135319006-135450298 GCA_007258455.2 Sequoia sempervirens
TAATATCTATATTGCCAAAGGGTTTTGTTGGTGTGTGTTTGATTTGACGAAGTCTTCTGTCAATGTTGTAAAGCATTTTGGAGCCAATCAATGAGACTTCATCAATAAACAAAATTTGCAATTGGTCAAATTTTTTGCTTAAGGTATCAAGTGTGTTTGAATCCAGGGGTAATATTTTTGAAGAATTGCATGGTAGATGGAAGATCGAATGTGCAGTGATGCCACCTGCATTGAATGCAGTTTTCCTGTTGAAGCAACAATAATGCCTTTAGGCTTGAGTGGGTCACTATCTAGTTGCTTATCATAGTATCGAGTCATTGCTTCAAAAATTGCTTTAGCTGTGAAGGTTTTCCCTGTGCCAGCTCCACCTGTCAAGAACAAGTACAATGGTTTTTTGGGTGCAAGTCTTTTTGTCATCAATACATCCTTTAGTATTGATTGTTGTTCTTTGTTCAATTGTCTTCTTAAATTGAAGTATTCTTGGTTGCTAAGTAGGAATGGGTGAGCTATTTCTGAAAATAGTGTGTTGGAAATAGAGTTTGTGAGCTTTATATTTCTGATATGGTTTAAGTCAGCTATGATGTCATATTTCTCTATGCCATTTTGTTGTTTGCTTCTATCAATTTCGTTTGCAATGTCTATTGTTGGGCAGGTATCGTTGTTAGCTTTAGTTGCAGCTTCATCAATGTTGCCCCATGTAGAAGCAATTTGTGCAGTGAACATTTTTTCGATATTTGCAATTTGTGCCTTGTTTGCATTGAATGCTGTAGTCCATGTTTGATATCCAGTTAGCAAGGTTTGTTCACTAGATCTGAAAGGTACATATAACATAAGTTTTTCTCTACAATAATTCTCAGGATCAATGTGTGGATTGTATCTCATATAACGTATGATATGTGGAGTTGCTCTTTTTTGAAACTTTGTCAAATTGCCAGAGTAGAAGGCAGTGTATTCAGCCAATGACAAGTTGTCAAGAGCTTTTGGTCGTTGTGTGTATTTTTCTATTGCAGATGCACACATGATGTTTTCAGAATCATCTTGCTCTTTTGCCAATTGTTTAGGGCTTTTTAACATGAAAACTCTAGTTTCTAATGGTGCAGTATTGATGAAAATTGTTTTTCTTGAGCATTTGCGCAGTGGCAATGAAAGGACAATGTGAACAGCCTGACGACTGGACATTTGTTGGTAGTTAAGCAATGCATTGCCAAGTTTCCGTATGAATTGTACCTTTCCATCATAAGCATGAGTGCATTGTTGTCGCAATTGCCGAAATGCAAGGGACAATGTTCTATCTTGTTTTGTCATATATGAAGTACAATACGATGCAGCGGCATATGCGTCTAAAATAAACTGTGTCTGTATTTGCATACCATAGTCTTGGCACTTTCTTTGCAAAGGAATTCACCCAAATATCAGCTGGGTCTCTTTTCAGCATGACAATTTTGCGTGTCAATGTTGATTGAAGCATTACAATGTAATCTGTTTCATCCATTTGCAATTCATGCAGGAAACTCTCAAATGAAAATTCTTTCGTATAGTGTTTGTTTTCCAATTGCTTGAAAAAATCTCTTGCTCTATCCTTGATTGCAGCATTAGGCATGGGCAAGGGCTCTAATATCGTTGTTCTACGCATGGGAGGCAAGGGGAAACTAAATCTACAACTTAAATTTTTGTATTTTTTGCAACTTTTTGTATGATGATGTGTTTGCATTTTGCCAAGGTTTGTATCAAGTAGCGAAGAGTCACATGAAATATACTTGTCCACAAAGTTCTCTATTTCAGTATTGAACAATTCCCATACACAGGTGCATCCTTTATCCATAGCAGGAAATGAACATGTTCATTGCCTCGGTTTTGGAATTTTGTAACAAAAGAGTAGTCCATTACTTGGCCAAAGAGCTCATGGTTTTTTAACATCATTTTTCGAAATGCATTGATTCTATGGTTGAAGTAGCGAGTACAAAGTACTGGATTCTTTCTTATTTCAAAGTCCAAATCCCTATCTTCTATAGTTTCATTACACTTGTCTTGTTGTTGAATGGATATTTGTTGTAAAGCTTTGCACAATGGCTCCCAGAAGTGCTCAACACTTGTCAATGTCACAAAGAAAGTTGGAGGCCCCAATTGTCTTATCATTGCAAATATGTTTTTCCTAGTGTTCTCTAAATAGTCTAGTGAGGTTCGAATGCTTTTTAGTGTTCTATAGCCCAATGGCGATCTTAATATTTGTAATAACCTAGTCATATAGCTTGAAAAATCCTATGATTTTTTTTTTTATAAGAACCATAAATACATAACACCTGATTGTAACATCAATAAGAATGAATAACAACGTCAAGGTCCAAACATTTACAATGATGCATACAAGGAATAAAACTTGCTCACCACCCGACCGTATTGGCATCATGAAGCCGCATAGGCTCTAGCCAAACCCCCGAGCAAGAAATAGACTACAGATGGGCTTAGTTAATTATAGATAGTAAAAGAAGAAATATAAGTACTGTAATAGCGGGTATGCAACCCTTTCTAGGACTCAATCTTTCCTAGACAGTACTTCGTCGGTTGCCACCCACTTTGGTGAAACCGAAAGGGATTCCTTAGACCATATACTCCAAAAATGTAATTAATCTATAAATTTATAATAACATAGTTCACTACTTAGTCACATTAGATCAAAAGTCTAAATTAACCTCGAATGAGGAAAAATTCTATCAACCATAAGTAATTCCCAATATTCTCATCCGAATATGTAGATTTAGCAAAGGTAATGTAAAAGTATAGGATTCCCCTAAGGTTTGTAACCCCATTTTAAGCTACTTGATCATAACAATAGATAATGTGTGATATTCAATATCCATGACTATTCTTAACTAGTTATACATGTTAACTTGATAGGCATAAAAATAAATGACAGCGAGAGGTTTACAATTGCAATATTAATTAATAAGATTTTATTTTCCTTCTCTAAAGATAATTGATTGAGATAATATAATCTTACGTATTTACCTTCCTTCCAATATGTCCTAGTTGGATGTCAATTTTCTAGAAGATATTCCATGCCTTGTCACTTGAGTTCCTTGAAATTCCTCAACTCACCATTAATATTTCATGATTCTTAAGAAACTCAAGATTACTCACTAACTCAATAAACAATTTCACTTGACCTACTTGATACAAGGCTTCATACACGAATACAATTAATTGCTACTAGGAATGTGATGATAAGAGTAACATATTGATTTGAAAAGGAACGGAAACTATTTTAGTGAATGTTTCTTTTACCCAAAATTTTGACTATTGTTTACTAATAAAATACTTAGTAATTTAATGGTAAGATAAAAAGAAATAATATGGTAAAATAACTACCTATTGAAATAATTATATTCTTTGCAAAATTCATTTCTACCATGTCACCAACTTACCACTGATTAATAATTTTAACAATAATCTAAGTTTTGCAAATGATTATTAAGCCATATTAGGAATCCAAAGTCTAAAGGTTCATATGTAATGATCATAGAATAGAATATTCATTACCAAAAAGAATTTAAGTATAACCCATACCTCTTTTGATTCTCCATGCAATGGCCATTAGGTATCGCTGGTATTGACTAATAAAGGTTAATGATATGTTACTATCTTTCCCTTTTGCATCTAAACCAAGTCACAATTAGTTCAGTTTTTTGAAAAGAAATATTACAACATAATTCTTGATTGTCTTATGAATTGAATAGTGAATCTCTAATTACCCTTTTTGCAAGTTAATCGAACCATAATGACTTCTCTGTTGAGTTACCATGACATAAATTTTATAGAAAATTATAGTCATAATGTACATAGAACATTACTGTAGATGATGGAATACAACACATTGTGGAATTTAAAGCATTTATTATCTTGTTCAAACTTTAATACCTACTTTGTGAAGATAATGATCATAAAATATTTTTGAAGTGATTTATCTCAATTCCCATCTAAGATTGTGAACGTGCACCTTAATTACTTCAAAAGTAACCATATATTATAAATCTAATCTATTCTTGATATAATCATGAATTAATGGGATTTCACATTGCTTGCTTACTTCTTAGTCTCTTGTGAAATTTATTAAATACAAATAGAAGATGAGCCAATTCTACTAAATACTAATTGATATAAGTACCGAAGGTAAAACTTCTAAACTAAGTAACCTTCTTATGATAGCAAGGTCTTAATGCTTCAATCATAATATTTTAAGGTTTAACTCAATGTGAATCTCCTTATTATTATCCCTTCAAAATACTATATAATATTAAAATCATCTATATTTAATAATATTATTATCAATTGATAATATTAGTATTAATGATCCTCTACATCATAATTCCATGAAAATTAGATCTTCTTTCCTAATTCAAACCAAATTAGGTTCCCACTCACAATTAAACTTGACCAATGCAATTATTGAAAATTTAATTTAAAATTTAATATTTTATTTTCATAAGAATTAACCCCAATATTATATATATATATATATATATATATATTCACCTAACCTTCACTTTCAATTATAATTTTTTTTTTCCTTTATTTGAACTACTTTGAAAATTATTTTATTGATTCTTTTAGTAATTACTATTTTTTTAAATAAAATAAAATAACTGAAGTTGATTGCATGTAATTTAGATTTTTATTTCTTTCTAAATATTTAGAATACTCAAAATATTCTAGAAAAAGAAGATCATTTAAATCTTATTTCTTTCTAAATATTAAAATAAAATCTATAGAATCTTTCTTTTTTAAAAATAAAAGGCATATTTTCTTATCAATCTTTTTATCTAAAAACAATTTAAAGATCTTTTAACTTGTCTACTTTCTGTCTTATTTCTAAAAAAAACCAAAGAAAAGCAATTCAGATAAGACTAAAGAAAAGAACTTGAAATGCATGGCTTTTCTTCTTTATTGAATTATACGCTTATATTTACATGAAAGTGAATAAGTCTAACTAAAATGATTTAATTTTATAATGGCTATGCTATTGCAGAGGAAAATTCAATGCAACATTATCTGTGCATAAGGAAGCTTCTACTCAAGTTTTGAAGATGATTATTAGTAATCACATCCCTTTTCTTTTCCATGCACAACATGGTACCAGCTGAGTACGATGCAAGACATTTAGTTAGTTAAAAATGCATAACCAGCATACAAAGATGAGAGTAAGTAGAAATCAAATTACCATTAACATTCTGCACAAGAGAAAAGTTCCTTTACCAAATCTGAAAATAAAAACAGATTGTACTTTCTAAGTTTGAGAATCTTCTGACAGTCATTTGTAACGAAATATACTATTATCTCTCTATCAATAGTATAAGCGCAATGCCAAAGGTAGATCTCAGATCCATAGCCTCCATCTTAAGATAGGTTTCTGAGTTGGTAACAAGGTGAAGCTTACATCACAATTTAAAAGATTGAAAGAAAATATAAATCCTTAAGACTGCAACACTATAGGGCCTTAAAACTGAAGCTATATGAACTGAGCTAGATTATACTATGCAAGGTGAAAATTAATTAATCAAACCAGGAAGAATGTCAATCAGGGAGAATGACAATACTATGAATTGATATGACACGCCTTAAGGATAACCATTAGGGATCTCTTTGAGAGGTTCTGGGTGATTTCTAAAATAATAGATTTCAAAATGATTCGGTTATGTACAAATAAAAGACAACGAAATGATATGCAATTTCCATTATATTCAGCTAGAACATAGAACAAATATGTATGTTGTCCAAGTTGAAATGGATGTACTAAGCATACCTGTAAGGGAATAATGCAGATCAAAGAGAAAACAAGTTACCTATCTCCTTACAATCAAGATCACTCAGGAGATGCACAAAATTTTAACTGCTTGAGCCTGAAAGACTAAACACAGTAAAGAGCAAGGACAGGCAACCAGAGATGAAAAGACACTGCAGAACATAGAAAAACTAAGCCCTTGCCAAAACCATGTTCATGTTCTGTCATTTATAGCCAACATCTTAATAAATTCTAGGTATGTTGTAGCATAGTGTTAGATGCAGCATTTATTTTGGACAGGTGAAATAGAACATCACGTGAATAGCATGGATGTGGTGGGGCAGTGAAAGTCGGCTGAATGTGGCGCATGGTCTGCTTGGAGATGACATGGATAGCCATTAATTTATTATTCAAACAACTAGTTTGAAATCTCACCACAACGACAGCGAATAGTTGACCACTTATGGAAAGAGGAGCCTCCTTTATGCAATAAGCAAGAACACTGTGGAATACCAAACTCCACCACAAGCCATATCAGCAATGTATTTCAAAGGTTTTTGTTGCATATTGAACACCTGCCAATAGTGGAACTTTGCATATTGAACACCTTCAATTTAATTGATTTATTGTTAATGCAATAATTCCCAGCTTATTACAAAAAAATAAAAATGAGGAGTAGTATTATATTTATTCAATATAAAGGCATATCACATCATGACAATGTAACAATAATAATTCATGTTAATAATATAATAAAGAGATGACCGAATTCGAACACAAGGGTTATAATGACAATAACTTGTTGTCATTAATACTTCGGTATCTCAAATGGTTATTTTATAAGTAGAAGGTGGAAATCAAATAATTTAATTCCTAATTCCTTCATAAATAATAATTCATAGTTGGCCTATTAAAGCAATAATTTCTAGTTGATCGCTTCAAAAGCAATAAAGAAAAATAACTGCTAACTTCACCCTCAATTGATGCCATTAATTCCTTTAACCCCCGCCCCCCCCCCCCTTTTTTTTCTTTATTTACACAAATACTAAAGATTAATAAATGATCTAATTAATACATTTTCCAACAATAGTGACAAGTAATTTACACATTCAAAAGTAGGGTTGTGACAATATTTTTTCAAGACTTGCTGGATTGCGCACATCTTTTGCAAGCAACTTTCTACCTTTTAATTCAGTTTTCCTTATGCATATCCATGTCAATGAAGATACTTGTTGAATAATAATTTTAATGGCTTTAAAGAAAATATTTGTTATGTGTCTTGCAAAATCATTGTCTTTATGCATAAGCTCCCATTTGGCTATTTTTTGGAATGAGAAGTTTTTAGTAATGTCAAGTGGTCGAGGCGAGCCATAAAACAGGGTTGGGAAGTTCATCTCCTCTGCATACGTGTCTTGGAAGATACCAAGAGGTTTAAAACCTTCTGATGGTGCAATCTCAATGATGGTTGTGTCAAGATCTTTGATTGAGTGTGGTTCATTAAACCAATGTACAACTGATTCAGTGATCGGCTCTTCATCATCCTCAGACATGTCATCATGCATATTTGGTTCCGCTTTAGAATCTACGTGCATTTGTGTTGCTTTACTACTCAATAGCTCTTCCCAATCTTTATTTATAGAGATGTTCTCTTTTGTATATAGTGGCATTTTTGACAATGTTGTCAAAGCGTTCATGATAATAGCAGGTCTAATATTGCCTTGTGCATATGCATTTTCATATTGTAGCTTTCGTTTCAATCTAACTGCCACTGTTGTTGTTTCATCTAGTTGTCTAGGAAATGCTTGTTGCACCCTATCAAAATCTACAGGAACATTGATAATTGTACCAAGCAAGCCATATTGTGCTCGCCTATATCCTAGTTGTCTTATTTGTGCAAAAGCAATGCGCAAAGAGACAAGTCTTTCTTCTAGGGAAGTTAAGGAATGAACAACGTCTATTGGCGCATTGCGTCTTATGTTCCAAGGTGTAGCATAACGAGAAACCTTACCATTTAAAGTAGCTTTTATACATTGTTTGCAAATGGGTTGTCCTATTGCTATTGTTTTTTCGTTGATTTGAATGGGAAGCAAAGAAAGAGCATTGGCAAGTGCATTGTCAACTTTACGAATGTTTTGATGAAAATGAAGCATCTCGCAAAGAGAGCATGGATGAGTGGGTGTGTCATTTATGCTTTGCAAATATGAGCTGATAGACTTTTCGATTGTGGGCCTATGTTTGAGCTTTGGCACATGTAAAGCATAATGTTTTTGAGTGCTTCGCATTTGCTTTTTTAAAGAATGCAATGATTGTTGATGCAAAGGCTTTGCACTAACTTTGCAAAATTGATTTTCATTTGCGACATTGCTAGTAGTCAGAACAGAAGTGTTAGGTTCTAAACGATTGCTTGTACAACTTGATATGTCTGTTGTTGTAGTTATTTGTTTTTCTTTTAAACAATGCAATGGTTGTTCATGGGAAAAGCTTGCAGCAGATCTGCATTTGTTATCTCTACTTGCGACATGGTCAATTGCTACAATTGAACGAGATACTTTAGTTGGTGTGATGTTTGCATGGAAATTTTCTGCACAACAGATTTTTTATTTTGGGGAGTGCAACGTCTGAAAAGGTTTCAGTTTTGTGCTTGTATTTGATATAAAAATGTTAGGTTCCAAAGATCTACATGTTTGGTTTACATCGTTTCTTGCAGCTATTGTTCATTCACTATCGCCGTTTCTTGCTTACCTATATCACGTATTGCTACTTTTAAACGTCGCAATGAGCTCCGAACATTTAGTTTTGAGGTGGGCAAAGTTACAATTGTTTCATCATGTAAACTTGTTAAATGACAACCAATTATATTGTTTGTTGCAAGATTCTGAATAGGGATGCATTCTGATGCACTACAAAAATTTTATTGAGAAGTGCATAACTCTTGTGAAAGCTTTGAGTTATCTTGAAGTATACGATTTGATGCAAATGTGACAACATTTGTCATAAGTTGCATAGAAAATGGATGGTTGATATGCATGTTATGTGCCAGTTGTTTTTGTTGAAGTGGTTCATAATGACAATGCCTTGAGTTGATTGCAAAACAAATTAAGTTAAAGTTTTTTTTGGGTTCTATGCAATTTGAGTATGTTTTGGTTTTGGGGTGTGTAGCTGCTTGCCATATGTGTATTGCTGCATCAAATATGTGTGACAACCATAATAAACAAAATTCAGACCCCTCAAGGCCACTTTGTACATACGGTATTCCAATGTTGGAAACTAGTGATTGCAATTGTAGTAGACGATTCTTGTTTGTTATGGTAGATTGCTCAGACGTGCTAAAGCACGCCAATGCATATCTGTTTTGTACTATCAATGCATTGGCTAGTGATTGGGCCATAAATAAGCGCAAAGCAATTGCATCAAACTGTTCATCAAGAAGAAAAGCTATAGCAGCGAACATGCTTTCGCCACATGTAGTAGCAAATTGAGTAGGTCTACAAAGTCCAAGTGTATCGAATGCATTTGCAATTGTATTCCAGATATCGTTGAAATTGCAGTGTGTGATTGGCAAGTGTGTTTGAATGTTTTGAATGAAATTGTATGTGTTTAGCCGTGAAAACACAGGCTCATAGTGTCCAACTCTTGCATTTGTATCGTGGAAAAGAATTGATATTGTTGGATTGCATGCGTCTTTATTGAAATGTAAGTACATTACTTTGTGTGTTGTAGACCAAATACATATTGGTATGTTCAACCAAAGTGCTAGCCATTTTAAACAGAATGTGTCACCCCAAAGTCTAGTTTCACCATTGCCATTGATCTCTGTAGCTGAAAGCCTCATTCTCCGCAGATATGTGTTTTTGTCATGTATATTATGCAAATCCTTAAGCATTGTTGGATGTAAGTCAAGTTCATATGAGCTTTTAGCTGTGGTGCATCCATTGTGAAGACGATGTAGGAAATGGTCCACAAGACCATTGCGTAGCTGATTTGGTGTGTAGCGACAATGAAGCAAGACATGCATTGTGTCAAATAGACAGTCGCCAACTTTATAGTTGAATGAATCAATTCGAAAACAATGTGCACAATGGAGAGCTTCATCAATTGACATGATTTGTGCTTTTCCATTTGGTTTATAGGTCTCAACTATAATTGGCTCTTGTGAGAGTCTTGGTTTTTTTAGAGGGATCTTTGTTAGCATACTGCTAAACCAGGCATTTGATGAAATAGAGCTTGTATTGAGACTATTTAGCAATGCATGAAGCTTAAAATGTTGATTACTGACAAAAACGATGTTGCATTTTTGTGAGGACGTTAAGGAGAAATAACTTTAACAGTTCATTACTCACCTTCATCAGCACTAGTGCAAAAGCTGTAACAGTATGCTTTAATACAAATTCAAAGTAGCCCAAACCCTATGAAAGAAAAGCAAAATTTTATTGTCAATGAATCTGACTAAAACAAAGCTTGTATTGAAACTATTCAGTAGAACAATGACTATTTAGCAATGCACCAAGCTTTAAATGTTGAATATCGAGAAAAGAAATAGTGCAGTTTTAAAGGTTAAAGGACACTCTTACAAGTTTTCCATGATTGTGAATATTTTGACAACTTCTTATGACATTTCATATTTGGAAGAATTTTTATTGCATTGTAAAGAAAGGAAAGGGTTGATTCAATAATCTGACCTTGCACTTTGTTGTCGAATGATTTTGTATAAGTATTTTGGCCGGGACGTTACAGATGCCACTCTTATGTAAAATAAGAATTTGTTCAACTTCCATAATAGTTTGCACCTTGTATCACCAATTACATTCCATACATAGATCGAATTAGATAGAGAAGATTATCAGGATATTGTGCTGTAGAGAATGTTCATATCAATTTAAATCCAGTACAGTTCTATGTACATTCTTTGGATTTATGAATGAATCTCAATTTTGTTTGTTATTTTTTGTCTATATTCGTTTCCACTTATAACACACTCAAATTCTAGCAACTTTAAGTGTTGTCCACCGGTTATCTCCTCGGATCACAGGACTGGAGACTTCCCTGTTTCCTATCAAAAAGACATCAAAATCGAACTCCTCCCAAAAGAATTGCTTAAAGCCAACTATTAAGAGTCAGGATCAGATCTAAAGATAATTAAATGCTCAGTTTCAGATAGGCACAACCCCTGGAAAATCAAGTTAAATGAACCAATTAAGCCTAAAACTTACTAAGTTCATCTTTCAGTTTTCAGAAAGATTAACAATTCTTCTTCAACATGAATACCTAAAGCAACTTAAGGCACTAATTGGAACATCCCATTCACATAATAACAACAGGGAAGGACAAGAAGTTTTTGAATGTGGCAAAAATGATTGAAAATAGAATAAAGCTTTAGTCATCCCCAAAGACCATCTTTCAGGGGAACTGGAAAGCAGTCCAGAATAACAAGAGACAATGTAGCAACACCTGTCAATAAGGGATCGGTGTGCAATTGTTCCAAATTAAGAAGATATCTCTTTAACTTTGTGATAAAGCATTCAAAAAGGAATACAAGCAGTTCCAGATTTTTTCTCCATGGAGATTTCTACCATAAGAGTTTGTCTGCTTTTATTATTCTTTCATGTTTCTGGATATAACCATGTGAGAATTTTTTGGCATTAACATTTCAGATCACACTCCGTGATCAATCATCGGGATTAGCAGCATAGTTTCTTGAATTCCAGTTCAATATGTATTGTAATTCTTTTCTTCAATTCATAAAATTAAGAATTCTAGTTTTCTCTACAACTTGATCAGTAATTGCTTTTATACAGAAAAGAACCAGAATTCTGGTTTTCCGTTCAATTTGATCTGGGATCAGAGATGTTTTTCCACACAGAAAGTTGAGAATTATGGAATCAGAACTATATTCAGCTTTCTTTCACTGCAAAAGATTTGTTTGATGAACCTTGATTATTCATAGAAACGCCAACTATGGATCAATATATGAATGGTTTAATAATCAAATAGAGTAACGTCAGTTGATGACATACTAAATAAATGGGTTTCCCTACAAATAGTGTCAATTGTTTTATATGATATAGAGTATCCCTCCTGATTCATCTTTTGTTGTGTATTTTTTCTCAGCTCTTGTTAAAAAATGACTGGCAATATATACAGGTTGATACAATATTTGTATTTACTCTTATGCTAGAGTACACTCTCTAGCATAATTGGATGTGTAAACATGAAAGAGAAATTCTTTTTCTTGATTAGGATATACCAGAATATATTCAGTTGCTCTCAAATATTTGTGTTTCATTCATGTCGAGTTTGCTAAATGTTCACCGATTAAAGGATTGTGCTTGAAATAACAAAAAAGAGTAAATAAGCACTACAATACAAAACACATTCTGAGAATTACGAAGCAGTACCATGGAAATGGCCACCACTCCACTATTTTAGTCCAAGAAGGTCCCTAATAATGGTAAATATTAAATATCTGTAACTGGAAAACAGGAACAGCCTCCAGATTCAGCACAAATTCTCAATAACCGCTAGCGGAGATGGAGCACCAAACATATGTTGCAACCCCTTATGTTTCCACATGGCAGCAGAGATTGCATCTCTAAAGCCCTCCAAAATATTCAAATGAAGCAGAAAATTTAATGTGCCATGAGAACACATTACAACTCCTAATAAACCAGAGTCAAAGATTCATGCTACATGAACCATATTAGTACAAAAGTGCTCTTCATTTTCCTAATTCAGATTTGCCAAGAATTTTAGGAATCCCATCCTTCAAGTCCTTACATTAGAAGTCTCTAGTGATTTCATAAAATTTTCAAGCGAACCAGATTTGCATTTGGAATATCATCTTAATATTGGTGCATAACCATAGTTGCATGATTCTCGGAGCTGGTGGCTCTGAAAGGCAAGTGACTCAAAATGAACTAAAAATATCTTCTATCCAAGATTCTCTGAATCCACGCATGAGTATCATTCACCTAACAGATAGAGAAAACCCTCATTTGAGATGATGTATCAGTCTTGCCGAGTCCAGGTCTGGCTTCTATGTTATGAATGTTGAGATGGGTTGAAACTATTGTCTACAAACAACAGTAAGATCCAGTGGAACCAAAATACTACAGGTTTAAGTTAGGAAATTAAGCAATAATCAAGGGGCACAAAATCATCAAAATTTGGCAAACTTTGAAAAAAAATTAAGCAATAATCAAGGGCAATAAAATTATCAAAAAATGGGAAGCCGTGGTGGAGGTGTTAGGACCGCACTTCATGGAGGCAACACACAGAGGCCGTTTGAATGCTGATATAGCGCCGATGGTGTTTGCGTGGGCTATGGAGCTGGGTGAGGATGTTAAAGAAACAAAATGGGTGATGATAATGCTTTTTGAGGAAGCGCTGCTAGGAAAAATGGAATCCTTTCTAGAATGGGCGGTGCCGGGAGTGGGCTTCGATGACTCGGAAGGCATAGAGGACATGGACGAGGCCACTGAAGAAGGCTTGATTCCATTTATAAGGTGGCGGAGAAGAACCGACAGAGAGGCCTATAAGCAAGTTATTGTGGTGGCGTGGGCGAGATTGAAATCAGCACTGCACCGTCAGGACGCGGCCAAGCGACGGGAACCAGCAGGTGTGCCATGTCATTTTCCCCGAAAGAAGCGTGGGGCGAGGAGGGGCAAAAGGCGAGGCGCGAGGCTAGATGCTGTTGAGGAATGATGTTTGAGATAGATGGGTTTTTTTTTGCAATGTCTTTTGAAATTTTGAAATCCGCCAAAAATATATATTGACATGGCAGGTGGAAAGGTCGGAGGGAATGAAAACAGTGAAAAGGATGCTCATGGTGAGCTAAATGATGTGAAAACCCGGAATGTATAAGGCTCCGAGAAAGCGTGGCGGGGAAATGCAGTAAGTATTGGCATTGGTTGGGCTTTTTTGTGGGCCACGCACTGTTACTAGAAAGCAATGGATGGCAGGAATCTGGTGATGGGGCAAATTAGCAAATAACCTTAGGTCAGGGTTGGTATTAGGGTTTGGATGAATATCTATGTAATATGCAGCTGTAAAGGGGTTTTGTGTTAGATGCAAGTTGTATGGTTGACGGGCTGTGAAGGAGTTTCTTTTTGTAATAAAGCTTATATGTAACTTTACTTTTTATTAATAAAATATAACCTTTTACTGATCAAAAAAAAAAAAAAAATTATCAAAAAATGGCAAACCTTGAAAAACAATTAAGCAATAAACAAGGACCAAAATCATCAAAAATTGGCAAACTTTGAAATTCCTATTTGTTTTGGTTTTTCATAGTATGTATTATTTGGGATACAACAAAGAGTAAAGAAACCACAAAAAAGAATTGAGGAAATGCAAAAGAATGTGTAGCACATCATGCCGTAAACGAGGGTATTCATCCTGGACCTATGCGTGCTGAGCAATCAAACAATGAACATGCTACCTGTTTCTTTTATCTTTATGGCTAGGTTTTGAACCACTAGAATCTGCTAATGGTGGGTAGCACTTTAATTGAAACAGTCTAGGTGTTTACAGCATGGCCGGTTGGGGCGAAAGACACTTGTTGGACTCATTGTTCTAAAACGAGGATTGAATCTATCTTTCCGTGTTATCCCTTTCCCTCATTCCACTCGGAAGGGATGGAGACAGTGAATATGAGTATGTCAATTCTCTAGTCACCAAGCACCTGTATTTTGAATTGAACCTAAACACAGGATGACCTGGATGTTGAGAGTAAGAACAGGTGTCAACTGCTCCAGCTTTCAGAGGGGCTACTCCTATAAGTCTGAGTGTTGTCCCAAAGATTTGACTCGTAATTTACTAGCTGCGAGATGGTCCAGCAGGGTTGTCACCAAAATTTATCAAGCTACAGGTGTTGTCAATCTCCAACGAAGGGGAAGGGTGTGGCCATTGAAAAGAACTATATAGCGTGCATGTTGCAGAATTCAATGCCATCCGAAAGACAGACTAACAATTCCAAATCAAAAATGCATCAGACCCAATTCTTGGGATGGAATAAAACATAAACTCTAATTATTAATTCTCATAGTTTTTTTAACTCCAGAGAGAACTTCATATCAAAGGTTCACAGAGATTGGCAAGGCCAAGATTACTCATTAGTTTGGTCATCAGATCAAAACCCAGGAATACAAAATGTGAACAATTACAATAAAGTTAAGAGAAAATCTTCTCTTGTTCTAGCAATTGGTGCTGGCTAGGCTGTGACCTGACAAATGACCTTTACCTTTTCCTTTCAAAGTCCTTTCATTATACATATAAGACTAACGCACAAAAAAAAATTTCAACACCTTTATGATCTCACACAAATCATACAGCAATCAATTTACTTGTAAATGTAAATCCACGTCAAAACAATAATCTTGGGTATGAAATCAAGATTTTAGCAACGTTCACAAGACCAAAGAGTCTATGGAACCACTAAACAGTAACCAGGATACAAAGTGCACTACAGTAACTTAGGACAAGGGCAGCCAAACTAAGCTTGGTAGTCATCTCTTTCTTGAGGTTGGAAACTTCTACAATTAATCTTGGTTGGAGATTCTATTATTCAGGCTAGATTTGCTTTGAAAAACAGGGCAGTCAAAGTGTCAACCTTTAATCTGTTGTAGAATTGATTCAGATGTTGTTGTGAGACCAAGCACTGCATGATGTAGTGCCAGGCTGTCTCCAACATCCCCAACATACAAATCCAATAAACCAATATTAAATAGTAGAAGGTTTGAACCTTCTACTATTAATCTTGGTTGGAGATTCTGTTGTTTTAATTTAGGTTAAACTCACTTTGACAAACAGGGCAATCAAAGTGTCAACCTTTAAGCTGTTGTAAAATTGATTCAGATATTGTTGTAAGGCCAAGCACTGCATGATGTAGTGCCACGCTTTCTCCGACATCACCAACATACAAATTAAATAAATTCTCTCTTCCTTACACATTGTCCACATATTGGTTTCACACCTGAGATGCTGTCAATTAGTTCTAAACTGAGCTATCCACCTTCCATTTGTTTCCTGCACCTATCTATGTAGGCTTCCTGATCATGCTCATTAATGGGGTTGATTTCCTTGATGTAATAGTCGTTTTGCCCAAGCTGTTTACTCCACATAGTACAACAACCCAGTGGATAATTCAAACACACCAATTTGCTTGTAAATATTTAATAAGGTATTGGATGAGACACTTGCAATTTATTTATTGGGAACTTTTCAGCTTGCATGAAGTAGAACAAATGCTGTTGTGGTATTTAAACTTGAATCAGTTTATTTGTAACATTGTTCAATAACTCACTAGAAAGCCGCAGAACTCATCAGCTAGAAATGCCCGGCAACTAACGTGCCAAAAACTCAGTAGGTGAGTTTCTTGTGAGTAATTGTCCGGTTTGCTGAGTTTCTGAGGAATACTAACCATTTAGCAAGCTTTTTGTTATCAATTCTTTTTCAAATTACAATTTTGGTAATTTTTTCATTGGCAGATTTTCAACAATTTCCTAGCCATACATTCTCTAAATTTATTCATTATGTTTTTTAACAGTGTTTTGTATGTTGTTTAGATTAGTTGTTTTATGAATTTATGTGGATTTTTAAGCTGCCAAATTTTGCTGAGTTTCTTGCCATACCGAATCCAAGCCAAGACTTTGCGCTGCTAAATTTTTGTGGAGAGCAAGTGTTAAAACTATGATTTGTAAATCCAAATATTTACAGGTAATTTATTCTAAACACCAGACCTTCAAATATCATTTTCGAATTGGACTACCGACATTTAACTGAAGCGTGCCCTACATAGAAGACTAAAGTTAACTGAGTGAAACATCAATTACCAGTTCAAAGCCAAATTAAACTGAAACTCCACAATGCTAAACACAAAATATAGCCTTTCTTTTCCGATTCAGTAAATTTCAGAGTTTTCAAAAGAAAAAGATACTACTTCGAGGGTTTTACGCACACGTCACATCCTTCTAATTGTTTAAAAAATTTAAATGTTTTCCCTGTTTTATTGTTTTCTTTTCAGGCTACGGGGTTTGATAGCATTCTGAACACACTGTAAAGTTGAATGACTACATACATTGCATTGTTAAGTTGATTGGAATAGCTGAAAAAAGGGCGGCGGGGGAGCAGGGGAAAGAAAGAAAAGAAAAAAAATTAAGTTGTGTAGAAAAATTTAAATACATACCTGGCTAAATGTGTAGTCTGCGCTGTTAACGTTGTGTGTGATGATAATATGTTTCAGCAGAAGCCACACTTCTGTTTTTTCATAATTGTCAAATTTTAAATTATATAATAACTTTTATATAGCTTATATATGTTTTGTTTAAAGTTAAAACTGCACCGACAGAATCATAGCTATGCAAGAGTTGTCCTTACTCTCACCTCATATAGCCCTAACAATAGTCAGAAAATAATTTAGTTTGGCTGCAGTATTAATCTAATTGATTACATACAAATTCACTGAGAAAACAAATAAAGATTTCAGTACGTACAGACATGTCAGCCATTCCTCAAAATCTCCCAAAATCGTCCCATCTGAGATATTCATAAAAATAGTAGAAATTTTAACTTGGGAAATAGTGAGCTTTTCCCTACTTATCAAGCATTAGAATCCATGGCAGAAAAAAAGTACAGTGTAGAAATCCGCAAATTCTGGAAATTGTGAGAACAGTGTACCTTATGACTTAGGTTTTTTAGCTCCCCCCCGACTCAGCTTGCTCTGCAATCCAAAATTTATCCTCTACAAGAAAACCCAAATATTATGAATATGGCGCAACAGTCGCTACTTTACAACTTTGTTTTGAGGGGTAGTAGCATTTTGGCCGACCACACAGATTTCAAAGAAACATGGCAGTTGGGGCAGCAATATGAGCCAAAAAGACTCTGTATCAGAGCCCAGCTTGCAGTGAAATCTCTATGGAGGCAACACCCAGACGACAGCAAACTGTAGGGGGTAAGGAGTAAAATTTTTAGGGTTTTGTTGAACTAATTGGGGATTTGAAGATATTAACCCATAAAATACAGAAACAACAAACAATAGAGTATAACCTAAGCATATTGATGCATACAAGATAATCTAGAAAATGCCTCAAAGATTGTTAGTGGGTATCTTACCATTCGAGAGGATGTTGTGAGCAAATCTGAAATTAATGGCAGCAGTGAGAAATAGTAGCGGTAGCAACTTGACGGGGAGTGGTACCTAGATATGAAGCTGTAGCACCGACATATGAAGGCTGAATAGGATAAAATCCTAAGATTGATCGATTTCTCGTGAGAAATAACTGCATTACCTATGCATTGAATGATTTTGCAGCCACCTTATTTAGCCAGCAAAGCTCTCATAGTTTGCATTTAATGTCAAAAAATGTTCGTTCAAATTTATCTCTGTCATCTTTAATTTTTCAAATTACCTCATTCGTGATTCGTCGAAATAATTTTTCCCTATTTTTTTAATTGAAAAATCCCCAAATCCCTGCCTAAAATATGACGAACGAATCAGAAAAAAAGGAAAAATAGCAAAAATTAAAAAAATTAAATTAGATCTTAGAAAACATTAGAAAAGCGGCAAATTTTTCCCTTGGCACAATTTGCTAAAAGCATTAATGCAGAAAAAGTAGAGGTGAAAACAATAGTCTCTGCCTTACGGCAGGGACTAATAAAGTACTTATTTAATAAAATAAGGCACTAATTCAATCAAGTATTGTTATCATATGAAAAATATTGTTCCTATGTGTACAACTATTGAAGTAGCAATGTACAAGCATTGGAGTATTTCAAATACATAGTTTCACAAGATTTGTATTATCATATGTGTACTATTTAAATATTATGTTAAGGTATTATAATAGACCAAAAATAAGGTCCAACCAATAGTTGTACATTAGTTCATGTTTTGTTTGTGCACCAATATAACATCACATTTTATTCAACTATTACTATTTGATGCTTAACTATTGATTCCTCTCTCATAATTAATAGACATTCTTTGCCCAAGAATAGTTTTGGAAAATAATATATATTGTTTGTGATGGGAAATATACTTTTGGAGACCAATCCCTATAACATACATTTAATTAATACATACTTTTCCTTTATTTACTTAACATTTTTTTTTTCTATAAACAATAAAATCAAAATCAGTAAATAAAATTAATTAATTTAAAAAATATAGATTTAATATATAATTTATTAACAAAGTTTGTTTTCTCATTAAACTAATTAGAATAAAAAAATACTATTATAAAATAACAAATAAAAAATTATATTTAAATAAGAATACTATAAAAGTCATATTGAATCTATGTGTAAAATAAAAAATAATTGGCTTCAAAAAATGTGTGAAAAATGGGTCTAAATTAAATGGATCTAAGACATGACACACCTCTAAGGAAGGGAGAATGTTAGAGTTTGTTTCTAACAAATTATTTTATTCCATTGCAAGGATGAGTTTATTTTCTTATGAAGGAATACTCAATGTTAAAAATGAGAAGTTAATGCAAGGATGAGTTTATTTGCTTGGAAGTGAAATCTCAATGAGCAATGTATCACATGACATGCATTGAGATTTCACATACAAAATATTGATTGTATTAAGTTCCATGGTGCTTTACTAAGGGCTTCGAGTGATTCCATTCAATAGAGTAATCATTATTTTTTAGGTGTAGTCTAATGGGATGATTACTTGAAAAAAAATTGAGTTTGCTTGTTGAGTCCCATATTTCAAATCTAAATGATAGTAATAAATAGATTATTTTCCACTTTGAAAAACATGCTTCAATAGAAACATCATTCTCATTTTTTGCACTTGTTTTGTATTAGCTTCTACATGGCTTTAACATTTTCTCTTCTTTAATTAGGTTTAAGAAATTTGATTTGAACTTGGCACCTCTCATCACCGACTTGCACACACACACACACTCTCTCTCTCTCCCTCTTTCCCTCTCTCCCATCTACCCTCCATTTCCCTCTCCCTCTCTTTGTTTGCGGGTATCCATAATTGTATATGGATACCTTACATGGCTACACATGTTCTAAGATCCATTTATCTACCTTCATAAGTTACACTTAGAAGGCAGTGTTGGTACATTAACATCATGCTTCATCTAAGATTTTATTTTATTTAAAGACTAACGTTGCAACTAGTTATTAAGTTTATCTAGAATATCATTATTATATTTATCCTCACATATGTTGTTAATAATTACATGTATACATCTTGGTTTCAGGTTATAGAGTTCTTAAACTACATGATCATTCTTGATCGACGATGATTAAGTGACACCTTTGTCTAATTAAAGGTAAAATTGTCTTATTTGATTCAGTTAACTAACCTCCTAGTTACAAGTGATTAAGAGTTAACTTATATCCTTTTGGACATGTTTCATCTTAACTTGTTCATCAAAGATGTTCATATATTTTCCTTTACACTTAGTGTTGTGACTCCATTATATTCAATGTAGAATGTTTTTATTTTTCAATATATAATTTTTAAGGTCATATGCATTAGGTTATTGCTATTATTCTTGTACATTTACATGAAAAATTCAAAAAAAATCATAATTGTGGATATTTGTTGAAATATGAATTTTTTGAAATATGAAAACTTCATTTTTCTCTAGGTTTTTCTCCAGTAAACTTTATTCAATTTTTTGTGTTTTCACATTTTTGTGGATTACTTGGTGTAATGTCACATAATTGCACCTATGGGGAATTCAACATTTTTGCATTTTTTCCTAGCATTTATGACACCTTAGAGCATTGATGACAAAAATCCCATCAGTTGGAATTTTGTGATTCTGACTCCATACAAACTTGTGGTGGAGCAACAGAAGCCTGATGACATGTTTCCTGAAAGTGTAGGCTTGCAACATACAGATGTCTATGAGGCGCACTAGCATCCTGGTGGGTTTTCGAGTTTGAAACAAGGAATCTAGAATCTTGACTCTCTTGACACGTGTCGTAGCAATTGGATTTCATATGTAACAACTCTTTGGTGCCCTTTCATGCATTAAAAACCCCTTTCTTGCTCTCATTTGGGGTTGGAAGTCATTCATTCAAGCTCTCTTATTACTTGCTCCATTTTTTTGTTCTCTTCATCCTTGATAGAAACACTCTCACAAGTGAAGCCATGCTAGACTAAGGTCCTTCCAGTAGTGAAAACTCTCAAGAAAGCACTCAACAATGCATCTGTGTGCTCTGGTGTGTGTCTAGACCCATGGGTAACACACTCTCTCTCTCACTTTCCTTTCCTACTTGTTCATTTACTACTTTATGGTATAAGTTCTACTCCTGAAGTGGCTTTTGCTTTCACTGCATGCTTTGTCTACTTCATTTACACTTCTTTCCAAACTTGGCAATTTGTGGAGGTGGGAACACAAAAACAGGGGTCTGATTGAAACAAACCCCTATACAACCTCAACCTTTTCCCCTTGTTCTTTTGTGTGTAGGTGCAAAGTGGAGCTTGGAGTGAAGAGTCGAACATATAATAAAAGGTAAACTCTCTCCAAGTCCCCTTGTATTTATCATAGTTTTTGGCTTCCTATTTGTTTATTTCACTCAGTACACCCTAGATCTGAGCTTAGAAGTGAAACCTAGTTATGTTCACTTGAGCTTTTGAGCCCTTTGTTGCTTAAGACGCCAATGTATCTTTTAGATGATAGTGTGATATGCTAGCTTCTTGAAACTGTGTTGTTGTCTTTTGGCCAAGAGCTCACTCATCTAAGGCATAAATCTCATGGTTTCACTCTCTTACGATCTGAAGTAACTTTCTCTGAAACACTACTCAAAGTATACTATTCTGCATTTTGATTGGCATGCTAATATTGAGGTGTATAAGAGAAATTCATTCCTTGGTGATCTATTGAGAATGAAGAGACCCATGTGTAGTGAATACCTCTTATATCACATTTTGGTGAACCTGACGTGAACATGTCAAATCTATGTTCATAATGTTGCATGCTTATGATAATCCATTTTCTAAAGAAGATTTCCATATGCTGGAAGATGCTCTAGATGATTTCTTAGAAGTGCTCTCCCCTATATGTAAATATTTTGAATGATCTCCTAGTTCACAAGCATAGGAGTCAGTAAATGTGGTTGTGATCTCTGTGGCTCCCCCGAACCCTAACACTACAACAAATCCTTGTGATTTACTCCATTTTTTGCTCCATTTTTTTCTTCCACCCATTGTTTTAATGTTTTTTTTTTTTCCAATTTTATGAAAACATCGGCACTATTTATTAGGATGGTACTATTTTTGGTGTTTATTTGCATTGATTAGGACAAGTCGATCCTAGTTTCAGCACTAATTTGCACCAAAACTAGTCATTCTTTTAGTACCAATATTAGCTTCGAGTGTGGTGCCACAATTAGCACTACCTTTGGCTTCAAGTTTAACTTCAAGTTTAGTACCACTTTTACTTCTAAATTTAGCTTCGAGTTTAGCTTCAAGTTTAGTGTCGATTTAGACACCTCTATGTTGAAGAGACTTATTTATATGTCTCATCAATAATGTAAAATAGTGAAATGTCAACAAGATACGGGCATATCAAGGAGAGAATCACTTATGCCACATCAATGTATATCTAGAAGTGCTCGGTGAAACACAACTTTTGGATATAATGAAGTAACGTCAATGAGACATTGAGATATCGATAAGACAAATAAGATTGTCTCATCGACACTCTTCAAGTAATGATCAAAAGTATACACTGCTAGACCGCTAGGAAGGTTAGAAACATATGCAGTAGAGAAATATAAACTGCAACCCCAGAGCAAGAAGCCTTTGAGCAAGGAGGTAGTATGGTAAACAATAGAAGGGAAGGTAAAAACACCACCATACCACAACAAGTATAATAAGAGACAGGGGTAGTATGGTAATTGTGGAATCATTACAATTTACAACACTAAATGCAGCAAATCACGTCAGTCACAATCCATTTGAATAAATCATTTAAGGAATCAAGAATACAGCCTACCAAAATACTCTAAAACTCTAATAAACATACTATAAAAAAATTTTCCAAAGTCTTATTTTCAAGCATAGCCCCCTAAAATGGAGTTTTCATTCTAATAAACATACAATAAAACCTTTTTTGAAACCTTATTTTTAGGCATAGCCCACCAAAATAGACAAGTGTTTCAGTAAAGAATGACAAAGAATGGTAAGGAGATGTGCATGATAGGGGAAATAGGATTCATTGTTGTTTATCTCATTCCTGCTCTGATGAACAAAGGTTACAATGTTCGTGCTAGTGTTTGTAATCTAGGTATTTAATTGACATATGTTTGCATAATCTAAAATTCCTTTAGATGATTTTGAATTATCAATGTATCCTATATAGGGTTTAGAATGATTTCTTTTAATTTAAAAAAGTAAATCAAATGCTTTTGAACTATCAATGTTTCCTATATAGGGTTTAGAATAATTTATTTTAATTTAAAAAAATAAATAAATGATGTATTTTCCTGTGATTAGATAATGTGGAGATCTCCTAAATCTTCCCTAGCATGTATTGTCCTCTTTCCTACTATGTACATTACTCCAGCTGCTAGGATTTTGCATTTGACATATTTAATATCTTCATGATAGTGGCTTTTAAATAGATCTTAATATTTTCTTTAATATTCATCATGATAACCCTTGAGTTCCATAATCCACCTTCAATATCTTCTAAGAATGTTGTCTTAACCTAGACTGCATAGTATGCATGTAAAGCAGGTCCTTCACACCTGCCATTGTTCAAAACCACCACTTACTACCTTTCTTAAAATGTTGCCTCCATAAGCACAATGGCATGTTTTAAAATCATGGTTTCTAGTGATTGACCATTAAGGTCACTACTTTCATTATTATACAATGAGATTTTTGTCTTCAAACTTAAGGAATTGTACAAGATAACATTGTGAATTATTTGTTGTGTACAATTTGATTTTCTTGCACATTTACTACTTTGCTAACTACCTTTAAGGTTAGATATTGCACCATTAGTTGCAATCTCAAACAACTCACTCACTATCACTTGAAGATTCCTTTCATGAGCATCCTTGTATAAAATCAAACTATTCCCTATAGACTACCTACTTACTTACTAATATAGGGGACTCATTGTTTCAAGGTATTTTGAGTTTTATTTAGAAGGGGTTAATATGTGGCATTTTTATGTCTAGGAAGAATAGATTGTGATGCAATGTTTAGGTATGGATGGTTCAAGAAAAAATGGATTTCTATCAGTGTCATAACTAGGTTGGATTGTACCTTGAACTAGTGTGAAACACTTCTGGGTGTTTTCACTCCAAAGTTGAACTTGTGTGTAGGAATTTCCAAATATCTGATAGAGGAAGTTCCAACATTCTAAAGATAAAATCATAAATCTGTGAATCTATTTTTTGATCCAACCTGAGATCTTTAATATTTGATAGATAAAATTTGTACATTCTAAAGATAAAATCATAAATCTTTTTATCTAGCTTCTGATCTAATTTGAGGTCGTGAATATCGAACAAAGAAAGTTCCTATCTATAAAATCATAAATTTGATCCATCTAATTGGAGATCCAATTTTAGGTCATGAAGCTTTGATAGAGAAAGTTCCTACATTCTAAAGATAAAATCATAAATTTGTTTGGTCCAATTTGAGGTCCAATTGTAAAGATTTTTCTTTTTAATTATACTTTCTGGCATTTGTCTTGATACAAATTGTTACTTTAGAATTATGGTATTTCTTTTCTTCCAATGTTTTCAACCTTCATTTCAGGGAAGAGCTCTGAAGATGGTTCCTTCAAATGGAGACTACACTTTTCTGCTATATGTTCCATCTAGAAACACCAGAAGCTCAAGTACTATCATACTCAGGTACAATAGAGTTTGAGGTTACCATGTTCTCCTTGATACAAAATGTTATCCTTTAATCCATCTTAAGCAACATTCACTATTATGGACTTCACCATTGTACCTTTCATGCATTTGATTTAATTTGTTATGTGGAAACATGTTGTCTCTATCTTTGCAATTGATGACTTTTGTGTAAGATTTTAATCTACATGACTGCCCCTCATGTTCAATTCTTGTGACTGTTATGATGCTTGGGGATGCTTACTTTTAACCAGACTATTAATGAAAACTATCTTGGAATCCTTGATGATCAATTTTGTCAGAATCATCTCTATGTTGATAGTGGAATGTTCTTATTAATAAGGATAAATCTTTATCGATAAGGAGATTACCCGTTACCAACATACTCCACTATCCTTGCAAAGATTGATCTTTAATTCTTCATGGATGGTTTACTTGTGATTATCCTTCTAAAATGAAACAATAGGGCAGCAAGTTGGGCCCAGCCCTTGTGGGAGCCACATTTCACCCCACATGTTGTAACCTGATAAACAAAACAACCTAACTTCATCTATACATTCACAATGAGAAAACATGTTAGATAAAACCAAGCATATGATAGATATGTTTGATAAATTTCTTGTTTTCCTAGACATCTATAGTATGGAAGTTATTTGGATGCACATGATGATCAAATTATATGTAACTTATAGATGTATGCACATATTTTGATTGGCGATCCTTCATTGGTCTAACAACACTCTTCTCACTAAAATATAGGGAACCTAGGAGAAGTAAGGAAGACATCAACTTGGATGCTTAGACAATTGAGAAGACTGAAGATGATGTAGAATAAAGCAACTGAGACTTTTCATTGAGGCAATGATGGGTCCCCTTTCTCTTTATGTGCATTTTTCTCTTTTGTATCTATAAATGTATAGTTTTTTTATTATATGTATTCAAATAGTCAGTTCCACGGCTTGTGTGGAACAAAATACATTTACATTATCAATAAAGCCTACATTTTTTAAAGGATTGTGCAATATTTCCTATATTATATGCATCTGCATAAGTGCAATCTAGTAATGTAATCTTCAAATTTTATTTATTCACATGAATGTAATGTAGCAAAAATAGAAATGCACCTTACTCTTCATTTCAAAATCACAAAAGCTCTACCTAATTGAGATATTAACTTTTGTGTCTTCACGAACATATGTTGATACAAAATGAATGGAAGAAGCATCCAAGTAATCCTAATTTTTTCTGCCAACAATTCATACCAAAGATTAAACAATTTAAGGATATTGCAATAGGTAATTTGTATTGACAAAATAATATTACTGAAGCATTTCAAAGTTTAGGCCACAAGAATCATCCTTTTTTAAACATGGATTGTGTTGTATCCAAAATTCCATCCTAATTATTTTTGCATACTTCCATTTTCACTCATCTCTTACATCCACCATATGCATAGAATTCTTGTCATAATAACTTAAATTTAATAAAGTCCCTCATGTGAGCTTCCAAATTAAACCCTTTATCACAACATCAAAGTGTATTCCTCCTTTGAAATACTCCTATGATTGCTCATAGCATATCGCCAAGACAACACCATGTTGATGAGAGTCCCTCCAAAGTCTCCCTGACATTAGCACAAAGCACAGATCTATCATAAATGTAGATGAGACACCCCTATGTCAAAGAGACTTATTTATATGTCTCATCGATGATGTAAAATAATTAAATGTCAAAAAGATATGGGCATATTGAGGAGAGGGTCACTTATGTCACATTGACAAGGTATATCTACAAGTGCTCGACGAAACACAACTCTTGGATATAATGAAGTAATTGTTGATCAGACAGTGGAATATCAGCAAGAGACATTAACTTGTCTCATCAACAACAACAACCAACATTGGAGGAACATAAGATCTAATGTCGATGAGACATTGAGATATCAGTAAGATAAATAAGATTGTCTTATTGACACTCTTCAAGTAATGAGAAAAAGCATACGCCACTATACCACCTGGAAGGTGAGAAACATATGCAGTAGAGTGGTATACACAACAACCCCATAGCAAGAATCCTTGAGCAAGGCGATAGTGTAGTAAATAGTAGAAGGGAAAGGATAAACACCACCATACCAGCATATCGAAGAAACAACAGGCATTTTAATTAAAAGTCTCTTCAATAGTTATGAAATGATGATTAGCTTATGAGACTACCACTATTAATGAACAACGTGATCATAAAGGTGGCACAAGCACCATTTATGAACTAGGGCTAGATGGAGTGTTCTGAAATTTGATAAATATGGCCTCAAAGAAGTTGAAGTCACTGTGAATTGTAATTGAAGGATTTGGAGAACCAAGTTGGATGGTGGTAGGAAACTAGAAATTTGTAGCATTTATCCAAGTAAGTGGTTTAGACTCAACTCAAAGTATTTTCTTAGTAAGTAGATGAAAGCATTGCATGAGTAGGGTTGATATGGAAAAAAACCCAGGCAAACAAAAAGCAAAAAGATAGAAAATTAAAGCTAGGAAATTGAATCAAGACTTAATCGATTAGTGTCCTGGTTCTAGGCTAAAATCTAAAAGAATAGCATAGCTTAACCCATCATGTGTGATATTACAATATAAATAAAAAAATCTAGGAGATGTATGGACTTCGTGTAGGGGTTATGACCTCTTTATTTATCATTATAGGAAGAAATTTTGGCATAGCCTAGTGTCAAACCCATGATGATCCTGCACATACCCAAAGTATTAAGTTATCTATATTATTTCAAAAAATATAGAAAATAGGCCATTAAGTTATCTATATTATTTCAAAAAATATAGAAACTTAAGGGCCTATTTTTTCCATGATGATCCTGCACATACCCAGAGTATTAATCGAAGGCCATCAATAATGCCCTCAATATCATCAAGAATAATAGTGGAGCCATTAATTTCAAGCACTATTCTCTTTTCATGCACATGATATTATATGAAGGGCAGGTGATAGGGATATCAAGTGAGGAATTAAGAATAAAAGACTTAGATAATGATGGAAATTCAAGGCCTGTACAAATGTGGACATCTGTGTGGGATAGTAGGTGTGGGAGGTCCCACTACCTATATTTTGAGGAATATTTTGTCAAACCATTATACAAGATGCTAGGCCACAAATGTGACTACAACCTCTCCCTAGAGATCTTAATATTTCTCTGACAAAAAGATATGGGTCATCAAGCCAGGATAAATCACAATTGGGGGGACTAGTACATGTTTGGGGATTGTACTGTTATCAAGTTTTGTGGATTTGAAGTTGTACCTTATTTGTTGCCTAAGATTGTGCCAGACAAAGTTGCTTATTTAGAGATCATAAGCAGATTGTGCCAGACAGAGTTGCTTATTTAGAGATTGTCATTTCCATCTTTCATGCCTTCCACTTTATGCTTTGGTGATTTCACTATTATCTCTGATTCGGGCTATGGCTTAGTTAGTGATAAACTAGATTATTATGGCTTGTTGGTTGGCAACAAAAGGGAAAATTTTGATCCTAGACAATTCATTTGTGACGCCGAGATTTTTTAGAAATTGAAAGGGTATGAGCATAGTTTCCTTTTAGAAGATGTCATTAGGAATTGTGAAGAAAAAAAAAATGATGAGAATGAATGCCTATAGTAGGGATATGATGGTTGAGGCTTGGAAGGTGAATAATAACCTAGGTTATGTAGGGGATTTTCCTAAGGTACAAGATCCCATAGAAAGAATTGAACAGTTAATCCTCCATGAAGAAGAACTAATAAGAGATGTGCCACTTGTGGAATTTGAAAGAGGAAGGGGCATTGGTCCTAGGAGGAAAGTAGAAAATATCACACCACTAGATCACTTATCACCTCAACCTACTCCTAAAGTGATCTTTTCAGTTGGTTTCCCATCCATGGAAGAAGATAACACCGAGGAGGAAGAAGAAGTCTCATAACTTAATGCTCCTATTATACCCCAATATGGAATTCCATTGGAAAGAAGTGTGATCACCTTTGAAGCCTCTGATGAGCTATCAGATGATGTGAAGCATTGTGCAAGTCAGGAATTTTTTGCAGATGATACTTTTGTGAAGACCCCTGAATTTAAGTTCTTTATATATGAGTATAAAGGAAGACTAATAAGAGAAAGGTTGAAGGACATTGACCATGAGAAAGAGGCTTATTCCTTGAAAGAATTGCAACATGAAGTTGATAGGAAAATGAGAAACATGATTGTTAAGAGAGGAAGAGAATTAGTGCAAGAAGATAGAGTTATGCTCCTTCCTGGGTGGGATATTAGTTCAACCGTTGTGTTTGATAACTTTTTGAAGAGAAACAGTAAAACTTTGCAAATAACAGATGAAGCAGGTGATAGGGTCTATGTAGGGTCAAGGTACAATCCTGATAATACCACTTTGCAAATTTGGGCTCTTTACCCCCTAGGTAAGAAGCCTTCTCTCATTGACTCTAATCAAATTTTTGCACATCTCCTAGTGCAAAGAAGAGGGGAAACAGATCCCTTGGAGACTGCTGACTTGAATGTGAATGTAGCCAAATTCACCAAAGCCTAGATCTAAAAGCTAGTAAGAGATAACTAGTGGCTGATAGAGGAAAATGATGGTTGAAACAAGAATTAACTAACTACAAAGATAGGAGTTGCCTGCTTCTCCAAGGATTTACTCTCCTTTAATTGAACATGAAATAAAAGTGTTAGAGGCCATGTCTGAGACTGCTCAATTGAAGCATAATTTGAAAAGGCTCAAAAGGAATGGGAAGAACTAAAAATAAAATTGAAGGCTACTACTTTTGAAGTAGCATCAGGGATAACTTATATGAAATTAAAAGATATGTTCCAACATGCAAATGGTGTTTGGTGTTCTCACAATGGAACATACAAGGCCCTCATAGAGCATGGAAGACTACTTGATAGGATGAAGGAAATGGAATCCCATATCAAGGCAAAAGATGGGCATAATAATTCTTTGCTCCAAGAATTTCAAAGCCTCATGAATACACATGAAAACTTATAGAATATATTGACATAGGAATTGAATGACTTTAGCTAGCCACTATGTATGGCCATGCCAAATTTCTTTAAAGTAACATATTTGAAGGATCAAGAAACTTGGAAAAATGAGATATCAAAATATTTTCCAGGCATCCTTAATGACATCAATGATGGGGATAAGGTACTCAAGAGGGTTGTTGGATTAGAGAATGCAATGACAGACACTCTACATAATGCAAACACTTATTCCTAGGAGAAATACATTGATCACATATCACAGGTTAATGTGTTCCTTCCATGAGTTGTATGAGGAGGTAGTCAAAGTTTGGTTTTTGTGGATGCATTAACATGGTGCTTGAGCCTTGAATAGATCTTAGGTGGTCACAAACACTTGTTGATGATTAACTAACTATGGTGGATCCAACAATAAACTCTTTTTAAGTTTCTATGCTATGTTAATTATGCTTTAGTTAAGAAACGATGTAACTTTTTGAATGGGCCTAAAGCTTGTTGCTTCCCATACAAATAGGGAAACCAAGGTTTTATTTTTATCATCATATTGACAAGGTGATCCCACAATAGTGGTTTACAATTTTTGGCCAAAATGGACACTGAAATAATATTTTTTAACTAAATCTTCACTTTCGAGCACCTATAGCGGCTAAACCATGAGGAATTTGAAGATGATGCAAACTAGAGTTTTGTGAAATTTTGTCTATAGATTCAAAATGTATTTTTTTCAAAAAATTTGGAATCAAATTGCACTTCATTTTCTATCTCCCTCAAAAACTAGCTTTTTTAAGAAAACAACATTTTTTAAAAGTTACCACCCGGTGATAAATGTATAACTTTTTTTCCATGAAGGAGCAAAATTCTCAATTCTCTAATTTAGATTCATAACTCTAATATCTAGTGCTTCCAATTTATTAGATAGTTTTTATTGATACCATGTTTCTTTTAATCAAGTTTCTGATTCCAACCAATTATAATTCAAACATACCGTGACCATATAATGTGAACTTTTTTGTATGTATCAAAAATTCAAAAAAAAAATCTTTGTGGAAATAAAGGACTTCAACATTTAGTGCACCATTTAAAAGTAATAATAATAATCAAGCACTTTTCCACATGTGTAGAACAAAGATTTTTGATTTTTATGGAAAACCCTTTACATCTCTAATGGAGGAAATAAAAGTAAATATAATAATGAAACAATTCTATTTAAAATTAAACCCTTTTCTGAAGTTTATAATAAGGGACTACACACTTCAAGAAATAAATTTTATATGAATTCATTTGATCCCCCCAAAGATAAATCAAAAGTGGTTTTTATCAAAGATTTTGATAGGTGTAAAGGAGACTATGTTATAGGTATGGTTTAAAATTAGTGGGTTCTATCCAAGGGAGTTTGATTTAAAGCAGTTTCCAATAAACTCTCTACCAAATTTTAAAATGGAACTCCTTAAGGCTTAAACTCATGGCATTTTCAAAAATATGCATTTCAAATGAAAAATTTAGTTCCCTCCTTAAATTAGAAACCGTGCCTTTGTGGAACATCATCATTTCAATCCATTAGAATAGATACTAGACCATCTCATCCACTTATTCATATCAAAATAACTCATGTTATGTATGTTTATATTTTGAGCAATATAATGGAGCAGATACATTATAAATCGTAATCCATTTTCAGTGTTCAATTGTTGTGTCAATTTTCATGCTTATTATTGCCTTGTTGTCTCCAAAGTGGTCTTTTCAAGTTGTTTAAATTTGCAAAATTTATCAGGGCACATTTTTTGTTACTATGTGGATGCTTTGATTGGTTTCTGGTTAGGTGTGAATTAAAGTCCTTTCAAATAATTTACATTAATTGGTTTGTATTAAGGATTAAAGTCCTCTTAGAGATTGGCACCCTCTTATGGTCTAAAAACCCGCATTTTTGAGACCCAACAGATTGCAAATAACTCTAAAAATTTACAAGTCTATGAAATAGTGTATATATTCTTGTACTTGTAAATATTCTTGTATAAAATTTTGTATATATTCTTGTAATTTTATATTCTATAAAACATTCCTTATTTTATATGAAACAATGTATATATTCTTGTACTTGTAAATATTCTTTTACTGTTATGTCTATTAAATAAAATAGAGTTTGAATAAAAAATGTTTCACCCTTTTTGCAAGTGAGGGCGTGAAATCGGCTGTTTCATGAAAAACTCCTTACAATGTTTACATTTTCCACTTACTAGTTTCTTTAAATCTTCATTTCTATGTATATAAAACATGTGCTCCCTCTTATCTCTAATAAATATAAAACACTAATGTCATTAAAATTAGGCTCTCACTCCAAGCATCCATCACGTCTAAACTTTGGAGTATGTTTTCACTTTTAAGTAAATCCATCAAAATATATTCTCTGCCTGTGGTCCTAGTTAATATTGATTCCTTTCAAGACAACAATAATAGGGTTGCATGGCTAAATTTCAAACATTTTCTTTTGCATTTTTTGTAAGACATTTTGTATGTATCATTATAAACAAATTCTTACATCCTATAAGGGATAGTAAATGAAAGAACATTTTTTCTTTGCTTCTAAGGAAACAAAGATGAATACCCTAAGTGTCTTTAGATAAGTGCATGTAAAAATAAGACATTTTAACCCATTGAATATGATTTTCACTATGTACAATTGTTTCATGCTTTCTTTACTTTGGTAATGTGATCATCCTCTTAGAAAGAGACTACTTATCTTTTCTTAAATGAAGCCTTTACATTTCTTGTCTATGAAAGGAATTTGCTACTTGACAACAAGTTCGTGAACTTCATACAAATTAAGATTGGTGTAAAAGGCCATCCCCACAAATGTTGTTTGGTCTATAATTATAATGGAAAATAAAAAAGCTTGCTAGGAGAATAAAATAGGTTTTCAATTGTCCAAGTACAACATAATAATAATGCTACTTGTGCTTAGGGCCATAAGAATCATCCTTTTAAACATGGATTGTAAAATAATCTCAAAAATTTTAGAAGTCTCTATAATTAACATTACTAGTCTCACAATTTAATCCATCATTGTCAATGTTCATATGTTCTTTCAAGTATTTAATATTATCATCATCCTCATCTTGACCTACATCATCTTCATCATCATTGAAATTTGACTATAGACCATCTATATTGTTACCAAATGTATTTGGGTCATCATTTTCTATACCATCCATATTGTTGTCTTCCATAACATCATCTATCTCTAGATTGTTGCATTCTTGTACCTGAACATAACCATCTTCAACATCATCATGGATGTCAATTTCTTCGATGTTCTCTAATCCCTCTCTCATTTTGTTGGCCATCATTTTTTTGCTCAGTATCCATTAATGCATCGTCAAGTACATGCCTTAATCTTGGATCATAATGTATGAAAAATATCCATTTTGGGTCCAAAATATCTTCATAGAAAAATACCTGCACATGAACTACATACATATATTAGATGTATGTTATAAAAAAATTATTGATTAATAAGCACATGTATATATTCACAATAAGTTATGAATTAATAGATTAATGATCACTACCACTTCTTGTTTTAGTTAAAGAAATACCTGCTCACAATGAATTGGTAGAACATAAGGCTCCTTATCCTCCAGTAGGAATGATGAGGAATCTATAGAAAACAATCCACTATGGGTATCATTTCTTCCTATCCTCTCAAATGCTTCATACCATCTACACTTAAAAATAAAACATTATCTTTTGAGCTTGATCAACTGGATTGCTTGAAGTCAACCATGATGCCACAATTGAAGGATTGTCTCTTTACATCTACACTTTCTACATGATAATGTCGACCATATGCCCACATTTCCGAATATTTCCTCGCCTATGAAAGACCATTTATTTTAATGAAAAAAAATATAATGATGAATATTAAAATAGTTAATACTGTCAAAACTTTAAGGAGACAACATTTTATAAAATTCCATCTGTACCTTTCTTTCACATTCTCTGGACATGTTGATTTCATCTTCTATTTGATTTTCAATTTTTTTAGTAACCCATTCTAGTGTGCAATCTTTACACCATTCCCCAAGCAATGAGTGGGAAGTGGAGTATTCCTTGGGTTTGATCTCTTAAACTATATCCTTGCTTCTAACACTTCTCTCTTTGTATCATACAAATCAATCCATTTGTTCATAAAGCCCATGTGGTATAGAATGAACTTGTTGAGTATAGAACTTTAGTCTACACCTATTACATGCCAACATGTTTATTTCAAACTCCAAATGTCATGTTGTTAACATGACAAGTAAACTACAGAGTAAATTAATGATTGCAAGAAAAAAAACCACATTGATCATGAATTTACTTACGAATTTCTACTTCAACACAATTATATTGTGGTTTTTCTCCATCAATAATATATGATGCTTGTTCTTCATCCCAAATGTGTGGGCCATCTTCAAAATCCTTTCTAAGGAATTCACACAGGAAGAAAAATGCTTCATTCAATACACACCCTTTAGCCATGCAACCCTCTAGATGTGCCTTTTGTCAGACATATCTTTTAAGAGTTTCCATATACCTCTAAAAGAAAAAAATCCACTTTGTTGATACAGAACCTGCCAATTCAATGTCATCGACTACGTGTATAAGTAAATGGACTTGTATGTCCATGAAACTGTTAGGGAGCTCCTTCTCAAATACACATACAATTTTTGCAATTTCCTTCTTCCACTTTGGCACTTCTGATTCATGGATATCCTTGGAGGTCACCCACATAATATAAGAATAGTAAATTAATATGAACCTTTAGTCATAAATTAAAATGTAATATAATATCTCTATGTCTCTCGCACATGGACATTTCATATAACCACATACCTTCTAAATGTTGACAATCGACTTATGGCATTCCTTAAGTCAACTATAAGATAGGAATCCCCCCTAATTTCCAATGGCATGATAGGCTATCAAACACATTTATCAAAAGCTCATTAGTACATTTTTTTCTCACACAAAAATATCAAAATAAATTTAGTGCTTAATCAATGCTACTAGTAAATGTTAAATGCGGATATATACCTTCATTAAATTATGAAACTCTTATGTTTTCAATCATGTGATATGTCCATCAACTGTAAAATATACAGCCAATGATGACCCATAGCTAGTAGGTGTCCTTATTGAATGGATGACATTTTTTAGTTGGTCTAGCTCTTTTTTTTTCAAAATCCATGGAGCTTCTACATATGCTTCATTTTCCCTATTTGGCCACAAATGTTTTCTATCAAATTTGGTACGTGAAAGAGCAATATCTCTCCTCAAAGACAAGGTTTCCTTCTCTTTGCTTGATATATGTTGAAATATAGAATCTGAGAGATTTTTGAAGATTTGAATAGGATCTAATAGGTGAGATATTTTTAGATCCTTCCAATAAGGGAACTCATAAAATATGGATTTCCTTTTCATTCCTTCTGGCATATTAACTACAACTTGTTCTAGTTATTTAATTGAATCACCTCGATCAAAAATAGTCCTCCCAAGCTTTCAATTCAGTATCTTCATACTTCTTAAGCCAATCACCTAGACCCATAATCATGGGAGGGCCTTTATTTTCAACTTTTCCATCAAGTTGATTCTTTAGGTGATTTCTTAACCTATGATCTAGTGGTAGAAAAACCATGTTTGCATAAATAAATTTGTGTGGATCTTTAGAATACCACCCTTGAAATTGTTCTGCACATCTTGGACATGAAAATATCCCCTTTGTTTGAAGCCCTGTAATTCAATAAGTAATGTTAATAACATCAAAAAAAAGTATAAAACTAAGTATGAAATTTAGGATGAAAATAAATTATGAGTGTAAATATGTAAATATTTTATCTTACCAGAACAAACACCAAGTCCTAGGAAATCACAAATAGTCCAACATAAAAAACCATACAATATGAAGGACCTACTTGGTGGAGGATGTGATATTTCATACATTCTTATGCCTTTCCATAGTATTTTAATCTCATCAATAAAAGGTGCAAGACAAACATCCATGTTTTTAACTTAATCTTTTCATGGAACAACGAGAGTCAACATAAGGTGCTCCTTTCTAACACTCATCCATGGGAGATTATTGTATACTATCAATCTGACTATCCAAACACTATAATTTGACCTTAGGAAAGATAATGGGCACACTCCATCAATTGCAAGACCAAACCTGATACTATGGGCTTCATCTTTGAATTTTGTTGGCCATTTTCCCTTTATGTGTTTCACTACTTTGGATGCCAGTCCATCAATTGTACTCGTGAATTGAACTGAAACATTCGTTGAAGTATAGGTAAATGTTGGGAGATTGTTAGATGTTGTGGATGTGTTGCTGATATGTGGTTGTCATTGATGTCAACAATATTAGCATTTGTTATATCTACTATTGTATATGTCGAGGATATTGAGAAAATTATAAGAAAAAGTGTTCCAAGTTCCTAGTGGAACTGTGCAGGTCATGAAGGCATTTTTTTCTACAAGTAAAATATTAGCTAATGTGGATTGAAGGGTTTATTGTTGAGTATTTCTAGATCATCTACCAGAAGTTTCAGAGCTCCATGTGAACTTTTGTGTGAGTTATGGTCTGACAGTGTTTTGTTGGTCTCTGACAGTGTTCCTGAATGAAGATTGCATGATTTTGGTTATCTCAGTTGTTGTGGATGCTTCTCTATTGTTTCTTGTTGTTCTAAGATGTCTCTAGTTCATTCTCTATCTTTGTGGTACATCCACTTGATTCGGTGAGCTCGTGATTGAAGATATTTTCTCTCATGTTCAATTTTTTATGTTCCTGGCTGACATGTTTATGATAGCATTTTGTAAATGGTGAAGGTGAAATTAATTAAAGTATTTTTGTGTTAGAGATATTAATTTGGGTCTCCACTATGTTGTGGGTGACCTTGGTGAGTTCACATTAAATTTTAGTTGTTGATTTGGGCTGACATTTCAAATATAATTTATTTTTCTTGGCTAACCATGTTGTCATGGAATCTCATGTAGTGGATATATAAGGGCGAATAATTCATTGATGATGATGATGCTTTGTGTGCTTGTATGTGTGTATGTGTGAAGTGTGAAGAAGTGTTGAGCTTAATTGGAACTATAATTAGGGTTGAGCAGAAGCTATTTTCTCAGCTCATACCCTCTGGATTTTTAATCCAACTTTGTTGAGAAGTGAGACCCTTTTGTAATTGAGTTGTGAGCTCTAGGAAGTGTGCCTAAATGCATGTGCATTCCCCTTATTGTTTTTCATTATACTTTTAGCAGGGTATAATCTTGCGGACTAACATCCACCGTGGTTTTTCCCCTAACATGGTTTCCACATAAAAAATGTTAGTATTCTTTGTCTCTCTGATGTGTTAATTGCTTATGGTTAATTTTTCATTCATCAAATCTGAGATTAAGGATAAGTTAAGTTAGAAAAGGTTTAAATTTATGTGAAAACTGATTCAACCCCCCCTCTCAGTTGTATATCCTTGTTTTTTCCAAAAATTGGTATCAAAGCTAGTTCCTCTGAAGAAGTCTAACAACTTGTGGTGATATGGGATGGCAACATTCAAGAAGGACAGTCCTAGATCTGATGGCACCAACTACTCACTATGGAAAGTCATGATGTAATTTCATCTATAGTGCATTGGTGATGCTTATTGGAAGATTACAAGAGATTAATATACTATTCCTTAGAATGGTCCCTCCTCTATTGATGAGATCAAAGATTCTGAAAGTAATACCAGAGCTATGGAAGCATTCATGAGCACTCTAATAGATTCAGAGATGGCTAATGTGATAGGTCTACAGCCAGCTCAAGAGATCTGGAAAAAGCTACAAAATTTGTATGAAGGAGATACATAGGTGAAGATGGCTAAGCTACATAGCTTAAAAGGAAAGTATGAGAATTTGAAGACAGGTGAAGATGAAAATATTATTTCTTTTATGCAAAGAGTAAATGAAATAGTGCTAGGTATTAAATTTGTCGGTGGTTCAGTGAGTGAGGATGAAATTGTGGCTAAGATACTCAAATCCTTGCCTCCTTACAAAATGAAGGTTCATTCTCTTGAGGAATTTATGTCTGTAAACAAGATGACAAGAGATGCATTGATAGGGAAGCTTGATTCTTTTGAAATAAGTGAATTTTGTAAATCTACACCTTGATTCTTTTGAAATAAGTGAATTTTGTAAATCTACACCAAAAATTGAATCTGCATTCAAAGCTATTGTATCCAAAAATTGCATACAAAGATACAATTTGGGAGATAGCTCTTGAAAGATATCTAAATATGATGAAGAAATGAAATAGCTCAAAGACAAAGAAAGAGTAGTACAAGAACTGGAAGCACTGATTGCAAAGCAAGAAGGAAGAGGAAAAGGTAAGTATGAAGATGTATTTCCTATTAAATGTTTTTCATGCACTAAAATAAGTTATTTTGCATCAAGATGTCCTGAAAGAGTTCTTAGGTATAAGCCTAGAAAACCTAGATTCCAAAAGAGATGTTACTTTGTTGAAGAAGGAGTAACTGATGATGTGTCTAATAAAGATGATGGAAATGAAGATGAATGGGCTTTCATTGCTACCATTTAAAATAAGCATGTGCCTACTGAATCTACTAAAGATAAGAAAGCTCTTGCATCTCGAGTTGAGAAGAAAGATGACTGGGTCATTGATAGTGGATTCTTGCATCATATGACCAGTGATAAAAGAAATTTTGTGAGTCTAGAGAAGTATGGCAGTGGGGTTCTAAGATTTGGAGATAACAATGCTTGTGTGATTCATGGAAGAGGTTCTATTAGCCTTGGTGGTAAGGAAAACACTGATGATGTTCTCTATGTTGAAGGCCCAAAGAATAACTTGTTAAGTGTTGGACAAATGGTACACAAGGGATATGATATTTAGTTCAAGAATGGAAAATGTAAGATTTGTGGGAGTTTTAGAAACATGATTGCTACTGGTGTGCAACCTAAAGGTAACATTTTTCACTTGAATACTACTAGTGGAAGTTTTTTAATTGCTCAACTAGATGAAAGTTGGTTGTGGCATAGGAGGTTGTGTCATGTAAACTTTGACAACATTATCAAGATAAGTTCTACTCAAGCAGTAAGAGATATGCCTAGGTTAGTAAAGCCTGCTTATGTAATTTTCCAAGAATGTTAGATGGGTAAAAAAACAAGAGTCTCCTTTCAGAGCAAACAATTTCATTCAAATAATGTGTTGGAATTGCTACATACTGATCTGTGTGGTCCCTCTAGAGTTAGAATTATTCATGGAGAAAGGTATTTTATACTGGTCATTGATGATTACTCTAGAATGATTTGAGTTTCCTTTTTAAGAGAAAAGTGTGAAGCATTGGACAAGTTAAAAAGTTTCAAGGCGATGGAAGAAAGTGAAAAAGGTTTGAAAATAAAATTCCTGAGATCTAACAAAGGTGGTGAATTCATTTCAAAAGAGTTCAATTCTTATTGTGAAGAACATGGAATTAAAAGGCAGTTATCTGTTCAACGAACCCCTCAACAAAATGGAGTTGTAGAAAGAAATAATAGAACAATTTTGGATGCTTCCAAAACAATGATGATGGAAGGGAAAGTGTCTCAGATGTGCTAGAGTGAAGAGGTAAGCACTATTGTATATACTTTGAATCGGGTAAATGTGAATGGTAATTCTAGTAAGACCCCTTATGAATTATGGTTCGGTTATAAGCCTACTATTAAGTATTTCAAGATCTTTGGAAGAAAATGTTATATTAGGAGAGATGATGATATAGGAAAGTTTTATGCTAGAAGTGATGAAGGGATCTTCCTAGGTTACTCCACAAAGAGCAAGGCATACTAATGCTATAACAAAAGACTGAGAAAGATTGTTGAGAGTGCAAATGTCAGAGTTGATGAGGACTCTATCAAATCATCCAAATGATGAAACTATGATTTAGATGAAGACAAAAAAAATAAAGGGAAGAACACTCAAACACCGAATATACTTCACATTATCCCATATATTCTGGTGAAGCAACCACAAGTTGTTCTGGAAAACCAAGTCAATCAGGAAGAACAAAAAAGTGCAAGTGTAGAAGAAATTTTAGAAGACACAAAAGTCTAAGAATGTCCCAAGACTCCAAGAATGTAAAGTTGAATCACTCTAAAAGTCAAATCATAGGAGATAAGAGAAAAGGAATGTAAACTAGAAAAAAAATTGCAAAAGAATATTGTCTAATTTCCAAGATTGAACCTAAGAGTTTCACTGAAGCCTATCAAGGTGAACATTGGCTAGAAGCCATGAAAGAAGAACTGAAAAAAATTGAAAAGAATGACACATGGACACTGGTTCCTAGGCCCAAAGACAAGAATGCGATTGGTACTAACTAGGTATTCAGAAACAAGCTAAATGAGGAAGGTGAAGTGGTCCAGAATAAGGAAAGACTAGTATGTAAAGGATACTCTCAAATGGAAGGTATTAATTTCAAAGAAACCTTTGCCCCTGTTGCTAAAATTGAAGCAGTAAGATTATTTCTTGCTTATGCTGCTTATAAGAACTATAAAGTCTATCAAATGGATATAAAGTCTACATTTCTAAATGGGGAACTAGAAGAAGTGTACATTAAACAACCAGATGGATTTCATCTAACAGATAAGGAAGATATGGCTTGCAGATTGAAGAAAGCTCTATATGGATTCAAACAAGCCCCCAAAGCCTGGTATGCCAGATTGGAAAAGTATCTACTGAAGCTTGGATTCACTAAAGGTACTGTTGATAGTAATTTATACTTCAAATTAGATCATGATAAGGAGTTAATCATAGAATTCTTTATTGATGACATTACTTTTGGTGGAGATGATAATCTATGTATGAAATTTGTTGATGAGATGAAGAGTGAATTTGAGATGAGCATGATTGGTGATATGAAGTTCTTTATGGGATTGCAAATTACACAATTGGACCAAGGGATTTTCATATCTCAGTCCAAATATATGAGAGAACTATTCAAGAAGTTTGGAATGGAAGACTCCAAACTTGTTGGTACTCCCATGGTAACCAGATGTAAGTTGACTCAGAATGATGACTCTCCTAAGGAAAATCAAACCAGGTATAGGTCAATGATCGATGGATTGCTCTACTTGACTCATAATAGACCGAATATTATGAATACTATATGTATGGTCACTAGATTTCAAGCTGATCCAAAAGAATCACATGTGACTATTGTTAAAAGAATCTTTAGATATTTGAAAGGAATAGCTGACTTTGGACTTTGGTATCCAAAGGTTGATGATCTCACTTTGTGTGTATACACTAATGTTGATTGGGCTAGTGATGTGGATGACAGAAAAAGTACTAGTGGTGGTGCTTTCTTCTTATATTGTTGTTTCAAATAATTGTACTTAAGCTATATGGATGAAATAGATGTTGAGAGATATCAAAGTAATATATGAAGAGCCTATTTCCATTTATTGTGACAACTCAAGTGTAATAAATATATCAAGGAATCTAGTGCTACACTCTAAGACTAAACATATATCAATCAAGTTTCATTTCTTGAGGGAGAAAGTGAATGAGAAAGAAGTCAGATTGGAGTATGTTCTTACCAAAGAACAAATTGCATATATATTTACTAAGTCGTTGTCGAAAGACACTTTTGAGTATCTCAAAGGAATGCTAGGGGTAATTACCCCTCCTGATAAGAACTAAATGATGCATTTACTTGCATCAATGCATGAGCCTCATTGCTATATTATGATCTGGATTGATGTTTCTATGGCTACTACTTAGGGGAAGTAGTCAAATGTGCATATATGTGGTTCAAAGTATGTGTATGGAAAGGTCATGGTTACCTTTTCCATTGATTCCAAAGGGGGAGAAGATTAATGTGAAAAATATCTTACAGGGAGAAGAGCAACATAACAAATCTTTTCAAAAATGAAGTGCAGAAGAAGTCAGCATGTTGGTCTCATAGTATTTTTCACATCATGTGTTTCCATCAATGCCAAAGGGGGAGATTGTTGAGAGATTGTTAGATGTTTTGGATTTGTTTCTAATATGTGGTTGTCATTGATGTCAACACTATTAGCATTTGGTATATGTACTATTGTATATGTCGAGGATATTGAGAAAATTATTTCATTTGATATTGATGATGCTTCATGTGCTCCTATATGCATGTGTGAATATCATTAATGAAAGCAGAGTGTGAAGAAGATTGTGTGAAGTGTTGAGCTTAAAATGGAACTATAATCGCTTTGAGTAGTCATTTTCTTTAGTTCATACCCTCTATATTTTAATCCAACTTTGCTGGGTGTAGTGAGCCCTTTGTAATTGAGCAGCCGGAGCTCTAAGTAGTGTGTCCGAATACATGCATTCTCCTCTTTATGTTTTCACATAACTCTTTGGCAGTGGTATAATCTGCGCACTAACATCCACCGCTTTTGCTTCCCTTTAATAGGTTTTCCACATTAAAAAATATTTTGTTTCTTTATCTCCTCGATGTGTTAATTGCTTATGGTTAATTGTTCATTCATCAGATCTGAGATTAAGGATAAGTTGAGTTAGAAAAGGTTTAAATTTCTGTGACAACTGATTTACCCCCCCTCTCAGTTGTCTATCCTTGTTTTTCCAATAGTATAATTGGCATGTGACATAAAACCTTCTTTGGAACTGTAGGACCTTGTACATCTATACGATATCTCTTCTCTTTGCATATAGGGCATTATATCTTGTTTTCATATTCATCTCTATATAAAATGAAATCATTTTGTACATGAATTAATTTTCTTATATTCAATCCCCAACTCAACCAACAACAAACACGCCTCTCTGCAAGTTAATGGCAACACATTCTCTTCAAGGAATATTTTAGTTTTTAGTGCCTTGTAAGATTGTCAGAGATTAAATCAATTGAATGTTTACGAATTATGTACACCAATTGACAATGCAAAGTAAGAAATAGATTTCAACTCACTTCAGTAGGGTAGTGAATCCTTTGTCTAACCAACCAAATAGTGACTTGATTTATAATAATATTAATGTGTATGCTAGTTTTGAGGTTCTACTTGCACCCGATTTGAACGCAAGTGTCTTCATTGCTTGCTTGATGGATTCTTTGATTTTTTATCATCAATATTGTGTTGGTGGTAATTACCCCTACTATTATCATTGTTGTCAACCATATCATCATTATTGTCATCATTCTTTCTATCCCTAAAGAAACTTGTAAGAATTGCATTCAATCCTTCTTCATGCACTACATTTTCACTTCATGATCATCATCATTAAAGCTAGGTGGCATATCATCAGTGTATGCAACTCTCATCAGCTCTTCAAATTTCTCAGGTTGTAGTGTTCTCTTCAATCTTACTCTTCTCGCCCTGGTATGGTTTAAAGGATGGTTTGGATCATCCCGTCCAAATATTAATAACCTAGTTAGATCTTGGGTATAATTAGTATAATATGTTTCATCAAAATCTTCTACCTATCAACAAACACAAGCATTATTTAAAGTTTTGAAACAATTGGATAAATCATAAATGTATCAATTTCAAAGAAATATAATCAAATATGGCTTAAAAAATAAAAACATAAATTGTATGAAAATATATACATCAATTGAATAATGGAACATTATTTTATAGACTACCTTTTTTACACAATAATTTTAAATAAAACATAATTTTGACAACATAGTTTATAAAACATCAGTCCACATTCATTTATTATTCTTTGGTTTTAATCAATTTTAGGAGGAATACTACCTACTAGAAGCTCATCATATATGTAATGTTTTTGTACAATCACTCATATGACTTTTTCCTTTCCACGACATACAAAACATCCATAAACAACAATTTTCTCAAAGTATTCGTCCCATGTACTATAGTCCTGACCTACCTCTTCTTTAGTGAAATCATCTATTGTGTCTATAGTATCCATTGTCATATCCTCTTCCACCCACTATCATCTACGTGATCTAATAGTTTTAGGTCCATGCCCACGTACATATATTCTTCTTTTGCTATTTGAACACTCAGGCTTTGCATTTGCTCCAATCTCCATCTAAAATAATCAACAACATGCATTAATTTATGTCAAGATTGGATAATACATTATAAATTTCAATAATAATGTGAAAAAAGATGGACGTATCACAAAATGCCATCAAATCATTTTTTCCTAAGTTAAGTCAAAATTTCAATACTTGATTTGATATGACATGATTTGTTGCCATGGCCTCATCTCACCCCTATAATACACAACATAGTAAATAATGTTTAGTAAACCAATTATATCATTTCAATAAGTATGCTATCCAACACAAAACCTCACTTTAGTCATATATTTGACATATTGATATCTCCTCTATATTGTAGCATTTGTGAATTCATAAACACCTTCCTCCTTTGGTTGAGGTTGCTTTCTCTTCTTACCTTTATTATATCTATAGATTTCATTGTCTCATCTATTTCCACCCACTTTCCTCTCAGCAATTTAGTATTTCTATGTCATCCACATCCTCTCTCCATGGCCTCCTCTGTGAATAAAAATGCTACCACAAAAGCTTTCACTGCACTACCACTGAGAAGGAAGAAGTAAATTACAAGACCACAGTAAAAATTGCTCTACCACACTGAGCTAATGAAGGAGCCGCGAGATAGCAGTGGTCACTGCACTACCACACACCAATGGTAGAAGACCTGTGGGAGTCACCACAACACTAGCAGGAATGGAAAGAAGATTCACGTGCCACCACAAAATCTTTCACCGCACTACCACTAAGAAGGATGAAGCACCTTGTGGGACCACGGTAAAAAATGCTCTATTGCAATGAGTTGATGAAGGAGCCATGGGACAATAGTGGCCACAAAAACAAGGTAGGAGTTGGAATTATTTCCAACACTCTAGATTCTGTGATACACAACAATGAAAATAGTCACTATACAACAATGATAGGCACCCAATTAGGAGCACTTGGCACAACCTTAGGCACCCCAAATAGATTACATTAATGGCCAAAATTTGGTGCTAAAGTGGGCTTTAACTAATGCCAACTGAAGGGCCAACTATTGGATCAAAATAAAAAAATGAAAATTTCTCGTGTGAAGGAAGAAATTAGATGAAAAAAAAGGGAAAAACATTGTGTGAAGGAAGAGAGCAGGGTGCTACCATCAACTAATGAGAAATTCAATTTAGTTTATGACACCATAGGTAAGGTTACAATTTTTTTTTCTTGGTTGAATTTGTGATTGTTTATTGATCTTTGTATTACATTTAAATTTGTGATTGTTTACTCGTTGGTGGCCTAACCTATCTAGGCAACCTCTAAATTGTCCCATCATTATAAATTGTAAAACCTTTGAGAAACCAACAAAATTTTTTACCCTACCCATTTGAGCTTTGGCTCAAAATATTATAGCATGAAGCTAGGATGCCTCTGTATTCTTTCCCTAACCTAGGTATCAAGGAAATAGTGAACTGCTTGGAAAATTTGGGAATTGGCTCAGTCACTATTGAGCAACTACTAAAAATTAAAATAGAAACCGTTTGGTTTTGCCTAGTCATGCCATAGTCACCAATGCAATGAAAAATTTGTGCAAGATTACATTATGAAAGAGTTTTCATGATAAGGTTATCAACACTAAGCAAACCCAACAAACATATTTTTTGACAAAACAAAACTTTCATACCAGAAACTAGACGAAAAATTTCATACTTGACAGTGTGTACTTCATTTTCCTCCACAGAGTAGATAAAAATATTATTTTGTAGGTCACCTCAAAATGTCAAGCAATATAAGGAAGGAGCATTGTCAGCAGACTCTAGGCACAATGAGGTAATTCATTGTCAATTTATAGATTTTTAAGTGTTCCCATTGTTTCTTTGACTTTTTCTATTTAGTTTTTTATTTCTAAATTTAAAAGAAGAAATATAATTTAAAAATATATATATATAGGGACATGAGACTGACAAAGATAAAGAGGAATTGGCTTCCATATTGGGGGTAGAGGTAGTGAAAAAATTGGTTAATGTGGACTGGACAACACTTGCCAAATACATAGAAAAACAATCTAGTAATGCCCTTCAAACATTGCAAACAAATCAATTGTGTCAAAGGGAATTAATTGATTTGCCAACTAGTCTTGGATCGAGCAAAAGATCCAGGAGGAAATCAATGACAGTAAACTCTAAGAATGTGGAATGGGGAGTAGAGACTTCCAATGTCCTAGCCACTCCTAGGACATAGACTTCTTCCACCACGCCATGTTATCAATCTAGTATTGGTAGCTACAATATGAAGATAGAATACGAGGTAGTTTCAAGGGAAGTTCGAATGAAGGATGTTGGGAAAACATTTGTGAATAGGTTGAAGGAATCATGCCTTCAATAGTTCAAATACCATCTACATTTTCCATTGTCATAGATACCCATGAATCTGAAAAAAGTAGTTATCCATGACATGGAGACTGATTTTTGCACAGGTTGGTCTATAAAGAAGATAAAGCTACGAATGTCTCAAAAATGCAAGAGATTTTGGTGCAACTAAACAAAGAAGATAAAAAAATCCCTCCTAATCTAAGGTAGAAAAGAAAGCCAATTGATGTAAGTGTGAAAGTATGGAAAGAGCTTGTAAAACCATATGACAAGTCTAATGCATAGAGGAAGTCTGGTGAGAAGAGTATGCAGGTATTTGAATTTTCTCATAAGATTATATCAAATTTGTTAAACAATATTTAAATTTTATGTGTGCATAGTTAAATTGAATTGGTATATGTTTCAAGACAAGGCCTCCAAGGCTAGGCTTGAGAAACTTCATTTCACGTATCGCAGTGGCTAGAAAGGTTTACAGACCTTGATATGTACATTTGTAAGTATATTTAATATGTTAAATTATTATTTTTATTTCCTTGGAAAAAGTAAATGATTGCATATTACTTATTTTCAAAAGTAAATTAGGAGGAGAAATATGGCCGCCATCCAAATCAATTTGAAAAGAATATGTTATAAAAGAAAAGGTGGAATGATTTTGTAATCTGGATGGAGAATGAGGTATCAATAGTTGAGTTTCAATAACTTAGTTGCATATTGTTGTGTTAATATGTCAATTTTCATCTCTTATGTTGAGTTTTTTATTGATACGTAGGATGAGTAAATAGAGCTCAAATCCTATGATTACAAGATGACCATTTATGTGCATGAATAAATAGTAGAAGGATGTACATGAACTCAATTCATCTAACTTTATGCCTCTTGGAGAGCATTCCTATTGAATCTCTAATATCAAGTGCCTAAAACTTCCTTGTAGCTTTTATCTTTTATTGTTGCCTTTCCTCTTCACTGTCAGACTCATCTCCTTTTTCCTTATCTGTATTTTTGGCTTCGTCTTCTAATTCATCCCATGTTTTACCTTCCTCCTCTTTAGAATCTTCTTCTTATTCTTCATCCTCCTTTGACTCCACAAGAGATTCATCTTCTGAACCTTCCTCATTTAATTTGGATTCCTCTTCTACACCAGAGGGTTTGTATCCTTGATCTAACTCTTCTGAATTATCAAAATCAGAATTGCTAGCTTCAATATTCAAAAATTCCCAACCACCATATTCAATAAATTTATCTAGATCATCAGTAATACTCTTCAAAATTGGCTACCAGTTCAAGTTCATTGTTCTTTCATAATACTTTATATCCATGGAGTTCAACCATTCCTTGATGCCATCAAGTGAAGATCGAGGAATGGCGTACATGTAGATTACATACTGCTTGAAGTCTTTGAAAAAAATAGCCATATCAAATTCATTTTTCCCAAGACCTACTCTCTCAAGGTTAACAATTCTCAATCTCACTAATAGTGATTACTAAGAAAGGTAATTCCACCAACTCTACCAAATAGTTTACCATAGGAACAATAAAAGAAGAGGCTTTGAAAGGAACTCCATTGAAACCAAGCTCTCTAAATGGTATTTAAAACTCTAGTTCAAAATATTTTAGTTGAGGCTACTCCCATAGCTCTCTTACTTGACAAATCCTTGAAACTCTGACTTCTTAACATTCAAAAGATAAATGGAATGTCCTCAACACCCAGTAGAGCTATCCAAAAAAGCTAAATAAAAATACAAATGTGCTCCCACACACAATGGCCTAATGGTTGGTTGTCATATAAATCAAACTACCGAAGTAACAACACTAATTGAGTTAACATATATGCATCATTTGCATAAAAAGTTGAAATGCCTAACAAATTTTAATCAATACATTGAATTTTGAGATACATTGAAATAATAAAAAAACATGTTTTGGGGAAAATATCAACAGTGTGGGGGAAGAAAGCATTAACCCTAATAAAATCATTTTCTATAGTTCTTGATACACCATTTGTAAGTTTTCCTTGGATGACAGTACTGAATTTCTATATGTCGTATCCCTTAAATGTCCTACATGTTACAAATATGGAATAACAATGCACAAATTTTTATCGAGTCCAAAGGCCAAGGCATTTTGAATAAGGATAGCCAAATTTGATAAGGATGTAGTCACTATTACACATATTGACAATCTAGAATATTCATGTAAAGACAACTACCTATGAAAACCATAATCAATCAGATTGTGCACATTCAAATCTAAGTTTGAAAGCTTGCATTTCAATCCATGCATCTAAGTCCTTGTTGAAGATTGAGGGTTTCAATAAAAAAGATAGAATACCTCTCCTTAAACCATAGCTATTTTTAAAGTGTAGTATTCCCAAATTCAAATCCACTTCTCAACTAAGGAAAGGAGGTAGGATTGTCAGGTGCTACCTCAAACAGAGAAGGCCATAGAAAACATTGAAATAGAAGATCCAATAAGTGAGATGGCATAGTTGTAGACCATAGATAATCAAAAAAATTGCAATGCACTAATTCTTGTGATACAAACGAAAGGTGCTTACACATTGGCTGAATATATCATCATCAAAATGACCAGAAATAAATTTCAATTTTGTAAGTAAACTCTAATAGTTAAGAAAAATAGTCATAAAAATTGGAAGTAAACTTTGGTAGACATGTAGGTGAACTTAATTCATCTAACTTTATGCCTCTTGGTAGACATCAGGATCTCCCCTCCTAAAGTCTATACCACATCCATTACCTCCAAATAAAACTAGACATCCTTGGTCTTCTTGGTTCCCACACCATGATATGGTTATGCAAAGTAATCATCTCCTTCTCTGTCAGCTGGAAGAATGCATGCTTAATTTTTTGATACATTATATCATCTCTCTCTTCTACTCTCATGGTTGAATAGCGAAATCAATTATGGTGGGCCTCTAGAGTTCTGGTCATCTTTCGTCCTCTTCCACCAAATGTTGGCCTAATCCACATGTCTGCCAACCTGATTGGATTTGTTTTTGAAAGTTGAAGTTTCTCCTAAGTCACCAGTGTAGCTCTCTCTGCCTTTTCAGACTCTTTCATTGCTACAGATTGTCTTTGGGATTTAATCATTTGTACTACATGTTTGATGTTCTTTGAATCCTTGCATCTAAAGGAAATTTCCTTAACATAAATACTGCTAGGGAATTTCAATGTTGCTATTGTGCTTGGCATTAAAGTCCATGATCTGACTCTTCTAAATTATCAGAATTAGAATCACTAGCTTCCATATTCAAAAATTTCCAACCACCATCTTCAATAAATTTATTTGGATCATCAGTAATACTCTTCAAAATTGGCTGCTAGTTCAAGTTCATTCTACTTTCATAATACTTTATACCCATGGAGTTCAACCATTCCTTGATGCCATCAAGTGAAGATTTAAGAATGGCATTAATTTTGAGTACATCTCGCTTGAAGTATTTGAAAACAATGGCCATATCAAATTCCTTTTTCCCAAGTCCTACTCTCTCATGGTTAACAATCTCAATCTCACTAATAGTGATTACTAAGAAAGGTAATTCCACCAAATCTACCAAATAGTTTACTATAGGAACAATAAAAGCAGAGGTTTTGAATGGAACTCCATGAAAACCAAGCTCTCTAAATAGAATATCAAAATCTAGTTCAAAATCTTTTAGATGAGGCTGCTCCCATAGCTCTCTTACTCGCTTGACAAATCCTTGAAACTTTGTATTGATTTTATTTTTTGTGTCCCTCTCTTGTTGTTCTTCCTCAATTTCATCAGGATCATACATTAGCCTTCTTGCCCCTCCTAAATTTTGGACCAGATCCATTACCTTCACATAAAACTGAACATCCTTAGTCTTCTTGGTTCCCACATTGTGATATGGTTATGCAAATGAAAATGAAGCAAAGTAATCATCTCCTTCTCCACTGGCTGGAAGAATGCATGCTTAATTTTTTGATACATGATATCAACTCTCTCTTCTAATCTCATGGTTGAGTACTGAAATCCATTATGGTGGGCCTCTAGAGTTCCAATCATCTTTCTTCCTCTTCCACCAAATGTTGGCTTGATCCACAACTTTGCCAGCCTAATTGGCTTTGTTTCTTAAAGCTGAAGTTTCTTCTAACTCACTAGTATTAGCTGTGACTTTTTTGAAATTTTATTATGGTATGTGCAATTTAATATGATGTAATATGATTATGGTTTCATCTCATATACTGTAATATTAGATATATAATAGAAAAATAAATTATTGCATGAGATAAATAATAACTTTTCATTTTAAATATTTTTTTTTGCAAAACACGAGTCATCCAGAAGATCAAGATGATCCTCAACATGATATAGATCCACAAAATATTGGTTCTTCCAGTATAGATCACATGGCAGAGGATAATGATGACATGGATATGGAAGACATTGAGGCCAATGACAATGATGATGATGATAATGACAATGATGATGATGATCACGATGGTGATGATGATGATGAGACAGTTGGTGATAGTAACCAATGACATTCATGATCGTATAGACTATGTCATGGATCATTGTTGATATATTGTTATGATGACTCTTTTCATGGTTACTATCATATGTATCATTTTCATGGCCTATAGTACTCTATTGTTGAGTTGTATCATATTGACATGTATCATTTTCACTATATCAATTAGACATGTATCATCTTGACTTGTATCAATTTGAGTTACATAATTTATCAATTTTATTTATATCATTTGTACATATATCATTTTCACTTATGTCAACTGTGGGACATTTATCATTTTCACATGTTTTTGATGTACTAGCATATTTGACTTTCACTTGTTTTAGTTATATATGATGATGATCTTATCAGTATTAACTTGTCAATTTATATATATTAAAAGTGGTTGATGATTTTTGGATGGGTATTTATTAAGTATAATGATTTTAATTTACTGCTCAAGATGGATGTTGTCAAATTCAATTAAATTATAGATATTTGACTCACTTTTTTTAAACATAGATAATGATCATGTTACAATATCTATATTGTTATTTAATTATATGAGTTAAATAATTAAATTACTTACTCTATAATCATATGAGTTAGTTAAGAGGCATGATATATTTAACTAATTAAATTGAAATAAAACATATTAAATTAATAAATGGAAGAAAAACAAGAAGAATTTTTAAAAGAAAAAAAGGAAGCAACAATGGAAGCCAAACTAAAAGTAAACCAGAAGCAATCTTGGAAGAAAAACTGGAAGTAAATCTGGAAGCAAACCTCAAAGTGAAATTGGAAGCAAAATTGGAAGCAAAACTAAAAGCAAAAATAGAAGAAAAACTAGAAGCAAATCTAGAAGTAAACTTGGAAGAAAAACTAGTAGAAAAATCGGAAGAAAAATTGGAATAAAAATTAGAAGCAAAACTGGAAGCAAAACTCGAAGCAAAACTAGAAGAAAAACTAGAAGCAAAATGGGAAGCAAAATCAAAAGCAAAACTGAAAACAAACCTAGAAGCAAAAATGGAAGCAAAACTGGAAGCAAACTTGGAAGCAAAACTAGAAGTGGAACTGAAAGCAAAACTAGAAGCAAAACTAGAAGAAAAAATGGAAGCAAACTTGGAAGCAAAACCAGAAGCAAAACTAGAAGCAAAACCGAAAGCAAAAATGGAAGGAAAACCAGAAGCAAAACTGGAAGCAAAACCTGAAGAAAACCTAGAAGCAAAATTGGAAGAAAACTTGGAAGAAAAATTGGAAGCAAAACTAGAAGAAAAAATGGGAGTAGACGTGGAAGCAAAACTAGAAGCCAAATTGGGCACCAATTTTGGTGCAATTTTTGTCATTACTTCCTATACTATTTTGGGTGCTAATAGAGGCGTTTTGATTTTTTCGTGCTAAATCTGGTGCCAAATGCGGTGAAAATTTTGACAAAAAATACAGTGCCAAGCTAACCATGCCTATTTGCATTGAGTTTTGTGCCGACAAAATTGCTCAATTCATCTACTCATAATACACGAAAATCCAGTGCTAATTGACTATTGTGTTGTTGTGTAAGAAACCCGTCATTTATGTGACCTCAGCTAAGTTGTCCCCTAGGGAGAACTATTCTATCTATGGGATTTTGTTTCATAGATGATTAACCAAACTTATATTCGAGGTTCATGAAAGCTACAGACTCCACTTCCTATAATTTTGTTGGGAACACATACAATATAAGGAGAAATAAACAGAACATGGATCAACAACCTTCAATTCCTACATCACAACCCACTCAAGTTCCTAATCCTTTACCACCTTCTTGACTAAGCCTTCTTTTAGCACCTAAACCTATAATCAAAGAACCAGGGGATTACGATCTTGTTGGGCAACTTCATGTTACTTCGGCTAAGATCTCACTCTAAACTTGCTCCAAACCGCTCTAGTTTACCAAGAGATGTTTCTAGAAGATTTACAAAAGATTTTCTTGCCTGTGTCCACTAGGCCTGTAGATATTAATGTGTTGTTGGCTCATATTTGGGTGGATTCACTAAATATTATGTTTCACCCACAAGAACTCCTACATCTAGATTTGCAAAAGCAAGTAGATCCCTTGATGATTATAATTAATGTTAATAATATCAATATTAAGTGTACTCTCGTTGACACTAGTTTGGCTCTCAACATTTGTAGTATGAACTTATTACCTAAGATTAAAGTTGCTTTAGTGGCTTCTTCCTTGTATTCATGTGTTCAATAATGTTGGTTTCTAGGCTATAGGCATGATAATATTACCTTTACAACTAGGCCCTGATACCTTGCCTATGTTAGTTTATGTGATGCATGGCTCGTTACCATACAATATTCTCCAAGGGAGACCCTAGATTCATGCTATGAGTGTTGTGACTTCTACTTTACATCATCCTTTGAAGTTTGTCACAAATAATTGGGTGGTTACAATTAAAACAAATCCAAAAGTTGTTCACCTATGTGAGCTAGTGGTTGTCAGTCATGCTTTAGTTGTATCCATTCTTAAGAATTGTATTCCATCCTTAATTGCTAATGCTATGGCATGTTCTTCATTGATACCCTCTGTGGAATTCATTCCTAGAGTGAGCATCGATAAAGATGAACCACCTAAAGCAAAACATCCCCATTCTCCTCCATCTTCCCCTTCTTCCTTTCGATCGAATGTTTTCCTTGGTGATGATTGGGGCTCCTTGAATTTCACTAAATTCTTTATCATAGAATACAAGGTAAACCCCTCTTGCATAAATTTTCTACATACTTCTGATACAAAGATGGATGAAACTTCCACTTGGGAGGAGAACTGTGATCCTATTTAGGAGATCACTCCTTCCTTTGCTAAGGAGAATAATCTTGCTCTTGCAAAGGATGTTACTGTTTGTGAACTTGGTAAAGAAGGTGGGAGTGCTCCCATAGAGACATTCAACATTCATTAGTGGAAGCACTCTATGTAGAGCCACCACCTCTTGAAGTTTTACAAACTTGTTATGGGTTTGGATATGAGCTTGACTCTCTATATGGCTAATGGAAGAAAGGCCTGGGGTGTATTGAGCAAGGAATACAATTCCCTATCTATTTTAAGCCATGAAAGCTATGCTATTTGGGTCTAGGATGCTCTATTGAAAAATCTAAGCAAAAACCTTGGTGAAGTGTTAACATAATTTCAGCCGAGCCATTAAGCTTGGTTCATCATGAGTTGATAAAGGAAAGGGGGCAAGCTGAGAAAATCCTTTTAGATGTCTTCTCTTTAGATGAAGCATTGGGGGAATTCCTAGGTTCCTATTCCCCGTTACCTCCTTTTCATCACAAGAAATGATTCTTATATCGCCTGCATAAACAAGCATACTTTGGATAATTGGTCTTGAGCATTGATGAAGAAGACCCTCTTTCTAACATCAAAAATGATGTTCTAATATCTTATCCTAAAGATCACATTTCTCTCCTTAAATGAGATATTGTTGAAGTTCCTATGGATTCTAAATCCTCATAAAAAGTAATCAAGATTGGGAAGTGTCTCTCTTCGGAGGAAGAAGATGAACACTATAATCTCTTGCATTCTCATCCTGATATCTTTGCTTGGACATATGAGGATATTCCTAGTATTGATGAGTCTATAGTGGTTAACAATATCATCATATGCCCTGACGCTAAGCCAGTTAAGCAAAAAAATTGAAAGATCAATCCCAGGGTGGCATTGATGGTCAAGACTAAGATAGAGAAGCTATTGAAAGTAGGCTTTATCTATTCAATTGACTAGACTCCCCTTGGATCTCAAATATAGTTGTTGTTAGTAAGCCTGATGATCATATTCGTATATGTGTTGAATTTTGAGATCTTAATAAGGCTTCTCTTAAGGATGATTTTCTATTGCCTAATATAGATATGATTGTGGATTTGACTATAGGCCATGCATTGTTATCTTTTATGGATGGCTTCTTCGACCGCAATCAAATTCGTATTAACCTAGACGATCATTACAATGTAGCCTTCACTGCTGTTTTAGAGACTTTCTATTAGGTGGTCATGCCCTTTGGCTTAAAGAATGCGAGAGCAACTTACAAATGGGCGGTGACCCTAATATTTCACAAATTTATTCATAAGATCTTAGAAGACTATGTTGATGACATCTTGGTGAAATCGATAACCCATCAAGATCATGTAATGAACCTTCATCTTCTCTTCGAAATTCTTCAACTCTATAAGGTGAGACTCAATCCCCATAAGTGTGTCTTCGGCATAGATGTCAACAAGCTTCTAAGGTTCATAGTCTCTTGCTATGGAATCAAGGTTGACACAAATAAAATTGACACCATTGTTAACATGCCTCCACCAAGGAATATCAATGAGTTTCCAAGTTTACAAGGGAATATTCAGGCAATTCATAGATTTATATCTCAATTGGCTGATGGTACCATTCCTTTCACTCATTTATTGAAAAATGATGTTTTCTTCATATGGGATGAGGAGTGCCAGAAAACTTTTGATTCAATCAAGGCTTATTTGGCCAATCCTCCCTTATTGAAGCTGACTATGCAAGATAGACCCTTCTTGCTTTACCTTGTTACATCACCATATGCCTTGTAGCTTTCCTGGCTCAATATGATGACACGGGGAAAGAGAGAGCAGTCTACTACATCATTTGCATCCTATTTGATTACAAAACTCATTATTCCTCCATGGAGAGCAATGACTCACTCTTGTATTCGTTACGCAAAAGTTGAGACACTACTTGAACTCCATGCCGAAATGGACATCATAGTAAAAATGGATCTCTTAAAGCATTTGTTCTCTAGTGCTAACCTTGCTAGGAGATTAGTGAAGTGGGTTATGTTACTTTTTGAGTTTTTTAATCATAAATCAATAAAGGGTCAAGCAGTTGCCAATCAATTGGCGGACGCTCCCTCATCTCGTTCCTTCCCAAGGTTGGATTTTTTTCTAATGAGAATATATTCACAATCAATTACGACCTTGAATGGAAGATGTATTATGATGGATAAAGGTGTCAGACTAGTTATGGAGTGAGTACGATCTTGATATCCCCTAAAGGTAAACCAATCCCTCTATCCTTTCAATTAGATTTTTATTGAACCAAGAACATCATTGAGTATGAAGCCCTTAATACTAGCTTGTGTGTCTTGATTGCACTAAAAATTAAACACCTCCATACACTAGGTGATTCTGAGCTCATTGTGAATAAGATTATGGGAACCTATCAAGCTAAACAAAGTACATTGTCTTTGTACCAACACCTCGATTTGTCCTTGCTTAATTAGTTCTCCTCTTTCACAATAGACAACATCCCTAGGAGAGAAAATAGACATGTCAATGTCATGTTAACTGCTACTTCAATGGTGCCTTCGGAAGAGGATATGAAAGAATACCATTTCATGGTTCAAGTCCTATGAACCCCTATGATTTTTGATCCACCTGAATTTGAGTCTCTTGTGTGTTCTCACATAGACTCAGGAGAGTGGATTTCTAGTATCTATAATTATTTAAAGACTTGAAACTTTCCCGATGATCCAACAAAAAATTATCACACTCGTATACTAAAGCTTTCAGGATGTTATGTCATTTTAAATATAATATACTTTATCAAAAGTCCTATAATGGTTTGCTTCTCAGGTGTCCCACTAAAGAAAAAATACCCCTTTCCCTTAAAGAATCCCATTCATGCTTGAGGGGTGGAAATTTTGGTGGTAGATCCCTAGTGAGAAGATTGATACACATGGGGTACTATTGGAAAATGATGGACAAGATTCCTTCAATTTTGTTAAAAAAGTGCCTTCAATGTCAACAGCACAATCACCTTATTCATGCACCTGCTCTAGAGTTACAAAACCAAACCTCTCCTTAGCCGTTCACAAAATGGGGGTTGGATATCATTGGAAAAATATCACCTCCTTCTTCCAAGGGACATACCTTTATTATCACCACTATGGATTACTTAATAAAATGGGTCAAAGCTATTCCACTCTGATCCACAAATGTTGAATCCATCTATATCATTCTCATGAACATTATTTCTCATTTTGGATTGCCCACTACCCTTGTTTCTAACAATGGTACACCATTCAAGAACAACTTGAAGTAAATTCATTCTTAGAGAAGTTTCATATCCAACACAAATTTTCTATGTTGTACTATCCACAATCCAATGGTTAAGCATAAGCGTCTAACAAAACTATTAAACTTATTCTTCATAAAATAGTCAATAAACACAGTAAGTATGGCATATATACAATTATCATATGCTTTGTGGGTCTATCACATGAGTGTTTGTATGGTGATAGGAACAACACCTTACAATCTTGTATATGGTGTCGAAGCCATCATGCCTTTAGAATTCAAAATTTTGTCCTTACAAGTTTCCCTTAAAGGGTTAATTGATGATGAAACCTACTAGGTTTTTAATTTGCATCACTAGTGATGCTTGACAAGCACCGTTTATAGGCCCTCAATCATCTTAAATCTTATCAACAGTCATTATTGAGACAATATAATTAAAGTGTGCTTCCTGGGACCTTTAAACTAGGAGACCTAGTTCTCTATGAAAACCAATGAAATGTAGATGTGTTGCCTAATTAGAGAGGGAAATTTATTCTTAACTGGTTAGGCCCTTACATTTTTATCTCCATGTATGGTTTAAGTGCCTATGGATTATCATCTATGGGTGGGATGCCTCTCAATAACCCATTAATGTGATGCATCTTCATCGATACTATGCGTAGTGTTCCATATGTCATCTATATGGTGTTCTCTCTATCAGAGGGTAGTAGCACTACATATATTAACATTGTTCATTAACACATTATGAAATTTTTTTGTGTTATGATATTACCACGTGTGTGTGTTATACATGCATTTATTTTTCTATGCTATGTATCCATGCATCCCATTAAATATTTTAAAGAAATTAGATCATCAGTGTATTTAATTAACATACAACCATGTGTGTTCATTAAATCATGTTAGCATCTAATGTAAGCATACATCCATACAAGCATATAACATCAATAGCATAAACATGCATGAAAATAAAAAGCATACACATCAAATTAAATGATGCCATGATATCATAATAGATGTGTCCATATATATATGCATGTATGTATCAAATGTCATGTACATGTATTTGACCACTACTATAAAAAATGAGTTGCTACTGAATATATGTCTATACAAAAGATCTATAAGTATATATATGTATGTGTATGTATCCCTCACTACAAAAATGATGTACAAAATGATGGGCCCTTATGATTGTGGTGCATGGCTCCTAAAGCCCTCTAGCTCTGGTTGTTGCTCTGGTACCCTCAAGACAGACTACACGGTGGTCATGGAGCAGGATCAGTGTGAGCGTGATATGGACAGAGCTTCCTACATCCCCTTGATCTCTCCTTGTAAGGAGACTATAGTCATCTCTGCCTACCTCAACTCATCTTGCAGTCACTAAACATCTTCTAGGGTCAAAGCTTCCAGCTACCCACTGAGGTCATTGAGATGGATCTAGAGAGAGTCATGTGCCTACTCAGCGGGATCATCCCTCATCACTGCAACATCTCACTCTTCAAGCATTGTTCACAACTCTTCTAAAAGTTGGTCACAGTATCCCTAAATGGTATTCAACTCCACAGTTAGTTGGTCTATCTCTGCACCTTCCTCCTCATAGACAGCCCTCAAACATGTTACCAACTCAAAAGTGGGGGCATGTCATCCCATTGATATTGGACAGAAAGCCTCAAGAACCATCCCTTGGATCAGCATGTTAGGGGCTACCTCTAAAATATACTGAGCCATCAGCCTAGTTCATCCCTATGCATCATCTGCAACCATAGAGAAAGAGGAATCAATATCACATGGCATATACATATATATATCATCAATAAAAAAATTGAAAGCATGAAAACATAAACAATGTACTATGCATACCTAGATCTCCTAGTTGCCATGTAGGATTAAGGTGAGGAGCAGTGCTAGGACTGGTGCTGCCAGCATCAAAAGCTACTAGAGGGGATGCCAAGGCCACTATTGTTGGAACAGTAGGAGCTAGTGGTGCTAACAAGATAGGAGTAGCCGCTGGGGGATCTGATCTCCTCCGATGCCTCAGTCTTTGTGGTGCTACCTCCTCCTCCTCACCCACCTGTCAGTGTCCTCTCCATCTGCCCTATGGAGGCTGGGGTGGCAAGTCCCCATGTAGACCAGGGTCCCCTCTCAGGGCACCCTCACCAAACATAGGAGAAGGACAATGCTTCTCCCACCACCACACAAAATCTACAACTACCCTGACATTATCTACTACTGCTATGCATGGCAAATCTTGGTCTGGCTCATCATCATCGGAGGGGACAACATCAATGATGATGGGGTGAGGGCGATCCCCCACACTCGCTGCACTCCTATAGGTCCTAGTATAGGTGGGCACATATGGTGGAATCGTATGAGGATAGCCATGTTGTTGCATGACTCGACTCCAATAGTATGGCACTATGATGTAATTGTGATGACCTACCAAAAAATGGTCTTGCTGCAGGTTCCTCAAATACCTATTGTCATCCATCCATTCAAAAAATTAGTGGGATCTCCATCGAACCCCATCCATGGTGAGAGTGTCAAATTGGAGCCACCAAAACTATAGATCACTGAATCTCCATTGGCTTGTCATGTCATACCAATGGGCCATGGGAATGTGATACAGTCATTGATGGGGAAAAATGACTGGTCGAGTGCACATGATGTGGATGAAGACCTACGCCTACAAAAGTGTGCATGTAGTAAGGCTACGGTACTCATAATGAAAGTATTGGCGTAACTCCTAGTAGAGGTATTCCAACATGATGTGCCCCCAAGCACAAACTATTTGATGCTTAACCATCTCTCTGATCAAGTATGGATGAGACCCTATGAAGTAGCGAGCCTCGCCCATCTATCATGATTCAGAATGCCATGCAATGACAACCATAACCTAGCATAGCAGTGGTGCAGTGGTCCTCACCTGGTCATACCAGTATGTATATATATGGCCTGTGTCATTGTCGCCTTCTCTACCTAGAGTTTTCAAGAACCCCCTCCCTCCCATGTTGATCGAGTGTCATCCAAGGCCACCCACCATCTACAAATGGGTAGTTTGAGGATTTGAGAGACATCCTTGAGCATGATCATCATCTCCCCACAAGGCATCTAGAAAGATGATGTGGTGGCATCCCATCGCTCCATCAAGTTTGTGAGCATCCTCTCATTGTATCACATCTCTACCATGGTGAATCCATGCTAGACACTGACCTACTATAGATGTGTGACCTCGTCATCTATTAGATAGTCTATCTGCTCCCGAATGAGTTAGAATGCTCACCCTCCTAGATGCTCACAAATCTCTGGATACTCCTACAAAATGGAAAAAATTTCATATCAAAACATCAAATTGTATTATGAGAACAAAAATTTCTTAAGACTTATGCATTCCGTGCAGACATCAGCGCATTGCACATGCGTCTCTGTCTGCCATGGCCACCTCAATGATCCTAGTGTATCCCCAAGATGATAGCGTAGACTCAAGACCTTAGCATAGACTCCGGACAACAACATGATTTTTGGATGGGAGAGCCTAAAAAAGATGCCTACGCACCTCACCGGCTAGAAAAATGCTAAAAATAAGATAAAATTCACAAAAAAAATGAGCCGTAGAAGACTACTTGGTCCACCTCATCACCCTTGATGATGTCCTTGCACATCTTCTCCAACCTTGGCATCTCATACTCCCTCCTACTAGGCATTTTGTTGACTTTTCTCTCACAAAAGTCAATAATTTGCTCGCGGTGAATAGTGAAAATGACCCTTCCAGGGACCCACCTAGGTATATAGGTCCCCTAAGGCCCATTTTTCCTAGACTTTGTGACTCGCTGACTGTTTCTCTTGAATTTACCCCACCAAGCTAGGGGAAAACTCAGGAGGGGGCATATAGTCATCTCTTGATCATATTTTTCCTGTAAATTGACAATTTTTTCTTGATCATTCTTCTATCTATTGTAGATTCTTCTAATTTTTTGAGGCTAGCACAAAATTTGAGTTTTCTAGGTTAAAGTATTGAATAAATTTTCATGACCATTTCATAGCTATTTTTTGAGCTCAAATACAAGGGGCACATTCTATACCGATCAACTTGACTTTTGTGGCCTTTGTGATCCCTTTTCTCTCGACATGCAAATCCATAAAATTCAAAATTTAGGTGGAATTTTTCTTCTGTACTTTAGTGAGGCTTAATTTTTCCAAAATCGAGCCCACTAAAGTGGGGGAAAACTGTAATGTCACATAATTGCACCTAGGGGAAATTCCACATTTTTGCATTTTTCCTAGCATTTATGACACCTTAGAGAATTAATGAAAAAAATCCCATGAGTTGTATTTTCATGATTTTAACTCCATGCAGACTTGTGGAAAAGCAATAGAATCCTAATGACATGTTTCCCAAAAATCTAGGCTCTAAACACCTATGTGGTGTACAGACGTTTGCATGGTGCACAAGCATCCTGGTAGGTTTTTGAGTTTGAAATAAGGATTATAAAATCTTGACTCTCTCAATACATGTCCTAGCTGTTGGTTTTCAAATGTAATGGCTCTCTGTTACCCTTGAATGCATTAAAACCCCTTTCTTTCTCTCATTTGGGGTTGGAATTCATTCATTCAAGCTCTCTTATTATCTACTCTAGTTTTGAGTTCTCTTCATCCTTGATAGCAACACTCTCACAAGTGAAGTCATCTCAGACTGAGGTCCTTCCAACAACAACAGCTCTCAAGCAAGCACTCAATGGTGTGTCAGTGTGCTCCGAAGAGGGTCTAGGCCCATGGGTAACACTCTCTCTCTCTCACTTTCCTTTCGTACTTGCTCATTTACTACTTTGTAGTGTGGGTTCTACTCCTGAAGTGGGTTTTGCTTTCACCACACACTTTTTCTACTTCATTTACACTCCTTTCCCAACTTGGTTGTCCATGGTGGTGGGAACACCAAAATGGGGGTCTAACTAAAGTAGACCCCTATACAAACCCAAACTTTTCCCCTTGTTCTTTTGTGTGCAGGTGCAAAGTGTTTCTTGTAGTGAAGAGTTGAACATCCAGTAAAAGGTAAGCTCTCTCTAGGTCCCCTTGTATTTATCATATTTTTTGGCTTCCTATTCATTTATTTCACTTAGTACACCCTATATATGAGCTTAGAAGTTAAACCTAGTTCTATCTACTTGATCTCTTGATCCCTCTATTGCTTAGGGTGCCATCACATCTTTTCGATGACAGGTGCTACACTAGCATTTGGAAACCATGTTGTTGTATTTTGGTCGAGAGCTCACTCATCTAAGGCAAAAATCTCAAGTTTTCACTCTCTCAAGATCCGAACTTTCTCTAAAACACTACTTGAAGTATACTTTTTTGCATTTTCATTGACTTGCTTATATTGAGGTGTATAAGGGTAGTTCATCCTCTAGTGATCTCTAGGGAATGAAGAGACCCATGTGCAACGAAACCGTCTTATATCACTCTTGGATATTTTAGCTCCTAGCAACATTATGTTTGCATGGGATGACTTGATTTTGTCTATTTTATATTTATTTTATTTTATTTTCCTATTAGAGTATTGTAAACATCTTTTGCACGTAATTTACTATTTGTAGATGCACAAAGAGAAAGTGCCACTCTAGTGTACATTTTTTGGGGATTTTGCACATCCTATTATGTCTTTTGTACTTGTGCTATGATATAAAGTGTCATGAGTGGGTTGTGAGTGCCTTAATTTTTTCATCACACCTTTGTCAATTGAATGCTCCTTCCATGACAACACCAAATCCAAGTGATTCTTACCTCATTTAAGTGTGCCCTATTTTACACACCATTTTTATTTATAGGTACTTTCATTTTCATGTTCAGATGTTCTTTGTTCTCCTTCATGCACTTCTTGGTGACACACAGTTTCCCCTTCCCAACAACTTTTAATCTCCATACCATGCATCTTGTAATATATATAAGTATTTGTAATATAGTTTGTAGATAAAAGATAAATATATATATATATATATATATATATATATATATATATATATATATATATATATATATATATATATATATATATATATTTATCAAGGCTATGGCATCTCTTGAAAGAGTAGATGTATATAATACTTTATTCATTTAGTTTTGTATCTCTCTATCTATAATTTGCTTAATTGTCTAATAAGATTTCATACACATACTATAATTCATCTACATTCTTATTTGGGAGGTTGTTCATTGAGATTCTAACCCTTGAATGTTGGATTAGTGATAAACCTTCTATACCTACAAAATATATTTTCCTATGTAATATTCTAGTAAGGAAACCTAGGTGGCGCTAAGGACTATTGGAACCTACTAAAGTAGAGTTCAATTTCCTTTCTAACTATTGGGCCCCTAGATTGATTGAACAACTATAAGTGAGATAGAAAACAAATAGAGGAGTCAAATCCTTATGTACAAAAAGTAGAATATGATCAATGAAATTGCAATTGACAATGACTAATATGTTTTGGACTTATTTTCCTAATTGTCAAATGTATGATATCATGTTCTCATATATTACAATGAACTATAGTGATGTCAGTAAACACAAGCTATAGACATGCAATTCAAAATCCTTGGTGTTCTAAAAAATGAATAATGGTATAATTTGAAAAAGCTAGAACAGGAAATGACTAAATTTGAAAATAAAGGGAGGTGACATAGTTGTGGTTTAGTTAAGAGGATTGAACTATATAATTTACCTTTTTTAGGTTGAATAGTGCTTTGAGAATTGGATCATAAATGTTTTAAATTGAGTGGTATGACATACGATAGTGCTAGATTTCAAATTTACAATTAATATGTATTTATCAAGAGCAACCAACTAGATACTATGATTATGTATTAGAAAAATTTACATAAAATAATATAAAAAATAGAACCAATTATAAAATATACACTTTTCTCCTCTAACTATTAAATAATCCTTAGTGAAACTTTTTTTTTTTCAAACACTAAGAAAAAATACGTGAAGAGGTTAACACCAGGAACTTTTTATTAAAAATAAAAATAAAATCCAACTACTCAAAATAGTCATTGCACTTTTGCTCGCTTCCTTGCGTCCTTATTTAAAATGCAAACTTAGAAGCACAAATGCGTCCTTAGCGCAGGTCAAATCCTATGTCTGGTTCTGTGGTAGAAAATGCAATCAAATGTACAGATGTTAAAGATCACAAAATATTACATCTGTCTTTCCACAGATTAAAGCATGACCTTAACGTCTTCCCAAAGTAATCTTAGTATTATGGAAATACCACAAATATTCATGTCTGTCTTTCCAAAGATTAAAGCATGCCCTTAACATATTCCCAAAGTATTCTTAGGGATATGGAAATACCAAAAAATATTCCATAGATTAAAGCATGACCTTAACGTCTTCCCAAAGTAATCTTGCGAATATGGAAATACTGTAAAGAAATGGAATAACTTTTCCATCAACATGCTTTGGAGCTGTCCTGTACTACTTGTCATGTCTTTTCTCCTAAACATGGGGCATGGAAGGATACTAAAAATGATTTGGAGCTGTAATCTACATCTAATCATACAAATTTTTTTCAGGAACATGGGGTGTAAGGCATAATTATCTCTTCCTCTTTTTGACAGTATGTATGCCTTCTCTTTGTCTTTTGACAGAGGTTATATATTCTTATCTGTCTTTCCAAAGATTAAAGCATGACCTTAACGTCTTCCCAAAGTAATCTTGCGAATATGGAAATACTGTAAAGAAATGGAATAACTTTTCCATCAACATGCTTTGGAGCTGTCCTGTACTACTTGTCATGTCTTTTCTCCTAAACATGGGGCATGGAAGGATACTAAAAATGATTTGGAGCTGTAATCTACATCTAATCATACAATTTCTTTTTAGGAACATGGGGTGTAAGGCATAATTGTCTCTTCCTCTTTTTGACAGTATGTATGCCTTCTCTTTGTCTTTTGACAGAGGTTATATATTCTTATCTGCAGTCATCCCTGTTACCCAGCATTAGAAAAAATTTCTTTTGCTATTTATACCGTATTCTGATCGGCGGCTGTGGTATTATGAAAGATTATAATACGATAGCGGATTGGTGGGTGTTCAAGGCAGCAACATCAAAAGCTTGCAATGGCAACTGAGTATGGACAGCCCACCGGAGTGATAAATGGCCTCGTGTACGATGCTGCAATACATCGTCGATGAAGGATTGAGAATTCCCAACTCAAAGAATCTTGTTAGTGTTAGTTTTTTTCGTAATCAACGGACATGAATTCCTACGTAATCAACGGACAACTTTTTCATGCCATAAGCTAACTTAAGTAGACATGAGTGTTTCTTTTCATGTGTATGCTAACTGAAGCAAACAGCAGTGTGCTTGCCTTTCAAGCTCTTATCACCGCTGCGGTGGTTATATATTTGTAAAGATCTTTACATCTGATAATGTGAATAGCAATGGATATGCAATTTCATTTTTGTGCTTGTTAAATTAGTCTATGTAGATCTGGAAAATTTGACATGGTATCAGAGCTTAGGTAGAGATGTTTGCAAGCCAATAGTTGAACAATTTTATTGTTTTTTGGTTTATCTCCATATTGCTGCGTGATTGGAGGAAGATGGTTAGATGTTTTAAAAGTTTTTGAACCATTGTTTGGAGTCGACCTCTATATCTCATAGCAGTCTCAAAACGACCCCACCCTGGCGTTATTCTCTGTTCACAAAATCGTGGCACCTCATAGAGGTGTCATTTGCATTGGCAGAGGCGTTTTTGGTAGGGCCTTTACTGGCAGTATTTTCCAAAAGAGAGGAGCAGCCGATTTCTTTGCAATAGAGAGCCTTCATGCCCCTCACGCGATTTGTATCAGGCGCTCCTGACACGAGTTGCATCATGCAGTGTTTTGTTTGATTTGAATGCATCAGGAAATTTGAGGGGAGTCGGCTGAAAGGAGTTTGCAGAGAAAGGAAGTGAGTTCTTCCCGCAGCTTTTTGGCCGCAAGCTCTCAGCCTGTGGCATCCCTCACACTTCACGCACATGGACTCATGTCTCACATTTGCTTGCAAGCCGTGACTTATCTTTTCACATCTTTGTGCAAGAGTTTTTGAAGAGTTTGAGAGAGCCATAGTAGCCACGATTTGCTGCCTGGAGGTTCGGTGGTAGACAGGAGCCCGTTTGGAAAGGCCAAAGAGAAATCTGTAGGAGATGTCCAGAAAATTCACGAGGGAAACGTGATAAAAGAGTTTGGCGTGTTGACTGGCTCCTTTGACTGGTGCATGTCTATCAATTTTCAGGTCGCTCGTCATCCTCTGCTAGGCCGTGATTTGATGTGTAGTGCCATCCTCGTCCAGCTCAAGCGCAATTTGTTGTTTAGGTTCGTCTTTCAATTCCCGCTACCTACAAGCCGACTTGCATTTAGAGGAAGAGACACCACAAGATCTTTTATTTACATTAGCTTCGATCTTTTCATTGAAGGAGTCGATTTCTTACATGTAAATGAGAAGTTTATTTTTATGTTTTTTACATTTTATCTTGGGGGATTATACATGCACTATGTAATCATGAACTAAGATAAAGTTTCATTTACGGGGGGTTAATCGTGTCTCAACACTATTTTCATCACTCTATTGTTAGGCTAGTTTCAGAGAACTACTTGTTTTGGAAACAAGGGATAAAGAATCATTGTCTTGAGCAAGGTCTACTACCATATCTCCTCATACTCATTCCTCAGCCAAGTGACTATTGAAAAGTATGCATGGTTTAATAATAATGACATAGTCTATGGACTAATATGTCTTACTATTTATGAGGATACTGTACATCACATAGAGCACATTGAGTGCCCTTCTACTGCTTGGATCATCATCTAACAATTGTATGGAGACATTGAATCTTCATTTGAAACTGATATTTTCTTGGAAAACCAAGCTATTGATGATATTGAGACTTATGACGCCTCATCTAATTTGGAAACATCTTGTATGGATGATCAGTTCACTGATTCCCCATCAACAACACCTGTTGTAGATCTAGATTCCAAAGATTCTTCTTTGAGTGCCTCCAATGATTCTTTGCAGCGGGATCATTTATGTCTTTTGGATTTAGTCCATTGGGATCAATTTCTCCTAGACTTTTTTTTGTTTGTTTGTAGAATCCCTCATTTCAGATCTAGATGATTGTATTGAGGACATATGTATTCACTTTGAGGACCACTCTTTTTTCCTTGCATTTGCTACTACTTCTAAGTTTTGTGTTGCTTCTTCGAAAGCTTCCAATGGTTTCTTGCAGCAAGGCATCCATAGTCTTCTTGGTTCAACTTCTTAAGATGATCTCTTGACAGGAGTTTCAAACTTGCTTATGGAGACACATATTTCAGATTTGGAGGACACATTTGAGGGATTATCTCTCCTCTTTGATGATAGTTTCAACACATCTTCATTGTCTTTGGAGATTGACATTCATGAGTTTCCTCTTTCGCTTGATTCATCATATTTCTTGGTTGATTTTGACCATGATTATTTTGAGGCTTCCTCAAGCTTGGAGGCTCCTACTCGATTTTTAAAGACACACATGTTGAGACTTCATCCTTCCTCCTTTTAGTTGGATATGGAGAGGCTTCTTCATCAACCTATAGATTTGTTTCTTCCAAAGGAAGAAATGTTATTTGTAGACACTGTGTCATCTTTTGTTTTCAAGCATTCATCGACTTGTAGTATTGTCCCACTTCTGAATACACTACTATCATCTTCACAAAGACTTCCATTGAGCTCAAGTTTTCACTCTCTTCGAGACCACCAATGGGGTGAAGGATACTACAGCATAGTAGCTGCCATGCTCAGTTATTTTTTGTTTGTTTTGGGGAGCGAGGGTTGTTCCCATAAGGTTTTCACTCTTTCCTCTTTTTTGTCTCCTTAATTGGACTTAAGGGGGGGTGTTAGCATTAGTTTTCTTTGTAATCAATGTACATGAATTCCTCTGTAATCAACAAACAAATTTTTCATGCAATAAGCTAACTTAAGATGACATGAGTGTTTCTTTTCATGTGTATGCTAACTAAGGCAAACAATAGTTTCCTTTCCTTTCACCACCTCTTATCACTGCAACAGTGGTGATATATTTGTAAAGATCTCTGCATCCAATATTGTGAATAAAAATGAATATTCAATTTCATTTTTGTGCTTTTTAAATTAGTCTCTGAAGATTTGGAAAATTTAACAAAGCTCTCAACAGTGTTACACCCAAAAGTAGAAATGCTTGGCTAAGCTTAACCAGCACAATCTATGCATTCATTGCTTAGGTGGAAATGTAGGGCCATTTAAGCTTTCCTTTTTGATTCATTTTTCATTTCATTTCTCTAACTTTCCATGATGAAATTTCTTACAATAATAGAGTTCTACCCTATAACAAACTATTGCAGTTCATGTTCTACCCTATATACATTGTGGGGAATGCTTGGAAAATCCATGTAATTAATCTCGAGATTTGAAGTGGGTTGCATTAGAAAATATTAATTGATTATCTTGCACATAGAGTTGTTTCTTCTTCTTTCATTTCACTTAACCTTCTTAGGATAGCAATAGTTGGGATGAATGGCAGTCATCTTGGAAATAGTGGAAGAAAACTTCATGAGCTCATTAAATTTTTCACGATTCCATTTTGGTACAACATAGTGGAGATCACAAACATATAGAATATTTTTTGGGAAGTGATGCATGAGCCTCACCACCATGCAATTCACTAAGGATGCCATGTAGAGTTATTAGTAAACAATTTGTCTTTGATAGTTCTTTGTAACTGCATGTTGACTATAACTATCATGTGTAGTCTTATGTTTAGACAATCTATTTTGGTTCAATGTTTGTCTGAACTATATTTAGAATTATAATTGAAAACCTTTATAAAAAAGGGTTAGATGTAATGATTTAGTTATCACAGAAATAAGAAGCTCTTGTGTGTTTGTAAAATAATTGTGCTTCCTCTAGTTTTTGTGTTTTTTAGTTTTTTCTTGGGCTTTAGAAATCTACAATTGGTATCAGAGAAAATTGTTTGTAGAAGTTGCTCACAAACCATGCAGCCATCGATGAAGAGAAATTGTTGTATTTGAAGCACTGTCTTTAATAAAACAAAAAAGTAGAAAATTCCTAGCCCTGTGAGAATGAAGCCATAGTGAAGAATTTTGCATATTAAAAAGGTGATCGCAGACAAAGGATAGACTACAGCATCAAAATAAATTGTTGTTTAATATTGAGGCCTTTGTTTGAAAGGAAAGGAGAAACACTAAAAAATAAAAAGCTACAGTATGCAAGAAATAGGAAATCAATAAAGTCTACAAGAAAGGGGAAATCACGATTGCCAGTTTCCAAAAGGGGAAATTGCTATGGTTGTAGGCTGCTTAAAAAGGATTTAAAAAAATTCCCAAGTTGCAAATCCCCACATGAGGGAAAAATGCTTTTAATTGGAGAAGTTTTTGCTAATAAAGATTGAAGGAGTTTTGTTGATACCACCAACAAGAAGTGTTTGTAGAAAAAAGCCACTAAAGGAGTCATTGCTTAAGGTCATCAATCAAAGATAATTCTCCACAAACAAAGTTACAATATCAAAAGGAAGAGATCACAGTCGCATTGCTCTCATTTAGTCAAAAGGAGGAGATAGTTCTTCGCAAAGGGATTTTTTTAAGAAGTTGCTGATGCAGGGGCATCATTTCGATTTAAATATATATTTTTTATTTTTCCTTAGTTAATGCCATTGTATGAGGAGCCAGAAATTATTATATTTTAAATTTGGATTTTTGTTATGACTTGAGACAACAACTATCTCTCGTGAGCTCATTTAATGAGTATCAACATTAGAAAATGGTAAACGGAAGAGTCGAGTGAGATATTTTGAAGTAAAAAATAGGTAGGTGGGGGAATTAATGCAAGTTTTTGAACATTGCAACTCTTTAAGTAGAATTTTGGGAGACTTTTGGGAAGAAGCTTCCAAATTTTGGTAGTTGGGAAGATAAGAACAGAACAACAGAAAACCAAAAGATAGAAGAGGAAAAAGAGGGGCAGAATAGAAGTACATAGGAAAGAGTAGAGGAGACAAAGGGAATGTAGGAGAGAATATATGAAGTAGAAGCTATAGAGGAGAATAGTATAATCATAGAAGATAAAAGGGAAGAAAGAAGAATAGAAAAGAGAACTCTATTTTTGTAAATGCATGTAAATTGTGTAAAAGTTGAACTTTAAATATATAATAGGGTTAAAGCATAATAGTGGTTTACAATTATAAGGAGGAAGGAATTCTCTTCTTTTTTTTTTTCACTATATCAAGGGGTTCACTCGAACCTAGAGGTTTGGTCGAACCCTCCTAGATGTTCAATCAAACATATCAGTTTGGTTGAACCCCCTATTCGACTAAACCCATAAATGACCATAGCGAAAAATCATATTTTACTGAGTTCGATTGAATGGGGGTTCGATCGAACCCCCTGAATTAGGGCATATAAAATGAAAAAAATTTCACTATCGCATGCACTGCTCACAGTGAATTTTTATGTTGCAGCGAATGTGAACAACGGGTGAACATGAATAGTGAAGGATGGCAAACCCAGGGGAAAAACGTGCACCAGCTTGAAATTCAAGTTCATCAACCTTGACCCCCATACTGAGCACTAAGTTGGTGAACTTGAAATTGCATTTCAAACTGAATTTATTTTGAAAAAATTTTAAACCCTAAATGGAAAATCTGAAATGTGAAATGGTTGAAATTTACAGTAGATTTGAAATTAAGTTTGTTGAAATTGAAATTGCATTTTCTTGAAAGCTTCTAAAGCGTTTTCAATGAGCTTAATTTCTATTATGCTTTGATGAATGTTCATAACATGTTTCAAAGCTCCAATTTTGGCATAGGCAGAAAGATTTTGCATACCCATTTTAAAAATTTGTCTAACAATTAATGTGCTTTGTCTATGCTTCCACATTTTACATACATTTCTATCAGGAACCTGCCAATTGTATTTGCTTGAATTTTTCTAAAGCCTTACCTATTAACATATTTTTTGAGGCATTATATCAAACAATTCATGTGCCTTCCACATTTTGCATACATCTCTACTAGGGCACTTGCAATTGCAACTACAACATCTGGTAAAATTCCCCCTTGATGATTTGATTGATGTTCATACCCTGTCCAAAACACCCATTTGGGCACAAGAAGAGGGAAGATTGTGGAATTTGGCTTTACAACTACAAATTGCATTTGCTTGAAAGTTTGTAAAGCCTTTTCAACAAACCCATTTGCAAGGATAACATGATATTTTTTAAGTACAAGCTTAAGTATAAATCTTGTAAGAATGCTAAATTGAAATCAAAATTATATGCTTGAGGCAATGCATATAAGACACCCATACAAAATAGTACAAAAGAAAGAGAAAAAATGTAAAGAATGCACCTGTAACCTATACTTGAGAGCATTAAAATTTTGAAATTAAACATAAAGAATAATAGGATTTATAAATTAAATACATGTCAAGGCTAAATTATATAATATCAAAAAAAACTATTTTAAAGTTTAAATTTATATTTTAATTTTAGGGTAAATACTTTTGGTTGAATTTATGAATTAGAAATAGAAATTTTGAAAGGGCCCCAACTTTTTACAAAGACCAATAAAGAGACAAATAAGAGACAAAAAAGGGTCAATCATATTGGCATGGAACAACAACAAGAAAAATATAGTTGTAAGTTAGAAAAATAACATCCAATTAGAAATACTCCACCAATAGTCACAATGTATCTAATAAAGAGGGTTGTTTTCCCAAAAACATTAGTAGATCTATCATTTCACAACAACTTGAATCCAAAATTCTTCAAGGAATTATATCTTATTGTCAACCTTATCGTTTTCCATGAATGAACCTAGTTCCTTTCTAATGGAGTTTCCAAACTTGAGACCAAAGGGAATAAAGGGTTCCTATAATCTTATGAACTTGAACCTTAGATTCATATTTTTAAATTATTAGAAGGAATACAAAGAGGTGAATGTTTCAATTCAACAGAATGGTAGAGGCAAAGAGCTCCAACTAATCCATCTCTAACACATGATTCTTGTCTCTACCAATCTCCTCTAAATATCTCTTTAAAAAACATTCTAAATTAATCATGTCTACAAGAGGACCAACCACCCCTTGATTATGCCCAAAGGGATCTTCAACCAAATCCTAAAGTAAACAAGGCTCCATCTCATCCTTATGCATTTTGTTCAACCTTTCCTTCCTCTAAAATTCCTACACCTATAAAATACATAGCTAGACACATGACAATCTAGTGAAAACACAAGAAAATCCTATAGCATGGAATTTTGAACCCAAATAACCAAATTCAAAAATAATTTAATCTATAAGTATAAATAGTTTGATGGTAGAAACATTATACATATAAAAATATGATAAATGTGTGATTATTTTTCTTCCACTTTATAAATTTTTGATCTGCTTGGCTATATAATTGTGATGATTCACTCATAATGTAATGATAAAAATTTAGTATGTATCAAAGAAATGTTTTTGAGACATCAAGCTACCATTGCACATAACTCTCATGGAAATAAGAATATTATTTTATTTTAACTAAAGAAATTGTGTGTACTCTATCTTGAATTACTAATAATTAATTTTGAATTATATACTTATAATTTAAAATAAAAGCATCCTTTTTAACATGGAATAGATAGGTTAATTAATGAAATAAAATATGTTTTTATATTAAGAAAATTTACAAATATATGGAACTCATACATTGAGAAATTGACTAGGACAACTTTGTATGAGAATTAAGATGAGAATAATTTATATACATTCTTTCAATAATTAACATTAGAAAGTAATACTTGGCTTATATTTTATAATCACACTTGAAAACAACAATGGAAGATTGAGAGTCTCAACTAAGAGGTCCACCTTATAGATAACATTCATACTAGAAGCCAACAACTAAAGACCAAATTTAATAAATAAATTTCTTGTGTTATATATCACATGAAAGCAGTTACTTGCAACTAACATCACATTTGAAATACATAACCAAAAATATATTCTCATTGTAAGGGATATTGTTCATAGAAGGTTTGTATGAGCCAATGAGAGGATGGATTAAAGCCTTTGATCCTCCTACCTTGCAGGAGGCTATGCGGAAAGCTCATAGCAACTTTTCTTATGGTTCATCTTCTTCATCAAAAAATAGTAAATCATTCTCTAAAAAGAAGGAGAAACATAATGAAAAAGTTGCAACACCTTTGGATTGAGAAACTATTAATGATTTACAAAAAAAAAGCTTTGCTTTTATTGTAAAGGGCCCTATGATGCAAACAATGATTTTCCTTTGAGACCTAAGGGAAAGGCTAATAGAGCTATGTGGGAATTCTATGAGAATTCTGAGTCGAGCCCCACTATGCTACTAACTATCCCAGAAAATTAAATCTTGGTACTAAGATTTATGCAATTTTTGAATATGATAACCCAGGATGGGAAGTCATTGATAGTAGCAATCTTTCAGAAAATCTTAGTGATTGTTATGAGTTAGTTGAAGAAGTTCCTGAATCCAGTTTCATGTTAAAATTTAAAGATGTTAAGGATCAATCCAGGATGTTTTTATTTCAATGAATTATTAGCTATTACTCATTAAATTTTTGGTTTTTATATTAGTTTCCTATTATCGTAAGACTTATAAACTAGTCTCAACCCAAGTTCCAAGATTTTCCAACACCTTCCAAACAATTTTTTTCTGAATGACCCTGAATCCAAAGTTGTAGGCTTGCCAGTCTAGATCTTAGGTCATTACCTAATGAAACTTTGTTTGAACAACCTAAAGCCATGACCAGTGGACGACCTAGTATGTCCACCAGAAACAACTAAAGAAACATTTTTTAAGGATCTTTGGTATCTCCCAGTGGAAGATATATAGCAAGACTTCCTACAGAACTAGGCAGGAAACAAAAGAACTCTAAAGCTCAGAGAAATTGGATGGCGCAATGGATGATCTCTGCACAGGATAATTTATATGACATGGCAATAGATGTTAAATTTTCTGGTGATTTAGGATTAGAAACTATAAATAAAAGTGACATTGCTACAGAAGTTTAAGAAAAGACTTTTACTTCTACAAAAAATTATGAACATTATTGTTCTACTCTGTCCAATGACATTTCTAGTCTAAACTATGATGTAAAAGAAGCTCATAAAAGTGTGAAGACAGTTATCTCCACACAACAACATCGAGATAGATACCTTACACATCTTTATGACAATCAATAGGATTTTGAATCTGCCATAAAGGTTAATGATTTAAAAAATAAGACCCTCTTGGATTCTATTAAAAAACTTGAAAAGATCAGGATACTTACAAAGAAGATAAGAGTATCCCAAACGGGTAAGAATAGTTCAGAAGAAGATAGAGAAAAGAAAGGAAAGTTTGTGGAACCTCCTAAGCCAAAGAAGGTATTTATTCAGAGAAGAAAACCTTTTCATAATGAAGAAGATAAAGCTTCAACCTCTCGATGACCTTCTCATACGCCAACACTACATGTTCCTATGCCCAAAATCAAGGAACATAGTCTAGTCCACAAGGAAGAACAATTGAAAGATTGGCCTGAAGAGCTACGAGTAGAACAAGAGCAGCCAAAACCAGTATACATGGATGAGCCTAGTTTTGCTAACAAAGTGTCAAATGATGACATTTTTTCAGATGTAAATACTTTAGTTGTTTCTGATAGTAGTAGTGATTATGATTCTTCTATAAATAGTAATTTCAAAAAACATAAATTTAGATTTTTCCCAATATAAGAAAATTGAAGGAAAAGAACCTTGGGAATCATTGAAGAAGCTTACTATGGATATTGAGATGCAAGAACCAGTGTCCAAAAATATTTGACCTAAACATTTGAGACCATATGCTTCTAGTGGTTACATTTTAAATGTAGATAAGCTAGTCAACCCTTATGAAGAAATATGTACCTAGACTAATACATTAGAAAATATGTTTGAAAGAAGTGGTACATGGTCTGACCAGCAAAGGTTCTTTATGCAGTCAGACTTATGTCTAGAAAATTGAGAAACTAGTGGAATAATCTACCAGATACTAGACCCATGCCCAAAAATATTCCTACAAACCCTTCAGATCCAATTCTTGTGGATTAAAAAAATCTAGGCAAAGATGATATTTTCGAAGCTGGCTTTGATAAATTCAAATGGTTATTAACAGATTTATTTTGTGATGATATCTCTAACACAACATTAGAAGCAAATAAAAAATTTCAATCAATGAAGCTAAAAAATTTAGCTAAGTTTTATTAATACAATTGTATGTTTGAATCCTATATGGTTTCACTTGATAAGATACATGATCTAACCACAAAACAATATTATCTAAATTCACTTCCATGTGGTTTAGGTGCTTGGGCACAATATTATCTTATTAGAAAAGAACATAAGCAGCTTGATGATGTGAGTTTTCCAACTATAAAAAGATTGATTAGATATAAGTTGGAAAAACAGTGTTTATTAGGAGCTTTGAAGGTCAACAAGGAAGAATACAATTATACATGCAACTTAAAATAATTTTGTGATCTTTGTCCAACAAATTAGCTCAAAGACTTTAAGCAACTAAAACAGTTCAAAAGAGGTGGTTGTGTCCAAAAATGCAGATGTAAGAGGTGTTCCCAAAATAAATATCATCAAGGGGAATACACATTCAAGCACAACAAGAATGGTAAGCATGGTTATAAAAATAAATATAGGGTAGTCCCCTATAAGAAAACAAAATGGTCAAAACAAATACCACCATACTTCTGAAGAAAAGGAATAATAAGGCCCCCAGAGGTATCAAATGTTTTATTTTCAAAAGGCCCCACTATGCTACTAACTGTCCCAAAAAATTAAATCCTTCTACTAAGATTTATGCAATTTTTGAATATGATAACCCAGGATGGGAAGTCATTGATAGTAGCAATCTTTTAGAAAATCTTAATGATTTTTATGAGTTAGTTGAAGAAGTTCCTGAATCCAGTTTCATGTTAAAATTTAAAGATGTTAAGGAACGATACAGACACCTGTAGAATCTTTCTAATCTAGAACCAGACAGTTCAGATCCAGGTGAGGATTTCCTCACTTTTCTCCTCAAGGATACATTAAAAGACCTGTAAGTTAAAATACAAATAGAAAAATCCAAAGATCCTTATAAACTAGCAAGAACTAAAGAAGAAATAAAGAAGGTTGTTCATTGGCATTTGGAAAAACTCAAAAGTTTAGAATCAGATAAAGCAGAAGTGGACAAACGGTTACGATTGCAGAAAAAACCCTCCAAAGGGGTTGAAAGAGATATTGACCATGGATACAAAGTTCCTCCATGGCAAAGGAAAGATAAATCTTCCTCTTCAAAAACTTCTTCTTAAAAACACAAATCTTCTGATACAGATACTGATGTTATTGCAATCTTTAAAAAAATTGACATTCTAATGGATGTTGTTACTAAGTTAAAAAAATTGCTCAAGACTCAACCAAAAGAACTCAAAAATTCTTCTACCGAAGTAGGAGAAATCAACGAAATTATGTTCAAAGCAAACCAACAAGCTAAGTCAAAAAGAGAAGAAGAAGAAATTAACAGTAGCAACGGCAATAGTTTGATTGAAAAGACATGAAAAAATTTGCTCATTATTGCTCTCCAATAATGGTAACTATGTCAAGATAAATTTATGTTTTCCAGGATATAAAAAGATTCCATTACATGTATTTGTTAATACAGGTTCTTCCCTTTCTTTGGAAAAAACCAATGCAATTCCTCCAAATTTTTGGAAGCATCTACTAGACCTTCCACACAATTATGCAATAAATGGAGAAAGAATTCAGATGGGTAGGTATGCACAAGATGTACACATTGAAATAATGGGAAAAATTTTTGTCACTGATTTCATTGAATATAATGAATTAGAAGATGATGTTCTACTAGGATTCTTGTTCTTAACTAAATATGAGCCTCTTTAATTTTTGAAACATAAAATTTCATTAAGACATGAAGATGGTCATGTTGAAATACCAGCATTAAAGATAGTCAATCATAAATTTGACCATAGTAAGAAGAGAAGGAAACATGAATCAAGCAAAGAAATGGCATCAAAGAAATAGCAGATGTATTCAAAAAAATTAGACAAAGATTTGAGACAAATTGTTGCAGTTTAAACCCATTACAATTTTGGTCCCAGGATCATGAAGAATGTGAACTACTGATTCGACCATAATGCATGTCAGTCATGCCTCATGAACCTTCCTATCTCATGATTCCTACAGAAAGAAAAGAAATGGATGAGAAACTCAAAGAATTGATAGATGGACAATTCATTAGGCCTAGTAAAAGTCCATTTGCTTGTCCAACATTCCTTGTAAATAAAAGGGTCAAAAAAGTCAGAGGTAAAAAGAGGCTTTGTATCAATTACAAACCACTTAATGATATCATTCTTCCTTTCAACTATCCCATTCCGCATAGCTCTGATTTAATAAGAAGAGATGCTAATAAGAAAGTTTTTCCAAGTTTGATTGCAAGTCAAGATTCCAGAAAATTAAAGTCAAAGAATCAGATAGATACAAAACAACATTCTCAGTGCAACAAGCATTGTATGAATGGAATGTATTTCCTTTTGGATTATGTATGGCTCCAACTTATTTTTAGCAAATAATGGACCAGGCCTTAAGGCATCTCAAAGACTTTTGTGTTGTTTATATTGATGACATTCTTATATTTTCTTATTCTATTCTTGATCATTTGTACCATCTTGAAGAACTTTATGCAGCACTAAAAAAACATGGGATATACCTCATAGCAAAGAAAATGGTGATTGGAGAAAGCCAAATTGATTTCCTTTGCTTAGACTTAAAAAATGGTAGAGTTCAACTACAGCCTCACATCCTTCAGTGCATTCAGGAACTTCCAAATATTCTCCAAGATAAAAATAAAATAAAATCAGAGATTTCTTGGATGTTTAAATTATGTTTCATCCTTTTATAAAGGTCTTACTGAGGATAGAAAAGCCATCCATTCACGCTTGAAAGAAGGAATAGAAGAATGGTCAATAAAAGCTACAGAAGTTGTTCAGAGGATAAAAACAAAATGCCAACATTTACCCTCCTTATAGACCCCTTCTAATTATTTACCTTTCTATTTGTACACTGATGCTTCTGACAAAACCTAGTCTGTTGTGTTAATCCAAGAAGAAGGAAATGGTAAAAGGGATATATGTGGCTATCACTCTAGTACTTTCACAGATACTGAAAGTTGATACCACATCTATGAAAAAAAGATATTGGAAATCAAAAAAGGTATAGAAAAGCTTAAAATTTTCCTAAAGCCAGTAAAATTCACTGTAAGGACAAACAACCAAGCTACGAGGATTCTACTCAAGAAAAAACTAAATAAAGATATAGCTCAGGGTAGAATTGCAAGATGGTATTTCAAATTTCTAAGCTATAATTTTGAGATTGAATGGATAAAAGGAGAAAATAATCCATCAATAAATACTTTGACAAGAGAACTTGGAGGTTCAATATATTCAGATCTAGAATTTAATGCTCTAGATTGGTCTACCTACCCAAATGGTACTAGCATGTATATGATAAATCTTGGTAATATTAGTCTTCCAACTCATCCAAAAGAAGTTGTTCTAATACCATTGGAATCTTACTTCTTAAATAAATGGCTTTCAAACATAAAAAATTAGATCAGTTATAACCATGCACAAGGATTAAATGATTCAGATGAAGATGAAGATGAAGATTTCAGAGAATCCATAGGATGAAATCATAATCCTATCAAATATTGGTTTGGAAACAATTCAATCCAAATACGCATCAAAGGTTTGTTTGGTATGAATTGGTCAAAATAGAGAAAAATGAATATTTTTAAAAATCTAAAATTTGGTTTCATTACCACAATTAGTTTTGATCACGATACATTTGAAGACTATACTGATTTAATAGGAGCTAGATTTAATCTAGGTATGAAAGAATTCTCAAATCTGCTACATCCACAATTCACAAGGACTATGACTGATTGCATGGTGCAATATCTAACACATTATCTTAGGATAGGATATAATTTCCCAAGAATTGAATTGTACCCTCTTAAAGCGAGATGGAGACCTGAAGTAAGAATCAAAGATATGGAGATTAAGCTTAAACCAGCATTATTAGCAAGAAGAGTTGAGCTAGACCGAGCCTATTCTCAGGACTATGTAGTCCAAATTGACCATGCTTTTAATCCAAGGAATGATGATTGGGCTCGAGTTTATCAAGAGTTACCTAATGAATTATTGAATCCAGTGCCATTCTGACAGTTACCACATGGGCTTGTCTGTGTCGTGATGTCACCCACATTAAGAAGTGACAATATGATGCAACCCTATCATAAAAAGAAAACTCCTATAGCCACTTATGGGTATTAAGTGGACCCTTCTCACTAATGGGTGTTTTAAAAAGTGACTTTGTTTCTCCACTATGTCAGTGTTTGTGACTTTCTGCTTAACAATTGTGTACTCCATAGTGTGGTAGGTAAAGGGACACGCATCATAAATGAATAGAGGGATTCCAAGATTATTGTATCTTGCCATGAGGTAATAAGTTCAGCCTCTCTAATAAATTGTTGAGGACACCTCATTCTTAGCATCAGTGGTCTAGGATTGGAGTCTAGAGTCTAGGAAGAGTCTCTAAGTTCTATATCAGAATTATGCTCTCTCCTGCTCCTTGTATGATCTCAATGATCAAAATCTAAATATATGTTTATATGTAATGTTGTCAATTTTTTAATACTATATGCACATTTTGAGTTTTCTGCTCCGCTTATTTTGGTACTAGAACCATTTTTTTTAATCCTCTGGGAACACAATTTTTTATGTCTCAGAAACATTTCTTTGAAATTACTATTTACAAAAGAATTAGAATCACTACTACTGTTAGAAACAACTAAAGTATTTACATCAAAAGTTTCATCATTTGACTCTTTATTTGCAAAACCAGGCTCATCCATGTATACTCATTTTGGCTGCTCTTGTTCTACTCCTAGCTCTTCAAGCCAATCTTTCAATTGTTGTTCTTTGTGGACTAGACTATGTTCCTTGATTTTGGGCATAGGAAAATGTAGTGTTGGTGTATGAGAAGGTCTTCAAGAGGTTGAAGCTTTATCTTCATTATGAAAAGGTTTTCTTCTTTGAATAAATACCTTCTTTGGCTTAGGAGGTTCTACAAACTTTCCTTTCTTTTCTCTGTCTTCTTCTTTTGAACATGCATCATAAATGAATGGACGGATTCCAAAATTATTGTATCTTGCCATGAGGTAACAAGTTCAGCCTCTCCTATACATTGTTGAGGATGCCTCATTCTTGGTATCGATGGTCTACGATTGGAGTCTAGAGTCTAGGAAGAGTCTCTAAGTTATATATCAGAGTTATGCTCTCTCATGTGCTTTGTGCGATCTGGATTATCAGAATCTGAATATATGTTTATATGTAATGTTGTCATTTTTTTAATACTATATGCACATTTTGAGTTTTCCACTCCGCTTATTTTGGTATTAGAGCCATTTTTTTGAATCCTTTGGGATCAAAGTTACTATTCAAAAAATTCAAATTTACTATTCACATGAATAGTGATTACAAATTAAAGGAAATTGGCCTGAGTTTTTAGTGTAAAATTGCACTATTCATCTTCTATCTATTTTTCTTCTTATGCTTCATTTCCTTCATTATCTATGAATACAATGCCTAATATTTAGCAAAAAATTCATCATACTTATAATAGAGTATATTGTTCATTTGGGTTTATCACATTTGTCAAAGTAGTTTGTGTAGTTATCACTATTATCTTGGTATTAGTTTGGGTTTTGGAAAGGCTATTGCCTCATTGAGTTTATGTCTATCATCTTCTAAAGAATTTTCTCTAAACAAAAGTAGGTGATTCAAGTAGCTATGGACCCATAGCAAGGCCGTAAATCTCATTGTTAACCAATGGACAGGTGTGTTAAGGGTGAGCAATAAGACAGAAAACGTAGTAGCAAACGAATAGGCAAAACCAAGTAAGTTCTAAATTCTTCATAATGGCTAGTCAGTGCTCAATGAATACAAGCAATTATCTTTCCTCTATTATCCATAATCACTTCCAAGATAAAGAAGAGCTAGTAGATGAAAATGGAAATTTCAAATTTCCAGATGTTAAAATATATAATTTGTATCTCAAAAAGGGCATAAAAGAAAAAATGATGAATTCTATGCGACAATCTAAAATTAACCTCAGAGTCTCAGGTGTAGGAATTTTCCCATAATATCTTCCCTTTTTGTCACCTAAAGACATTAAGAGATGGAAAGAAATTTTTTTCTTTCATGTGCATTTTTCTTTGGTTGACATTATATTACATCCCCATTTTAATTATGACATTGGTGCTGAGTATTTTGCAAGTCTCATAGATACTAGAAGTACAATTTGGGACCTGTTAGCTCTAAAAAAAATGTAGGAAAAATGCCTCAAGAGGCTGCCAATCTCTTGATATGCTTTAGGGTAACAGACAAGGTCAAAAGCTTTCAACCTTCTACTCTTCAGGTGCTGCTAGACCTAGGTAGGTGTACCTATTTGAATTGGGTAGACTTGACTTATGATTATCTTTCTTGCAGTGATCTGTCCACAATGGCAGATGGAAGTGAACAAATGAAGCCAAAATTTATATAAATCACATAGCAATTGATCTAAATTCTAATATGTTCAATTAACAGATGTAAAGGAACTAAATGAATTCAAATGATGAAATGAATAGACTAGTGCCTTATTGGATATGTGGAGTCAAATGAAATCAAGATGAACAACATTTCTTGGTAGAAACTCAAATTGTTTGGCATATGTTCTATTTACAACTTGTATAAACATGCAAGACTATGATTACTAAGCTCTACTTAATGATCCAGATGAAATTTTTTGATTACTGTGATCAACCAAAAAGATTTAATCTTTTCTTGAAAGAACCAATCAATCAACCACATAGATACAACAAATGTGCATTGATAAACTGATTATAAACTTGTTACATCAATTTAAACAACCAGAAAGAATCAATCTTGGAGACAGCTTAGCAATACTTTCAATAAATTCAACAGACAATTGACACCAGAAAATGTAGTAATATCAACTGACTTTCATAAATACCTCCATTTTGAAATCATGCAATCATACTCTTTGATCTAAGATTTTTATTCTATTGTATCCATCTAACTACTGTATATCGAATAATCTAATATCTAATGATCATTTTACAATCACAAAATGCATATTTATATGCCAGCATCAGAAAAACTCATCACCACAAGATCCCATGTCAGCCTACCGCTGTATTCAGGAAAATCTCATGTCAGCCAGAGTAACTGAGTTTTTATTAATTATCACTAAAATAGTCTCTGAGACATTTCGTGGTCATGTCGAAGGCAATTGTATCGCCGTCAGTCATCCCTTAGTTCTTTGTGTTTCGCTGTGACATCTTATTTTCGGGGAGATATCATATAGTCTACAAAATGTGTTACTGATTATGTTTTTCTTTATGTGTTTTCCATTCGCTGAGACACAAGGATATCTCTCACCGATGTGCTCATTTTTTTTCATTCACTATCGTCGTAACCTTCTAATATCAGGGAGACTCTATATAGATCACTTCATGTTTCACTGAGAGTTCCTTTATTTTTTGTGTATCGTTGTGACTTTTTGATATCAGAGAGAGGTCACACAAATCACTTCACGTTTCACTAAGAGCCCTCATGATATATTTTGGTCGCCATGACATAAGGGTTCTCTTGTCGATGTATCCTTTTATCTCATGTGGGTCACCGTAACAAATCATAGTCGGGGAGACGTCATGTAGGCCACATTATGTTCCACCAAAAGTCTTCATCTGTCCTGTGTGTCGTTGTGACCTAAAAAAATTGGGGAGACATACCATAATTTATACCTTTGTCTTACTGAAACACCCTAAGCTCACTTTAGATCGCCAAGAGAATTCAACTCTCATACCCACAAATTCATTTTGTGCCTTATCGACAAGACCTCACACCGATAGAAAATTTTCTCACCGATGAACCTTTTCATAGAAACCTTTTGTGTTATGTTGCCAAGACCCAATGTAGTCACTGAGAGCTCACTCTGATACCACTTAGCTTGGCCAATGTGCTTTCTCAATGTGTTGTTCGGTGAGACTCATCCCAACAACTCCTTGATAAAAAACTTTTTTCGGCGAGACCCAACAAAGTCATTGAGACCTCACTCTAAAGAAAAGTTATCTCACTAATGTTTGGCCGAGTTGTCCCATAATCTGCTAGTCAATGAGACATTTTAAATTCTATAAGACATTACCCTGACAACCTGACTCCCACCGATGAGCCTCCCCATGCATTAGTCGGTGAGACCTGACCTATTCAGGGAGACCTTACCCTGGTGAAAAATATTCTTGCCGATAGGAACTTTCTTCTGTTACCAAAACCATATGTATGTCATGCTGATACATACCCATAGGTGAATGTCGATCACTATGACAATGAAGAAGTGATGCCGATATGCCTACAACAAACATATATTAGTAAAAATGCATTATGGGTCTGGAAGACCCTGGAAATCTCATGCTGAAAAGGAATTGTAATGTTAAAAATGCAAACTTGATGGATTTTATGAGGCTATGAGGCCAAATATGGAGAAAATGTGCTCGTGGTGGGACTTATCTAGAAAATTATGAAAGTGAACAATATGTAAAATCATCATATTTTTACAATTCCAAAAGGACTAAACCATCATAGGACAATTTAGAGAATGTTTAGTTAAGTCCTCTAATGAAGAAAAAGATGGTGATGCTAGTTTATCTGTTAGACCTAATTTTACCATCAATCTTGAAGACAAATATGTCCATTCTACCTTATGCCTTCTATTACAAGTGAAAGGAGTTATTCTCCAACCTGATTCAGTATATGCTACTGTAGGTGGTAGATGTGTGTATAGACTTTTGAATACTATTTTCCCTCCAAAATTTTATGCCAAGGTACCTTATACTAAGGCAAACAAAAATGTTGATGATTTTGGAAGACACATAGATGCTACTAGTTTTGATATTGGTTTTCCAGTTATTGAAAAACTTATAAACGAGTCTCAACCCAAGTTCCAAGATTTGCCAACACCTTCCAGACAACTTCAATCTAAACAACACTGAATGCAAAGTCATAGGCTTGCCAGTCTAGATCTCAGGTCATTACCTAATGAAACTTTGTTTGAACAACCTAAAGCCATGACCAGTGGACAAACCAGGATGTCCACCAGATCTTATTCCATGTTGTGCAATTTTCCCAGTACATTTAATAAGCCATTCCTTGACTATAATCCTAAAAAATATTTATGAATCAGTTAGTTCCCCATATATAAACAACCTTTAGTTAATCCTTATTCATTCAAATCTTCTTTAGTCACTCTCTCTGATCTAAGCAACAATCCATAACTTATTAGAAAGAACATAAGCATCTTGATGATGTGAGTTTTCCAACTATAAAAAGATTGATTAGATATAAGTTGGAAAAATAGTGTTTATTGGGAGCTTTGCAGCTCAACAAGGAAGAATACAATTATACACGCAACTTAAAAAGAATTTTACGATCTTACTCTAATAATTTAGCTCAAAGACTTTCAGCAACTGAAATAGTTCAAAAGAGCTGGTTGTGGCTGAAAATGTAGATGTAAGAGGTGTTCCCAAAATAAATATCATCAAGGGGAATACACATTCAAGTGCAGCAAGCATGGTAAGCATGGTTATAAAAAGAAATAGGGCATTTCCCAAAAAGAAAAGAAAATGGTCAAAACAAACACCACCATACATACTGAAGAAAAGGAATAATAAGGTCCCTATAGGTATCAAATGCTTTATTTGCAAAGGGCCCCACTATGCTACTAACTATCCCAAAAAATTAAATCCTTCTACTAAGATTTATGCAATTTTTGAATATGATAACCTAGGATGGGAAGTCATTGAAAGTAGCAATCTTTCAAAAAATCTTAATGATTTTTATGAGTTAGTTGAAGAAGTTCTTGAATCCAATTTCATGTTAAAATTTAAACATGTTAAGGATCGATACAGACACCTACATAATCTTTTTAATCCAGAACTAGAGAGTTCCAATCCAGATGAGGATTTCGTCACTTCTCTCCTCAAGGATACATTAAAAGACTTGCAAGTTAAAATAAAAATAGAAAAATCCAAAGATCCTTATAAACTAGTAGGAACTAAATAAGAAAGAAAGAAGGTTGTTCACCAGCATCTAGCAAAACTCAAAAGTTTAGAATCAAATAAAGCAGAAGTAGACAAACGGTTGCAGTTGCATAAAAAACCCTCCAAAGGGGTTGAAGGAGATATTGACCATGGATACAAAGTTCCTCCATGGAAAAGGAAAGATAAATCTTCCTCTTCAAAAACTTCTTCTTTAAAACACAAATCTTCTTATACAGATACTGATGTTATTACAATCTTTAAAAAATTTGGCATTCTGATGGATGATGTTGCTAAGTTAAAAAGATTCCTCAAGACTCAAAAAAAAGAAATAAAAAATATTTCTACCAAAGTAGGAGAAATCAAAGACATTTTGTTCAAAGAAAATCAACAAGCTGAGTCAGAAAAAGAAGAAGAAGAAATTAGCAGTAGTAGTGGCAATAGTCTGATTGAAAAGACATATGAAAAAAAAAAAAAAAAAACATTATTGCTCTCCAATAATGGTAACTATGTCAAGATAAATTTATGTTTTCTAGGATATAAAAAGATTCCATTAGATGCATTTCTGGTTACAAGTTCTTCCTATTCTTTGGAAAACACCAATGCAATTCCTCCAGATTTCTAGAAGCATCGACTAGACCTTCCACATAGTTATGCAATAAATGGAGAAAGAATTCAGCTGGGCAGGTATGCACAAGATGTACACATTGAAATAATGGGAAAAATGTTTCTCACTGATTTCATTTAATATAATGAATTAGAAGATGATGTTCTACTAGGATTCTTGTTCTTAACTAAATATGAGCCTCTTCAGTTTTGGAAACATAAAATTTCATTAAGACATGAAGATGGTCAGATTGAAATCCCAACATTAAAGATAGTCAATCATAACTTTGACCATAGTAAGAAGAGAACTAAACAAGAATCAAGCAAAGAAATGGTAGAAGAAATAACAGATGTATTCAGACAAATTAGACAAAGATTTGAGACAAATTTCTGTAGTATCAACCCATTACAATTCTGGTCCTAGGATCATGAAGAATGTGAAATACGGATTTGACCAGAATGCATGTCAGTCATGCCTCATGAACCTTCCTATCTCATGAGTCCTATAGAAAGAAAAGAAATGGATTAGCAACTCAAAGAATTGATAGATGGACAATTCATCAGCCCTAGTAAAAGTCCATTTTCTTGTCCAACATTCTTGCTAAATAAAAGGGCCAAACAAGTCAAAGGTAAAAAGAGGCTTTGTATCAATTACAAACCACTTAATGATATCATTCTTCCTTTCAACTATCCCATTACCCATAGCTCTAATTTAATAAGCAGAGCTACTAACAAAAAAGTTTTTTCCAAGTTTGATTGCAAGTCAATATTTTGGCAAATTAAGGTCAAAGAATCAAATAGATACAAAACAACATTCTCAGTACAACAAGGATTGTATGAATGGAATGTAATGCCTTTTGGATTATGTATGGCTCCAGCTTATTTTCAATGAAGAATGGACTAGGCCTTAAGGCATCTCAAAGACTTTTGTGTTGTTTATATTGATGACATTCTTATATTTTCTGATTATATTCTTGATCATTTGCAACATCTTGAAGAACTTTATGCAGCACTAAAAAAAAATGGGATATGCCTCATAGCAAAGAAAATGGTGATTGGAGAAATCCAAAATGATTTCCTTGGCTTACACTTAAAAAATGGTAGTGTTCAACAACAACCTCACATCCTTTAGAGCATTCAGGAATTTCTAGATATTCTCCAAGATAAAAAAAAAAATCAGAGATTTCTTGGATGTTTAAATTATATTTCACCCTTTTATAAAGGTCTTGTTGAGGATAGAAAAGCCATCCAGTCACACTTGAAAGAAGGAACAAAAGAATGGTCATCAAAATCTACAGAAGTTGTTCAAAGGATAAAAACAAAATGCCAACATTTACCCTCTTTACAGACCCCTTCTAATGATTTACCTTTATATTTGTACACTGATGCTTCTGACAAAAGCTGGTCTATTGTGTTAATCCAAGAAGAAGGAAACGGTAAAATGCATATCTGCGCCTATCACTCTGGTACTTTCATGGATACTGAAAGTCGATATCACATCTATGAAAATGAAATACTGGTAGTCAAAAAAGGTATAGAAAAGCTTAAAATTTTCCTAAAGCCAGTAAAATTCACTGTAAGGATAGATAGCCAAATTATGAGGAACCTGCTCAAGAAAAAACCAAATAAAGATATAGCTCAAGGTAGAATTGCAAGATGGTATTTCAAATTTCTAAGCTATGATTTTGAGATTTAATTGATAAAATCATAAAATAATCCATTAGTAGATACTCTAACAAGAGAACTTGCAAGTTCAATATATTCAGATCTAGAATTTAATGCTCCAGATTGGTCTAGGCCAAATGGTACTGGCATGTATATGATAAATTCTGGTAATATTAGTCTTCCAACTCTTGCAAAAGAAATTGTTCTAATACTGTTGGAATCTTCTTAAATAAATGGCTTTCAAACATAAAAAATCAAATCAATTATAACCATGCACAAGGATTAATTGATTCAGATGAAGATGAAGATTTTAGAGAATCCATAGGACTAAATCACGCTTCTATCAGATATTGGTGTGGAAATAATTCAATCCAAATATGCATCAAAGGTTTGTTTGGTATGAATTGGTCAAAACAGAGCACAATGAATATTTTGAAAAATATAAAATTTGGTTTCATTACCAGAATTAGTTTTGATCAAGATACATTTGAAGACTATACTGATTTAATAGGAGCCAGATCTATTTGAAATATGGAAGAATTCTTAAATATGCTATATCCACAATTCACAAGAACTATGACTAATTTCATGGTGCAATATCTGACATATTATCCTAGGATAGGATATAATTTTCCAAGAATTGAATTGTACCCTCTTGAAGCCAGATGGATACTTGACGTAAGAATCAAAGATATGGAGATTAAGCTTAAACCAACATTATTAGCAAGAAGAGTTGAGCTAGACTGAGCCTATTCTCAGGACTATGTAGTCCAAATTGAACATGATTTTAATCCAAGGAACGATGATTGGGCTCAAGTTTATCAAGAGTTATCTAATGAATTATTGAATCTAGTGCCATTCTGACAGTTAGCACATGGGCTTGTATGTGTCGTGATGTCACCCATGTTAAGAAGTGACAATAGGATGCAACCCTATCATAAAAAGAAAACTCTTTTAGCCACTTACATGTATTAAGTGGACCCTTCTCACTAATGGGTGTTTTAAAAAGTGACTTTATTTCTCCACTATGTCAGTGTTTATGACTTTCTGCTTAATAGTTGTCTACTCCATAGTGTAGTAAGTAAAGGTACATGAGTCATAAATGAATGGACGGGTTCCAAAATAATTGTATCTTGCCATGAGGTAAGGGTATGTGCAGGATCATGATGGGCCAAAAAGTGGCAATATGGTGGGTATGTGGCTGACGACTATTTTTTGACCCAAAATTGATGAAACAAAAAGGGTTTTTAAAGGAGATTTTTAGCTTTCTACCGATATAAATTATGCTTTACTTTGAATTTAATAAGTAATTATTATTCAATTTCTATTCAAATTATGACTAAATTCCTAATTGATAGTTTGATTGAAAAATATCTATAGCTTTCAAACAGTATAACATTTCTTGAATCCAAAACATGCGTCACATTCTATGCTTTGCATACTATAGGATTAAAAAAAGAAAAATTTAATTTCATGAAGTTTTAACCAAGTTAAGCTGGTTAGACATACAATTTTTTATAATTTTTTAAAATTTGTAATAAAAAATTCATAATTAATTATTTACTTGGAAAAAAATTACAAAAAAATGCATCACATCATGGCTGAGTCCTCTACTTATATCTAAAATATTATAAAAAAATATTATCATTTTATTGTGGTTAGGTGGTCAGAAAGACACCTACTTCTTATTTTTCCCCTAAATTTAAGTACCACTGCATTGAAATTTCAAATTTTCACCAAATAGATTTTTATTTTTTTAAAGAAACCTAGTAGTTTAGAAACTACATTCAATTTGCTATAGATTCTATTCTTACATATTTTTGTAACAATATAGATAACTTATTCAAAATTTTACGTGAAGTTTCCTAACTCTGATTTTTCTGAATTTTTTGCAACTTAAGGGCCTATTTTTTCCATGATGATCCTGCACATACCCGTAACATGTTTAGCCTCTCCTATAAATTGTTGAGGATGCCTCATTCTTGGTATTGGTGGTCTAGGAATGGAGTCTAGATTCTAGGAAGAGTCTCTAAGTTATATATCAAAATTATGCTCTCCTGCACTTTTTGCGATCTGGATGATTAGAATCTGAATATATGTTTATATGTAATGTTGTCAAATTTTTAATACTATATGCACATTTTGAGTTTTCCACTCCACTTATTTTGGTATCAGAGCCATTTTTCTGAACCCTCTGGGATCGAAGTTACTATTCAAAAAATTCAAATTTACTGTTCACATGAATAATATTACAAATTAATGGAAACTGGCCTGAGTTTTTAGTGTAAAATTGTACTATTCATCTTTTGTCTATTTTTCTTCTTATGCTTCATTTCCTTCATTATCTATAATACAATGCTTGATATTGAACAAAAAATTCATCATACTTATAAAAGAGTATATTGTTCATCTGGGTTTACCACATTTGTCAAAGTAGTTTGTGTAGTTATCGCTATTATCTTGGTATTAGTTTGGGTTTTGGAAAGGCTATTGCTTTGTTGAGTTTCTGTCTGTCATCTTTTGAAGAATTTTCTGTAAACGAAAGTAGGTGATTCAAGTAGCTGTGGACCCATAGTAAGGTCATAAATCCCATTGTTAAGCTGATGGACAAGTGTGTTAAGGGTGAGCAGTAAGACAAAAAATGTAGCAACAACCAGACAAGAAAAATCAAGTAAGTTCTAAATTCTTCATAATGGCTTGTCAGCGCTCAATCAATGCAAGCATTTCTCTTTCCTCTATTATCCATAATCACTTCCAAGATAAAGAAGAGCTAGTAGATGGAAATGGCAATTTCAAATTTCTAGATGTTAAAATATCTAATTTGTAGCTCGAAAATGACATAAAAGAAAAAATGATGAATTTTGTGCAATAATCTGAAACTAACCTTAGAGTCTTAGTTGTAGGCATTTTCCCAATCTATCTTCCCTTTTTGTTACCTGAAGACATTAAGAGATGGAAAGAAAAAGGTTTCTTTCATGTGCATTTTTCTTTGGTTGGCATTATATTACATCCCTATTTTAATTATGACGTTGGTGCTGAGTATTTTGCAAGCCTCATAGATACTAGATGTACATTTTGGGACCAAGCCATCATAGGACAATTTAGAGGTCATTTAGTTAAGTCCTTTGATGAAGAAAATGGTGGTGATACCCATTTATCTATTAGACCTAATTTCACCATCAATCTTGAAGACAAATATGTCCAGTCTACCTTCTGTCTTCTATTACAAGTGAAAGGAGTTATTCTCCAACCTGATTTAGTATATGCTACTATAGGTTGTAGTTGTGTGTATAGACTTCTGAATACTATTTTCCCTCCTAAATTTTCTACCAGGGTAAGTTCTTATGCTGAGGAAAATAAAAATCTTGATGATTTTGGATGACACATAGATGCTACTTGGTTTGATATTGGTTTTCCAGTTATTGAAAAACTTATAAACTAGTCTCAACCCAAGTTCCAAGATTTTCCAACACCTTCTAGACAATTTCTGTCTAAATGACCCCGAATGCAAAGTCGGAGGCTTGCTAGTATAGATCTCAGGTCATTACTTGATGAGACTTTTTTTGAACAACCTGAAGCCATGACCAGTGGACAACCCAGTATGTCGACTAGATCTTATTCCATGTCGCACAATTTTCCCATTACATTTAATAAGCCATTCCTTGACTATAATCCTAAAGAATCTTTAGGACCTAGTCAGTTCCCCATATATAAACAACCTTCATTTAATCCTTATCCATCCAAATATTCTTTAGCCACTCTCTCTTATCTAAGTAGCAATCCAGAACTTATGGATCACCTTGCAAGACAAGTAAGTCAAAAAATTGCTTTCACACCTAAAGAGGAGGAAAAGAAAGATCAAAAAGGAAAAGGTATAAAACTCACAAAGATGGGTGAAATAAATTGTATGATGAAGGAAAATATCCCGAAGGAAAAATCTTCCAAGAACATAATCTAAAAGAAAAAGTATATGTAAAATAGAATAGGAAATTATAGGTTATTAACCTGGTAGATGGCCAACTACTGAAACTTTTACTGTCATCAATTCTAAAAAAAGATTATGGGGAAGATATGAGGCAAGACATCATACAGAACTGGGTAGGAAACAAAAGAACTCTAAAGCTCAAAGAAATTGGATGGCACAATGGATGATCTCTGCGTAGGATAATATAGATGACATGGCAGTAGATGTTAGATTTTCTACTAATTTAGGATTAGAAGCTATAAATAAAATTGACATTGCTATAGAAGTTCAAGAAAAGACTTTTACTTCTACAAAAAATTGTGAACATTATTGTTCTACTCTGTCCAATGACGTTTCTAGTCTAAACTATGATGTAAAAGAAGCTCATAAAAGTGTGAAGATAGTCATCTCCACACAACAACATCAAGATAGCTACCTTACACATCTTTATGACAATCAACGGGATTTTTAGTCTACGAGAAAGGTTAATGATTTAGAAAATAAGACCCTCTTGGATTTTGTTGTTAAAAAAATTGAATAGATCAGGATACTTACAAAGAAGATAAGAGTATCCCAAACTGGTAAGGATAGTTCAAAAGAAGAAGATAGAGAAAAGAAAGGAAAGTTTGTAGAACCTCCTAAGCCAAAGAAGGTATTTATTTAGAGAAGAAAAACTTTTCATAATGAAGATAAAGCTTCAACCTCTTGAAGACCTTCTCATATGCCAACACTGCATGTTCATATGCCCAAAATCAAGGAACATAGTCTAGTCCACAAAGAAGAACAATTGAAAGATTGGCTTGAAGAGCTAGGAATAGAACAAGAGCAGCCATAACTAGTATACATGGATGAGCCTGGTTTTACAAATAAAGAGTCAAATGATGAAGCTTCTAATGTAAATACTTTAGTTGTTTCTGATAGTAGTAGTGATTCTAATTCTTCCGTAAATAGTAATTTTGAAGAAATAAATTTAGATTTTTCCCAATATAAGCAAATTGAAGGAAAAGAACCTTGGGAATTGCTGAAGAAGCTTATTATGGATATTGAGATGCAAGAACCAGTGTTTGAAAATCTGTGACCTAAACAATTGAGACCATATGCTTCTAGTGGTTACATTTCAAATATAGATAAGCTGGTCAACCATTATGAAGCAATATGTACCTCGACTGATACATTAGAAAATATGTTTGAAAGAAGTGGTACATGGTCTGAACCAGCTAAGGTTCTTTATATAGACAGAATTATGTCTAGAAAATTGAGAAACTGGTGGAATAATCTACCATATACTAGACCCATGCCCAAAAATATTCCTACAAACCCTTTAGATCCAATTCTTATGGATTTGAAAAATTTGGGCAAAGATGATATTTTCCAAGTTGGCTTTGATGAATTCAAATGGTTATTAATAGATCTATTTTATGATGATATCTCTAACCAAGCATTACAAGCAAATAAAATTTTGCAATCAATGAAGCTAAAAAAAATCACTAAGATTTATGAATATAATTGTATGTTTGAATCCCATATAGTTTCAGCTGACAAGATGCATGATCTAACCACAAAACAATATTATATAAATTCACTTCCATGTGGTTTAGGTGCTTGGGCACAAGATTATCTTATTAGAAAAGAACATAAGTAGCTTGATGATGTGAGTTTTCCAACTATAAAAAGATTGATTAGATATAAGTTGGAAAAATAGTGTTTATTAGGAGCTTTGCAGCTCAAAAGGGAAGCATACAATTATACATGCAACTTAAGATAATTTTGCGATCTTCCTCCAATAAATCAGCTCAAAGACTTTCAGCAACTGAAACAGTTCAAAAGAGGTGGTTGTGGCTGAAAATGCAGATGTAAGAGGTGTTCCCAAAATAAATATCATCAAGGGGAATACACATTTAGGCACAGCAAGCATGGTAAGCATGGTTCTAAAAATAAATATAGGGTAGTCCCCTATAAGAAAACAAAATGGTCAAAACAAACACCACCATACTTACTAAAGAAAAGGAATAATAAGGCCTCCAGAGGTATCAAATGTTTTATTTGCAAAGGGCCCCACTATGCTACTAACTATCCCAAAAAATTAAATCCTTCTACTAAGATTTATGCAATTTTTTAATATGATAAACTAGGATGGGAAGTCATTGATACTAGCAATCTTTCAAAAAATCTTAATGATTTTTATAAGTTAGTTGACGAAGTTCCTGAATCCAGTTTCATGTTAAAATTTAAAGATGTTAAGGATCGATATAGAAACCTATAGAATTTTTTTGATCCAGAACTAGAGAGTTTAGATGCAAATGAGGATTTCCTCACTTCTCTCCTCAAGGATACATTAAAAGACCTACAAGTTAAAATAAAAATAGAAAAATCAAAATATTCTTATAAACTGGAAGAAACTAAAGAAGAAAGAAAGAAGGTTGTTCACCAGCATCTTCCAAAACTCAAAAGTTTAGAATCAAATAAAGTAAAGGTGGACAAATGGTTACAGTTGTAGAAGAAACCCTCCAAAGGGGTTGAAAGAGATATTGACCATGGATACAAAGTTCCTCCATGGAAAAGGAAAGATAAATCTTCCTCTTGAAAAAATTCTTCTTGAAAACATAAATCTTCTGATACAGATACTAATGTTATTGCAATCTTTAAAAAATTTGACATTTTGATGGATGATGCTGCTGAGTTAAAAAGATTACTCAAAAATCAACAAAAGGAAATCAAAAATCTTTCTGCCAAAGTAGGAGAAATCAAAGAAATTTTGTTCAAAGAAGACCAACAAGCTGAGTCAAAAGAAGAAGAAGAAATTAGCAGCAACATCGGCAATAGTCTAATTCAAAAGACATATGAAAAAACTTGTTCATTATTGCTCTTCAATAATGGTAACCATGTCAGGATAAATTTATGTTTTCCAGGATATAAAAAGACTGCATTAGATGCATTTGTCAATATAGGTTCTTCTCGTTCTTTGGAAAAAACCAATGCAATTCCTCCAGATTTTTGGAAGCATCGACCAGACCTTCCACATAGTTATGCAATAAATGGAGAAAGAATTCAGATGGGTAGGTATGCACAAGATGTACACATTGAAATAATGGGAAAAATGTTTTTCAACTATTTCATTGAATATAATGAATTAGAAGATGATGTTCTACTAGGATTCTTGTTCTCAACTAAATATGAGCCTCTTCAGTTTTACAAACATAATATTTTATTAATACATCAAGATGGTCAGATTGAAATCCTAGCATTAAATATATTCAATCATAAATTTGACCATAGTAAGAAGAGACGTACTTAAACAAGAATCAAGCAAAGAAATGGCAGAATAAATAACAATGTATTCAGAGAAATTAGACAAAGATTTGAGACAAATTGTTGTAGTCTCAACCCATTACAATTCTAGTCCCAGGATCGTGAAGAATGTGAAATATTGATTTGACCAGAATGCATGTTAGTCATGCCTCATGAACCTACCTATCTCATGAGTCCTATAGAAAGAAAAGAAATAGATGAGCAACTCAAAGAATTGATAGATAGACAATTCATCAAGCCTAGTAAAAGTCCATTTGCTTGTCTAGCATTCCTGGTAAATAAAAGTGTTGAACAAGTCAAAGGTAAAAAGAGGCTTTGTATCAATTACAAACCACTTAATGATATTATTCTTCCTTTCAACTATCCCATCCCCCATAGCTCTGATTTCATAAGAAGAGCTGCTAAGAAGAAAGTTTTTTCCAAGTTTGATTGCAAGTCAGCATTCTTGCAAATTAAGGTCAAAGGATCAGATAGATACAAAACAACATTCTCAGTACAACAAGGATTGTATGAATGGAATGTAATGATTTTTGGATTATGTATGGCTCTAGCTTATTTTAAGCAAAGAATGGACCAGGCCTTAAGGCATCTCAAAGATGTTTGTATTGTTTATATTGATGACATTCTTATATTTTCTTATTCTTTTCTTGATCATTTGCAACATCTTGAAGAACTTTATGCAGCACTAAAACAAATAGGATATGCCTCACAGCAAATAAACTGGTGATTGGAGAAATCCAAATTGATTTCCTTGGCTTACACTTAAAAAGTCGCAGAGTTCAACTACAGCCCCACATCCTTCACCCCTTTATAAAGGTCTTACTGAGGATAGAAAATCCATCCAGTCACACTTGAAAGAAGGAATAGAAGAATGGTCGTTAAAAGCTACATAAGTTGTTTAGAGGATAAAAACAAAATTCCAACATTTATCATTTTTAGAAACCCCTTCTAATGATTTACCTTTATATTTGTACACTAATGCTTTTGACAAAACCTAGTTTGCTATGTTAATCCAAGAAGAAGGAAATGGTAAAAGGGATATCTACAGCTATCACTCTGGTACTTTCATAGATACTGAAAGTTGATATAACATCTATGAAAAAGAAATACTAGTAGTCAAAAAAGGTATAGAAAAGCTTAACATTTTCCTAAAGCCATTAAAATTCATTGTAAGGATAGACAGCCAAGCTATGAGGAGCTTGCTCAAGAATAAACCAAATAATGATATATCTCAAGGTAGAACTGTAAGATGGTATTTTGAATTTCTAAGCTATGATTTTGAGATTGAATGGATAAAAGGAGAAAATAATCCATTAGCAGATACTCTGACAAGAGAACTTATAGGTTCAATATATTCAAATCTAGAATTTAATGCTCTAGATTGGTCTAGGCCAGATGGTACTAGCATGTATATGATAAATCCTAGTAATATTAGTCTTCCAACTCTTCCAAAAGAAATTGTTCTAATACTGTTGGAATCTTACTTCTTAAATAAATGGATTTCAAACATAAAAATTTAGATTAGTTATAACTAAATCATGCTCCTATCAGATATTGGTGTGGAAACAATTCAATCCAAATATGCATCAAAGGTTTGTTTGGTATGAATTGGTCAAAACAGAGCAAAATGAATATTTTGAAAAATATAAAATTTGGTTTCATTACCAGAATTAGTTTTGATCAAGTTATATTTGAAGACTATACTAATTTAATAGGAGCTAGATTTAATCCAGATATGGAAGAATTTTTAAATCTATTATATCCACAATTCACAAGAACTATGACTGATTGCATGGTGCAATATCTAACACATTATCCTAGGATAGGATATAATTTCCCAAGAATTGAATTGCACCCTCTTGAAGCCATATGGAGACCTGAAGTAAGAATCAGAGATATGGAGATTAAGCTTAAACCAGCATTATTAGCAAGAAGAGTTGAGCTAGACTGAGCCTATTCTCAGGACTATGTAGTCCAAATTGACCATGCTTTTAATCCAAGGAAAGATGATTGGGCTCGAGATTATCAAGAGTTACCTAATGAATTATTCAATTCAATGCCATTCTGACAGTTCATACATGGGCTTTTCTGTGCTGTGACATCACCCATGTTAAGAAGTGACAACAAGATGCAACCCTGTCATAAAAAGAAAACTCCTATAGCCATTAATGGGTATTAAGTGGACCCTTTTCACTAATGGGTGTTTTAAAAAGTGACTTTATTTCTCCACTATGTTAGTGTTTGTGAGTTTCTGCTTAACATCTGTCTACTCCATAGTGCGGTAGGTAAAGGGACACGCATCATAAATGAATGGACGGATCTCAAAATTATTGTATCTTGCCATGAGGTAAAAATTTTAGCCTCTCCTATAAATTTTTGAGGATGCCTCATTCTTGGTATCGGTGGTCTAGGATTGGAGTTTAGATTCTAGGAAGAGTCTCTAAGTTATATATCAGAATTATGCTCTCTCTTGCACTTTGTGCGATCTAGATGATCCGAATCTGAATATATGTTTATATGTAATGTTGTCAATTTTTTAATACTATATGCACATTTTGAGTTTTTCGCTCCACTTATTTTGGTATCAGAGAAAAAGGGTTCAATCTCAAAATCATAGCTTAGAAATTTGAAATACCATCTTGCAATTGTCCATCTATCAATTCTTTGACACTGCTTAATTCTGATAAAAATTTAGTATGTATCAAAGAAATGTTTCTGAGACATCACTCTACCATTGCACATAACTCTCATGGAAATAAGAATATTATTTTATTTTAACTAAAGAAATTATGTGTAATCTATCTTGAATTACTAATTAATTTTGAATTATATACTTATATTTTAAAATAAAAGCATATTTTTTAACATGGAATAGATAGGTTAATTAATGAAATAAAATATGTTTTTATTTTAATAAAATTTCCAAATATATGGAACTCATACATTGAGAAATTGACTAGGAAAACTCTGTATGAGAATTAAGATGCTCGAATAATTTATATACCTTCTTTCAATAATTAACATTAGAAAGTAATACTTGGCTCATATTTTATAATCACACTAGAAACCAACAATGGAAGATTGAGAGTCTCAACTAAGAGTTCCACCTTATAGATAACATTCATACTAGAATCCAACAACTAAAGACCAAATTTCATAAATAAAGTTCATGTGTTATATATCATGCCTTTGAGGGGTCCACAAGTAACATGATCCTTTTGAAATCCTTCTCCATCTAAATGCATCCATTCCAAGACCATTGGGAGGTGGGTAGATCCCAAGTTCCTTAATTTCTTGTAGGAATTTAATCAAGAGTAGGACATTGTGACTCTGGCATGTAAATTTAAATCTAAATGTGCATCCAAAAAATACAAATTCATAAGTAAATTTAATTCAAAAAGTGGGCCATCTATGGCCTTCTATAAAATTCTATAACTAATTTTAAACAATAAAACAAATATATATATATATATATGAATATATACTTCATTTATAAATTCTTGGAATATATCAATCCATCACAATTAAATTTGTAGACAGCATGCATAATATTTTTGATGTATTCACAAAGCCACCTAGGGGCTCATAAGACTTATATAGGTGAATACCAATATGCATATCTAATGGTGGGGTAAATGGAGGGGGATTAGGAGTAAGTTCATATATATATATAGATTACTTATTTTGAAATCAAATATATTGGTTGGAGAGGTTGCATTTGAATAGGAGTGAAGATAAGGTCTATTAAAATATGGCTCGCCATCTTCTATTCTTGGGATTTTGGAGTTTAACAAAATATCCTTTGTCAATCTCAACCAATCTTTGCTTCAACTTCCAAATCATCCACACAACCCTCCCTCAAATATTCAATATGTGAAACCTAATTATGAGGAAGATACAAATAATCCTTGACATAGCCTTTTGTATCAAAGGATAATATGGTTCTATAATTTTAAACTATTTCCAATTTTGAAATCTAAATACAATTAATAATCTATTTAATCAAACAATAATCATAATTTTAAGGCAAACATAAATTACTTGAATCTTTTTAAGGTCTCTCATTAGATTCTACTTACTCTAGAACTTAAATTTAAAAAACAACATTAAAACCCACAAAACAAATTTCAAAGACAATAAATTATTAGAATATTATTTAAGATTCTAATTGTAATGAACATGTTATAGTAATAAATATTCAAATTTTAAATCTATGAAAATATATAACCAAATGACCCTTAGTTTTCATATATCATTTGTGATGAGAATGTTAAATATTATAATTTTTTAGGCCAATCTTTAGGCACTAATTCACCATTGTTAAAATGATCCTTAGTTTATTCATTGTTTTTTCCATGATTATATTTTTTTACAATTTCTATTAAACCAAACTCAAAATAATGGTATATATTAAGATTCTTGTCTTTATCCTCCATTTGGGGTATGTTTGATTCTAGATTTATTGTCATAATTAGAAGTTGTATAAATTGTTTTTGATAAAGGAAAAAGCAGGTTTTACAGGGACCCGAAACCACCAAGTTTACAACAAAAGAAAGAGGACAAAAAAGTCCAACAGAAAAAACATGCTACTAGAAAGGAGAATACCATAAAAAATAATAGCCAACAACAAAAGACCAGGAAAGTCAATCAAAAAACCAGTCGGGACGCAAACCAAAAAACCAGCAGCAACTAACCCAGAGTCTTCAGAACATACTCAATCTCTGCCTCCAGATCCTGCATATCTTGAACCCCTTTCTTGAATGTTTTAATCATTTGCGGAGTAGGAGGAGCCTTCCTTTTCAGATTGGCCCTGGTTCTCTTAGAAATCTCAATGTCCTCTTCCTGATTTTTATCCTTCACCTCTTCTAAGTCAACCACCAAGGACCCCTGTTGAGCTTTGTCCAATTTTTATGTCTTTCCATCCTATTGTTGTATTCAGCAATTATCTTCACAATATTTTTCATTTTTTTCAAATCAATTTCAATACTTTTGTCCTTTCCCACATTGACCTAGATCTCTTTACTGGCATTGTGATCTTTATGCTCTTCATTCTTTTTGCTAAATGCAAAAACCTTATCTCTCATTTCTTCTAGTTTACTCTAGAGGGCTCAATTTTTTATTTTCAGATCATTGATTTCATGAAAAACCCATTTTGACATTCTGAAATGGTCCATCGTATTAATCCTAGCTATACCTAGGTAGTCAGTAGAAGGTTCCCTATCAAGATTGAAGCAAATTTTTGTAGGATCGGAGCCTCTAGGGGAAACAACTCTAACATCTTTATCTAGAAATGGGATGACAAAGGATGAATTATTGTTAGCGCCAGAATCCTCATACTCAAGAGAGTCTTTGGAATAAGAGACAAGGTTTTTGACAGTAGAGCTTCTTGGCTTAGATGCAAGGTAGGTTTGAGCAGACTGGGTATTATGGGTTAGAGTTTTATTTCCAGCCTTAATAGAGGGTAGATTCATGACCATCCTCACCAAGCTCAAATTGGGAAAATTCCCTGAATAGCTAGGTCCAATGTCATCCTCCTCAGACTCTAGGGAAGCAACCAACTTATCAAGGGTTGGCATATTTTGAAAATGTTTAACAATTAACCTAATCAAACCAGTATGCAAAATAGGATATCTTTTTGGGTTTTTCATATGGTCATCTAGACTCTTTCTCAAAGAAGATAGAAGATAGTGGGGAAGAGAAACCCTAACCTTATACCAAAAATGGTTGAGCAAGGAAAAGTGATAGTCATAGGCCCTAGTAAAATGACCATCCAAAGTTATATATTCCATGATGACACGAAGCACTTTTCTCCAGAGAGCTTTAAAGGCATCGACCTCAAAGAAACTGTTAGAAATTTTCACCAATTTCAGTGTTTCCTTATCTTTCTTCGAAAACCTGACCGCATCTTCATCGAAGAAAACCCTATCCCTAAAAAATGTGTGTCCTTCAGTGGACATGCCAGTCACTTCAGCTATAAGATTTTCATCAAGCTAGACTTTCCTACCAAAAAGGGTTAATTCCCCATTTTCCCAATTCCTCTCAAAATGCTCGATAGCTTCCTAATTAGACCCTTGGAGCTTTTCCAGAAAAGGGAGTAAACCCCCGCTTTTGACTTTGTTCCATGCTTTAGTATTTCTTGTGTGCATCTCAAAGCTATATGGCTCCACTCTTTTTCTTTCTCCTCCCATTTTAGCAAGCACAATAAAGCAGACAGAGACAAAATCTTGACTCAAAATGGTCTCGCCAAACGAGTGAGCCCAAAAAGCATGCCAAGCGAACTTATGGGATAAGTAAATTGGCTCAGTCCCATACAATCTAATTATAGTGATGTAATTTCCCCATTCAATCATCATTAATGAGATGACACACATCTTTCCCATGTGAAGAATCATAGTTCAATAAGGCACGAACATTAGCACCTATGTCACCAACATTCGGCCAAGTGTATTGTCCTTTACTTTTAACCCCTTCATTAGCAAAAACAACCACCACAACATTGGCTTCTCTATAAGCATGTGAAATCTTTATATTATCAAACTTAGCTAAAGTCAAAATAGCCTCATCAATCCAATACTTTATGGTCCTCGAGGGGGGGGCCTACCTAAAAGACATTCAATTATATTTTAAGAATCCCCTTCAAGCCAAAGGTTTTTAAAATTCAGACTATGAGCCAAATTTATTACATGAAAAGCTCTAGCAGCCCCAGCAAGATGATTGGTTTGAGAACCAAGGGGAGTGGAAGTCGCACTAAGGAAATTGCCAAAAGAATCCCTTATGACTCTGCCGCAACCTGTCACCCCATGATTACCTTTAGCCGCCCCATCAAATTTGGCTTTGATCCAACCATTAGGTGGAAAATTCCAGCAAACTCCCTCCCTATCCTTCTTAGCATGTTTATGGACACATGAAATATCAAGATTAATATTCCATTCCTTGGCTACCATGAGATCACAGGATGAACAAGCCACTTTCTCTGTATTTCCAATATTTTGGGGGATAGTATTGAAGTTTTCTTTCAATAATATAATTATTTTATCAAACACAATGGCCACCGAAGATTCTTTATCTGTATAGATTCTATTAATTCATTCATTCCATAGACCCCAGGCAATATGAGGGAAAGAAAAATTCCACTGATTCCCAAGAGCAGGATTGCATGTCGGGGCTTTCCATTGTTTAAAGAAGTCTTCAATTGACAAGGGGAAAACCCAAGATAATTTCCAGTAATAGAGGAATTTTTCCCATATTGAGGCAGCAAAAGGACAATGAAGAAACAAGTGACATGCTGACTCAGCTTCCATCTTGCAAAGATAACATCTATTGGGTATTTGAAAACCACGCTTCCAAAGGTTATCAACCATAAGCACTTTATTTTGAAGAATCCAAAAGAAGATGTTGACTTTAGGGACCAGGTGTTTGAACCAAGCCATCGACTAGAAGGGAGGAGCAACCTAGATAGAAGACAGCCTAGTAAAAGCCGACAAAATAGAATAATTTCCCTAGGGTTCACTAGTCGAAACAAGATGATATTCCAACTAATCATGGCAGAGTCTGACAGCCAACAAGGATGAGTGAACCGAAGCAAGAGCCTAACTAACAAGACTCAATTCCACCCATTTTCCATTCAACTAGTAATATTTAACATATAGACCAAATATAGTTTTACAAATCTCATCCCATCCATGAAAAGGTTCAATTTTGATAAGGGGCTCATTAAACAACCATTTATCCTCCCAGAATCTAGTTTGGTTTCCACTCCTAACTTGCAAACCCACTCCTATTTGAACAAATTTTCTTCCAGTAATCAAATTATTCTAGCAAGTTGAGCCTCTGGGTAGAAGATGGGAGTCCATCTTAATTATATGAGATATATTATTCTCTAAATATTTAATTGTCAGGATATCATTCTATTCCCCTGAGGATGAAAATATTCTCCAAATTTATTTAGCTAGAAGTATATTGTTAACAATTCTAATTTTTCTAAGACCTAAAGCACCAGCCTTTTTAGGTCCACACCAAATCCCATCCTATTAAAGGAAACCTTTTTTTTTCTTCAACACCTGACCAAAGAAATATTTTTCGAATCTTTTCAATGGCATCCGCAAACTTGGCAGGGATTTTGAAGAGGCTTAAAGCATAAATTGGAAAATTCTAAAGAGTAGCTTTGAGGAGTTGTAATTTACTCTCTTAACTTATCAAAGCTCATTTCCATCTAGCAAGCTTCTTACTAAACCTCTCAACCAACGAAATCCAAAAGGACTCTGGAGGTTTAAGGCTTAAAGGTAAACCTAGATAGGTGGAAGGTAAAGACTCCACCTTGCAACCAAGGATTTTGGTAATTTTAATTTGTTTGTGTTCAAGAGTATTAAAGAAGAAGAGAGAGCTTTTTTGTTTATTAATCAATTGTCCAAACACCCTCCCATAAGCATCCAGCAGAGATTTCAAAGTCTTTCCTTATGACATGGTAGATTTTCCTAAGAGCATGGTATCATTGACAAACTATTGATGAGAACATATCAAATTGTTAGAGGACGCTTTAAGACCAGCAAGGGATCTTTGATCTATTAGCCTTTTCAAATTTCTTCCATGAATTTTGGCCATGATAGTGAATAAGATAGAAGAGATTGGATCTCCTTGTCTTAGACCTCTAGAGCTTTGGAAGAAAATTGAGGGGGATTTGTTAACCAAAATAGAGATAGAAGCTGTAGACACAAGTTGTTCCACCAATTGAATAACTTGGTTGCAGAACCCAAATGCCTTTAAGATTTTAAACAAGAATTTCCAATCAACTCTATCATAGGCTTCTGAGATATCAAGATTTAAAAGGAATCCTTTTGTCTTAGATTCAACCAGGGAATGGATATTCTCATGCACTGTGACTATAGAATCAAGGTTCTATCTACCAAGGACAAATCCATTCTGTTGAGGAGAGATCAGATTAGGCAAAAGAATTAAAAGTTTGGAAGTCAAAACCTTCGAGATGATTTTATAGATCAAGTTACAGATGTTGATTGGTCTGAAAGCATCAAAGTTCACTACTCTGGGCTTCTTAGGGATAAGAACCAAGAAAGTAGCATTCAACTCTTTTAGGAGACTTTTGGACCCAAAAAATTATTTTACTGCAGTCACCACATCCTCTCCAACAATCTCCCAAAACCTTTGAAAGAAGAACATAGGGAAACCATCAGGACCCAGAGCTTTACTCCCTTCAAAGGAAAAAAATAGCCTTCCTAACTTCCTCATTAGAAGGAATGGAAGTCAACATAGAGTTATCTCCTTGATTGATCACATTAGGTGTAGCTTCTATCAAATGATCCTGATCATTATGGTTATTATCCTCATTCTCAAAAAGAAGATTTTTGAAAAAGATAAGAGCGTGCCTTCTGATATCCTCCTCCTCCTCGTACCTATTGACGTTAACTTCAATATGAAAGATTATGTTGACTGCCCTATGTTTTGAAGCTGACATGTGAAAGTACCTAGTGTTTTTATCACCAACCGATAACCATAAAGCTCTAGATCTTTGTCTCCAGAACTCCTCTTCTTTTGCAATGATGTCATGCATCTTAATAAGGACCTCATTCTCTTTTTCCTTAATATCATTCAAATATCCTTCCTTCTAGGTTTTATATTGGATCTCCCCGAGCTCCATCTGAAGATCAGATTTAATCCTAAAAATGTTCCCAAAGGACTCTTTTTTCCATTTTTAAAAATTAAATTTAACTTCCCTTAACTTTTTAGCCACTTTAAACATAGTTGTACCAGATATATTAATATTCCACCATTTCCTAATTTCCTCTTTAAAAAGAGGATGGGAAAGCCACATTCTTTCAACTCTGAAGGGGATATTTTTCTTAATATTTAAAGGATCTGCAACAAAGCTTATGGGGAAATGGTCAAAACCAATCCTAGAAAGGGATTTAAGAGAAAAATAATAGTTTAAGAACCATTGATATGATATTAAAGATCTATCTAATCTAACTTGAATTAAATCCTTACCCTTTCTTCGATTCGACTAGGTGTAAGAGGTTCCTTGCAAGTCTAGATCAATCAGTGCCTGATTGTTAATAAAGTTATGAAGATCCTCCTTACTTTCAGCATTGATCTGGGATCCTCCAAATTTTTCTTCATTCAGTAAAGAAGTATTAAAGTCTCCCATGACTACCTAGGACTCATTAGTAAAATCCTTTGGAGGGCAGCCAACTCCAACCAAAAAGATTTTATGAAACCTTTTCCATTTGGAGCATAGATATTTGATTGAATCTAACTAAAAATATCCCTAATATGGGTAAATCTAGTAGCGATATGGTTTGTACCTTCCAAGATCGAATCCATTTTGATTATGTGACTATTCTAGAAAGTTGTAATGCCTCTTAAAGCACCATTTGAGTTATTGCCATGTGTACTACAATACTGAAATAGTTTCAACTTTTCCACTTTTTCCTTTGACATTTTAGTTTCATGGATAAGGAGGATATCAAGTTTATGATCTTGCACAAAATTACATAGTACATCCTACTTATGGGGATTATTAAGTCCCCTAATGTTCCATGACATAATCTTCATGATTTACTTGGGGAGTGGAGGCACTCCGGGATGGTTTTCTGAAAGCCATCCACAATATCCTGAAAACTATTATGCTCTCTTGTCCATTTAGTATATTTTATCACACGAGAGTTCTTTGTTGCTCCACAATCTACCTTAGCTTTTGACCTAGTAGAAATACAACTTGGAGTCTTCCAATGTTTGTTTTTTGTTTTCTTTTTCTTGGATAGAACCTCTTCTCTTTCTATATCTTCTTGACTCTATGTCTCTTTACTTGATTCCCATTCCTTATCAGTTAGAATTCTTTGCTCCCAGGGTAAAGTATCCATGATGCCATTCAGATGAGAGGTTTAATAGTCACTAGAAAGATTTATAGTTTGGTCTAGATTATCATAGGAGAAATTAACTAGTTTTGATGAATTAGGATCCATAAAGGGATCTACTCCCGAAGGAAAACAACCTTCTGAGGAAGGGAGTAGAAGAGGAATGTTCATCTCTAAGGACGTACCCTACATAGGTATGTCCTCCAAACTCAGATTCCCTTCTATATTCTCAATTGGGCTCCTCTCTTAGGATAAAGGGTCAGCATTCTGACTCTTCTTTTCTTCACCAAACCCCTGTTCCATATTATCTTCTTTTTCCTTAGTTATCAAGGTGTCCTCAAAATCCTTATGCTAGAGTTTCTATGGTACCACACCCTTGCTTCCCATATCACTACCAGCCTCATTTGATGTGCCTTGAATATTAGTCTCTTTATTCTCTAGGCTTTCTCCTTTAGATTTATTTCTCTATATAGATTTTGAAGTTCCAGCTAGCTTCTCCTTATCTTTGATGGCATTTAAAGGATATTTCTTAGCCCAATGCCTAGATTTTTTACATTTGAAACAAGCAAAAGGGATAGTTTCAAACTCAATATCTTGCGACTAGGAACCCAACTTCGATAGAATCTCGATTGATGAAGGAAGGTCAGCATTCTGAGAAACACCTACACATATTCTTGCAAAAACCAACCTCTTTCTAGCAGCTATCATAGAATTAATAGAAAGAATCTCTCCAAAAGAGTTTGCAACTCCATAAAAGACATCTTCATTCCAGTATTCCAGGGGAAGACCTAGGAGTCTGACCCAGACTGGGACATTCTCAAAAATAGAGTTTGAAAGGTCCATATTTGAAGACCATTTTTTAAGAGCTAGGGAGGATTTCCCTATCAACCAAGGACCGCCACTTCTTACTACCAAGATATCCTCCCTACAAGTGAATTCAAATGCAAAATAACCTTTTGGGAGTGTCACTATTGAAACTTTTCCATAAGTTCTCCATTTTTTTTTGAAAAACTCCCTAACCACTTCAATATTTGGTTTGGGACCCATGAATTTCCCCACCAAGGTTCTTTCCATTAAAGCAATGTTATGGTTTATAAACTGATCTAGCACAAAAATTGCAAACTTACCTTTCTCAGGAAAGGAGATATTTTGTACTGGAGGGAAAGATGACTTTCTATTCGGTTTTATCCCAAACAGAGAGGCCCAAGGTTTCTGATTACCTCCATTTTTGCCAGTGGTCCCCATGGTACCTTTTGGTTTCTCACCTTTTTGACTAATAGGGGAACCCACAGGATTGGCAATCAGAATATCCTTTCCTCCCGAGTCCACTTGAATTTTGTTTCTGGAGTTTGCTTCTTCTGGATCAGCCTCTCCTTGCTTCTTACTCAATACCAACACTGATCCTGCTAGTGATTTCTCAAATCCTACTCTGCCTCCATTTCCAACGCTCAAATTTTCAAAGTCCTTTTCCCACTCATGCCCGTGCCCACACTCATGCTCCGCCATCTTCTTCACTCTTTAAGTTGTATAAATTGTTATTATATATTTTTTAACATATATAAAATGTATGGTTGGATTAGTGAGATATTTATAACAAGTATGCAATATGAAGTCAAACTTTATTAGATTTGATTCTTAATAAATTAGTTTTAACAATTCAATTTATAGATTTACGCAATCTATAAGTTTAAATAGTTTGATGGTATCTAAACTTTATACATATAAAAATATGATAAATGTGTGATTATTTTGCTTTCCAATCTAGAATTTTTTTATGTTCTTGGTTATATAATTGAGATGATTCATTCATAATGTAATGATAAAATTCATCCTCGTACATGGAGGATTTTATATTATCTTCCATTAAATTCATCCTCTTTATGAGATTCTTATGGAATATTGATATTCTAATTTTAATTCTTAATTTTTGGCATATCTTAACTAGATAAATTTAGGTTCAATGAAGGCAATAAAACTTTTTTTTCACTTACATAATCCTATTTTGAAGTTCAGTTATGTTAACAACTATTAAATTAGATATTTTTATGCACCCAATTATTTTCAAATAATTTTACAATAATCTTTTTTTTCTTATTCTTTCTTTCATTGTTTCATTTAAAATTTGAACCATTAAAGGATGCTTTGTTATAGATTATAGTTTTCTTCCAATTCTTTTTAAATTGTTCAACCCTCTCATGGTCTAAATAATTTTACATTCAACAACCATGTCTAAATTACATTATATACCCAACCTCTTCTCCTATTTAACACACTCATAAACCTTGTTACTAATGTCATTTGAAGAGATGGAACAACCAATCTTAGAGGGATCCTCATCCATAGGAGAGAGAAGTGAGCCATCAATCTAGACTCTAGTAGTATTCTAAAAATAGTAGAGCTAGAAGCTAGATTCCTAACAATGATAGCCAAGTTGGATAATACACAAGTTTTCCTTTTCAAGGGATTGGGGAACACTTATTGGATGGGTATTATTTCCCCTTCACCACATTTTGATTAGGATTAAGAATTGAAATAATAAAATTCTCAAATTGGTATAAGAAAAAAATAAGCCCTTAGTGGAGAGGAGCTCATTTTTTTCTCATGTGCAACTCTAATAATAGATGTCTTAAATTACATGAGTAAATGAAAAGGGAAGGTAACAAGTCACATGCATCTAAGATCATTAATATGATAAAACTTATAGGATAAACAACATTTATAGTTTCTTTCTAGGATGAAATAAATAATCAAGTACAAACATTTATACTTTTGTGAGGAAATCATCTATATTTTCCTTCCTCTTGCATTTTCTTTCTTTATGAGACTTCAAGCCCTTCATAGATAAACCACTTGTAGTAGCTCAATACCTTCCTCAATGGCTTTAAAGGTTAACCTTCTTACTTTTTAACCAAAATTTTAATAACATTCAATTTTGTGTAATTTATGTCCACTATTATCATTTTAATTCAAAATAATGTAAGAAATTTATATATTTATTTAAAAAATAAAAAATCTTATAAACAATATTTTTAAATTAATTGAAAACATGGTTGGACCCCTCTAATTTTTTGGAACTATTTCTTAAAAGCTATTTTAGTTGAATTTTATATAATAGGAAAAGGAAGCCATATATGGCATTAAGACCTTCCTTGATGGTCTTTAAGTTAGGAAATTTTTAATTTCATTCATAGGTCTTGAGGTATTTTAAACAAAAGTTGTGTTTGGAAAAATGTATTTGGTACAAACTCCCAAAAAAAATTAATGTTATATGTTTATGCTATTAACAAATGAAATTTTGGGCCATAAAATAGCCACATCATCCCCATATTTTAATAAAAATGAGACATTGAGGCTTTATGTCACTTATAATAGATTTACATTAGTTGATATAGCTGCATTTAGATCAATCGATATATCCTAATTTCTATCAAATCATAGGGTGTCAATTTCAATAATTACACAGTTCAAAGCACATGCTATTTTTCATTTGCTAGTAGAGGGAACTATCTTATTATACCATTAAAATAAAATATAGGTCCTTAATACTTTTCATCTTTATTTTCCATCATTGCATTGAACCTTATAAGGGACATCTTCATTTGTCTCATTTTCTTCTCTTATTTGTGCCTTCAATAATGAATGGATTGATTTTACATGACTACCAATGTTAAGTAATGATGCTTTGTGTGCAATCTAGTAATTTAAATTTTAGAACTATTTTAGATTATGTTTTAAATTTAAATTTTAGAATTGTTTTAGATTATGTTTTGTGTGTAATCTAGTAATTTGAATGTTTTGAAATTATTAAAAACTATGATAGATGTTGAATGTTTTTTTGTTAATGGTATGAAAATGTTATTGATGAGTAGATGAATTATTACAACTATTTTAAATTTGTATTCCCTTTATCTAGATATATTATTTACCAAGGTCTCATTACTCTTTTAGGTGTACATACATATATATAACATGGAAAATGTAGATCATGTTACACCTCCAGATTCTTTGTTTGCAAATACCACTAATGAGATTAAAAATTTGGGAGACTCATTAGCACAGGGTGCAAACCTAGGGATATATTATGAACCATGCATATCAATATTACATAGTTTAGAAAAGCTAAGAGATGAACTTGAGAGGACTAGTGCATTTTCCCTAGATAGAGTAGTTGTTATTCTTTCCAGCATGTGGGAAGAAGTACATAGTGATGTTTCGCTTAAACAAATATAGGATAGTGTGACTAAAGAAATGATAAAAAACACTTGTTTTCTTTTTTATCAAAATGTACGTAAGGTTAGGGGATACCAGGTCACTAGATGTGTTAATTGTGCTATGGCTGAATTGATCTACCCACGATTTCTCACAGCACATGGTCAATACCCAAACAATGACCAGATTCCATTATATTTTTTTTAGCAGTTGGATGCTGAGGTCCATTTGGGCCTCAAAGTTAACTACCTGGACATTCCACCATATGTTAGTCAAGGGTGTGGCAGGATTGCCGATAGGCCCACCTATCATTGAGTAGATACAACCCTAGTGTTTAAGGCATTGGTTGGCAAGAGGTCTCCTGCTCTCACCCCAGCTCTATCCCCCATAGCAGATGAGGTTGTTGTTGCTTCCTAAAAGGAAGCAATTGACATTCTAGGTGACATTGCGGTTGCCACCACTAGGATATATGATGATCATATAGGTTAGTATTTGATGTCCAAATGTTCCCAATCCATGCCATTTCAGTACAGTGGACCACCATGGATCCTTTTACAGTGGCCGACATCCCTACTCCTACACAGCTTGATGCATTTATAGGAGATATGGCATGCAGGACTCTGCATTGTTTGGCTGAGGACCTGTTGGAGGCATATGTCCACATTGCATCAGAATATGGGATCGGTATAGAGCATGTCAAAGATCATTTGGCACACAGATTCTGTTCAGCTCCAGGGTCCCATCACTCTCAGTCGAGCACTAGTGTGCATCAGGATCCACCTATAGTTCATTCGGCAGTTGCACAGACTATGGGTTTTACTGATATGTTGATTGGTTCTAATTCATCATCATTGATGCCATCTCACCTTCATAGTCCTCTACATTCATCATTTATGGCATGACATGGGATAGATTAGATGGATGCAGATGTTGATTCCTCACTTGACTATTTGGTGGATATGGTGGAGGTGACCATTTCAAAGGACTTAGGTAATCCAATATCAGATGATGTGCATGTATGTGTGCATGTGCATGTTTCAATTCTTTTTTAATTATTTTTAAATTTTTGTTTTAATAGATATTCATGTAAGTTGATATATATGTATATATTGTTACAAGTGGACATACCTCATGTCACTCCTAGCCTTGGTCCAGAGCATGTACATGATTGACGTGACTCTGTGGATGAATCTTTTGCCAATGGACATGTGAGTTTTAAATTTTTATATATACATGTGTATATCTAAATGCAATATTTTTGTATGCATATATCTAGATAGATATTTAAAAATACAAGTTCATTTAAAAATAACTTTCATAAAATTTATTTAATATAAATTATATGTATTTAACACATTTTGTAGACAATTTTATTTCCAGGGCTTAGTACATCTATCAGAGTAGGACCGTTCTCATTTAGATGGTCATTCGACTAGGAGTCGACATTCGTATTAGGCCCTGCACACTAGATTTTTGATCTTTACTATATTTATTTGCTTATATGATGATCTTTAGTATTCCATATTTGATGATCTCTAGCTTACATTTTCTTATATGATATATACATACATTTTCTTATTTGTTGATCTTTAGTATTTGACATTTGATGATCTCTAATTTACATTAATTTTCTTATATGATATGTACATACATTTTCTTATATGATATATACATACATTTGCCTCTTTGTTTATAACATGTGTTATGTTTATACATTTAATCTCTTTACATGTATGTACATGTTTTTTCTTATGGTTACATGTTTACACATGATATATGTATGCATTTTCTTTAAATATCCACTATATGTATACATGTTTGTTTATTTTATGATCTCTTACAACTTACATTTCCTTATATTCAATATACATTTTATCTCTAGTAGAATTTTAGGAAATCAATGCCACTTTATAATTAAGTTCATTCATGTTGATCACAATAAATTTTTTGTTTTAAATGACTTAAGCAACATGAACCATTGAGTTGAGAACAAAATATAATATTTTTGACAAGTAACTCGAAATTCAATTCAAACATAATTAAGAAAATCCAATTCAAATTATACTTCTATTATACATTTTTGACAAGTAACTTGAAATTCAATTCAAATATAATTAAGAAAATTCAATTCAAATTGTATACACCTAAAAATGGTCACATCACATAGTCTAGTAATTAATTAAATATTTTTAATATTTAATTAAATCTCTAAATTTGATCTACGTATAAATAAATTTAAATAATTTATTTATATTGTTCATTTTTTTATTAATAAATAAGTTTATTTAATCATCTTTTCGTATTCATTTCTTAATTAATTAAATAAACATTATGATTTATTTATATTAATTATCAATAATCTTCACTTGAATATTTTATTCAAATAAAGATTAAATATTCCTTTCTTCTAAATAAATTCCCCTAATATCCATTCACAATTAAATATTCTAAAATATTTAATTAAATTCTTCTAATATTCATTCATAATTAAATATGTCAAAATATTTAATTAATTCTTCTAAAGTCACATTATAATTAAATATTCCAAAATATTTAATTAAATCTTCTATAGTTCTAAAAATCAAAAATCAAACTCAATAAATTAAATTAAATAAATTTATTTATTTAATAAATTTGGGGATTATCTTCAACAGCCGTGAAACAAACTGCCAAAACAGAAAATTAAATTCCTCTGTTTCTGTGCAAGCTTGTTCCCATGGGTTGAAGACAGGCATCCATTCTTCTCTCCAACCTCCCAACCTCTTCCATCTTATTCTCAACCTCTCCATCTCTCACCATTCAAATCTACCAGACAACCACATAGCCGTTGATCCTTGCCAACCAGGATTTTTCCTAAAAAAAGTTATAAATAGGACTGTCGGGTCTTTGAAATCAGATAGAAGCTTTCAACAGATAAACTATAGCCAAATTGCAATAGCATAGCCTTTTAGCATTTACAATATTCTCATTTCATAAGCATAGCATAGTAGTAGTTCATATCATGACATATCTATTTCATATCATAGGATTTTCAATTTACAGCCCCTGTGCATAATCCACAGCCCCTGTGCATATCCGTCAGCATTCTCACCTCCACTAGCATATAGGATAGAGACCTTCCTTTGCATACTCATTCTGCAGATTGCCATTTGGAGAAGCCAAGCTTACACAATCTGAGAGTAGCAGCTTCGAACAAATCTCTAGAGATAGAGAAAGATGGAACGCTTCTGAAGAATTCCTGTTTTCATTTCAATTTCTTTAGTTTAAAGTTCTATCATTTGTGTTATTTGTTTCAATTTGATTAACATATTAACATATACACATTTTTGGCGCCCACCGTGGGGCTCTTGCCCCCAATTCTCACATCTTTTTGTAGGTTTCTCTGATAGGTTACGGCCAAAAACAACGGATTAGCACAAGAAACACGTTTCAGAAAGTTCATACCTAGTTCAGTGCTCGTGAAGAATCCTGTAGTGCTCTTAATCAATCCTGCAGTGCATTTGAGCCATCCTGCAGCGCTCTTGATCCATCCTGCAGTGCATTTGATTCATCCTATAGTGCTCTTAATCCATCCTGCAGTGCCTTTAAGGAATCCTGTAGCACCCATGAAGACTCCTGCAGTGCCCATGAAGACTGTTATAGCACATTTTTAGAAAACATGCAAACTGTAATTTGTAAGTTAAATATAGTTTAATTGAATTTGATGCAACCGCAGACAGTTAGTAATTTTGAATTAAAATGAAGCAATCCTAGGGTAGTCACATAAATAGAATTGAGCAATCCTAGGGTAGTCACATAAAATGAAATGAAGTAATCCTAGGATAGTCATTTAATATTTAATTTTGGGCTAAAAGGAATTTTGTGTTTTTGTGAAGTAACATCTTCACCTAGTATAGTAAATTTCTATTTTGGGCTTAAAACTGAATCCTTGTTGGTTTGCTTAAACGGTGATAGGTCTATGCTCTCCCCTTAACTGGGTGATCAAAATGCCAAACTCACCTATTTTATTTTATGCAATTTATAGCTTTGTTAAAACCTTGTAGAGAGCCTGCTCTTGTGGGAAAAAGTACTCACCCAATAGGAACGACTCAAGTGGGTTCAAGCCAAAGCCAGGCTATTCCACCCCACTCTAAAATTTAAAGCAAAATTGGGGAAACCCTCTTTTGACAGTAGTGTGCATTGATAACCATCCCCAAAGCCTTTGTTCTAAAGGTGGGGATGTCTCTCGAGGGAGTCTATCATTTGCCACACCGAACGGAAACCCTTACTATGAACTTAGTGTAGTATCTTACCGAGTCAGTTTCCAAACATCATAATAATCACAGTGTAGGGGAGGGAAGAATCTACCCCCAAGATACCATATAACTGCCAAGGATTGTTTGCTCAGGGGATTCGGTATCCACTTCCATCACTCTGAGTACGCACCTGGAAAAGACAAAAACATGGGTGCCCTTTCAAGGGTGACATGGCTGTGTGAGTCGACGCAGTTTTAAGATGTGGGCTGTTGATTACTATGATGACCTACTTGAGTACTAAGAGTGAGTCTGTTTGATCTATTTATCATGTGTAAGACCCATTAACACAATTTTTGAAAAACATTTTGGTCATACACTTGATGTTTAGCATAGGACTTAAGACAACTATTCTACAAATTGTTTGATGTGTTTTCAATACACTAATTCAGATAAGATCATCCAAAACTCAAGATCATCTTGATTACTCTCATGTTACGAGATTGGAAATCCACAACTTTTGTAAAGAAATCTGTTTTCAAAAGGATTAAAAAGCCAAAGAAACCCCTTACCCACAAGAAACTATTGAGGAAGAGATGATTCTTGTATCAAAGCCGCAAAGTTTTACTCAAATATAGAACCTTTCTTCATAGGTATCATGATTATGTTAGAGGTCTTTCTGATGATTATGCTATAGAACCTTTGTATTCACAAGCTTTCTTTCAAAGAAGAGCCCTTTCTCAAAGGCATAACCATAGTCAATGCATTCATTTTTGCTATATTCCCCAACCTGCAATTGAATATTCTACACTTCCAAATCAAATTTTGCAATAGAGAACTCAGATCACATTAGGCATTCATCACAAAATCCATTCTTTACAAAGCTATGATCAAAATTTCATAAAGTGCAAAATCATCCTTTTCTCGATCTTTTGTTTAAATTCCCACCAACAAGATTTTCGTCCTTTCAATTAGGGAACAACACAAGCTAAAGATTAGACATCTTTGTAAGTCATAGAATCATCATTTTATCCTGACTTTCATATCTATCACATAATTGCACTATTTCATTCTTTTGATCAAAAGTGAGTAGAATTTGGAACAAAACATATGCCTGTCTTCACGAGATCTCAAAAACACATGGAAAAAGATGAGGGAGAAACCACTACAAGCAAAATGGGTGACCATAATGAGAAAGAAGAGGAAACATTTAATGTTGACGAATTAACAGAAGAAAAGCTTCAAGAAGCAGAACAAGATCCCCAATTCCGTACTCTTATGGAAAGGATTTTAGAACGAAACAAAGAAAGATATTTTCTTTCATTAGCTAATCATGAAGCTAAGTTACCTCACAATTTTGACTTAGAAGGGATTAAACAGAATCCTGAAACTCCTCCTAATGACTTTAGTGCCCTTACTCAATAGATAAAAGAATTACAAGGGCAAATAAAAGAGATGCAAGGGGGTACAACAAAGAAGTATGTTTTGGAAGACATATCTCCTTATCCATTTGAAAGGAGTCTTCAAATGATCCCATTTGCAAAACATTGTGAGATTCCTAAATATGATAGGTACAATGGAAAAACTGATCCCATTGACCATGTGAGGGATTTCCGAAATATGAGTCTAGAATTTGCCTATGACGATACCTACTTAATGCGATTATTGCCACGAAGTCTAGGTGTACAATCCATGGAGTGGCTTTCTAAGATCACTCCACCCATCAAAACCTTTGAGGAGTTAATAAATCAGTTTATATCACAATACTCCTACAACATCCAACACCAGATAACAATGCTTGATCTTTGTAAAGTGAAACAAAAAGTAGGAGAACCCTTCACTAAGTTCTTGCAAAGGTGGAGAAGGTTATTCGCACGATATTCCTGTCCCATTCCTAAAAAGGAAAAGATGGATATCTTCATCAATAGCTTAGATCAAGAATTAAGCTATAGGCTTAATCTTCATTGTCCCCATAACTTTGAAAAGTTGATTGAAACGCAATCGCCATTGAAGGGGCCTTGGTTAAATGAGGGGTAATAAAACTTGATAATCCAAGTACTTCCAACCAAAACAACAATGATAAAACAAGGTTTTGGAATAGAAATAAAAATTTTGTCAATGATGGTATAGTAGATGTAAATAATCTACGAATAATACCATCTATCTTTAATCTATCAAGTGCTCCACGAAACAATCAACAAGCAAATACCAACCAACAAGGAAGCAGCAATCAACAAGGATAAATCTCCAAGCAAGAAAGCATGACCAATCAAAACACCAAGCATAATCATGGTAATTTCAATAACAATCTCAGCAATACCCAAACATCAAATCTGTCCAGACCTTCATTCTTCTCAAATCGGTGGAATTTTACCACTTTGGGTCAATCTCTTGAGTTTGCTCTCAAGGAGCTTCTTGATAATAAGGTTATCACCTTACCACCACAAAGAGATTATGAGCCACGAGTCAAACCACCATCATGGAATGACTCGTATTATTGCAATTATCATCAATGTAAAGGTCATAGAACGAATAATTGTCAAGTTGTGAAAAATCTAGTACAAGATTTAATTGACAATGGCACTATTACAATCGAAGGACACCATACCAATGACGATCATCAAGCATTCAAAGATCCTTTACCAAATTATCAAAAGGGGGAAACATTAGATCCAAAATCCAAAAGCATAAATAATGTTGAAGACAATATAATCCGTCACATTTATTTTGATGATCAAAGGGTTAATGTTATCAAAATCAAGGGAAAACAAGAATATCAATAGATTAATGTGACTACGAGAGGACAAGCAAAGGTTGTTTTAAAAGGAAGTTCATCTACAACAACTATTTCTCCTCCAAGTCAATATAATTTGGTTGATCAACTGAGAAAAACATCAGCTCAAATCTCCATCCTTGAGCTTCTTAAAATATCCCCCATACATAAGAATATTTTAGAAGTTCTTGTAAACACAACTGTCGACACTGATTTGGACGTAAACAAATTTCAAGCCATGGTGGGACATTTGTCTTCCCCCACTTGTCTTTCATTTTCTGACAAAGATGATGCCTCCATGTCACATCCACATAATTCATCACTCTATCTTGAAGTCATGATCCATAAACACCGAATTAGACATGTCTTAATAGATGGAGGAGCCGGTTTAAACATTTGTACCTTAAAGCTAATAAATGCCTTGGGAATATCAAAAAATTCTATTGATCCACGAAGGAAAATAACTATCAAGGCATATGATGATGAAGAAAGAACTTCTAAAGGATTAATATTGCTGCCTATTAGAGTGGGACCTATTGTGAAGAACACATTTTTTCATGTTCTAGATTGGGATCTTTCTTATAACATACTTTTGGGTCATCCATGGATTCATGATATGCAGGCAGTACCATCAACATATCATCAATGCATCAAATTTCCATATGATGGACAAGAAATAACTATACAAGATGATTACAATAGTACCCAAACTTGTTCAAATCTTTGAGCAACTCAAGATACCTTTGTGCCACACAATAGGGAGGCTCTTGCTGTTTCTTCTTCCAATCTACAAGGATAACTGCAAGAATTAACAAATAGTTTTGACACTAGGCTAAATTTTAAAGACAAAGGGGCAGGTGAATATTCACTATCTCTTTCTACCTTACCTCCTTCTCCAAGGTCGCATGGGCATCCAACCTTATCAAATCAAAAGATTGCAATAGCCTCTACATTCCAAGCTTATGTGTCGATCACAAAGTTTGATGGAAAATTCATTAGAGCCAACACCACTGAAGAAGAAGTTGAAGATAGGGACATCCTAAATTGGCTATACAAGGATGAAGATGAATCTCTCTTGCATATTAAGTTACCTATAGAACAATATGGTAAGGGGTATGCTATCATGCAGAAGATGGGCTATGAAGGAAATGGTCCTATAGGAAAAAGAAGAGAAGGAATCATGGAACCAATTTAACCTATTTCAATACATCCAAGTGATAAAACAGGACTTGGATATAGTAAAGATAAAGAAGAATCCACTTCACAGCAAGCACAACCAACTCATGAAGAAGGATCAATGTCAGATAAACCTCATGAATCAGTTTTTCAATTGCAGAATAGTTCAGATACTAATTCTAATGAATATGAATGGGAAACCATTTATAATGATGAATTTTGGAGAGACAAACAAGTTGACCATACACAAATATGCACCTGTTCTTATGCAAGGAGAAGGTTCAAGGCCTCCACTTGATTATGTTTTACAAAGCGATCATGACTCAAGTGAGGATGAATCAGATTCTAACAAGATTGACAATCAATAGGAGAATACCATCATAGACCTTGTCTACCATGAGGATGATAGCCGCATCATGACTTTGAAAATTCAAGACCTTACCCAACCTAATGATCACATGCCTTTGGTTTATTTGGAACTTATTGATTGGGACAATGATGCACCTATCCACATTCCTACATTTCATGATGATGAGGACATTATAAATTTCCTTTGTTCCTCTAATGAAGAAAACAATTGTTTCATCCAAGAATTTCATACTCATGATTTTGATAAGGAGGGTGTCAAGTCTCATAGCTGCAAAATAAATGAAATAAAAGATGGATCTATTGGTGAAAACCAAAAAATGGCAGTGATAGATCACAACAAGAGAAAAATAAAGAGCGAATCCAATAGTGAAAACCTTTCTGAGGTACTGAAGGATGAGAAACTTGACACTCTTCCCAAGAATTATCACGAAAGATTTTCTATTTTGATAGAACCAATAGAATCAATCAATATAAGTACAACAGAGTAGCCAAAAATTTTGCAAATTGCAGCGTCATTGACAGTTGAAGAAGTCTTGAAATTCATGGAGTTCTTGAAGGAGAATCGAATCAACTTTGCTTGGTCATATGCTGATATGCCAGGGTTAGATCCTAATCTGATAATGCATCATTTATCTATCAAGGTAGGGGAAAAACTTGTGAAGCAAAAGCTCAGGAAAATGCATCCACATGTTGCATTATTAGTCAAAGAGGAATTAAAGAAGCTTTTGGATGTTGGATTCATTCGGACTATTGACTATGCAGAATGGATTTCCAATATTGTACCTGTTCCAAAACCAGATGGAAGGATCAGAGTTTGTACAGATTTCAGAGATTTGAATAAGGCTTGTCCCAAAGATGACTTTCCTTTGCCAAACATAGACATGATTGTTGATTTAACTGCTAGTCATGCAATGTATTCATTAATGGATGGATTTTCAGGATACAACCAGATAAAGATTGCACTAGAGGACCAAGATAAAATAGCGTTCACATGCCCTTGGGGTACCTCTTGCTAGAATGTAATGCCATTTGGGTTAAAGAATGCCGGAGTCACTTATCAAAGAGCAATGACAACCATTTTTCATGACATGATGCACACATTCATGGAAGACTATGTTGATGATTTACTTGACAAATCTCACACACGAGAAGAACATCTAGAAATCTTGTCAAAAATCTTTACCAGAATGGAGAAGTTCAATGTTCGTCTCAATCCAAAGAAATGTGTCTTCGGTGTTACATCTGGAAAACTCCTAGGATACATTGTTTCAGAAAAGGGCATAGAGGTTGATCCAGAAAAAGTACAAGCTATAATGGATATGCCACCACCATGAAATATCAGTCAGCTTCGATCATTGCAAGGGTGACTACAGTCCATCAGGTGGTTTATAGCTCAACTAGTAGACAAAAGCTTGCCATTTACACATTTATTACATAAGAATGTCCCATTCAAATGGGAAGACAAATGTGAAGCAACATTCAATCAGATCAAGCAATATCTTATGCACCCACCAGTTTAATTCCACCCATTCCAAGAGAGCCACTCATACTCTATATTTCAGCAACAGAAGTATCCTTGGGAGCATTGCTAGCACAAGAAGATTCTATAGGTAAGGAAAGGGCCATATACTATATCAGCAGAACCTTAATAAGTCATGAATTAAACTACAGTTTCATTGAAAAAGCTTGCCTTGCAGTGGTGTTTGCTTCTCAAAAGTTGCGACACTATATGTTGGCTCATACAGTTAAGTTGATAACCAAGATTGATCCATTGAAATACCTTTTAAGCAGAGCTACTTTAACAGGGAGACTTGAAAAATGGGTAATGATTTTAAGTGAGTTTGACATTCACTATGTAGATCGAAAAGCTATTAAAGGACAGGTCATCGCAGATCAGTTGGTTGAAGCACCTTTACAAAAAGAAAATCCAATGCACATTGAGTTTCCTGATGCAGATGTCTTCATAGCAACAATTCAAAAATCATGGACATTGTACTTTGATGGATCTTATACACAATATGGCTCAGGGGAAGGGATTCTCTTTGTTACACCTGAAGGACATACCATTTCACGATCATATCGGTTGATGTTTCCTTACACAAATAACATAGTTGAATATGAGGCATTGCTCATAGGATTGAAAATAGCATTAGAATGGTAGATTACAGAGCTCCAGGTTTACGGTGATTCACAACTTGTCATAAATCAAATTAATGATGATTATCAAACTAAAGATGATAAGTTGTTACCTTACAAGAACATGGTGGATGATTATAAAAAGTATTTTGTGTCAATCAAGTTTTCACAAATCTCAAGGATTGATAATAAAGTTGCGGATGCAATGGCTACAATTGCTTCTTTATTACAATTACCAGAAGATCAAACTAAGCATGAATTCTTGGTGGAACAATTGTTTTCTCCCGCCTATGATAATCCTGAGACCCAAGTCATATGGCATTTAACTGGTTCTGATTCACCTTTATATGGAAAGAATTATACCTACCTGAAAGACAACATCTTACCTCTGGATTTATCTCAAAACCAAAAAAGGAACTTCATACGCCAATCATCTCGTTATACCTTAATTGCCGATATCCTTTACCGATGAGGTCTTGATGGTACACTCCTTAGATGTCTTGAATGTGACGAATCTGAAAAAGCCTTACAAGAGGTTCATGGTGGTATTTGTGGAACTCATTCGAGTGGTTTGAGCTTAGCCAAGAAACTTGTCAGAATGGGATACTATTGGCCTACCATGGAGAAAGATTCTTTTACTTTTTTCAAGAAGTGTTCTAAATGTCAGATTCATGGGAATCTTATTCATGCACCTGCACAGGAACTACAACCTTTCACTCCGACATGGCCTTTTTCTTAGTGGGGACTAGATCTTGTTGGAAAAATACATCCTTCATTATCAAATGGGCATAAATTTATTATCACAGCTACGAAGTATTTTACAAAATGGATTGAAGTTGTTCCTCTAACAACAGTGATTGGTAAACAAATATCTTCATTTATCCTGAATTACATTATCTGTAGATATGGAATTCCAAGTTCTATAATTACTGATAATGGAAGGCCTTTCAAGAATCAGGATGTTGATGAACTTTGTGAAAGATTTCACATCCAACACAGGTTCTCTACACCTTACTATCCACAGGGTAATGGTCAAGCAGAAGCTTCCAACAAAACAATCTTGAAGATTTTGAAGAAGACAGTAAATGATGCAGGTCGTGATTGGCATGTCCAATTAAATCTAGCTTTGTGGGCATACAGAACTAGCATTCGCACACCAACAGGAGCTACACCATATGCCTTGGTCTATGGAGCAGAAGCAATCTTACTACTAGAGGTTGAAATACCTTCTCTTAGGGTCTCACTCAAGGGATTGATAAGTGATGAGGACTACAGAGTATCTCGCCTCCAAGAGTTAGAACTATTAGATGAAAGACGTCAGCATGCAGCTGACCATTTGAAGGGTTATCAGTAGGTTATGTCTCATAGTTACAATCACAGAGTTAAACCATAGACATTTCAAGTAGGTGACTTACTCTTGAGAGAAAATCCACGTAATCAGCAAGACAGAGAAAAGAAAGGGAAATTTGAACCTAATTGGCTTGGTCCATTTGTCATCATTGTAGCATACGGTTCTGGTGCATATCAGTTATCAACGTCAGAAGGGGACCTGTTTGAAGAGTCGATCAATAGCATTCATTTGAAGAAATTCTATGTTTAAATCATAAAATGTCCTAAAAAAAATCCAAAAAAATCATAAAAAGTCCTGAAAAAAACCAAAAAAATCATAAAAAGTCTTGAAAAAATCCAAAAAATTTAGAAAATTCCTAAAAAAGTGCAATAAAAACAAGTGGTGAAAACCTGGCAAATAGGCGCTACTTGTGATCAAAATAGGTTCCTTCATCTATTAGCTTATGTCTTGCATTCACTTTAGGTATCATTCATTCATATCTATCATCTGTATATATCTTTCATATCCATATTATATGACAGGGATCCTTATGTTTCATCATGGCTTGATGAAATTTGTACATATCCATATTCTTTAGGTTGTGTTTACACTAGGGGCAAAAGCTGAAATATAAACTAAACAAGCAAGGGGCAACGAGCTTTTTGAACATCACAAACAGACACAAAACAGTTTTCCAAAACACAATAAACATTGACATATCAAATCAACCACAACATGCTTATTCAATGCCAATTGATATCAAAACAACATGATCCAAACAACTATCGAAATGAGAACATCAATGATGACAAATATTTTAGGCAAGATTTGAATGGTTGTTTGATTTTTCCATCATATCTCTGGAGCAATTCGATGATGTACTGAACTAGAAAAGCAAGGAAGGAGTATGATTTTTCTTTGTCTGTTGTTTGCGAGGAAATCATTAGTACTATGCAAATTGGTCGCGAGACATGCTCTACTATGTATCATTGATGACATTTCAGAATTTGCATGGGAAATTGGTTAACTCTTGTCTGTTTATGCAAGCAATACTCAGGTCATCTTGGTTCAATTATACCAAGATTCTTGTATTAACTCGCTATATCAAAATTCATGAAAGCAATACTCAAGTCATCACTGGTGCTAACATACCCTTTGATGCTTGTATTAACTTTCAACATTTCAAAGCTCTATGATGATACAAAAAGCAAAAATAAGCTCTCCAAATGGCAATATTGTACAAATATCCTGCAAGGTTAGTATAGATTGCATTCATGTTAGAATCTACATTTTGCATTCATAGATTTCCCAAAAAGCTGGCAAAGTATCAAATGGTTCATATCTTTTCACAGACATGACTAAGTATATTTTGACATTCACAAAAACATCATTTCATATATTTTTCATACATATTTACATCAGAAAATCATAAAAGTAAAGCATACATTATAAACATTCATAAAACATGTGTAAATTATATCATCCATCATATTCATACAATCATGCATCAATAGAGTTTCACTCATCTCATAAATCATGCATACAAATACATCATAAGCATAAAATTGAGAAACCATCATATCATAACACATCATGCATATAGCAAATAGACGCATTTATCTCATCATAAATCATCGCTGCATTTCATATATCTCAAAAATGAATATCAAAATGTACAAGGATGTCAACTACACATGATATAACATCATCAAAAATGAGATCATCTAAGGGTGTATACAAATGTCTCAACAGAGTATCATAAAAACATCATATACAATGCACTAGGTAGTGCTATCCTCTGATGGTGCTAGTATGGGACTTGTACCACCTACACCTGATGGACCTGCTCCACCTGTCCCTAATGGCCCTCCTAGAGGTAATGGTTGTGTCACACCCCTGCTGGTAGTACGAGAGTGACTATGGGTAGACCGTGACTGTGTATAACTCTCCCCCCGCTCAGGTGGAACAACATCATGATATCTGGTCCTATAAAACTCGGCCTCTCGGGTGGCTCTGGTCACCTCTCTCATCATATCACCAGGTAGGGTGCTAGCTGCTACTCTCTGTAAACTATCCACCAAAGCAATGGCCTGCTCACCTCGCTATCTGGTTGTATCCCTCTCAGCAGTAACTGAAGTCAACTATCCCTACAACTGTGTGATAAGGGTCTGTGCCTGTGCTAGCTGACTCTGTAAGCTCTGCACTGTACTCTGTAGAGAGGATATCTGACCTGACACCACTGGATCTACTGAAGGTGATGGATCCATATGTCTCATTCGTGGTCCACCTCTCCTGCTACCTCTCCTGCCACCTCTATCACCACCCCTACCTCCACCCTCCTCATCATCATCTTCCTCCTCATCATCATCAATCTCATCATCATCCCCTCCCTCTGAATCATCACCCTCTGAAGCTGAATCTCTCTGTCATCGTCTCTGTGCAGCAACAGGAGCAATAGGCTCATCAGGATCAAACATATGTGGTGCAGGATGCTCTAACACATATTGGCTATACTCTGGTGTCATCCCTGCGTCAAGGACATCAACTCAGTAATCCCACATCACCACTCCTAAACTGGTGAACTCTACAACTGTTGCCTCATAGGAAATCCATGGACCCCATACTGCAAGATCTGGCTATCATCGTGCATAAATGACATAACCTATAGGCATACCCTGAATCCGTCCAAACTGCCGACATACTCGTCCAGCAAGAAATCTCTCAATAATCCATGGAGTCTACCCAATAAGATATCTGGAAGTACAAACATAGGGAATCTCCCTCGCATCCTCTGGCCATGCCTCACAATCTAAATATGACCGCCAACATATTGTATCTAGACCATATAAGAGACACTGCCAATGATCCAGTTTGCCCAGTCTCGGCTGAGCAATAATATCCACATATCTCCATCTATATGATTGACCAGCTAGTCGCTGTCCTCAAGTCAATGGTCGCAAAATAGCAAAGTGCTCCCATGCCCATATCTATAATAATGAACAATCGACAGCAAAACTCCGGCCTCTACCATATACAATATGATGTAACTCATCATATAAGTGAGCAAGCATGCATGTCCTCCACGCATACCGTGTCCCCTGCATCACCATACTCTCCAGCACATGACCCCACCCGACTGCGAACCCCTTCGACCTATGGTCGGGGCACAAAACACCTCCAATGAATCCTGCAAGTATAGATAGTAAGGGTGGATATGTCTATGTCATCTTAGCCCATGGGATGAAATATCCAGCAATCTGATCATCTCTGAAAATCTGTCTCAAAGCATCGGTACCTCCAACCTCTCGGCTATCAAACACCACTATCTCTCCATTCACTAGGATCCTCAAGATGCGATATACATCCTTAGGGGTCACTGTAATCTCTCCGGTCGGTAAATAAAATGTGTTCATATCACTATGCCACCCCTCTGCAAGTGTTGTCAATAGCGCTCTGTTGAGGTGAACCTCAGGCATGTCAAGTAACGCAGTCAATCCACATGCCTCGACCACATCTCGATCTAATTGTAACAGATGTGGAATCAATGTCCAAGTGCTCAGGAATGTCTCCCATGACTGCAAAAGGCCCAATCTCTCCTATTGACACATCATGACAAAGCAAAATCAATATCACATCATCACGATTAATCAAACAAATAAATCAAACTATTTGTTTTTCATTATCATGGAAGCAGATAATCTAAATCAAGTTTGTTTTTAACAACTTTAGAAGCAAACTTATCAGCCTTATTTGTTTTTAACATCTTTAAAAACAAATCTATCAATTCTTATTTGTTTTCCAACAACTTTGGAAACAAATTTATCACTCACAACACCACAAAATCAAAGGCGCTACAGAAAACATCATGGGCGCTACAGAAATTCTCATAGGCGCTACAAGATCAAGAGTGCTACAAAACATATCATGGGCGCTATGATTTTCATTACGGGTGCTACTAAAACAAATGCGCTATGAAAAACATTAAGGGTGCTACAAAAGTTATCAAATGTGCTACAGGATTATATGCGCTGCAGAAATTGTTAAGGGTGCTATGGAAACTCTTAAGAGCGCTAAAACACAGTTTTCTATAATCAAAACATCAAAAAATGTGCAAGGAACAAAAAATTTTCATAGAGTAGGAGTTTCATGGGGTACATACCGGGGGTCCATAGTGCGCTGGCCACTGATGTCGTCGGATGTGCTCGAAACGATGCTGGTGAATCGGAAGTGCCATCTTTCTCACTCTAGAGCTCAAAATTTGCAAATTTTACTAGGTTAAAATGGAAAATGACATGGAAAATGACATTTTTAACCTATATAAGGGTAAAATTGGGGCATTTTTATAAATTTTAACATAATAGGCGAATTTTGATCATCAATTTTTCATTTCATAACTCTTTGGGTCAATTTCTTCACATCATTATTTTCAAACAATGAATCAACATCTTTAAATTCATAAAAATCAAAAAATTCAAAAAAAAATTTCACAAAAATCAAAATATTATCGATTCATCGTTCGAGGGGGCATATACATATCAACATTCGACAGTCAACATCTAGGGAAAATTTCAAAATTCTTTGAAGCAATGCATAAAACACATCACTTCAAAGAGGGGCAAAATGTATACACCTAAAAATGGTCACATCACATAGTCTGGTAATTAATTAAATATTTTTAATATTTAATTAAATCTCTAAATTTGATCTACGTATAAATAAATTTAAATAATTTATTTATATTGTTCATTTTTCAATTAAATAAATAAGTTTATTTAATCATCTTTTCGTATTCATTTCTTAATTAATTAACTAAACATTATGATTTATTTATATTAATTATCAATAATCTTGGCTTGAATATTTTATTCAAATAAAGATTAAATATTCGTTTCTTCTAAATATATTCCTCTAATATCCATTCATAATTAAATATTCTAAAATATTTAATTAAATTCTTCTAATATCCATTCATAATTAAATATCTCAAAATATTTAATTAATTCTTCTAAAGACACATTATAATTAAATATTCCAAAATATTTAATTAAATCTTCTATAGTTCTAAAAATCAAAAATCATACTCAATAAATGAAATTAAATAAATTTATTTATTTAATAAATTTGGGGATTATCTTCAACAGCCGTGAAACAAACTGCCAAAACAGAAAATTAAATTCCTTTGTTTCTGTGCAAGCTTGTTCCCGTGGGTTGAAGACAGGCATCCATTCTTCTCTCAAACCTCTCAACCTCTTCCATCTTCTTCTCAACCTCTCCATCTCTCACCATTCAAATCTACCAGACAACCACACAGTCGTTGATCCTTGCCAACTAGGATTTTTCCTGCAAAAAGTTATAAATAGGACTGTCGGGTCTTTGAAATCAGATAGAAGCTTTCAACAGATAAACTATAGCCAAATTGCAATAGCATAGCCTTTTAGCATTTACAGTATTCTTATTTCATAAGCATAGCATAGTAGTAGTTCATATCATGACATATCTATTTCATATCATAGTATTTTCAATTTACAGCCCCTGTGCATAATCCATAGCCCCTGTGCATATCCGTCAGCATTCTCACCTCCACTAGCAGATAGGATAGAGACCTTCCTTTGCATACTCATTCTGTAGATTGCCATTTGGAGAAGCCAAGCTTACACAATCTGAGAGCAGCAGCTTTGAACAAATCTCTGGAGATAGAGAAAGATGGAACGCTTCTGAAGAATTCCTGTTTATATTTTAATTTCATTTCAATTTCTTCAGTTTAAAGTTCTATCAGTAGTGTTATTTGTTTCAATTTGATTAACATATTAACATATACACACAAATTATACCTCTATTATACATTTTTGACAAGTAACTTGAAATTCAATTCAAATATAATTAAGAAAAATCAATTCAAATTATACCTCTATTATATAATTTTGACACTTTAACAAAATTCTAAAATTAGTAGATATGTTGTGCATACCTATGCATTAAATAACAACAAACTCCCTAATGAAATAACTTGTTTGTTTACTACTTGATTCATTTAAACTAGGATATAGTTACTCCATGTAGACTAGAAGAATTTTTTTCCCATCCCATATGCATATAAATATAAGCTTATTTTTCATTATTTTGGATATCAAATTGCAAGATTAATTTCTCATTTATATCACTTGGAGCGTAGATTTTGGAGAAGAGATTTTTGCACATTTATCAAGGGGGAAAATGTTGGAGAGACAACTTTTCATTTTTATTAATCAAGGAAAATTTTGAAGGAGAAGTTAACTAAGTTGGTAGAGGACTTGTTTTGAGTCATCTTTAAGTAGAAGAAGAAAATGAGACAACAAAGAAAAAGAAAAAATGTGTCTCAACGAAAATTGTCAAAAGAAGAACAAAAGAGGCATGAACAAAACTTGGAAAATTATCATAGAAAGAAACAAGGTACATGCTTGTTTCTTCTCTCTCTCTCTCTCAAGTGTGTGTTTAGGACTTTTATAAACACCTCAATTTGTTTTTCTTATAAATATATTTCCAATAGTCATCTTGCATAGACATTCCCTAAATTCTTTATCATCTATTTCCAATTGCTTTAGTTCCATAGAATTCTTAAGTTCAAGAATCTTTGATTTTATTTGTTTCAATTCCACTTAGATAACTCATAGTCTCTCACTTTCTTTGCTTGCATGTAAATTCAAACAACAAGAAAAAATTTCTCAAGCTAGAGTTGAGCCAAATCTAGATATCAGATCAAACAAATCTATTGAAGAACACATGGACCTTGAAGCTAGGGAGGAGACCCAAGTTCAAACAATGCTTGTTGGAGAGGGGTCAAGATCACTTCCTTCTGCTAGTATGGATGAGCATATAAAACTAGCAGAAACTTCTCACTTATAGCATCATGTCTTATCACTTTTTTTGCTTGCATACATAAACTTCACTTATATAACATCATCTCTCACTTTTGTTTGTAAAATATTTTGTGACATGTAGGAAGGGCTCAACAAGCAAAAATTTCTCATGCTCAAGTTGAGGCAAATCTAGACATTGGATCAAATGAATATGCTCAAGAACACATGGCCCTTGAAGATAGGGAGGAGGCACAAGTTCAAACAATGCATGTTAGATAGGGGCCGGGATCACTTCCTCCTACTAGTATGGATGAGCATATAAAATTAGCTGAAAACGTAAGGAACCAAATTTCTCATGGAAATTTAGATCATTTACTTGAAATGGATATGGAGAAATTGAAATGTTATGCCAACCAGCCTTGTAATAAGAGAAAGAGGTCAATGACTAAATCTGTAAATGGAATAATCAATCATCATTTCAATCATCTTGATACACTTGAAAAAACCCAATTTTTATCACGTTTACTTCTTTGTGATGAGCTCTAAGAGTCATTACAATTGTTGGGTGTACATATGGCATCAAATAAGAAGAAACACATGGGGTTACAAAAGGATGTTGTTCAAAATGTTAAAAAGGGTTTAGATTCCATTAGGAAAGGATCTCAATTAGTGGAAAAGGCCACTATAAGAAGGGTGATGTTGACATATATTGTACATCAAGATATAGCAAGAAAAAGAAAAATTTCTACACTTTCAACTGAAATTGGTTATAAAAAAACCACATTAATAAAATATGAGAAAAACAGAAAGTTTTTGGATGAGAGTTTAGAAGGCAATTGGGCAATTATGTGTAGAGCTATCCATTCTAACAGGATTGAAGATGTTGTTAGGAACTTGGTCTCAGGTTTTTGTCATGATTAGACTTGTCCATCATCAAATACTAGAGATGTTATGAGACATAGGATTGGACCTGGTATTTATGAAAATCATATCAAACATTGGCTAGATATAACACAATTTGAGATGTATATGAAATTTTGTAATGCATATCCTCATATAAAGATTGGGAAAACAAATTTTCAAAGGTTAAAGCCATATTATGTGAGGATAAACAAGTTTTTTGATACTTGTTGTTTCTATTATCATATTGAATTTGATCTCTATGATCAAGTTTTTTGAAAGATGAGAGAAGAAACATGTGAGTTTCAAAATGCACCTCCTAAACAAGCAAGTTTGTTCATAAAGTCTATATTAAGTGATCATGTAAATGGACCTCAAATAAACTGCATAAAAAGAATTTGTGAGACATGTGGAAATTTTGCTAAATTTCCTTCAAGAATTGAGGATACTGACCAAACAAAGATAGTAAATTGCAAGAGGTAAGTATTGTTTTTAGAGATTTTATTTGTTTCCATTTGATTAGATTGTTATTTGGATTCTCTTTAATGTAATGTTTCATTGATTGTGTGGTTTATTACTTATTCACATATTTTACTCACACAGGTAAAAGTATGTAAAGTTGTAAACAAATTTTGGGAAAGAATCCATAAGGTTGAACTTTGTAGAAGAGGAGATTCCCATTAGAAAATTTATGGAAGATTTTCAAAAATTGATACGACCATACATACAACATTCCTTTTTTGCTAAGTGGCAAGCACAACAATTCCAAACATTGAGAGATACTTTCCCATGTGGAACAATTCTATCAGTAGTTGAATTTGCAAAAAATTACTCCTTTGTACATCAAAAGGAGATTCAATAAGAGTATTACTTTTCAAAGTAGATCACTATTATGGTTCATGTGTGTTATCGACATGCACAATCAGAATTAGATGGTATTGAGAGTATAGATGAAGAATAAGCCATTAAGAAAGAATATCGCTTTTATATTAGTGATGATAAAGAGCATGACACACTTTTTTCCAACATTGCTTTATAATATTTTTTGAGAATTTGAGAAGCAGGGGTGTAAAATTTGAAAATAATTTTGTATGGTCAGATGGATGTATGACACAATTCAAATATTCATGGCCATTCTATTCTCTTTGTAGATATCATAAAATCTACAAAACACCACATGTTTGGAGTTTTCTTTAGAGTGGGCATGGAAAGGGTGAGCATGATAGAGCAAGAGCTTGCATCAAATGAGCTTTAAGAAAGAATCAAATGAGTTATCCAAAATATCATCTAGACAATGCACATGATATTGTTGAATGGATCAAGAAACACTTTGCATCAAATGCAAGTTGATCCCACAAAGCTAGTTTACAATTTCTAGGAGGAACTGATTTTTGCTGAAATCACATATTTTTAGAAAATATAATGATTTAAGCCTTCAAAGGTTCCATTTAAAGAATTCCAATTGAATAGGGTTTGATCAAACTACCTTAAATCAAACCCTCTTGGATAGAACCATGCTATTTTTAAACCATACCTATAATGGAGTCTCCTTTACACCTATCAAAATGTTGATAAAAAACCACTTTTGATTTAACTTTTGGGGGATCAAATGAATTCATTTAAAAAATAAAAAATTTTAAGTACATGTAGTCATTATTATAAGGTTCCCCAAAAGTATAATTTTAAATAAATTTAATTTAATTATTATATTTATTTTTTATTTCTTGTGAATGTAGGTTTTTCACCGAAAATCAAACTCTCTATTTTGCACATGTGGAAAAATAGCAGATTATCAAAAAAAAAATTAAAATATTAGTGCACCAGATATTGAAGTCCTTGATCCAACAAAGAAAAAAAAAATTTGATACATGCAAAAAAATTTACGCGTTATACGGTCGCCCTATGTCTAAATTATAATTGGTTTGAATTCAAAACTTGACTAAAGAAAAAATATTCAATAAAAAACTATCTAACCAAGTGGAAGCACTAGATATCAGAGTTCCAAATCTAAATTTGAAAGAATTAAACTTTTATCCTTCATGGAAA
>VDFB02000017.1:135450398-135523983 GCA_007258455.2 Sequoia sempervirens
TTTTTGAATGTTTGTGGTATTTTGAAATTTTTTGAGGTTGTTTTGGGATTTTAAGATGTTTTACAAATGTTTAGATTTTTTATTTTTCCAAATGTTTTTGTGTTTTCTAATATTTTGACCAAGAACCTAACCTAAGGATCTATCTTAGGGGCCTCAAGAGCTAATAAAATATTCACTTTGCCTATGTTATACATGCAAAGACCACATAGTTCGATTGACATGGACTCGTTTATTGATGAAGAATGAACAATGTTGAATTGCTAGTTTATTATGATGGACACCTAAAGGACCTATCCTAGGGGCCTCAGGGGCTAATCAAATATTAGCATTGCCTACATTATACATGTAGAAGCCTTGTACTTCGACACAGTAACTATATTTTTGAATTTTTTTTAATTTTTGACCTATTTTGGGATTTTTGACTTGTTTTGGACGTTTTTGGATTTTTTGGTTTTTTGAATTTTTTGGATTTTTTGATGCTATGTAATATTTCAAGGATATACATGAATTTGATCTGATGTACCAGGTAGTACTAGAATGGAACATGATACATACACAAGATCAAGCCATGATATGAACACGGAAGGTGATGGAAGAAATGATGGGTGGAGGATAAATGTGATGGAAGGAATAAGCTAGAGAATTGTTGTTGGATGGGAAGTGCTAATTTATAGAAGGTGCCTAATTGCCATGGTTTCACTAAGGTACTTACCTAAAGCACCACTGAAGTGGTTTTCACTAGAGGATGATTTTTTTTTTCTCTTTACTATTTTCAATTTTTTTTCTATTTTTATTTTATTTTATCATTTTTTGATTTTTTTGGTATTTTGGATTTATACCTTGCAAGCTTAGGCATAATTTTTTTTGAGATGGGAGCTCTTAATCGGCTCCTATAAAAGCTCACCTTCTAGTGTGGAAAACTAATATGCTCCTAATTTGTAACTTATCATGATGATAAAGGGTCCCAACCAATTAGGTTCAAGCTTACCTTTGCTATCTAGATTTGGCACATTCTTCTAATTTTCCTTTAGCACGATCTCACCTACCTAGAAGGACTGAATCTTGATCTTTTTGTTATAGCTCCTTTTGAGATGGTTTTGATAAACTTGTAGGTGGTTCAAAGAATCCATGCACTAATCATCCAATAATTCTAGCTCATTAGACCATGACACCTGATAGTTCTCATCAGTGATAACATTTTGCAATGATACTCTCATGGATGCAAGCTCAACCTCAATGGGAAGGATGGTGTATGATCCATAGATCAAGGAGAAAGGAATTGCACCTATAGGTGTGCAGATGTTGGTTTGGTAGACCCATAGGGTGGGGTTTAACTTTAGGTGCTATTCATGACCAACTTCATTGACCATTTTCTTTAGGATTTCCATAATGGTCTTATTAGAAGCCTTAGCTTGTCCATTACCCTGGGGGTAATAGGGGGTGGAGAAGTAATGTTGGAGACTAAATCTTTGGAATAGCTCATGGACATCCTAGTTTTTGAAAGGTGTTCCATTATCAAAGATAAGGGCTTGTGGAACACCATAATGGAAAATGAGGTAATTTAGGATGAATTTAGAGATATGCTTCTTTTTGATATAGATCATTGGGATGGATTCCACCCATTTTTTGAAGTATTATGTGGTGGTGATAATGAAAATATATCCCTCAAATGAGGTAGGTGTGATTTTCTCGATGAGATCAAGTCCCCATTGTGAGAAGGGTTAAGGTATGATGATTGGTTGGAGCTCCTAAGCTAGTGCATGGATGAAGTCCCCATGTTGTTGGCATCACATGAATTTCCATACATAGTTGTGAGCTTCTTTCTCCATAGTAGGCCAGTAGTACCCCATCCTCACCAGTTTCTTGGCCATGGTCATACCACTGGAGTTTGAACCACAAATTTTGTCATGTACCTATATTAAGGTGATCAAAGCTTCCTTGAGATTGAGGCATCATAATAGGGTTCCTTCAATACTCCTACAATGAAGGGTGTCTCCTAAGATGACAAAGCAAGATGACTTTTTAATGAAGTTTTTCTTGAGATTCAAGGTGATTTCAATAGGGAGGACTCCTATGTTTAAGTAGGTGAATATATCATGGTACTAGGGATCATTGGGACCAACGAATTCACACACAAACTTAGATTATAGTACCTCAAAATATTTTAAGAGAAGCTTCTTTATAAGAAATTCCTATTTATGGACATTCCTTAGGATATCTAGTAATGATCCAATCATGGCCATAACATATATTGCTTGGTTGTTTCCTCTTGGTATCTACTCAAATGTTATGTCAATGAAGAACTCCTTGAGATCTTCCACCAACCTTTTATATGGGGTGATTTTTTCATCCTTCATTTGATATTCATCATTGACTTGATTGATAAATAGTTGTGAATCCCCATAGACCTTGAGTGACATGATTTGTCATTGTACCACTATTTGATGTCCTTTGACAAGAGCTTCATATTTTGTAATGTTATTAGTGCAAGGGAAAGGAAACCTATATGAGTTTTGGATACAATTCCCTTAGGGTGTGATGAAGAGTATTCCTACTCCTAACCCATGTTGTTTGTATGATCCATCAAATTACACCTTCCAATGGTCTATGATATTCAGGAGAAATATTGACTCCTCTGGGAACTCTGATACTAGTGGGTTCTCTACATATATGGGAGCTTCAACCAATTTCTCTACAATTACTTATCCTTGATCGATTTTTGTTCCACGTGATCAATGTGATACTCTGTTAAGATCATCATCCACTTAGACATTTTTCCTATTAGAGTTGCTTTGGATAAGAGATACTTGACGGGATCGATCTTGGCAATGAGTTTAATCTAGTGGGCTAGTATATAGTGCCTAAATTTATATGATGCAAACATGACTATGAGGAAAGCTTTCTCAATGAACATGTAGTTTAGCTCATGTCCCAAAAAGGTTCTACTGATGTAGTAGATAGCTCTATCTTTCTCTATTTCGTCATGGTGAGCCAAAAGAGCACCAAGAATTGTTTCCATAGTAGAAATGTATTATATCAATAGTTTGTGTGGGATTGGTGACATGGGGATGGGTGGCATCAGCAAGTATTCCTTGATTTGATTAAATTCCTTATCACATTTCTCATCCCATTTGTAGGTTACTCCTTGTGAAGAAAATGGAAATAAGGGATAGTTTTATCCACGAGCTATGATATGAATCATTGGATGGATTGTAGCCTTCCTTGTAGACCCCTCAATTGTTTTAGTGTTCATGGTGCTTCCATGTCAAGGATTACTTTGACTTTTGTGGGACCAATCTTGATTCCTCTCATTGATACAATATATCCCAAGAGTTTTCCTAAATTTATGACAAAAGCCACACTTCTTAGGATTAAGTCATACCTTATACTCTTCTAGCCTTTCAAAAATTGGGCCCAATATGGATATATGGTTTTGAAGTTTCCTTGATTTGGCTAGTATGTTGTCCACATAGCCCTATACAATTTTGTGGATCATGTCATGAAATATCAAGGTCATGGCCCTTTGGTATGTAGCTCAGGTGTTCCTTAGCTTGAATGGCATAATATTCCAATAGCAGGTTCCCTATGGACATGTGAAGGTTTTTTTGTGGTGATCTTATTTTGCAATCATAATTTGGTTGTATCCTGAAAATTTGTCCATTAATGATAGCATTCCATGCCTCATTTTCAAATATATGATCATATCTATGTTGGGGAGAGGGAAATCATCCTTAAGACATTATTTATTCAAGTCTCTAAAGTTAGTACAGATTTGCATGCCCCTAGTGGGCTTGGAAATAGGTACAACATTAGAAACCCATTCTGGATAATCAATGGGTTGAATGAAGTCGGCATCAAGGATTTTCTGTAACTCTAGTTTGACCAATAAAGTGATTTTTGGATGCATCTTTCTTGATTTTTGTCTCATAGTTTTTTCCTTAGGATACACTACTAGATGATGAATCACTACTTCTAGATCAAGGCCTAGCATATCGATGTATGTCCATGCAAAGTTGACTTTGTTTTCTTTTAGAAATGTTGAGCTATACTTTCTTGATCCTTAGTCAAAAGTTACTAAGAATAGAAGATTATGTGTGGGGTTTCTTCAATTCCCAAGTTCATTAGGTTGCACTTTTCTACTAGGAATGTTGATTTCTCTTAATGGATAGCATTAAGGGGAAGATTGAACCCTCATCCTTTGGTGCCTCAAAGAGGTTTTCATCATTGGATGCATCCTTTGTTTTTACTATTTTTGGATCAAAAAGTGTCACAATGTGGTTTTCACTTAAGGATCAAGAAATTACTCAAATTTTTAATTTTGCAACTAAGATATTTAATCAATTCCCTATAGTATGAATGTGTATCCAACTCTATATTGAACCTTACTTGGTGATCTCCATACAATAGATTATCCCTTAGTCCCATGAATTTCAAGAGAGCCTCATCATTTTTTAATTTATCTAAGATTAGTGGTCCTCATTGGTCATAGTCGATGAGTTGAGGGTAAATGAGCTTTAGCTCAGTGACTTGATTACTTGACTCAAATGGTATGGAGGTTATCATGAAAATAGAGGAATCCTAAAACAGCATGGGTAGGTCAGATATGGGATCCTTGAAGGGACTACTAAGTAAGACAGGTACTAAAGAGGAAGTTGTGACCATTTTAACAAGTGCACCTTTTCCAAGTATGGTTATCTTAGTAGGGGTACATCCAAGGCCAAGATTCTTAGGGCGCTTCTCAGGAATGATAGGTTCTAACTATGTTGGGGCCCACATATCTTGCCAAAAGCAAGTGCTTTTTCTTGGCTTGCTATAAAAGACAAAATCCTTACTCATATGAGACTGGATAGATTGGGAATTACTCCTCTTTTTTGTTGTGTCCTCTATGGCAATGCTTTTGAATCAATGGACCACCTTCTTTTGAGTTGTGAATAATTTGCTAATAATTGTTGGTCTTGGGTAATGAATAAATTGGGTTGGTCAAGTCCCCTCCCCAATTCAATTCTTAGTTTGTTCAACAATTGGATTTCTCTTTTTTCCTCCCCATCCTTAGACTACATTTGGGAAATCTCCCCCTCCATAATAATTTGGAATATTTGGCTTGAGAGAAACAACATAACTTTTAGGAAAAATCCTCCTCTCTCCTCCAAGTTCTTCATAAAATTGAAATTTCCATTTCTGAGGTGACTTCTTCAGCCCTCTTTAAGTCGCTTAATTCAGTCAAATCCTATTCATCCTGGGATGCTTTCATCTTGAAAAATTCAAAAGTTAATTAAATTTCCTAGACCTAGTTCGGCTGCTTCAAAGGCTTTAGTGGTAAATAGAAGTTCCATCACTTGGTCTCCTCCCTCTATTAACTTCATCAAACTAAATTTTGATGGGGCCTCAAGGGGAAACCTAGGTAAATATGGAATTGTTGCAATTTTGAGGGACTGAAATGGAAATTTCACTGGTGCTACATGTGAAAAAATCCCAGATTGCACAAATAACACTGTAGAATTTAATTCTTTGAGGATACATTTATGCCTTGCAAAGAAGCTTTCTATTTATTGCATTCATATTGAAGGGGATTCGATGGTGGTAATTTTGGCTCTAAAGAGAAGATGTTCCAATTCTTGGCACTTAATTTTATCCTCTCTTTCATCTTGCAACAAATTTTAGTCTTCACAAATATTCAAATTTCCCATTGCTACAAAGAAGCAAATGAGTATGCTGACACCATGGCCAATAAAGCAATCAATGAAAATCTATTTTTTAAAGAATTTTCAGTAGAGGAATGTAATCAATTATTTTTCAAGAATTAATTTTTTGGCACTCATGCTCATATTCAATTGGAATTAAAAGGTTTCTTTGTAACGTTCTAATTTTCAAGTGTTTCCACTCTCCCTTGGGACTTGATTTGTGCCACTTGTATTCACCTTGATCGTTGAATGGTTCCTAGTGACTTCATGCCCGTAGCTCATATTTTTATTTTTTTCTAGGACTGTGGTATGACCATATATTTTGTTTCCACCATTTTGGGGTCTTTAGCTCATGGCTTATAGCTCAGATAGGTTGTTTCTTGCTTCGAGGGATGCTTTGGGAAACATTTTCTACAAATCTCATTATCTCTTTAGGTGGCATCATTAATACACATGTGATCATCCTTGACATTGCATACTTCTTATTAACATCTTGCCTTCTTTTGCATTCATGTGTTTTTCCTCTCATGTGAGCAATAAAGAGCCGGTTTCTTTATGCCCAACATCCATGAGGAAATTTTGGCAAAATTATCTCATTGGAAATGATGATATGGAATGTTTTGGTATTGCATCTCTCAATCAGCAGTTGTAGGCTTATATGCTAAACTTGGAATTTTTCTCTAGTGTTCATCTTTGAAAGATTACTTTGGTTGGTGAACATTAAGGGAAAATATGTTTATTAAGAGTTCATTTTCTTGGATGAACTTAGAGGCATCTCTTACTATGTCATGGTTTAATGGTACTAAGTTTAGTGTGGTACAATTTTTGTTAGTCAACAGTTGTTGGAAGGCTTGGATAAATTTAGTGTGCTCCTTTTGTGTTTGTTTGCAAAAGGTCTACTTTCATTGAAAAACATTTGGGGGAGTGATTTTATTATCAAGGAAATTTACTACCACTGAACTTAGTGGAATCCTTCACATGGATTTTGATTTAACAGTGTTTAATCATATTTCCCAATACCTTTGTTATGCTATAGCACTTGCCATTTTTTGCATCCCTAGGTACTGGCCATGCTAATTCATTAATGGTTTTCATCTAGAGGTACATTAGAATTGCAGTATTTTATGTTGCCTTGTTTGAAGCTTTATCTTTATGTTTTGACTGCTTCATCTCTCTATGTTCAAAATTGCCTTCTTGGTATTTTTCTTACTTATCACTTCTAAAGCAACTCCTCTTTCTGTGGTGGAAGCAATGGATAGATTGTTTCATGTTTTTGTTCCTCCCCAAACACATAAAGTTTGAGACTATTCAAGGTTTACCTTTGGGAAACTATAGCACACATTTTCTATTGAATGCAAATAGGTACATGATGCAATTGAGTTGGTTTTGGGTTATGACTAGCTTGAGATGCATGTTTCAACCCTTCCACATGAAGTTTCCTCAAGGTTTGTTTCGAATTTGGTGGATGTCCTTTGGTGCATTGAGATGGTAAAGTTCCTTTCTCTTACATTATTCCCCACATATTCCCACTCTCATCCTTACAATTGACTTTGGAGAATTGTGATATCCTCCAAGGCACAAACACTATGGGTGGCATTTTTTGAAGGAAACATTTTCTTTCGAGTAGACTTTTTACTTTACTCCTCTCTTCAATGGTTAATGGGTTTTTGAATGACTCTCCAAGGGATTTTATTTATAGGCTTCTCGGGCTCTGAGGCCTCTATGGTAACTCCTTTTGTGACTCTATCCAGGAGCTTTTTGATGCAGTTCACTTCTTAATCAAGAATGCTCTTTTTGAGCCACATGTAGAACCATAGTTTTTGCCTCTTGTGGATTTGGCTTCAACTGAAGAAAGTTCTACTTGAAAATATTTTCTCTTCCTGGCTTCCTGATCACTCTTTTTTGGATTTCCTTATTTCTTCATTTTTTTGACATGATTAACTTGCTCTTGTTTTTTTTCTCTTTGCCTCTTCTTGTCTTTTTTTGTATGCTCTCAATTTTGCAGCTCATGATGGCATGGTGTTTTGATTGTGACTCACTTCTACGGGAAGCTTGAAACTTAGTCTTGGTGCCTTTTGGGTGGAAATTGGACTATGCTTATCTTATGTCAATTTTTTTAATTTTTCTCATAATTGGAAGATCATTAATCAATTATGTTGCTCATACTACTCAAATTCTCTTGATGGAGGTTGCTTCTTCTCTAAATTTTTGCTCGTCACCTAGGATTATCTCTATGTTGTATTTGGTCTTAATGGTCATGGGGTTATCTTCCTGATTCCCCATTTTGATGCTTGAAATATTCTTCTTCTCTACTTAGATTTCTTCAAGCTTCTCTTTTGGCTCATTGTCGAATTATGTAATCTTCCCTTTATGTTAATAAAATATCTTTGTGGCTTTGCCACCTTTATTAAAAAAAAAAAATTTGAAATATCAATGTTTGGGAGATGCATTTTCTTCTTGGGCTACAAATAAATCAAATAGATAAATGGATTTTCATTTCATAGTCTAAGTATGTCAAAGATATGTTTAATAAGTTTGGAATGGATGAATCCAAATTGGTTGTAAATTTGATGATTCACCTAAGGTTGATTAGAGAAAATATAGATCTATGATTGGTGGACTGTTATATCTAATTGCTACTAGACTAGATATCATGCATGCAATTTTTCTTGTGGCTAGATTTCAAAAAGATCCTAAAGAAAAACATGTAGCAGTGAAGAGGATATTTAGATATTTAAGAGGAAAACAAAATTATGGCTTGTGGTATCCTAGGGATACTAATTTCATACTAAGTGCTTATATAGATGCAAATTAGTTTGGCTGTGTTGAAAAAAGGAAAAGTACTAGTGCTAGTGCATTCATTCTTGGATGTAGATTGGCATCATGGTTCAGTAAGAAGCAGGGTTTAGTTTCTTTATCTACTACAGAGGCTAACTATATTGTAGCAGCATCATGTTGTACACAAGTTTTGTGGATGAGACAGACATTGAGGGATATCAAAGTTGTATGTGTTCAGCCTATTTCTATCTTTTGTGATAATACAAGTGCAATTAACATTTTAAAGAATCTAATGATGCACTCAAGAACAAATCATATATCTATTAGGTATAAATTTTTGCAAGAAAAGGTTATGTAGAATGAAGTGAAGATTAAGTATGTCCCCATAAAGCATCAAATTGTTGATATATTTACTAAGGCTCTTCCTAAGGATACTCTTGAGTATCTTCAAGAGAAGTTTGGGGTTATTAACCCTCCCTATTTAAACTAGATGCATATAAAGATGCATCAGTTTAGTGGATCTATGGATCTATGTCTTTCCTGGACTAATGTTGGTGGCTACCTCTCAGGGGAGTAGGTAGCTTCATGCATTTTCATTAAGTTTCTGAATCATTTGTGTGTACTCCTAAGGGGGATTATTTAGAGTAGATATTTTGGTTCAATGTAAAAGGGGGAGAATAATGCAACACTTTTATCATTTTCTATTGATGTGAAATGGGGAGAGAAAGTATCATGTGAAAATGTTTATACTCAATGGGATTGAGTGCAAGAATGTTGTGTAGGCTATCTAATCTAAAAAAAGAGAATGTGTATTTTTCCTTTGATGGTTCTTCACATCTTGTGTTGCCATCAATGACAAAGGGGGAGATTATTGCAAGAATGAAGGTGTTATAATTAATGTTAACAAGAATTCTACTGACGGGTGTTGTCCTTGATATCAATTGTGTGTTAAGTAAGTTGTTGCATGATGATGATATCAAGGACATAGAGAAAATAATGAAAAAGAGGAAAACACCTATTGTTGTAGGTTGTGCATGTATAGTTGAGATATTAAGGAATTTTTCTAAGTACATGGAGCTATATTTTTGTTGTAGTATAGGAAGATGAGTTGGAATGAAGTAATGAGTTGAGATGATGTCTTTAGTACTTGGTTTCTAAGTGCTTTTGAGAAAATTTAATAAACAGAGTAAACTATGTTGTGCAAGTGTTCATAGTGTGCTTTGGTATTGTGCTCCATGTTTCTTTTGTATTGATCATATGCTTGTTTAGATCTTATATGTTTTTCATGACTGTTAAAGGTTGTTATATTTAGAATTTTGGTTTTTGGATCATTGTATAGAGTGGGATATTTTCATTAGTGTGTGAAAAAGTTTTTTAGTGATGTTTTATGTGGCTTGGGAGAAATATATTTGCTCCATGTTTATTCATTGTTTAGCTTCAGTTTGTGTAGATTTGGGAATTTTCTTATAATTCTTTTCTTTTTGTATTCAAGAGTTTATTGGATTTGCTACAGTACATAATGAGTTTCATTTGTCAGTATGTGAATAAGGTTTACAAGTTGTTCTAAGTTGAAGTATTTATATGATGTGAGCTTGGATGAACTATTTCATGAATCACAAGTATTTTTTGTATTATTCTAGATCATGTTCAAGTGAATTGTGTTATCCAAAATTTTTAGATTGATTTATGGAAGTGTGTACTTAATGATTATGGTCTTTAGCATGGGTATTGGCTGACCTTTGTTAGTACTACATGTTAGGCTTGTAAAAGAATGTTGAGATGTGTTGAGATTTATTTGGTCCTTAATTAAGGATTTATTTAGGTCATCTTCATTCCTATCTACTACAAAAAATTTAAGGTGTCAAGATACTTTAAATTTGTATGTATAACAGCTAGTTGTTGGCATTAGAGAAGGTTCTTGAGGTTGAGGTTGATATAAATAAGTATGGTGTTGTTGTGAGTTGAATTTATGAAAGAAGTGAGAAGTAAGATATATGTAGAGCAATGCAAGTGATGTGTGTGATACGAATTTGAGAAGAGTAGTATAAATTTTAAGTGTTGTGTTTCCTAAAGGTAGTGAGCTAAAGTCATTTGAAATCATTCAAGCAAGACTGTGACATTTTTGGAGCGTTATGGTGGATTATGTAGGAGATGGAAACTCCTTCCCAAGATCCTCAACCTATAAAAACAAGCACCATCATAAATACATAAGATAAGTACAAACTATTCTTCCAAATATCAAGGATTATATTCAAAAAATAAGATGCAATGATAAAATACATAGTGTACAAGCATTTTAAAGGCATGAAAAATATGACAAGTGAAAAACTACCATATATGGGAAAAATACAAAGCTAATTATCCCTAAGTTAAAGCTTAACACTAACACCCCCCCTTAAGTGCAAACTTAGGAACATTATTATGCAAAATGAAATGCAATAGTGGTCCTAGCTACAAGGCCATGCTTGGTACCCATGCACAACTACTATGCAATGAAATCTCTCACAACCGAAGAAAAGGAGAATAACCCCATGGGAGAAAACTCCTCTCTAAATGAGAGACAAAAAAGGATAAAAAGGTGAAATAAGGAGGACTTCACAAGACCCCCCAATGACAGCTCTCATCACTAATCTTAGCAAAATACAAAAGGAGAGATACTATGTAGCCCCCCATAGAAAAGAGTAGAAATGTTAAAGATCCCCTCCATGATGAAGAAACTCTTGTGTTGATCCTAGAAGTCTGAAGAATATGCCATGTTTGCAAACAAAACACATCCCTTTAGGGATAAACAACCACTGATGTAAGAGAAACTCCAAATTTGAAACAAGAGAAGTGACAGGAAGAATCAACTTGAAAGATGCCTTTGAAAATTGTCATGATACCTCCACATAAAAAAATGCCACATCATGATAGGGTTCAACCTCAACTGAAGAAGGTGGATCAACAATACCATATGGAAACTTTGAAGCAACAATATCCAAAGACATAGATGGTATGACAGCAATGCAGATACTGTCATAAAAAAGAAGGGTAAACCCTCAAAGGCATCATCCAAATCAAAAATGTGAGATTCACAAAATAACTCTACAAGACCTGTCAAGTCACTATCCCACAAAGAATGATCTAAAGGATCAAAAACAGCCTGCTATTCTAAAGAACCAACCATTGAAGCAACAAGAGATGAATCAACATAGGTTTGAAGAACTTCAAAGTTCAAATGACAAATCTCTCTTGAGTAATTACTATCAACACTAGCATGAGGGGTGTGAGGCTCATAATCATCATCATCAACAAAATGAGAAAATTCATAGAGATGAGATTCATGATCAACTTCACCAACATAAATGAGTTTTCCAATATCATCCTCTCTAATGAAAATAGAATATGTAGTGAACTCTACAGTCTTAGGTGCTTCACCGTGAGTAATATGATAGATGGAAAGTAGATTCTCTTGAAACTAAAGAATACATAGTACATCTCTAAAACAACCATCACCAATCTTAACATTTTCTATCCCTACAATATCCAAAAACTTACTATCTCCCAACAAAATCTTAGAAGTACCAATAGGATGAAGACCCAAAAAAGGATAGGGAGAAAAACCCATGTAATGAGATGCTCCTAAATCCAAAAACCATCTATCATGACCATAATGAACTAGAGAAGTTACCAATGCATTTCCTTTAACCATGTAGAGTTTATCTTCTATACCTCTCATTCCACTTACAATTCTTGCATTCCCTAATTGTGTAGGTTTGGATGAAGGTGAAGGTGATGCATATGGAGAGGCTATAGGAGTCATAGATGAGGGTATTGGAATATTGATAATTTGTAGAATACATGAAAGATCATCAATCTTCTTTGTATAATAGTGGTGTTCATCATGACCTTTCTTCTTGCAATACATACAACTAAACTTATCCTTCTTAGGTTTAAGCTCTTTTGAAGAGGTGGAGGACTCATTAGACTCTTCCTTTGCCTACGGTTTCTACTTCCCCTTGATTTGAGATTCTTGTGCAACTAATGCATGATTCATAGAGACCCCCTCTAACTAGGAAAGTTTGGCTTGCTCCCTTGTCAAACTATCATAAAATGTCTCAAATGAAGGAATTGTGAATGCATTTCCCAAAGCATCCATGGTGGAGTAGAAGATAGAAGAAAAAATTGAAAATGGACCTCCCAACTTAGAAAAAATCAAGAAAATGGACTCCTTATCATTTTTATCCTTCCCACATCTTGCCAATTGTGACCTCACAGATTTGAACATGACTAGGAAATCATCAATGGAAGGAAATGCATTAGAGGAAAGAGAAGTTAATTCTACTTCTAGTTGCAAATCACAAAACTCGTTGATCTAACCAAAGAGATTTTTGAACTAATCCCATACCTCCTTGGGTGTATTATTATCCTCAATGTGGAAAATAATATTTCCAAGAAGATGTAAAGCTATCAGACCCATAGCTTCATCACACTTGTTTTTGTGAGAAAATGTTTCATATTCCTTGGTAAAATTGGGTTGATTATCATTTAGTGTAGACCACAAACCCTTAGATTGGAGCAACCTACACATTTTAATCTTCTAGGTATGATATTTATGGGGGGTTAAAAGTTCAACTGAATCGGGAGTACCCATGACACCAAATTGCACCAAAAGAAAGCAAAATACACCAAACTGATACAATTGAAACCTCCAAAAATATCAACCAATGCAACCTCTCAAGATTTATTTTTCCAACATCCAAAAAATATCATTTAGGAATTAAAAATTCTAATATTTATGTACCTGTGAACCCCAAATCTATGTACCTACAAAACAAAGAGATTAAACACCTCAAGTTAGATATTGCAAGCATAAACAAGGATTCCCCATGGAATCCATTTACAATTCAAACTAGACATGAAAATATGCAAGAACACAATATAAGAGATAAAACAAAGATGAAATCCTAATTTAAATAGCAAACTCTTGATCCCATGGGGGAATTGGTGCCAATTTGATGTGGAAATTTGGCCCTTTCCCAATTCCAATGATTGCAAGCTTCGATATGTAGACTTGATGAAGAGATTTGATCCACTTTTGATGATGAATGATGAGGATTCCAAGCCAAATCTTCAAAAGAACCTAGCTAAGAATTCAATGGTGTGAAACTTGATAGATATTTGCGCATCGTAACTTTACTTAAATTATGGATGATGAAATGATGAGAGGAGCTCTTCATTTATAGGATTTCAAGATGGATGAAAGTCCAAATTTGAGCAATGTGGGAGTAACTTTCATCCAAGGATATGGTGCCACTTGTCAAGCTATGAATGGATGATGGTTGTGCAAGATTTGGGGTTTGTGCCAATAAATGCCAATATTTGAAATTCAAATTTGTTGAAATGACATGTAAGAGGGAAGGGAAAATGCAATAAATGCCACTTGGCTCAAGGAAAAAGACATGTAAGAGGTTTTAAATGCCCTGTTGGATGTACATATTGACTTGCAATTTTTGAATTCAAATTGGGAGAATATTCCAAAAGATGCCATGTGAGGGAAAATAGGGATTTAATAAATGAATTAAATCTATTTGCATGTGCAACTTGCATTATCTAGAGGATGTGACATGAGATGAGGTTAAATTAATCAAGGGTTAATTAATTTAAGAGGAGATTAGATGATGTGACTTATTTGACTCAAATTTATGGATTTATTTATATCAAATAAGAGAGGAATATGATAAGAGGCTAATTAAATAAATATTTTGATTTATTTAATTAAAGGGGATGGTGTTAGATTAAATCAAATAAGGTTTTAATTTATTTAATTTAATGGATAGACTTTAGAGATTTAATCAAATAAATTGATTATTTAATTAAATAGAGATAATTAGATCGAATGGATTGATTTAATTAACAAAAGAGATGACCTTAATTAGATAAAATGATTTATTTAATTAAAGGACAAATATTAATGAATTTAATCAGATAGGGGAATTTGATTAAACAATTAGACCGAGGAATGATTTAGGAAGAAATGATGTTAGTAAGTCAAGATCAGGTGCACGATGTCAATCAAAAAAATTTTGATGTCTACATTTTGCCCCTCTTTGAAGCAATGCACTTGTTGTGTTGGTTCAAAGAATAACCGATCTCGATCAAAGCCAAAAAAAAATTGATATTTAAAAGCTTGCCCCACTGCCGCATGGAGAGAGAATATGCCATTATAATGCCCCCTCGAGAGATCGGACGAAAATTTCCATTTTTCAAGTGATATCACGAAAAAAGGTGACAAAGTGCTTGGCAGGTCCAAAAGGGGTCCGGGAGGCTAAAAATATGTCTAAATGCAATAAAACAATGAAAAAAAAGCCTCATAAGGACCAAAATGGGTTCAGGGGACCAAAACCCTATCAGGACAGCCCTAGAGGGTCAAAAAACCCTAATTTTTAGGCTTAAAAGGGGCCCGAGGGATCACTTTCAAGTCATTTTCACACACCTCCGCTAGCAAACCTCAAGATTTGAGCTCTGACTTCCTAACAATATGGCGCAATGATAGCTTCCTCTACATATTTCTGACCGAGTTCAAACCTACTAGCGGCCACCTGGCATCGGTGCCCCAGTATGTGATCCTTAGCTTAAATTTTTTATTTTACCACATTTATTACTACTTTTAAGGAGAGCTCGCCTCCAGCGGCGCTATTATAGTGCCGCTTGGTGTTTAAAGTGTGCCACTTTTTTCCATTTTGCGCTGTAGTGGTGCAATTTGGAGTTTAAAAACTCCACTGCTGGGCTCGAGCTTGACTCAAACTCGACGGGCAAGTCTGGAAAAGTGCACCGCGGTAGTGCCCTTTTTAAGCAAATTGTGACACTGAGGGTTAAAGTGGGCCACGGCAGATCTGTTTAACAAAATTTTGGGTCCAGCGTCAGAGTTTGAGGAAACTCAAACTGCAACACCTTCACAAACTACACCGCTGGGTGCAAGTTTGGAGCATTAGGTCAGGAATTTTCCAAAAAAATTAATGTGCTAACCTTCCTTGATTCAGGACGGGCCTAGGGAGCTTTATTCTCAGGAGCACTGGTCATGGGAGCTAGCGAGCATTTTACGAGATCTAAGCGACAGAGATCAAGGCCGACTGGGGACCGCAAGACTATGGCACATTGTGTATGTAGCGCCTGTGCATACACACTTTGGAATGTTGTCAGCGCTAGCCGAGAGATGGCATAGCAAGACATCATTGTTTCATCTTCCCACTAGTGAGGCGACCGTCACACTAGAGGACATTTGTCACATACTACGGTTGCCCATTCATGGCCATCGGGTGATCCACAATATGGAGGAGGGATGCGATTGCTACACCCAAGTCCTCACCATACAAGATATCATTTACTGCGAGGGACAGATCGAGCTAGAGAGGTATAGAGCAATAGCACCTCCCTTCTGCTAGGGAATTGCGGTGATCATTTTGGGTTTGGTTGCCCTAGACAGACAAGGGCGGTATTTCAGTCCTAGATGGGGATACTGCTAGGAGAGGATAGTCTGGGACAAGCCGGTTAGATTTGCATGGGGGCCCATCCTTCCGGCTTCACTTTATAGGGATCCCCACGAGTATGCATATGTGGATGGCAGAGCATTGGGAGCTGGGGTGACAATTCTGCATGTTTGGGCATGGGAGCACATTTCTATGTTACGTCCACCAGTTGTTCCAGTTCTGATGGGGGCAGAGGATGCCCTGGTGGCACGGTACAGAGGTGGTGTGTCCTTCACACACACCGGTGAGTATGGGATCCCCTACTAGAGGCAAGTCATAGATGAGATGCTTGTATTCACTTGGAGACCATACCTCGGTCAGCTTGGATGGGCTGATGATGTAGAGTAGCTCTTCTACTACCGGTAGGATAGATACATGCAGGGCCGAGAGCATACTATGATAGAGAGATACTTGCTCAGACATGTACAACATTAGTTTGGGGAGTCGTAGGATCGGCCAGATGATGGCTACATAGCCATTTTCATGCGCAGCATGACACAGGTGGTATGGGGGATAGGTATTCTGACCGCAGAGGCAGTTGATAGCTTCTGGCAGTTGGTGGCCCGACCTTGGGCTTATGATCAAGGTCCAGCAGATCTAGGCACCACACAGGCCTTTAGAGATTGGTTCAGGCCTCCTCTTCGATTGACTACTCCAGGTGAGGATCCAGAGGCATGTAGGGTCAAAGGTGAGGGGAGAGGACGAGGACGAGGTCCCAGGGTGGCGATTTGATAGGACCCACCATTGGTGCCCCTAGTTCCACCAGATCAGGGAGATGTCCCTATGGAGGACCAACAACAAGATTTACCAGTCCCACCACCATGAGCTAAGGGTGAGGGTCAGGGTCCTGTACAGCCATGGGTACAGCCAACAGGGCAGGTAGACGCACAGGATGCCTTGATTTTGTAGCTACAGGCACAAGTACAGGTAGTGACGGCTAAGCGGGACTAGGCATGAGCTAAGAGAGAGCAGCTCAGAGTGGAGAGAGATCAGGCTATATAGCAACGACAGGTCACAGAGCTATAGGCAGCTACAGAGCTAGGTCGTAGTCAGTAGATAGAGAGCATGACAACCACTTCATCCTCGTAGGGTATAGTGCTGGTCCAATCCTATAGGGAGGTCGTTCAAGAGGTAAAGTAGTATCGTTGGGCCTATCACGATCATGTACCTAGAGCAGCCTGGGTTCCAAAGTACTCAGAGCGAGCCAGTCAGAGACCACCAGAGGGTCACAGTGACAGGGGCGAGGGTAGCATTCATGGACATTGACCGTGACCCAAAGGATATGATGATTTTGTGCCTTATGGGCCCATTTTTTTATAGCCCTAATGGGTATTTTGTACCGATTGACATACACATACAGTGATCCAATTATTTTATTTTTTTGTACTATGACAGTGATATGGATGATATGATATATATATGAGCCGATTTTGATGAGATGTACCATGTACTTTTATTTATGCATGGATAGTTTACTTCTATATGCTTTTCAATGATGTTCCTATGGATGCATTTATTTCCAATGATGTATGTGATGCGATGATGTGCAATAATGTGTATAATACTTAATTATGAGATGATTTATGAATGTAATATGATGTGATGGTAGTGATATGATGCAAATGGTTTTATGAGATGTTTTTAGAATAACAAATGTTATTATCCTAAATGATGTATGTGATGCAATGATATGTTAATGCAGAATGATATGTTAATGTGTAATGAATTAAATGCTTATATGCCTATTTGTTTATGATTTATGCAATAAATGATTATGAAATGATTCCGTAAATGCTACATATGTGATGATTTAGATGGTAATGTGAAATGGTTATGAAATCCAAATGTTTATGCAATGATTAATATAATGTTATGAGATGCAATCTAATGGGTGAAATGCGATGATATGGATGCACCTATTTATATGATGATGAGAATGCGATGTTTTGCATGTGATATGCAATGCAATGTGCTAATAATGTCTATATGATCTGCTTATGTAATATGCTAATGATGTGTGGATGCAGGATTGATGGTGATGATGGTGATGATGAGCAATTGTCATAGTACCTCATTAGCATGGTTTAGTAAGAAAAGAAGAAGTCATTTCAACAAGACGCATGATGACACAAATGCAAATGATTATGATGATGATGATGATGATGATCGTTACTTGCTGAGGAATTGGGATTTTCAAAGGGCCAAATTTTCTTATGTTTGATAACACACGTGGTACGATGCATCAGGGTATAGACAACCAGGATGGAATGGTACCTAGTGTGATGAACTTTGATTTGACAAATAGATGGGAGTATTCATGTTCACACCTGACATATGGAAACCTTGCTAGGATGCACTTCAAAAGTTTTAGACACCTCGGACCAAAACACGGAAAGGTAAACCTATCCCTGTAATAGTCAACAAGTTGTCCTAGACCTCTTCCATATATGCCTAACAAAGCAAGTATTTGCCGAGGTTATATTGCAAGAATTTCCAACAAGCACAATAGACAAAAGATAATGATCATTGCCCCATTCCTATTTCTCTAAATCTGCTATTTTGGGATATCATCAAGACGTCCTTGGAATGAGCTCAAAAATAAGATAAGTTAAAAGAAAAAGACCAAGTAAATAAACAGACTAATGCTCTTCAATACTGCTAATGGAAAAGGATGTGTTTTCTAAGATGATAACCAAAACTTATTGCCAAAAGATAATGCCCATTGTAGGAAGGATTCATCCTAGGACATGTTAGTGGATGACAGCACGTCATTTCATTTATAAGGGATGATTGATATAGGACAAATTTAGATGATGATGTTACCAATATGAAGAGATGACCAATTTGTTTACTCACTGACCTAGACTTAAGACTTGACACTTTTGAGTTCTACTTTTAATCTGCTAGACTTGTTTTGAATTGTTTCACCAAAGGTTGAGGATGACGATCAGTTTATTATGAGTGGTGTTTATTGCAGGTGCAATTCGAGATGAGGCGGATGGATTTTTTCAAATATTTGGATTTTTTTTATGTTTTGCAATGTTTTGAGGCTGTTTTTAGTGTTTTCAAGGTTTTACAAATGTTTTGATTTTTTTTTTGGATTTTTCAAATGTTTTGGATTTTTCTAAGATTTTGACCAAAAGACTAATCTAAAGACCTATCCTAGGGGCCTCGAGGGCTGGTCAACAGACAAGCCTTTCCTACATTATACATGTAGAGACCATGTAGTTCAAATGACAACTTGACCGATTTACATATGATGATACACATGATGAAATGTCAGTTTATTATGACGGACTCCTATAGGATTGACCTAAATGTCTTGGGGGATGATCAAAGATCAACCTTGCCTACATTCAAGCTCAGAGATGAAGTAGTTCAACAAGACGACCCTATTTTTGGATTTTTGAATAAATTTTTGACCTATTTTTGGATTTTGATATTTTTTGAATTTTTTTTTATTTTTCTGATTTTCTGATGTTTTTGGCTTTTCTGATGTTTTGATGTTTTTGTATTTTCTGATGTTTTGAGGACTTTAAGACCATACATGAATCCAATCTGATGAGAACATGCCCCCAATGTGATGTAATAGACTACTTCAATAAAGGTAGGACAAACTGACCTTGAGGATGGGCCAAGTAGTACTAGGAGGGATCATGATACGAACGCAGGACCAAGCTATGGTGCGGATGCGAATGGATGAGTGTGGATGGAGACCTAAATGTGATGGATGATGAGAGAAAAATGGGGGGATGATGTAGAACAAGCCATAAAGATCCAGGTGGATGGAAAGTGCTTATTTACACAAGGCGCATGTTTGCCAGGTTTTCACCAAGGTACTTGCCCAAAGTGCCACCAGAGTGGTTTTCACTAGAGGATGATTTTTTTGATCCTTTTTCTAATTTTTTTTGGATTTTTTGCTTTTTTAATTTTTTTTGTTGTCACCAAGGCGCCTATTTGCCAGGTTTTCACCGAAGTAACCATTTTTTCAGGACTTTTTAAAAAAAAAATGGATTTTTTGGTTTTATACCCTAGAAGATTTTAGGCATAAAACTTTTTGAGATGGGAGATATTTACTAACTCTTGCAGAGGTTCCCCTTTAGGTTTTGATAGCTGATATGCCCCTAATTTATAGCTTGCTATGACGATGAAAGGCCCTAACCAATTGGGTTTGAATTTTCCTTTATTGCTGGGATTCAGGACATTCTTCTGATTTTCTTTTAAGACCAATTCTCCGACTTGGAAAGTCCTGATTCTAATCTTCTTGTTCTAGCTTCATTTGAATCTATTTTGATAGAATTGCAGATGATTCAATTCAGTAATTCTAGCTCATTTAGTCTTGATACCCGATATTCCTCATCAATGATGAGATTTTGCAATGTTATTCTAAGGGATGGGAGCTCGATCTTAATGGGGAGTACGGCTTCTGATCTGTAGACCAAGGTGAATGGGGTGGCACCAATGGGTGTGTGGATGCTGGTTTGATAAGCCTAGAGGGCAGGATTAAGCTGCAAGTGCCAGTCATGGCCTATGTCATTGACTATTTTCTTAAGGATTTTGAGGATGGTTTTGTTCGTGGCTTTGGCTTGGCCATTGCCTTGGGGATAGTACGGGGTGGAGAAGCGATGCTGGATTTTGAATTTCTCACACAAGTCACGAACCTCCTGGTTCTTGAATGGTGTCCCATTATCTGAGATAATGGCTTGTGGAACACCGTAATGACAGATGAGATAGTTCAGGATAAATTTTGAGATCTGCTTCCCAGTGATATACGTCATGGGTATGGCTTCCACCCACTTTTTGAAATACTTAGTTGCAGTGATAATGAATTTATGGCCATTGGATGAGGTGGGAGTGATTTTTCCAATGAGATCGAGTCCCCACTGTGAGAAGGGCCATGGTGTGATAATCGGGTGAAGCTCTTGAGCTAGAGCATGGATGAGGTCCCCATGCTATTGACATTGTAAACACCTTTTAGTGTGATCATGTGCTTCTTGCTCCATTGTGGGCCAATAGTACCCTAGCCTCAGCAGTTTCTTGGCTATGGTTATTCCGCTCAAGTGTGAGCCACAAATACCCTTATGAACCTCGGTTAGAGTGGTTAATGCATCCTTAGCATTTAGACAGTGTAGTAAGGTACCTTCTATGCTTCTACGGTATAAGGTATCACCTAGGATGACAAATCAAGATGCCTTTTTGATAAAGGTTCATTTTAGGCTCGATGGTAGGTCAGCGGGTATGACTCCTATTTGAAGATATGTATAGATGTCATAATACCAAGGATCGCCAAGACCAATGATTTCAAACACATATTCTGATTCTGGTACCTTGAATGTGGGAACGAGAAGCTGCTCGATCATAAATTCATATTTTGGTACGTTATGAGGGATGTCTAATAGAGACCCAATTGTAGCCATGGCGTCAACTGCTCTGTTGTTGGTTCTTGGGATCTACTCAAATGTTATGTCAATGAAGGATTCCTTTAAAGTCTCCACCAATTTCTTATATGGGGTTAGCTTGTCATCCTTAGTCTGATATTCATTGTTGACTTGATTTATAATTAACTGAGAGTCTCCATATACCTTGAGAGCTATGATGTTCCATTGCACCGCTATCCTGAGACCTATAGTTAAAACCTCGTATTCCGCAATGTTGTTGGTGCAAAGAAATACCAATTTGTATGACTTTGGTATACAATCCCCTTGTGGGGTGATGAAGAAGACACCAGCTCTTGATCCATGTTGTGTGTATGACTCATTGAAGTATAATTTCCAATGGTCAGTTACGTTGAGGTTAAAAATGGACTCATCTGGGAATTTTGAGACAAGAGGATTCTTAGAATACATAGGTGCCTTTGCTAGTTGATCGGAAATGACTTGTCCCTTGATGGCTTTCCACTCTACATACTCGATGTCATACTCTGACAATATCATTACCCACTTTTCCATTCTTCCTATGAGCATTTCCTTTGATAGGAGATACTTGAGGGGATTAATTTTTGCGATGAACTTTATCTTGTGTCTAGCATATAATGTCTGAATTTTTGTGATGCAAAGACTACTGCAAGACAAGCTTTCTCGATGAAGGAGTAGTTTAGCTCATGACAGACCATTGTCCTACTGATATAGTAGATGGCCCTCTTTTTTTCCATTTTCATCATGTTGAGCTAGGAGAGAACCAAGGGCTATCGTTGTTGCTGACACATAAGATTAATGGATTTCTCAAGATAGGTGGCATTAACACTGGTGGCATCAATAGATATTCCTTGATTTTGTTAAATGCTTCTTCATATTTTGCATCCCATTTGTATGTTACTCCCTTGTGGATTAGGTGTGAATATGGGTTCTACTTATCTGCCAGTTGTGCTATGAATCATTGGATGGATTGAAGTCGGCCTTGGAGGCCTCTCAGTTGTTTTAATGTCTTTGGTGCTTCCATCTCAAGGATTGCTTTCACCTTTGTTGGATCCACCTCGATACCCCTCATGGAGACTATGTATCCTAGCATTTTACTTGATTGTACGCCGAAGACACACTTCTTGGGATTTAGTTTGACTTTATAGTCCTCCAGTCTGTCAAAGATAGCACTTAGGGTTGCTATATGATCTTGGCTAGGATGTCGTCAACATAGTCTTCGACTATTTTATGAATCATGTTGTGGAATATTAATGTCATGGCCCTTTGATAGGTTGCTCCTGTGTTCTTTAGGCCGAATGGCATCATGTTCTAGCAGTAGGTCCCCCATGGGCAAGTGAAAGTTGTCTTGTGTTGATCTTCTTTTGCTATCATGATCCGGTTATATCCTGAAAAGCCGTCCATTAGTGATAGCATCTCATGTCCTATTGTCATGTCTACTATCATGTCGATGTTGGGAAGCAGGAAATCATCCTTTGGACATGATTTATTTAAATCTCTGAAATCTGTAAAGATTCTGATGGCTCCGTCAAGTTTTGAAATAGGTACCAAATTTGACACCCATTCTGGATATCAATTGGTTGGATAAATCCTGCATCCAACAACTTTTTAAGCTCCATTTTGACCAATAAGGCTATTTGAGGATGCATTTTTTGTAGTTTTTGTTTGACGGGCTTTGCTTCTGGGTATACTGCTAAATGATGAACCACAGTCTCTAGATCTATCCCTGGCATATCAGGATAACTCCATGCAAAATTTATTTGTTTTTCCTTTAGGAATGATGCTAGGAGTTCTTGCTCTTCTGTGAATAGTTATTCCACATAGAATGTGATATGCGGGGTCTCCTCTATTCCTATGTTGACCAGATTGAACTTTTCGGCCAAGACTATTGATTTCTCATGATGAATAGCTCTTAAGGGAAGATTGAATCCTTCATCGTTGAGCACCTCGGAGAGGTTTTCACCATTGGATACGTCCTTTCTTTTTACTATTTTCTTGTTAGAGAGTGCCACAGTGTGGTTTTCACTCAAGGACTTGGATATGATTCTTAATTTCTCACTTTTGTGACTAAAGGATTCAATCGTTTCCCCGTAATAAGCATGTGTGTCCAACTCCATTATAAACACTGCCTTGTGATCCCCATCTGGAATGTTATCCCTCAATCCCATGAATTCTGAGAGCACTTCATCATTTTCAAATGTATCAAGAACTGGTGGTCCTCGTTGGTCATAGTCGATCAGTTGGGGGTAGACTAAGCAGATCTCATGATTCAGATGATTGATTTCAAAGGAGAGGGTGCTAATCATACACAAGGTGGTATCTTCGAATAACCTAGGGAGATTGGATAAGGTATCTTCGTCATCGCTACTAATATAGGGCTCAATTATAAAATTATGTGTGTCCCTACCTATGACTATTGGTGAGTGTACTTGTACTAGCACTGGCTGAGGAGAGACATTAGCAGCTCTAACCGGAGGACTTCGGCCATGTATGGTTATTCTTGGAGGGGTACATCCAAGACTAATATTTGTTATGGGTTGCATCTTCGGCATAATAGGTATTATGAGGCCATTGTCATTTTGTCCCAATCTCTAGTTTCTTTCGTATCCCATTGCAAGCATCATTTGTAGGCCCCTGCTTCTTTCGTTCATTGGTAATTCAGGTGTTGGTCTTTCATCCTGATATAACATGTGATATGGATCTGCTTCAATAACCTCATGGCCAAGGTCTCCCCATCTTGTGAATTCAGGATAATCTTCAGTATATGTTTGTGATGAAGAAGCTTGGTTTTCTTGTGGACGTCCCCGTGATCTAGGAGATTGAGGTAACTCTCCTATCACAAAAGAATTATTAGGGAGCCTATAGCTTTCACAACCATCCTCCTAGATAATGAGCTTGATTTCAGAGATGGTGGGGATGGCAGAAGTGGCGGGTGTCTCTGTCGCAGAAGTGGATGCGAGGGTGGCGGGGTCGATGTATGGTGTGGATGGGCCCTCATCATTCTTTAGCACTTGGGGGATTTTGTAATATTGGGCCTCAAGATTTTTGCAATATGAAAACAGTTCGAGATCTCCATGAATGGTAACCTCTTGTCCATTATGTGTAAATTTTACACATTGGTGGAAGGTTGATGCTACAGCTTTCATTGCATGGATCCATGGTCGTCCCAGGAGGATGTTGTATGGAAAATCGAGGTCTAGGACCTAACAAGTGGTTTCCATGAGTGTTGGCCCTACTTGAATAGGGAGTTTAATTGTGCCCTGAGACACTCTTTCTTGGTCATCATACACTCTGATTGTGATTCTCTTACCTTTGTCAATGGAATCCTCTGTTATTTTCAACTGTTTGATTAGGCTAAGAGAACAGATGTTCAGACCTGCTCCTCCATCCACCAGGACCCTTTTGATTTTTCTCTTGTTTACAATGGCATCCAAATGAAGTGCACGGTTGGGAGATGGTTGGGCGGGGAAATCTTGGTCAGAGAATGTAAGGAGATTAGGCGTTATGATATTTTTGACCATGTCTTGGAATTGGTCTGCATCGAGATCTGCGGGGATAGTGGATGAGGCTAATGCTTCCTCAAGGATCTTTTTATGTGATGAAGATATTTTTAAAAACTCCATGATGTATATTTGTGCTGGCATTCTTTTGAGTTGGTCTACAACACTGTAGCTATATGGGACAGCTCTTGATGTAGGGACTCTATTTGGTTGGCATGATCCTGCAATGGTGACTTTTCCACCTCTTGTGGTGACTCCACAATCTTTGACATGGGTGCCCTTGATAGTGATGACCATGCAGTCTTCATTTAGGGAGGCAACAACTATTTCATACACATGATTTACACTACCCTTCCCTTTATCATTTTTATTTCCTTTGTTTCCATGGTTCGGCATCAGATTCGTGTAGATTTTAAGGTCCTAATTACCCATAGGTGTTTCCACATTTATGATTCTCTTGTCAATGAGATCTTGGATGATGTTTTTGAGTCTCATACAATTGTTTGTGATGTGGCCTTTTATTTTTTGAAATTCACAAAGTTGATTCTCGTTGTACCAAGGGGGTTTGACATCGGGTTCTTGGTAATTTTCGAATGTAGGTGCTTTGATGAGCTTCTCGTTGATCAACCTTTTCATGATGTCCTCAAGTGGTTCCCCCAACATGGTGTATTTTTTTTTTTGGGGTATATTTTGCGTTGAGGTGGTCCCCTTTGGTCATTGAGGTTATTGATTGTGGGATTATTGTTGGGTTGATGCGTTGTGTGATGAGTGTTTTGATTTGGTGTTTGGATTTGTTGTGTGGGTGTGTTTTGAAACATACCACTAATGACCACCTTGGCATCTACAACACCATCATTAGTGATTTTCTTATTTCTCACCCATGTACAAGGTTTATCATTGTAATTAGATGATGGGCAGTTGTTTTTCGGTTCACGATATGACATTGATTCGACGGGTTGGGTCACAAGGGCTCTTTCGATGCTGAGCACCTTGGAGATCAATTGTTCATATGTGGTGATTCCCTGAACCTTGAGATGAAATGACAAGCGGCTTTCAAGGTTGGCTATGATCATGCAGACTTTTTTTTCTTCTGGCATGGTCCACTTGCTTCGATTGGCCTTGGATCGCCATCGTTGAAGAAATGAAATGAAAGATTCATTCTTTCCTTGTTTTAGAGCTGAGAGTTCTTCGAGACTAACATCCATTGCAATGTTACCTGCATAGTTCTTAATGAATGCATCTATAATTTCTTGGAATGTTCTAATGCCTAAAGGGAAGCGAGAGAACCATTCGATAGTGGGACCTACCAAGCTTCTAGGAAATAGTCACATCAGATAAGTATCGTCGTATGTGACCTCCATGCAATGAACCTGGAATTCCCTAATGTGATCTTCAGGGTTTCCCATCCCTCGATATTTGTCAAACTTAGGGATCTCAAATCCCTTGGGGAATGGTTTCATTTCTAAGCTCCTATCAAATGGATAGGGACACAAGTTGCTTTGCATTTTGTTTATTTACCTCGATTGAAGGTTAAGCACTTGTTGCGAGAGCAACTTGAGTTGTGTCATCACATCATTCTGGGGATCAAGGGGTGGGATGAAAGTATTTTCAGGTGTTGTAATCATGGTTTGGATGGATGGATTAGTCGATGCGTTGTTCGATGGTATCGGTATGTTGTGGCGAGTGAAGTAGGCTTCTACTTGCTTTTGGATGAATGATGCCTGTTGTTGATCTTGTTGTTGTTGCACTAGTATTTGTGCTTGTTGTTGCGCTTGTTGTTATTCCAACAACGCTTGTTGTTGTGCTTGTTGTTGGGCTTCCAATTCTGCTGCTTATTGTTATTCTTGGTATTGCTTTAGTGCTTGCTAGTGTGCTTGCACTTGCACTACTTGTGCAAGAAGTTGTGCTTGAGCTTGTGCTTGAGCTGCTTGAGCTTGTGCTTGTTCTTGAGCTTCGGAAACCCTTTGTGCTTGCAATGCTTGTGTGGCTTGGGCGGCTTGTTGTCGTTGTTGTTGCAATAAAGCTTGGGCTTGTTAAGCTTGTTGCACTTGTAATGCGGCTTGTGCAATTTGGGTGGCTTGTGCGGCTTGAGCAGCGTGAGTAGTTTGTGCAGCTTCAACAGCTTGAGCGGCTTATTGCATGGATTTTAATTTATGTGCTTGTTGGTATCCTCTTTGGAAAGCAGCTTGCAATGCTACGTCGAATTGGTTTGATGTGGTGAATGTTGGTGGTGGTGGGGGTGGTGGGGGTGGTGGTGGAATGGTGGTAAGTGATGATGTTGTGTTGATGTTTTGGGTATTAGATAATGGTATTGATGTGATTGGTCCTTGAGAGACCATGCCTTGTGATGTTAGGGGGATGTTCGATGATGTTGCCATTGCGTGTGTGTTTGTCATTTGCTATTGTGATATCAACGACAAATTTTGGGTGTTTGGTGTAATGCTTTGATTAATGGTTGGGATGTAGGTTTGATTGATACTTGGTAGGGGAGGCAGCCCCAAACCAAGGAGTGGTGTGGATGATAATGGCAATTGTGGGATAGGTGGAAATGTAAGGGGCGTTAGTTGTTGTGTGGGGTCGAATATGCCCCCTGGTCCGAACATATCTCCCTCTTCTTGTGAGTTTGTGAGAAGAGGTGTTTGTGGTGCTCAGTGGAAAAATGTTGATGATGGGTCATAGTGTAAGGTGAGAGGAACATTTTTGTGTAATGGGTTGTTGAGTAATTTTTGTTCCATGGTGGTGTTTGCGTCCAAATTTTGATTTTTAAGAAGGGGATGTGATTGAAGAGCATTAAGGAATGTGTTTCCCTTGTTGACATTGGGTTCTATTGGAGCAAATGATGTTGTGATTTGTGGGATGTTTTGGGTGATGTTTTGGGATGGAGGTGTAGATGAAATGGGTATGGTGGATGAGATTGGGGGAAATGATGTATCCACTATAGAACTCACATCAAAATCCGAAGGAAACTTGGCCCCTTGTTTTGCTAATTCAAGCATATACAACAAAGGGTTAAGTCTCATCATGATGTTGATGATTCTATGGTTGTCCAGATTTTGGAGCATTTCTATCATTTTCTCACGAGACATTATGAAAGCGAGGTCCTCCCCTTGATTTTCTTGTGGATTTTGGGATGGTGAGGGGATCAATGGATTGCTTGATTCGACGGGATTCATTTCTGCATTTGTTTGGCTAAGATCACTTAAGTGGGATTTTCTTTGTTGGCTTCCATACTCTTCTTGTGTTGAGATCTCATTTGAACCATAAAACAAGGATCAATCTTCAAGAATATGGGAGATGGATCTCTTGATTCTTTGGATTGATCTTTATATTATGTTCCAAAGTATAAAGTCTTAGGATGCCTTGAGGATCAAAGGTGATGATATGATAATGATGATGATGTTTAGGAATGGATGATATGGATGTTTTTGGCTTTTGATAAATCTTGAATGAGACACTAGGCTTTTAGGACTTGTAGATTCTGATTTTGGATTTTGAGATTTTGAGATTTTGAGATTTTGTCCTCAATTTTTTATTTGGATTTTGATTTGGATTTTTGAACAAAAAGACCCTAGGATGCTGGATGATCATATAAGGGATAGCTTTGTTCAAAGGATGATAATTTGAATATGTGTGAGGAGAAGGATGCATCTACCCACACCTATTTAAACAAGGCGATTGTTTCACTAAGCATATGAAGAAGGATTCATCTACATATACCAAGCTAGACAAGATGATTTTGATAATTTTGATTAAGTATATGTAAAAGGATGCATCTACACATACCTAACCAAAGGTGTTTTTGTTAATGATTTCAAGGATTTTGCCTCAGTGATATTGATGATTTTGATTTTACCACAAAGCCTAGTATCAAGGATGATTTCAAGATTTTCCAAAAGGTGATGATGAGATGGATTTTTATTTTGATGTTTTGGAGGATGGATGAAAAATGATTTTGATATGTTTTGATTCTAAGATGAACCTAAAAAGGTACACTTTTTTTTCTTAGACCTAGGTATTGAAGAGCATGCAAATGCTTCCTAATGACCTTTGTAACGAAGAAATGATTTCATTTCAACATTCATTTTCGGATTTCCAATTATTTTTTCTTTGGGATTTGTGAGTCTCCAATCACACATGAAAATTCATTTTGCTTAGCTTTGCTTAATGTCTTTATTTTACCAAAAACACTTTCTTCAATTAGGTTTTCAAACTAAGATGTCCAATGTCTTAAATTCTTCAAACCCCACAAGATATGTTATGTGGAAATTTAATGAAATTAAGGCAAGGGTTTCCTATTGTATACTTAAGAAGACAAATTGAGATATAATCCAATGTTTAGAAACCTCTAAGCATGTGAATCCCAAGGGAAAGCAATAACATATGGATTGAGTCAATTGTATTTGTCCTCAAAAGGGTTTGAAATTTGGATAATATTAAGTGTTTGTTTCCATGATGTTTTCGATCAAGAAATGCATTTTGTAACCCAAGAATAAGTACAATCCTATGGATGTGAAAGACAATATTTGCTGGATTCCCACTTGGACAAGTCTAGCTACGCTTATCTCTAGCGAATGGTTAGATGCTTGACCCCACTGGCTCCCCTCCACGGCACTCACTTATATGGGGTAACCAAGCATCAACACCCATGAAACTCCCATGGCATGTTTTCCATTTCTACTAGAAGACCGTAAAAGTGTGGGGTGGCTTCAGAATGACCGTTCTTGCACCAACAAATAGTTTAAGGATTTTGGAAAATTCTAGCACATGGGTTCTAGTAAGGACTTTCCGTTTGTAGGAGTTGACCCAACATGGCAAGAGTCCCCTTTCGGATCCATCTTGTCAGATTCAACCGCGTGATATTGGCATTTCTTCCAATATCCACATTTATATCCCAGCTAGAAATACTCTTGGCTTTAGAGTGTTATTGGTTGAGTCATTCCCTTGGGTGATTACTTTTTCCCACAAGGCAGGCCCTCTAAGATAAACAAAAGCAAATGAAGAACAAAATCTATAACTCAATCAATCTTTGATAGCAACAAAGAGAGAGAATATGCGTGAAAATGCCCCCACTCACACTCGCACAATAGTTTGTTCAAATTTAAGCCCAAATTAAAGTGTGGAGGTGATTGCTTTGTCTTAACCCAAAGTCATGGAAAAGACCTTTTGATTCTCAAGATCGCTATAAAGCGTGAGAGAAGCGCATACGTCCTTTTCCAATGGCTTTAGTCTATGTAAGCCCTCACAAAAAACACAACTACACTTGTTCTTTTTAAACCCTCAAAGCAATATGTGAGTTCATTTTAGAGCACCTAATCACAAGTGAAAGAAATTTGTTCAATTGTTTAATCCATAAACAAAATCTAGTAAGTTGTAGATCCTAAGATTCTTTCTAAATCCATTTGCAAGAAATAAACAAAAAGAATCCTTTTTAAACCCAAATGAAAGCTAGTGTTCTAAAGAAAGAAAAAGATGACAAATTCCTAAGAAAGTGTTAAACAAACACTTAAGTGTTTAAAAACACTTTGCTAGACAAGATATCATCACCATGCTCCTTCTTCCTTTGCTTTTGGCTTCCAACCTACAAAGAAGAAAAATAGTTAAATTCTAGAAAAAACACAAAAATTAAAAAGCAGAAAATAGAGGAAGAAGTAATCATAAATTAAAGCACATGCTAAAATTTTAATTTCTCCCTTTTACTATCTTCCAACATCGCAACTCGTGAAGGCGTCATTGTTTTTTCCTCCCAGCGTCACTCTTACAGCGTCGCTTTACCAGTTAGCGGCACTCTATGTTGAGACAGAGAGCACAATAGCATCGTTGTTTTCTCCCAGCATCGCAGTTTTTGAAAGCATCAAAGTTTTAAAAAATTTAAAAAACTTCTGTAGATCGGCGCGTCTAGTAGTGCAGTTTAAAATTTGAAATTTCTTGGCGGGATGAGTCCAGCAACGGATTTTATGTTCGCGTGGTGCTATATAGCGATGCTAGTGAGCCCACGATGCTAGAACAATGACACTAACAAGCACACGGAACTAAAAACAATGATGCTAAAGAGCCCGTGTCAGAATTTCCTGTGTATCAAGAAAACGCAGAAATTTTGAGGAAATGTTAGAATTTATGATGTCTAGCCCTCCTTCTAGCACCAAAATGTGAACCCCAAATCTATGTACCTACATAACAAAGATATTAAACACCTCAAGTTAGATATTGCAAGCATAAACAAGGATTCCCCATGGAATCCATTTACAATTCAAACTAGGAATGAAAATATACAAGAACATAATATAAGAGATAAAACAAAGATGAAATCCTAATTTAAATAGCAAACTCTTGATCCCATGGGGGGATTGGTGCCAATTTGATGTGGAATCTTGGCCCTTTCCCAATTCCTATGATTGAAAGATTCGATATGTAGACTTGATGAAGATATTTGATCCACTTTTGATGATGAATGATGAGGACTCCAAGCCAAATCTGCAAAAGAACCTAGCTAAGAATTCAATGGTGTGAAACTTGATAGATATTTGAGCATGGTAACTTTACTCAAATTGTGGATAATGAAATAAGGAGAGGAGCTCTTCATTTATAGGATTTCAAGATGGATGAAAGTCCAAATTTGAGCAATGTGGGACTAACTTTCATCTAAGGATATAGTGCCACTTGTCAAGCTATGAATGGATGATGGTTGTGCAAGATTTGGGGTTTGTGCCAATAAATGCCAATATTTGAAATTCAAATTTGTTGAAATGACATGTAAGAGGGAAGGGAAAATGCAATAAATGCCACTTGGCTCAAGGCAAATGACATGTAAGAGGTTTTAAATGCCTTGTTGGATGTACATGTTGACTTAAAATTTTTGAATTCAAATTGGGAGAATATTCTAAAAGAGGCCATGTGAGGGGAAATAGGGATTTAATAAATGAATTAAATCTATTTTCATGTGCAACTTGCATTATCTAGAGGATGTGACATGAGATGAGGTTAAATTAATCAAGGGTTAATTAATTTAATAGGAGATTAGATGATGTGACTTATTTGACTCAAATTTATGGATTTATTTAAATCAAATAAGAGAGGAATATGATAAGAGGCTAATTAAATAAATATTTTGATTTATTTAATTAAAGTGGATGGTGTTAGATTAAATCAAATAAGGTTTTAATTTATTTAATTTAATGGATAGACTTTAGAGATTTAATCAAATAAATTGATTATTTAACTAAATAGAGATAATTAGATCGAACGGATTGATTTAATTAACAAAAGAGATGACCTTAATTATATAAAATAATTTATTTAATTAAAGGACAAATATTGATGAATTTAATCAGATAGGGGAATTTGATTAAACGGTTAGACTGAGGGATGATTTAGGCAGAAACGATGTTAGTAAGTCAGGATTAGGTGCATGATGTCAATCAGTACATTTTCGATGTCTACAGTACCTAAATCTCAAAAAAAATTAGAAAAAATTATACACCTTATTCAACATTTTGTGGTGAGTTCCCACACCAAATCAGCAAGTCAAATATTCAAATCAACTTTCCAAGCACACAAGCCACCACATGGAGCACACAAGCACTTCACATGTCTAGTATGAGCACTAGAGCATATAAAGGCCAAAAAGACACCTTTGTCATAAATTTGAGATAAATGTTCCAGCAATCTACTTTTTAGATGGGCCCACATCCACTTCAACGTAGCTTTGTAGCCCTAGATATTTAGAGAAAACTTTATAAAGTATAAATTTTGAAAAACAATTATGGCCAAATAGAAATATTTTAATCACCCATATAGAGAGAAAACATACATATTCATGCATTGAAATAGTAAATCACACCTCCAATCAACATTGAGTGCCTCTCAAATTGAAAATAGCGCCTCCCAATCTTGTAGAGGAGAAAATATTATGTATAAATAGAATAACACCCATGTGAAGGAGCGTCCTCTTAAAGTAGTGTTGTATGTAAATCAAAACTTAGCATCCACTGGAACTAAGGTTCTTCAAGAATTTTGAAAGTCATGATTAAGAGGAATTTTATAGTCTAAGTGTAGTTAGAAGCTATATCTTGATTAAGAAAATCCCATGAAATAATTTAGAAGGGCGAATATCTTGCCATCACACCATTAAAAGTATGCTTCATTTAATTTTCAATCATGCCTTTTAAGCAGAAAATTGAGCCCTCTTAATAGAAAAAAATTGATCCTCTTATGTGTCAAACATGCCATAGTCTCTGCAAAAACTCTTGTGTGGGAAGGAGTCAGTGATAAGACCTCTGATGATGTGCAAGTTGACACCAATGAAAGACCTAGCTACCTCAGGGTTGATTCAACGTGATGCATAGGTGTCCACAAATAAATTGTGCCTTGAACTCGCCAAATCACAATAAACAAATACCAAATTGCAATGAGTGGAGGAAAATTGTGATGAAAAAAGGTACAAACATGATGAACAAAGGAAAAAATGCAATAGACAAAAAAAATCATGCCCACTTGAGGCTAGATTGTGGCCTACAAATAGAGGAAATTGCAGCCTCAATCCAATGCAATAGCCTCTTTGTTAGATCTCCTCGGTAGAAACACTCCTAAAGGGTGAGCAGGAGGAGGAACTTTGATAGCATGTAGGAGATGGTAGCTCCTTCCCAAGATCCTCAAACTACAAAAAAACCACCCTCATAGATACACGAGAGAAGCACAAGCTATTCTGCCAAATATCGAGGATGATATTTAGAAAATGAGATGCAATGATAAAATACATAATGTACAAGCCTTTTAAAAGCATGAAAAAAGTGACAAGTGAAAAATTCCTAATATAGGAAAACAACAAAGCTAAGTATCCCTATGTTAAAGCTTAACACTAACATTTTCCTTGTTGCATTGAGAAAGTGTTCTTTGTGTAACATTCTTCTTCTATCTTCTTGTATTTCTTTTTGTGGCAATGAGCCCTAGTTGTGAGCCTTTTTGGACAATGTGTCCTATTTTGGTAGTGATCCCTTTTATCAGTTTTGCAATTACTTATATTATAAGCTAATCCTCACCATGGTTTTTCCCTCATTTGGTTTTTCACATAAATTTGGTGTTCTCTTGTGTATGGTGTTGTTATTTTTAGTTTTTGTTATCTACATTTCATGCTTAATCACATTAATAGAATAAGGGTTTAATGAATTCTTGTGGACCTAATTACTGTTGAAGGTTTTGAATGTTTAATTTTCTACAACTTATTCACCCCCCTTTTAGTTGTCTTGTTCATTCAACATGATGTTCCTAGCTCTGCTCATCATATAAAGATTATTGTGGATTTTTTAGAATTTTAGATTTTTATTGTAGATTCATATAGTCAATATTCTTTATCTTTGATTTAGCATTTGAAGGTTAAATAATCATGTATATTAATACTAAAATATTTTTCTAGTTTTCAAACTCAAACATTTGGTGTGTACACTACATTATGGGTTGAGTAGTATAGTCTAATAACATGTATTGAGATCTCATATACATAATCACCTATTGCTCCATCAAATTTAAGTGTTATGTTATCAAGTCCCTCTAATAAACTTTTCAATAGGTTAATATTAGACTTTTTTTATACTTCTTATGGAGCTTGTTGTGTTGTTTACTTACTATATGTTTCACATCTATTTGTGGAATCCCACCTTATGAATCTTGATGAGACCTTTAAGGGTATTCATATCTTATTTGATCATAATTCTCATGGAGTTAGACATAATTCTTTATATTTCACGAAGAAACATTCATGTCCCTTATTCTTTCTCTATGTATATCTACTTCAATAGTGATATATTCTATAGAAAGTAATAAGTTGATGTAGGAGCATATAGGGGTACCAACAATCCTCCTAAACCAAAAAGAGAGTATTTAATTTTTTTTCCTAAAGTTTGATAATAATATTGTAGGAGGAACAATATTGTGATATTAGACCAAGATATAATATTAAATAATTACCCTTTATTAAAATATTACAAATTTTAGCACCGGAGATAGTTTAGATTGCATATTGAAAGTGTGAAATTGTAAGAAAGCCACCTTAGGCATGAATTTTTTTACAAGCTTTGATAAATCCATTAAATGATCCTCAACTATAGCATGAAAATTTGGGCACCCATATTGATCTAGTAGTTGATTTTTCAAAAGTGGATTGCTATTTGCTAGGAGTGGGATTGTCACCTATTCTTGGTAATTTATTGAGAATGGTTTCAAATCATGATTTTTCATCATTTAATATTTTATTGCATGAATTTTTATGGTAGTTTAATAGGTTGGACATGATATATTGGACAATTGCAGAAAAGGGAGTTATGGTGGCAAGTTGGAGGTAATATTTGAGCAATTTTGAACATTATTCTTTCCATAATTTGAGAAGTTTGAGAGATAAGTATAGATTTTTTTGGGGAGATGGAAAATACATTTTTTTGTAGCTTTAATGGTGTGTAGCAATATGAAATTTATGATGATTTCCATAGTTGAAGGGTACTAGAGTGGATTGTTAATGCAGATTGAAGAGCTTGTTTCACAATGCGGGGAGTTGATTTGAGGGAGGAGAATTTGCAGCTTTCTTTTATGTTATTTTTTATCATACTAGATATTTAACCATGTTATGTAATGGTTTTTTATCAGTCTATATCATTTTAAAATATATGTAATCTTATTTCAATGAAGTTGTGAAATATTGATGCAAATTTGAATAACAAATATTAAGTATGTTGTTGCAGATTTTTGTGTCAATTTATTGGTGTGAGTGAGTTTGTGATTTAGAGTTTTAAACTTCCTTGCATTAGTGGTATCAAAGTGATGGTTCCTGAGTGTGTAGGAAAAAGTGTTGACATGAGGTAGTTTGCACCAGGACCTACAAGTGGGGAAAGAAATTAGAGGATTAGAGTGTATAGGATAATCATCGAGTGTGAGGTAGTCTATACCTAAGAGGTTGAAGATTGAGGGTGTGTGGAAAGTGTTGATGAAATTCCAAAGAAGAAAATTAATAAAAAAAGTCATACTTGTGTATTCAAGTGAACGTGAAGGAGAAAATGTTATAGAAGTATGCTTTGAGGAAGGCATAGAGAAAGAGAATGATAAAGAAGAGAAAAGTGCAGCAAAGGTTGAGAGGCAAGAAAGGTGCAGAAATTGAAGATAAAAATGATGTTGAAGTTGTAGATGAGTGTCCTTTGGATGACTTAAAAGCATTGAAAAATTAAATTTCAGCTAAGATTGAAGGTGAAGAAGATATGGAAGTAGAAAATGGTGACAAAAAGGTTATAGAGAAAGAGGTAATGCGTAATATTTTTCATTTTTATAATGAGGATGAAAGTGATTTTTGTGCAAATGAAAAGATTGTAGCAGTGCAAGAAGATGTTATAGTGGAAGGAAGGAGGGAGGTAACATTTGAATTTCCTAATTTCTCTAATAAATATTTTTATTAATGGAAAATACAAGAAAATAGAAGAGTGTAAAGAGGTGAAAGTAGAAAAAGATATAGATGAAATTATAGTGGCAGAGGTCAAACAGTGTGAAGAGGAAGTGAGGATAGAAGTATTTTATTTTCATGAGCTTGCTAGTGATGATTTATATGTACAAAAATATTTGTATGGTATTGTATAGGATAGTATCGATGTATGTTGGTAGAGGTGGATTGACTTTGGTGAGTTGAATTCTAGAAGAATGGGGGAGATGTGAGATACATTTGAAGGAGGTGGTCGGGTTATGGTGGAGCTAATTCCACATTGAGGAAGAGGAGTAAAGAGGAGGAGGTCACATTCAACCTAGTAAAATGCCATCAAAATGCATGAAAGAAAATATTAAATGATAATAAATGATGATTTGAAACCACTCCCAATAAATTGCTAAGAATAGGTCACAATTTGGCTTCCCACTCCTAGCAAATAGCAATCCACTTTTGAAAAATCAACTTCCAACTCAATATGTGTGCCCAAATTCTCATGTTATAGTTGAGGATCATTTAATGGATTTATCAAAACTTGTAACTCCCCAAAAATCCATGCCCAAGGTTGCCTTATAGCTACAAAACATATGTAATATGATTTTAATGAAGTTGTGAAACATTGGCGCATATTTAAATAGCAAATATCAAGTATGTTGTTTCATTTTTTTGTGTGATTTTTTTTTTTGTGTGAGTTTGTGATTGAGGGTTTGAAACCCCCTTCATAATATGTACAATGATTTGAATCAGTCATCATTCATGTTAACACCCTATTAAAGAGTGTGAGAATATAATTTAATTATATGTGTTACCTATGGTGAGCACAATACATTTGGATGCTTATAGTGCATGATCCTTGCATGACACTAGATTCATCTTCTTGATACATTTTATAGTTTGATATTTTCTTGGACAAAATTGAGGAATCTTTTAAGGAATAATCCACATATATATCACCTAATCTATTTAGCTTCTACATGGTTTAAAATATTGTTCAATAAGCCCATGGACTTCTCATTTAACTATGAAACCTTTCAACATTAGCATGGGGTACTTTCTATAGATCTTTGTCTTCTATTTTCTTCCCACATATTCCTTATAGAAATGGGAATATCTTCTATTTTTACTTTAATATTTTTTTATTCCTATAGAAATTTTGTTTAGTGGTTGTAATTCATCATCAATATTTGGTGTTGAGAATCTCCCATAGATGCATGACACGAATATTTGGGGGGGGCACATGGTATCTCTTCTTTTTTCTTTGTGGGGAATTTTCTTTTCTTATATGGAGTTTTATCCTTTCTTATATTTTGAGTAGGGGAATTTCACCCCACTTTCTTCTTCCTCTCATGGGGGAGGTTCCAACCTAATTTCATCTTCCTCTCTTGGGGAAGTTTTTCCTTCTTGTATAGCAAGAAGGTTTCTCCTCTTCTTTTTGGGGAATCATTTTGTACATGGATACCTAACATGGCTAGACAATTTCCAAAGCATAATCATTATGTATATCCTACCCACATAAGCTAAACTTATGGGGGCGTTGGTGTATTATTTTATTTTTATATCTAATTTATTACATTATAGCATCATATACACCTAGGATATGATAAGCTTATGATAGGTATCCACCTAGGTAGGTTCTTTATGTAACTTGTACTTTCCTTATTTACTAGAGATGTACTTAACACACATGACTATATCTTCTATTATCTCATGTTGATTGTACATGCACATCTCTTGCTGAAGTATATTATATATACCCATGTTTTTCCCTTATATGAGTAATCTACTCAATTAACCTCACTTTTATATTTGCATATTACATATTTTTTATTTCAAAAAAAATTGACATATTGTTCTTTTGTGTTATCTATGATGAACTGTTAGGCTTTGTTGATCTTGGGAAACTACCTTCATTGCACAATCATACATAGATAGAAGTGCATATCCTACACTTTTACACCTTTTTCATAAGATCATAAATACATAATCATGGTGCTAAACTTTTTTTTTTGCACAAAATTGACTCTAACCCCAAACCCATCAACCAAGTACGTTCTAATTACAAATGACTTTGACTAATGATTACTTAAATTATTCCTTTGCTTCAAGTTTCTTGGCTTTGTCTTCCATGGCATCCACAGAGTAGGAAACCAGCTTGTTGGCAAGGGAAGTAAGGACTTAGGGTTAGCTTTACCAAGCTGGGGTTTTTTAGACTGGGTTTTTTTACCAAACATCTCAGAGTATGGGTGGGTTTCAACAATTCTCTCCTAGTTTGCCTGAATCTTCGAACCCCCACTATCAGTATCATAGTCCTTGGACTCCAAAAAGGCCACAGGTTTAGATAAAGTCAGCATGTTTTGATAGTGTTCATAAATTAACCTAATAAGACCAGGATGAAGAATAGGGTATCTCCTGGGATTTTTCATATGGTTCTCAAGGCTATTACTCAATGAACATAACAAGTAGTGAGGCAAAGAAATTTGTACCTTATGGTGGAAGTGGTTAAGAATGGTAAAATGATGCCCATACACTCTAGTAAATTTCCTATATATAGATAGTCCTATGTCACTAGTTGACATTATTAAAATAATTGAAATTTCTCATAGGATAAATCATCTAATGTGCAACACTACATTAGCACTACATGCACAAGCTCTATCCTCGGCATTGTATCATCTACTTAGTATATTGTTTCTTTTTTATTATTGACAAAGGGGCTTGGCTACCACCATGAAGTTAGAAAATATTTCTTTATTTTAAATTACCTTCTAGTGAGGAACAAAATTTAAGAGCAACTAATTGATGAGAAATTATTATCCATCTTTTTTTTCTTCTTTTACCGAAAAAAACTAAATATTTACTGAAAATCGATTAAAAATTAGAAAAGAATTTCCAAATAATAATTCTATTCTCCCTAATCTGGACTCCAAGTGTTGGTGTATAACTCAACATGAGTTATTCTAACATAATCATAGTTAGTAGCTTTCCTCGCATGTGGAAAGACTAAGTCTCCTTAGGTGAGTCACTAGTCGATGTGTCAACTCATTTTTGACACATCGCTGCTACATAGAAGGGAGGTTGAACTATTGAGCTAGTCTCATGGGTTCTCATCCGCCACCTTTCCTATTCTTGTGGAGTCTTGTTGTAGACTTTGTCTCAAGCTTCACCTATAAATACCTTATTGGTTGTAAAGCTAAATATTCATTTTCAATACATTGCAATCTCGTGTTTGATCTCTGCTCAATGACCTTGGCTAATATTCTGACATGGTATCAGAGCAAGTGGAATAACATCAAATCGTCATTTGCTTGTTGATCGAATCGCTCCATTAGAACAAAGTTTTGCAATCTCCTTTGCACATTGGCTCAATCTGGCTTCATTCGCTGCATAGTTACGGAGTTTCTTTGTGTCAAACGCAAATCTACAAATTTCTTTGGAGCTATTGTTTTCATTATGCTTTATGCAAAAAAATGATACATATATATCGATTGGGTCTGAATAGTCCCACTGGCACATTAACATCCACATCGAGTGGAGTCCTCTCTAAGTGACACATCTCTCCAAATTGCTCTCTGTGGCACGCATCATATGATTGCGTATTCTTGTTTACAAGCTGCAACTTACGGCCTCATAGAGGAATCTTTTCTCTACAGTTGATCCTCTCTACACATAGGTCGCCACTTCCAAACATCCACAGCCAAGACGAGAGACAGAGGAAAGTGCTCGCAGTCAAGGAGACTGCATAAAGAAGTTGTACCACATGAATTGCAGGAAGAAGTGGCTTTTGTGCCACATTGAGTGCCATCACCCACTCCACATCTCACATCGAACTCAGCCCACATGCAGTCTGCACAGAGGCATTGTGGCCTCTTCTCTCTCACAGCAACCTCACACAGAGGTCGCCTAAACCATCCAGCCCATGTAGAAGAAAGCGGCTCCTCATCAATCACTGAGGGTGCTTCAAGTGTTGTCGTTAGGTTCTACATAGACCTACACCAACTCCTTTTTTGGAGGTGTAATTTCATCCAACAGAAGAGGCACAATTTGTTTGCATTGGATTTAAATCTCTATTTTAAATCTATCAGACTTCATTTGTGGTCAAATCTATCCCACCATTTGTGGAAATCGAAGGTGGAGAGAGGCGCTGACAAAAGGGAGAATGAATGCCCGCCATACTGACACTTGTATCTGCCAAGGGAGAAAGCAGCAGCACGAGATTATTTGGGGCAGAGCAATGCGCTATGGCATGAATGTCAAATGTGCCCACGCATTGGCATCCACAACAATCACATGGATCGCACAAGCAGTGTCTTCACAGCCATCGACCTCTAATCTGCCATTCGCCCAAATCTCGTCACTGCATTTGCAACTTCCGTGGTCTCATACACTGCCCACCATTTGCATGCAAATTTTATACTTGGTACCCGCAACAGTCTTCTTAAAGACTTTGGCTTCCTTTTGTGCAGTTGTATTTAGGCTTTTGGCATTAAGTGTCATTAAAACTCAGCTATCAAAGAGGAAAGATCTATTTTCTGCTTTGTCATAATTGACAAAAGGTGGAGGTCATGTAGGGGGGAACTCCACTGGCATATTTGTTTGTAAATACACTCATGTAGTGTCATATAATTGAAAGTGTATAGGGAATTTGGAAATTTTACTCACACTGATCTATAAAGTGTAATGGGGGTTGTAACAATCTCAACTTGAATCGTACATATTCTCATCTCATTCGTATGTGCACTCAATGCACATCCTTTTCTTCAGTTGTACAAAATATTTCTTGGACCTACATCCTGGTCTTCATCCTTTGATCACTACAAATTTCAATTTGTTTGCTTGATTCTCTTGGAATTAAGGGAATGACAGAGTTTACTACTACAACATGCTTCAAGAGTTCCTCATACCTACATCGAGGTCTACATCAGCATCATCATCATCAAGAGGGGCCATCTAAAGTCCTCTCTTTACTTTCTCTCTTTTGGAGGAAAGTTTTTTCCCACAAGGTTTTCTTTCTTTCTTCGTTTTTTGAGAGATATTTTGTAAATGAGTACCTAAAATGGCACATAGCCGGGACTCATGTTTCATAAACCTACCTAAGCTATGCTTAAGGGGGGTATTGGTGTATAACTCAACATGATTTATTCTAACATAATCATAGTTAGTAGCTTTCCTCACATGTGGAAAGACTAAGTCTCCTTAGGTGAGTCACTAGTCGATGTGTCAACTCATTTTTGACACATCGCTGCTACATAGAAGGGAGGTTGAACTATTGAGCTAGTCTCATGGGTTCTCATCCGCCACCTTTCCTATTCTTGTGGAGTCTTGTTGTAGACTTTGTCTCAAGCTTCACCTATAAATACCTTATTGGTTGTAAAGCTAAATATTCGTTTTCAATACATTGCAATCTCGTGTTTGATCTCTGCTCCACGATCTTGGCTAATATTCTGACACCAAGCAATTACAGTTTTGAAGATTCGGGTGAAAAGAAACTTACGTTTCTACTTTTGTTCCTCACTGCAATATGCAGAGGTGTGTCTCCTTCCCTTATCTTCGAAAAATGATCTATATTTTCATCGTGGTTTGTGTTTCCTCCACTTTGCTGTGGCTTTTCCTCTGGAGGCTTGTCAAGTCCTTGGTTGGCCAGGTCTAATGAACCTATCTTTTGATTCAAGTAATCAACAATTCTCACTTGGCTAACTTGGGCAGCTAAGTGTAGCACGTTCATTCCACAACTATTCCGTATTTAAACAGCGTCTGGACAAGACTTCATAAACTCTTTTGCTGCTTCCAGATGCCCCAATTTTGCTGCCAGACAAAGCGGAGTTTCTTGGCTATCATTAACCCAATAACACAGTTCGGGTTCAAACTCTATTAACTTTCTCATTATATGCACGTAGTTTTTCCCAGTAGCTAAATGCAAGGCTGTCTCGCCATCGTCATACTTCTCTTGAATCATTTTTTTTGCATCTCTTGACATTAAGATATTCCTGAGCAGTTCTATGGAAGAGGCACCCAAAATCATTAGCAAGTGGCAAAGATATCATAGCTTGAAGTATGGACTACCTAGTTTACATGTATCAAAGGAATACAAAACTCAATTAGAATAAGGACATAAAAAAGAAAGAACACATAAGGACAACGAAACAAAACAGATCTAAGAAGGCCAAAACACCTGAAGCTACAATCAACCTCGTTCCTAATAAGGAGGTGACAAATGGCTTTATAGGATAGTGATCCCTAAATATTCTACATCTTTATAAAGTAATGCATATTATCAGAAATGAATAGGCCAAGTGAAACATAAAACTCTAATGACTGACCTGAATTTCCTTTGACTATTGCAACATATAAACAGGTTCATCCGTGCACTGTCCTTTGGTTGAGTCTTTCAGGAGACGCGTTCAATAGCTGCATCACTGTGGCTGAATTTCCGCTTTTGCAAGCTTTGAACAGAGTCGATTCACCAAGCTTGTTAAGGACATCTACGCCACTTTCTTCTTGTTGGAGTAAAACCTCCACGACTCCGGAAAAGCCTCCCTGAGCAGCCAAGTGCAACGCAGTATTTCCTTGGGCATTGGTAGCCTTCAAAGGTGGATGATCGAGTTTCAGGAGCTGTTGAATGAATGGTAGATTTCCTACACTAGCAGCCAAATTGAGAAGAGTGTAATACCCTTGAGAGCTGCTTTAAGTTGGGAACTCTCAATTATTGTTCCAGGATGTAGTGCAGCGTCGTATGCCCAGCCATCGATCCTTGTGCTGGGCTGTTCACGCTCAGTTGCCATGGCCAATTTCTGCTGCTGCTGCCTTCAACACTAGCCTTCCCGCTTCTGTATAGTATCATTACATAATCCCTAACCTGGTAATAATGAGACTCGACAAGTGATAATTATTCTAATGCGGGGGAATATGAATTGGTTCCACAGAAAAAGATGCGATCTCGATCAAAAGACCAGGTGAGAACAGACACGTAAAATAGAAAAGATAAAAATGATACATAATTCCTGAAGTAAAAGAAAAAAAGTGAGTATTAAATTATAGGTCTAAAGCATGTTGATTGAAAATATATTCCATTTTAAAGTGTAAAGATAAGTTAAAATTGTTAAAAGTGATTTTGTGAGTAAATTTTAACTGTGTCTGATAATTTTATTTTATTTTTTATTTTTATTTTTTATTTTTATTTTTTTTTTGCCTTTTCAATGTTTTCTTTCTATTCTGTGATTTGTAATTATTTTATTCCATTTATTAGTATGAGATGATTAACTATCGATTCCTCTCACAATTAATAGACATTATTTGTTCAATAGTAGTTTCAAAAATAAAAGTATTTCATTTGTTATAGATGGCATATTTTTGGAGACCAATCTCTCTAAAATATATTTAATTATTATATATTTTTTCTTTATCTACTAAACATATATTTTTCCTTTTCTATAAACAATAAAATCACAATCAATAAATAAAATTAATTAATTTCAAAAAATTAAATGTAAAATGCAATTTATTAACAAAGTTTATTTTCTCATAAAGCTAATTAGAATTTAAAATATTATGAAAAATTAACAAATTAAAAATATTTTAAATAAGAATAATAATAAAATAAATCTAGGTGGGCCCGAGGCTACTCTGGCAATAGCTTGCTTGGGGTTTGCATTCTAAGCCACAACACATCTTGCACATGTGAGAGGAGGGTGTTATATTGGAATGGCTTCCATTCCTTGAAAAATTTCACATAGTGTCAATAGTTCAACATCAAGCTCTGATGTGTATAGGTCGTTGCTTCTTAAAAAAGATAAACAATTTGGAGCCTAAGATAGACCTCCAATGGATTGTGGATTTCAATACCACCCCTCCTATGGTGTGAGCAGTTTCAACCTACCCATCTTTAAAAATGTCCTCTCCTCAGTTTTCTCACACTCTTTGGCTTGAGGCTTACATTTTGTTTTGGCCTCCCCTTGTCTAAGCTTCTAGTATTCAAGGCATTGCGTTATGTTTTGGTCCCCCATCTACACATATATTTTGTAAAAAGATTGTAAAAGCATTTTCATTCTATACATGTAACTTTGCACTTTTATAATATTAATAATATTCAGATTTTTGTCTTTTATCTAAAAACTAATAATAAAATAAATCACATTGAATCTCTATGTTTAATAAAAAAATTGGCTTAAAAGATAAAGATGTCAGTAAAAAGTGGGTCTAAATTAGATGGATAAGACATGAAATACCTCTAAGGAAGGGATATTGTTGGAGTTTGTTTCTACCAAAGTATTGTATTCCATTACAAGGATGAGTTTATTTTCTTAAAAATAAATACTCAACAATTAAAATAAAAAATAAATATAACAGGAACTTTTCTTGTCAAAGAGTTTGTTTCATAAGAAAGCATTAGATTGATTTATACATCATTATTTTAATTTTATGAGAATCCATTACATTTACAATATTATACTAGATTGATATAATATTTTCTAATAAAGAAAATTAAGGGGGATATATATGAAAATAAAATATTTTTTATGATCAATTTAGAGGTCTAAATATGTTAGAAAAAACATGAGCATTAACTCTTGCCAATGTCAAGGTTTATTGATCTTGGCTTTATTACATCTATTATTATAATATTCTCAAGTATTATTTGTACACTATATATCTTTCCAATAGCCTTGCTTGATTGTGGTGTCTTTGGCCATTTCAATGGCTACACCACCATACTGACATTAGTCTTTGAAATTTTATGTAGATTACATCTTTGAAGGATGTTTTTTCTCTATTAGATCTTATCAATTTGACATTCCTTATTATGTCTCGTACTAACTCATAGAGTCAACTTCATACACATGTTGATAATTGTTTATCTCACCAATATATAATAGCTATTTATTCTACAAATATCTGATTTCTCCATCAATAGTAGATGATGACATATCCATGGCAGGAAATGACTATGTACATTGGCTTTGATTGCAAACTTAGTGTTACAACAAGCATGTCAATACAACCCCATAATACTAATAGTAGCAAAGATTTCCCACATACATATTAAGGACAACTATGTGGCTAAAATCAAGAATGACACCTCTAAACAAGTACCTATCACTTGGTCATGTTTGATTACATTCACTTGGAGGTTTGACCTACACATGTATAATCAAAGTCCCTTAACAACATATTGTCACATAACTTTTCCTATGTGGACAATTACATAGATTAGGTCCATAAAAATAGATTTGTTGATTGATACGATCATTATGAATTGAAATTGTTGGAGGTTTTTTCACCTTATGGAGAAGAGCCTAAGTCACTATTCAACAATTTTCCGTTGGATAACTAACTTTGAAAGGACATATATATTTTATTGTATCTCCATAGAATCCTTCTTGTACTATGTGTCATATATTAACAATAAATGGTTTGACAATAATCACATTTTTTAAAACCATTTATCTTATTATTTCTAAGGATATTTTATATCAAGCTAACCACATATAATTCTATTTCATTGCTTAAGAAATCATCCAATAGAGATCTTGAATCATCATTTTCAAATAACACTTCCCTAGAAAAACCTTCACATGTGCATGATATTGATATTTTTATTCATGCCCCTTCTATATAAATGAATATACTCACAACACTAATGTGAGATTGTCATTGAATCTGTAATGTATTCATTCCCCATCCATTGAGATCTAAGGAAAACTTTAGTGGCGAGTCTTCACCAATTAGAAAAGAATTGAAATCGAAACCTTCAAAAATGGAAAATAGTACAAGCTAAAAAGAAGGTTGAATAGCCAGGTTTTTACAAAAAATTAATTTTGTCCCGATTAATTTTCCTATGTATTATTTTTTAAACTAATATATTGAATTGATTCACCACATAAATGATGCATCATTGAAATTGATTCACTAATAGTTTATACTATAATTACAAATATTAATTATATTTGCTAGTATATTATATTCCTACCATTATTTTTGGGGCAATATTGCCACTAATAATAAATTATCATTTAATTTTAGGGATATTTTAGCTTTTAATAGGGCTTTTATTTATTTCCATCGAATCATTGATTAGCTTTTTAATTGGATGGCTACAAGTTGATTTTGGGACCTATATGCACGTGCCTTTAAAAAAGCTTGTTGAGGCCCAGAATTTGTTTTGGGCCACACAATTAGATTTAATTATGTGGCCCAAAACAAATTTTGAGCCTCAATAATCCTTTTAAAAGGCACGTGCATATAGGTCACATAATCAACCTACAACCATCCGATTAAAAAGCTAATCAATGGTAACAATTTCACTTTTCAATTAGTCTTATTTTTAAAGTGATATTCTAAAAAACTACTTAATCCATGTGTGCTCCAATAACATTTTTGATAGTGAATTTATGCTTGGTGGTGAGGGGCATTGCCCCTCTACCCCCTTGACCCCTGCAAGGGGCACTGCCCCTTGACCCCACCAGTGGCTACCACCCCTAGGCCCCTACTTCAATATTACAAAAAACAAAAAAAATATGGGGGAACTACGTCAACCAACTATGCATTTTTTTAAAGGAGAGATTCACCATTGTAATTAATCTTTTTAGTGATTACTTGCTAGGATTCACCACTGTGATTATTATTTTTACCAATTATTCATTAAGATTCGCCAAAATTTTACAATTCTTTTAATAATGTGCATAGATTTTCTAGGAAAATTAATATTTTTTTAAATAAAAGGAAATATTCACAGGAAAATTATAGAATTTAGCCAAGATTCACTAGGATTTTAAACCTTCACTGAGGGGGGTTTCTTAAAGTTATCCCTATTGAGATCCCACCACCTTTGACAACTTCAATAATTATTCATATTTAGACAACTGATATTGACACGTCATTGGATGAGCAATATAGTCATATGACATACATTGATATTTCACCTCCAAATATTAATTTTATTAAGTTCAATGGTGCTTCACTAAGATATTCAAGTTATTCCATTCAATAGAATAATCCTTACTTTTAAGGTATATTCTAATGGAATGATTGCTTGACAAAAACAAAACAAAAAATTGTTGAGTCCCACCATTCAAATCTAAATGATAGCACTAAGGAAACTACTTTCCACTATGATGATCATGCTTCAATAGAAACACCATTCCTATTTCTTGAACTTGTTCTACATTAGATTCTACATGGGTTTGAGATGTTCTCTTATTTAGTTAGGTTGAAGGAATTTGATTTGAACCTGGTACCTCTCATCATTGACTTGCACATTGATGAGCATTTCGTAAAATGATTGTTATGTTATAATTTCTTTATGAAGATGTTAATAGATGTATTATATGTATAATGAATAGATCAAATGGTCTCTGTGATGATAAAATATATGGTAATTATTTTATTCATGACATAATTAGTAGGAAATAATAATGGTGATGGATAGTGAACAAAATAGATGATTAGATAACTAACTAATCATTTGTAAAATCTAAATCTTGATTAGGGCATATACCTACTAAAAATGAATGATGTGGATAATGATAATAATGGATAGTATGGATTTAGAAAATGAGTGGTTGGATTTTTGATGAGGTAATATGTTGATATGTGATGAGCATATACTTCGATATAACATCAGAGATTATGTATCAAGTGGACTGTATATAGCCTAAGCTAGTAATGTATCTTATGCATGGAGGATTGATTCCCAAGAATGAAAAATAAAAAGGATTCCCCAACACATAACAAGGAATTTTGATGGCCTTGGTTAGAATTATGATGGGGCAACCAATAAACATGATACATAGAAAAAGGGACACATGCCTTGAGCCATACCAATCAACACACACCATGATAAAAGAATCATAGAGACCTTGAGGAGATATAGCATGAATCAAAGATTAAAGAATAAAAAAATAGTTGTTAATCAACATATAAGAGTTCCTCTCATGCAAAAGTGTTGAAAAGGGCAAGGATGAAAATGCCTTATGTGGTGGATAAAATTAACTTAGAGCCCATTTTCTCCAAATTTCAAATAAAGATGTAGAAGAGAGAAATATTGAGGGTCATGATATTAAGTGAAAATTAGATAATGAGGTATATTTTATGGTGTATAAGGATTACATCCATCTAGAAGCTATGGAACCATGCACTTTCTTAGTAATGTAACTCTCATGCAAAGCAACTAACTAGTTCCTATAAAGCACAATCAAACTCCTATCTCATGCAAAGATCTAATCATACGAAAGTTTGGTATTATGGCATGATTTCATTGACAAGAGGGCCAAGAAGGATGCTAAGGGAAAAATGGATGAAAATAAAGAGAATTATGCAAAAGTAGCCAAGGCCAAACAAGATCATCTTCCTACAATAGTTGAAGATATTTTAAAGCAATAAGTAGTCAATTCATAGTATAATTGACTAATGGGATATTAGATCATCTAATGTCTACTAGTGGAAGTATTCCACAATAGAAAGGAAAAGGTCTCATAGGAGAAACCAAAAACAACACAAAAGGGAAAGGAAAGGAAGCAAGTAGAGGTGGAAAAAATCTAAATTGAAGAAAACCCCTCATGAGCTAAGACTCTATTGGAGGAAATAATATAAACCCTACTACAACTAAGCTTGGGAAAATAAAAAACACAAGCAAAAGAAAAAATCTTGAAAGACAAAAGAAACAATGATATATAAAATTGGTGCAATATAATAGTATCTTAGAGGAAGAAGGAACTCCAAAAGTGACCAATGATATAGAAGAATACAGCAACAAGTTAAACAAGAAATATAAAAGAACATGTCACAGACATATTCATATGAATAAGACAACAATTTTAACAAAAATATTATAAATATATTTGTATGAACCACTACTCATAAAATATAACTCGATAAATTTAACTTAATGATTAATAAATGAATCCCTTTCATCTTATCAAATGTTATAATATTAACTATTGACAAATACACCTAATAAAATATTATAATACACTTATTAAAATATTATTTACATTCATATGAACAAGAGCTTTAAGTGTTGAACGTAATAGATATTGTTTAAACTAGTTAAATTTCCCTTCCAAAGAATAGATTACTTTCCGCCATCCAAGCAAAATGCAATCAGGCGACAAGTAAAGTTGTGAAGCACAATTCTTCTGATCCAAATTCAAGACACCTATTTACTATTTCATAGGTTTAGATAGCTAAGCGCAAGTACATCAATGATACAGTGTATTCAAACAATGAAGACCTCACAACACTTTGCCTCTCTATACCGTGGACCCAACAATGGCATAACAACAAACATTATGGCCACCAAACATTGTTGATCTCAAAAGCACGAACTGATGTTGGACGTGTTTGAGTAAACATGGCCATCTGTCTTCCTTCAATGGTCTGCATCACTCTTCCTTCTCCATCAAATACAACCATTTTATTCCTAGGCAAGTGTACAGAAATCCATCCACCGCTGTCTACAACTACTTGTGCGCTTCTCTGGCTGCCAAAGTCATTCACAATCCCAGTATGCAAAACTTCTCTACATAGCCTCCTGGGCAATTCAGGCAGTTCTGACCATCTGTCATCCCCATCAACATCATTCAACCTCCATAAGCGCAGATCCTTACTGTACACCAAAATCACCTTCCCATCATAACCAGTTAACTGCCAATGATAAAAACTTTGAGAAAGGGATCTATCTGCTAATTGTGGATGTCTGATAACATCCCAATGCTTCTTTGTTACATCTAATGATACAACATCCAACCTGCATCTGTTCAACCCAAGGTAAGTTGAGTTAATCCAATAAAACCTTCCTCTAGAGTACACCCCTTCTCCCAATGGGTAAACTGATCTTATTGTACTCATCTGCAATTTCGTCCAGGCATTGGTCTGTGAATTGAAAACCTCCACCACCATATTGTTTTCCTCTCCTACAATTAGAGTTCTTCCAATGATTAAGATGCAGACCCTTGTGGAGCCATCGAAGGCCAATCCAATGAAATCATATCGTCTGAGTAGAGTAGGAGGGGGGAGCTCTTTCCATGTTTTGGTGAAAGGATTGCAAATGTAAAATAAAGTGGGAGCTTCGTCCTTGGAGCAGCATAGCACGCTCTTGCAGGAAGTAACAACATTGATGGAGTCAGGTGCCAAAAATTCTAAGGAGAGTCTATATACATGGGAATTTAGTCCTGGTTGAAGTAGATATAAATTGTTATTCAGAGAGTTTATCCAGTGCGAAGGATGCAGGCGGCCAATAAGAAAAGCAGGGGTAGAACAGGGATGAACAAATGGTATTATCCTTTGGAAGTATTGTGATGGAGAGAGAAGAAACTTCCATTGTTTACAAACTGCTCTGAACTTCCCAGTCTCCAAAGTGGGCAGCTTAGCTAAAACAATTATGAGTAAGTCTTCTGGTAGCCTGCACCATATCTCAGAATTCATCTCCATCTCTTCTTTCATTGAAATTTATTTTTCTGAAATCTCTACCTCTCATATTCAGCTTCAATTAAAAGCAACTGCTTTCTGGGTGATTCTCAGATTTTATCGCGTCGCACACAAGAGAGAAAGAACCTCACGGATTGATTTCATCCATTTCTATCGCATGAAACTTAGGCGCTAAGAAAGCTGTGAATGGGATAGAATTTCAAGAAACGTCTGCCAAGCTGAAGTGACGTCTTTGTTAACTGAAAACCAATTACGTGAAGGCCTAAGCCAAAACACTACCGAGTGCCGTGTGCAACTACGTCGTTTCCTTGGCTACGAAAACAACGTTTTAAGGTAACGCTTGGCACGATTCTAAAGAGATCTTACTTATGACGATAGCCGGGGTGGAGTGTACTGGTTAACAAATGGTATATGTTAACAAAATTGTGAATAAAATAAATGTCAGTTTTGTTAATTATAGTGTAACACATAACTGCATCTTAACACTAATTTTATCTTTAATTTTAATCTTGATCTTAATTTTAATTTTAAGTCTAATAATAAATTCTAAACCAATATATTGTAATTCTACATTATATCTAATCTTAACTATGATCCTAACACTATCATAATTATAGTCCTAGCAATAAAGAATTATAGAGTGATATTACAAAAAACTCTATGAAATTAATATTAAAACATTATATCTATTAATTAGTGATTTTTATTAGTAATATTTTATTTTTAATTTATTTTAATTTTTGAATAGTTCCATAATTTTTACCTTATTCTTAATTCTAATCCTATTCCTAATTATAATCATATTTTAGTGATTTTTATTAGTAATATTTTTTTTAATTTATTTTAATTTTCGAATAGTTTTAACCATAATTTTTACATGATAATGAGGGACCTCATGGTCAACATAAATATTCAACAATAACACTCATAATAGGGGACCTCATCATCAACATAAATATTCAACAATAACACTCATAATAAGGGACCTCATCATCGACATAAATATTCCACAAATGGCAAAAATAACAACACCACAATTTAGCCATCACATTATGTCAATATTGACAAATTATATATAGAGTTTAATTTTATTTAATAATTATATTATTTTATTTGTATTAGTTATTTATTTCATTTAAGATTTATTTCTTGAGAATATGTATGTTTTATTTGGGAATGTAATTTTTATTTTTATTTTGGAAAATCTAATATTTGGATAATTTTTTTCTTTTGTCTCCACTTTGTAAATATTGTAAACATTATATATTTATATGATTTTTATAATAATTTTATATTAATATATCTTTTAAAATTTTAATATCTTCATATTTAAAAATAAATATTAGCTCTAAATAGTGTTTCTTTCACCTTTTCTTGCATGCTCCTGATATCAAATGCTTGTCCTCTTTATTTTTAGTAAAGTTTAACACCCCTCAACATAACTATTATGACAATTAATATTCATAAGTTTAATAGAAAAAATATAGCAAAATTATTAGAGTTTGTCAACATTCTATTTGAAGTTGTTTAGCTTATAATGATTGTATTTCAAAATTTTCAAAAATAAATATCTCACTATAAAAGATAAAGTTGTTACTTTACTTCTTTATAAATCTATGAGAATATATCTTCACACCATAAAAAAATTATAAAAAAAAAAAAAAACTATATCTTAAATTAATTTAAAGAAAAAAATAATTTTAATTTTTTTAAACTATAAATATATCTAATTATTAATATAATAGTAAAATATTTACTAATATAAAAAAATGGTTATAAGACTCAAATTATAAAGAAATTCATAATTTTGAGAACTATTGAAATGATTATATGTATAAATAAATTGAGGCTTATAAATCAAGGCTATAATAGCTCCAATAGTTGTAAGTGTTATACAAATGATTTGTACATATTAATGAGAATTTGGAAAGAAAAAAATAACTTACTTTCCATGGTCACAAGTATGTGCTAGGAATTTGGTAACAAATATTGAAACATAATATGGTAAAATCATCTAGAGAAGATATAAAAAACTATTGTTTATAGCACATGCACCTTTGTATGGCCACCTATGTACTGGGAATTTAGTAACAAAAATTGTAACACAATGTAGTAAAATCATCTAGAGAAGATAAAAAGACCATTTTATCTACCACATGCACCTTTTCTTGCTCTCTCTCTCTCTCTCTCTCACTCACACACACACACACACACACACAATTTAAAATCATTAGAGTAGCCAATAACGCACAATTTTATCTAAGAACTAGATGTGTTGAGTCATAATTTATCAAAAATATTGATGATCATATGGGAAACCCTATATCTTAATGGATAGTATTAGTGGTAATTCTAATTTATGATAGAAAGATCAATAAGATCCTAATTAGTATCAGACCAAATCATTATGGGTAAACATCTTTAAGGAACCTAGTGAAACTTTCTTTCATAGTGGTTCGCAATGAAGAGTTGAACCCAACTATATTGCTTCCTACTTCAAAAAATGATGTGCTTAGGTACCTTATAAGCATAAGATCCAAGCCTCCCCAAATTATGACTTTGAACCATTACATACGGGAAATATTTCAAATAAAAAATCATGCCTAGCTAATCCACCCATCTATGTTAAACCTAATCTATTTACCCATGTAGAATCATATCCCTCAAATACTTAATTTTTAGGTTATTCATTAAAAAACCCCTTCATCCCTATAATCATATTCTATTAAATAATCCATATAAATTTATAATCCTTCATCCATTAACCCACACATGAATCCATAAAAATCCTAAAAAAATAAAATCATATTTTTGTCCATGTTAATATTAATACAAATCTATCAAATCTGATATCTTTTTATTAGATAAGTAGGGAAGGGAAGGGCCCCAATCGCATACAAAGCATACAAAAAATTTGAACAACCCAATAGAACAAACTAGCCAAACAGAGCTACCAAATAGAAATAGTTAAATACAAGAATGTTCAATAAAAGAAAATAGACCAATAGCAAGAATAGAGAGACCATAGAGGGAAATATCTCAATCACTAGAGAAAGGACCTAGAAACCTAGCCTCCAATGGCTTTTTAATTGAAATGGAGAGGTCTTCTTAGTCGAACATTTATTTTTACATTGCACCATTGTCCAAGAAGAATCAAAAGCTAAAATAGAAACATTTAAATCAGAAGGGGGAGAATCCCCTCCAAAGTAACTTACAAGAGGAACAAAAAATACTTTAGGTGAAACATCCAAATCTAAGACAAAGGTAACATGATTCAAAGATAAAAAAATATTTTCCATAAAAGGGCCATAAGGGGCCTCAAGGGAGGTAGCACACATAGTAGTAGGAGTTGTTTTATCTAAAAATAGTGCAACAAAATTCATAGGAGAAGCTATACCATCAACACCAAGATTACTATGTTGTGCAAAAAGAGAAGGAGGCCTGGAATCCTCGTAATCAAAACGAATAATTTTCAATAGGGTACACTGTTAAATGTTCTTAGAGAGAATTATTCCACAAAGTGGAGGAAGAAATAGGATAAGATCCATGAGGGAAGTCATGAGCCAAGTGTCTAGTATCAAAATAGTGTTTGCAGTGAAAAGGGATTCCTTCATAATCCACTAGCTGAGACCAAGACCAACAATTAACTTGAAGCACTACCTCACCAAGTAGAGCTTGAGATAAACCAACCTCCACTAGGATCTTAGTTAAGGAGGTGTGAGTAATTTTTTTGGAAGCAATATCCACTTTCAAGAACTAACCCAAAGCATTACTAATAACCTCATAAGTAGATGAGCATCGAAATTGTAAAGGGAGATATAATGTAATCTCACCCAAACAAGCATAACATTAAGGGTTTCTTTCAAAGGGTTAAAAGAATGAACCCAAGGCCTCATGGACAACGGATGAGAGTCACAATCACACACACCATGATCGAAGATAGCATTTCTATCCTTAGAAGAATTAGAAAATAATAATAAATAAACCTCTAATTGAAGGGTAAATTTCTATCTTACCCTCCACTAAAGGTGTCCACTACTTCAAAATCTAAAGGTGAAAATCTAAAAGAGAAGGAAAAAAGTCAAAAAATATGCAAATAAGACCCAACTTAGAGAAATACTCAATGCATTCTAAAACCTCCTATCTAAGGGAAATCATAAAACCAACAATTGCATGTAGAAGAGGGTGCTTAGGGCCCACGGCCACAAAACAAAACCACACACCCCCAACAAAGGAACATGTATCCTAGGGAGAAACAAAAGATCCACAATAGGGGATCTCTTCAAAGCATCCACAATAGGACAAACTCTAGCAGTAGGAACACACGCATCTAGCAAGTCACCATCTACAAAGAGATCCATAAATGGGTTACACACAGCGAACATGGGTAGCAATTATTCTATGAAGTGGCAAAGGAAAGACAGAGATTTTTCAAAAATGTAGGAGAGTCGTTTGAATAGAATCGACGAGCCATCAAGCAGTAATAATTCCTTGATGTCAATAGTTTCATTCAACTTTAATATGTTGTAACACATCAACTAATGGATTTCCTAATTAAAATGACCCATCTGTTAATTTGAACTAGGAATAAAATATTCTAGCATACAAGGGCTCTTCACACCAAGACCAAAGTCAAAACTAATATGTTCTAGGTCAACTTGGAACTCCAAGAAAATAATTTCAAACCTTACCCTCCTACATAATTCCTTCATCACATGCACCTTCACATCACAAGAAAATTTTCAAGCAATATAATCAACCCAAATTAGCCAAAAAGGATGTTATTCAAGGGATATAATTAAGTAATCATAATAAAAATTATAAACTTGAGGAGTTGTCACATACTCCTTCTTGCCATTTGAACAACTAAACAAGATAAATAAAGGAAAACCTCCTCTTTCATAAGATCCATAAGTTTTATAAAATATAAGATCCATAAGGATCATGAAATTAAAATACATATCACTTATAGATGTTCAAATTTGAAGAACTATATACAAGATCTAATCGATAGTAGATATCAATATTGAAGATAATGAATAATTGATAATGGATGTAATCATAAAATCACAATATGATGTATAGAAATCTCTTTATAAAAAGTGTGATTAAACCCATCCACAACAAATTCCATGTCAAAATGCTTACATTTTTCCTATTGATCCTAGAAAAGAACAAGAATCCTACCAATTCCTCATTGATCCCATTCAATTACAATAATTTTATCAACTTGGTCCAACAACCTTTTATTAATTTTGTCTCCTTTAAAATGGATGAATTGAAAGTTCCAACAATTTTTTGTTATCTAAAAATTTGTTTTAATCTTGTTTTGAAAGTAAGACATATCCCATCATAATTTGAATGTGTTAAATAAATAACTATTAAGATAAATAATTAGATCTTCATGAACAAGGAACCATATATATAATTCATGTTTATACAAATCAAGGATTTTAAAGCATTGCATATGACTCTACTAGTAGGTAGAATACTAATTTTAATGATTCTTACATGATCACTAAGGTAACCAAACATCAAAATATTTTCCTCTTATTTTCTTACAATGAGCTTGCTACCACCAACCCCTTCATTGATCTTAAATTATACCTATTGTTATCTTCAAAGACTTATTCCAAAATGATTATTACAAAACTCATGGGGTTCCAAAATCATATTCCTTGAACAAAAGAACACAACATAGACTTCAAAATTGGTTTGGATACATTTTCATATCTTGGGAAATCAATCTAAAAGTTTAAAATCACCACATTCCAAAAAAATATATTTGATTAGATAATCAAGGAAGGGCCCTAACCCTTACAAAAAGGAAAAAAATAAAGCCAAACAACTCAAAAAAAATAGACTAACCCAACACAACCAAACAAAGGAACAACAATCAACACAGGATTAGTTGGAAATAGAAAAATATAAGAAATTGTTCAAGGAGCAGTGCTTGAATTAGGAAAATCCTTAGAGGGTGAGTTAAATGAACCCATAACCTTTTTAGAAGAATGATTCTTCTTTTCATTCATCTTTGTCCAAGGAGAATTAGAAACAAAAATTAAGAAATTTTGATTAGAGGGAGAAGACTCCTCTCTAGAGTAGTAGACAAGAGGTATAGTTGATACTTTAGGTGAAGCCTCTGAAATAGAATCAATTTCTAAAATAGGAGTAGTAGGAGAAGTATTACTAATAGTATTAGGAACAACCATAACTAAATAATGCCCTATAATATCCACAAGAGCAGCAACTTCCACCATAACTGAATCATGTGATGCAGAAAGAAGCTGCAAAGGAGAGTTTGTAGAGGCAATAGGAGCATTATTGATATTATTTTTCCTCGTATAAGGAGAAGGAGCTCTAAGTATTCATCAAAAGAAGCAAAATCAACAGTAGGATGAACTGTTAAATGCTCACGGAGTGAGTTCTTCCACCAAGTAGAAGAGGAAGTAGTGTGAGAGCCATAAGAACAATCACGGACCACATGACCAACAACAAAACAACATCTGCAGTGAAAAGGAAGACCCTCAGAATCCACCATATGAGACCATGACCAATCATTAACTTGCAAAACCACCTCACCAGGAAGAACCTTTGAAAGATCAACCTCCACCAATATCCTAGCAAAGGAGGTATGGGTAAAATTCTTGGAAGCTATATCTACTTTCAAGAAATGGCCTATGGAATTACAAATGCCCTCAAAGGAAGAGGAGCACTAGAACTGTAAGGGAAGATAAGGCAATCTTACCCAAATAGGCATAACATCTAAGGATTCATTCAAAGGATTAAAAGAATAAACCCAAGATTTAATGGAGAGGGGGTGAGAATCCCATACCCACAAGCCATAGTTAAGAATAGTCTGTCTATCTTCAAGAGAGTTGAAACCCAAAACAAAATACCCCTTGCAGAAGGGTAAATCTCCATCAAGCCATCAACCAAAGGAGACCAATGGTTAGTGATCCAAATATGCAAATCAAGGAGGGATGGCCACAACCAGAAAAATCTACAAATAAGAGCATTTTTAGAGTAAAAAAAAATATTTTCCTCAACTTTGCTACCAAGAGAGACAACAGGAGCACAGTCTGCACACCTCAAAGGAACAGAGCCCTTCCTAGGCCTCTTGGACTTCATAGCATCAACAAAAGAAGGATGAGCATGGCCACCCACCTCACCAGTAGAGAGAGCCACTCCCATAACCACAACCATTTTAGGGGGAGTGGAAGCCCCATTAACCACAACTACCCCAAAGCTAGCGACAACCATACCAATTGGAGGAACAATATACGGAGAACCCACAAAATCCCTGGCCATAACCACCGATGAAGAGCAGAGATCCATGATCAGGTTACAAATGGAAGATTGCACCACCGAGTGGGAGATATCCTACAAAGAATCATTTGAATTTTGGACAGAGCAGGAGGTGCCCAGAACGACGTAGTTCAAATCCTAGGAAGGGAAGGAGAATGCCATCGGGGAAAAGTTGGGAAATATGTTAGACAATTTCACATTCCAAAATTGTTAAATCTATTTACATCCATAAAATTCATTTAGGTTCCAAAATATAATAGTCTAAATGTAATAAAATTGAAAATATAAATCCCATATATAAATTCTAAAATCTATGCACTAAAATCCAAACATCCAAGGTCCAAGAATAAAAAATTTATTTAAATCCCAAAATCTAAACACCCAATCCAAATATCTTAGAAATCCCTCATCAAAGGAATCTACATATTTGAGCAAAAATTAACAATTTGGAACATAAAAATCATCTATATCCATCCCAATATGCAATATTTAAGAGCTCAAACATCTCTAAAAATATTAAATCATACATACCAAAAACCTAGCATCCAAATTAAAAAATTAAAAATCTCATGATCAAACAAAAAAGAGTTGACTATCCATCACCCACTCCAAAATAAATGCCCTCTCAAAATCTATCTTGGTGTGCGAAATTTTTGGTATTAATTCCCCTTTGTGTCATGAAATTTATTCATTGCTTTGTAATCCTATCCTTCTATCTCAACTTTTTGTACCACCAAATCCCTCATCCAATGTACCTTCATAACTACATCCCTTTCAACCAATATTTTTCATAATAATTATATATTCTTCACCTAACATACCTCTCAATCAATTTTCATTGGTAGCACCTCTACTATATGGGCTACAATGATACTAAGTTAATATTTTGGTAATTGAGGGAGTAAACTAAAACCTCATGGAATTTTATAATGGCATTCGTTGAGTGTGATACAAATAACATTATTTGCATATTGTAGGTAAACGATATTAAATGGTATTAGCTAACTATGAAAAAAATTATTTTATCTAAAATCTAAAAATCCCAATCTAGAAATTAGAAAAGCAACTAAACCCAAAAAATAAAAAAATTAAATATACAAATAAAAATAAATAAAATAAAAATACACAAAAAAAGCAAATAGAAAAAATTCATAGACAAGTGGAAACCATTCCTATCATGGTTAGGGAAAGCATTATGATGAAAACTATTTTTTGGCATCATACATAAAAAAAACACATTAGGGAAAGTTATCTCATTCACCTACATTATTCATCTATAACGCTCCCTAGTCTTGCATCATCACTATTACATCATTCTAAAAAATTGGTATATCAACATATGCATCACATTCACATATCTATATTGTTATACCCATCCATCCTACCTGCCCACTTGGAACCTTCCTAAGAAAGTGGGCAAGATCTTGAAATATTTTTTGGCACACCTTTTGATATGTCTAATTATTATTAATAAAACACTTCAATATATTGTTACAATTATTGATAAATTTGGACTACATTCAGCAATACTTTTTAGCATAGTATCATGAATGGCACATAGCAAAGTGGGACATTTCATCCTTATGTAATGTAGTCCTTGGAAACCACATCCTAAATTTCTTCCCTATTTCAAAAAAGAGGCCCTAATTTAAAGTCAATTTATTGGTTATAAGATTTGTTTCCTATTTTAGAAAATGGTTTTTTTAATCTTCAAAATAGACTAGATTATCACTTCAATGCCTTTGGTTGTAAACTTTCCTTTCATAATTTTATCACTTTTAGTTGAAAATATCATCCTTTATATTGGATGATTAAAAGAGGCTAGAAATGGGATGGTCATTGCAAATGGTGTCAAGATTCCATTTTCTTTATTTACTTCATAAAAAGTTATGTGGGTATAGGTTATAGAAAAAATTGTTCAAAAATTGTTTAGATGATGGGTATAATTTTTATCAATCGCAAAAATATTTCAAATGTGTCAAAATATTTGTGCATCATTTTCTCCCTATTTCTCCTTTTCTTGGTTAATTTTCTATTCTCGTTTGGTTCAAATTGAAAATATTATAAGATATCTTGTGTTGTTTGGTAGTAAAAATCATAAGAAGATGCATTTTGTTAGCTAGATATCTATTGTAGGCCAAAGAATGTGTGTGGTATGGGGTTAAAAATAAATTTATAGGGTGTTTCTTTAGTATTTAATTGGATTCTCAAATCCATTGATAGGGATGGTCTTTGGAAGCTTCCTCATAAGGTATAGTGTTATTAATGCTTTTTCCATTTAAAAAGGATTTAGGGTTAGTGGATATATTGTTTGGGAACATCAAACCATACTACAATCACTATTGTGCTTCACTTCATTTCGAAGGCTTGGGAGATGGCTCAAAATATTTGGTTAAGTGGGATGCCAAGGATATCAAACTTCATCTATTTTTCTTTGTTAGATGTATTTGGTGACCCATTGAAATTAATTGTTAGCCCCTTTCTTTGCATAGAGGGTGATATAATCTTAAATTGTTTAAGAAGTAAATTACACCATTGATCATGTTATTAATGATAAAGGGGTTAATCCTTGTGATGCTCTTAGCATTGGATTTGATTTACCTAATATTTATAAAATAATTTCCTCTTGGATTATTGGGTAGTGTTGGAGAGTAATTATGATATTAGTTTGTGTGAAAAAATTTATAGTCTTCTCATGAGTAGATTCTAAATATTACTATTAAAAGATTATTTCATGCTCTCTAATTTTGAGAAATTCCTACTTTATTTTGATTCCTTTTTAGGGGTAAATTATTTTGAATCCATGTGGGTGACTAGTCGTAGTAGTATTTGGTCTGATATTTTAGAACCTAAAACATCATTTTTAGATGGTTTGTAATCCAAAAAAAGCTCTTTGTAGGAGAGATTAAATTGATTTTCAGCATATGAATTGTCTTGAGTGTGGATATTTAAGAAACCTTTGAGAATATTTTTTTAGTGTTATTATGCTAAACTAGTTCAGAGATGTTTCTCACCTATATGATCAAGATGGTCTAGTATTAGATTTATTTCTTCATAGAATGTCTTATTTGGTTGTATTACTAATTATTATTTTTATTTTACTTAAATTTTGTACAAAGTAGGGTTAGTATTTTCCTACATAGGTTCTAAATTTTTTATTGATTTTAAGAAGAATAAGAATATTTTATATGACTATTATAGGGATATTTTGTCACATCTCAATTTCATTGCTTGCATTTAATAATGTCAAGCTAATTGAAATATTTGAAAAATGAATTTATCATTTAGTATTTTATGGATTTGATAAATGAAATGATATATTTGAAAATTTGATATCTTGTAATTTTATGATTTAAGAGAATTATTTCATAAAGATTGTCAATTAAAGGTTACTAATAAAATAGGCAAGTGCAATAATGTGTATGTGTAGGAACAGGTTGAAGGATGAGAAGTTGATTGAGGCAAGGATGCTTAGCTGAATCACAATTGTAAGCAAGAATAGAATCTAGAATCTCACACACCACAGTAGACCATGACATTTGCATTTGTCTGTAATTGATAAATATCATTTTTTATTTTGTGGAATCATAATTTGGTGAAATAAGTGATCTTGTGAAAGAAATGAATTTAGTGCATCCTTGTATTACCCTGTCTATCTCAAAGTTTGATATTAAATGATATTAGAAATGCATTCTATCATAACAATTATCATAAGGAGAATGATTGTATTATTTGTTCTTTTTGACAAATTTGAAAATAGGCTCTTGAATAAGGAAATGGAAAAATAAAATAATATGTATGCTTGTGAATCCCTACAAATAAATAAAGATATGTAAGTATACAAATATATGTGTACATATATGTGGGTGAAACCATATATATATACCATGTTTTTTAATAATGAATTTGTTCCTTAATTTGTAACTCTCATAATGAATGGGATGGTAGCTGACTCCTCTCATGTTAGAAAGTAATAGACAATGCTCAAAAAATATAGGGGAAGTGAGTGCCTAAGTGAAAAGAATATGGGAAAATAAAATTAAGACCACTATCTCCAAAGATAGCAAAGGAGATATTCTTGGTCAAAGGGGGTGAATTGAAGACACAATCTAGAAAAAAATGGGAGAAGATTAAGGAAAATGATCAACAGAGAAGGAGGAAAATGAAAGAAGGGGAAGTTTTTGCTAATTTCAATCAAGGAAAACTCACCAAGAATTGCAGGAGAGGTAATTTCAACCTATCTTATTTTTTTCTCTTTTAAGTCGAATGGTTATGCAATCTTATGTGCTATTTTGAAATATTGTGTAATTATTGTGCCCTATGCATTTTTCATGGCTTTGTATTTGTATATCTATCATTGTTAGTCGACCCCATGTGAATCTGTGTTAGCTCCGTTTGTGGTTGAGCCACCATGATGAGCTTGTTATTAATAGACCCAACAATCATGAGTATTGGGTTAGACACCTGTGATGGGTCTCCACCCACATGCTATATTTACTTTTAGTCATGGTTGTTTGGCCCAACCATTGGTATTGCATTTCATTTATCAAGAAAAAAATTTCTTGTATATTCATTTTTTGGAGTGACACCATTATGGTGTTTGGCTTATCCTATTTCAATAGCACTCTATGAGCATCTAGCTTACACTAGCTGAGCGATTTATATCATTTTGAATACTTTGTCTATTTGTGAACGGCATGCAACATTCATCTAGTAGCATGTATGTTGCACCCACCATTTCAGTGTGGTAAATGTGGCAACTCGAGCCCTGCTAAATGCATGGGCCAAATAATGTTTTCATTATTTATTTTATTTTATTTTATAAACTTTCACCATAATTTGTAAAAGAAAGAAGATTAAGAACGATGGTATCATTTGATGGAAACTCTTAGTCAAACGTTGCTAACATTTCATGGATGATAGTAATGCTTGGTGTTATTCTATGTTACCTATGCTTGGCTATCTCAAGCCACAGTTATGTGAATATATATATATATATATATATATATATATATATGTATATATGTATTGTTGGAAAGTATTCCTCAATCATCACAGGCTGAAACCTCCATTGGAGTCAAGTCGATGTGACATCTTACTATGTCTAAGCCGGACGAGCAGTTTGAACATCATGTTTTGTATAGAGTCGTTGTGACCTTGGAGAAGTCTCACCGAATGGTTTCACATGGGTGTCTTCGGTATGATAGGTTGAGTTTGGTGTGTGACCTCTTACCGCGTGGAGATCTATGGCCAATAGGCCACTCATATCATATATCGAGGAGAGTCTTAGTGGTTCGCTATGAGCTCTCATCGATGGGAGCCTAACTACTTCGATGGGGACATGCTTGGAGGCATCGGGGTAACACTAAGGGTTCACTAAGAACTCTTAGTGATGGACAGAAGTCTTGGTGACCACTCAGTGTTTGTTATATCATAAAGGTCATCAGAGTAGCTCAAGCCAATCAGTATGAAGTCTTGGCGACATGTGAGAGTCTTGTCGATAGTAAATGGTCATCGATGTAACACATGTGTTGATAAGAAGTCTCAATGATAAACATTTGTCTTGCCGACTGTTGCTTGTTGCTCAATATGACTTAAAGTTTTTAGAGTAACATCTCAGCAATAGCGGTAGAGTCCTTCCGACTACTGATTACTTCAAAGTAACTTTGAACCCTCAGTATGATGTCTCGGAAAAAGCCAATTGTCTGGCCGATGAGAACACTCAAGTCTATGTGACATATGAAGCTTCGGTATGACATCTCACCGAAAGTGATGATTTTGGGCGATAGAAATACATGTGGAGAAAGTCAGTGTGAGGTCCTTGTAACATAAGGAATTCTTAGCGATAGTCTCCTAAACTCGGTGTAACACAAGAAGGCTCGTTGCAATGTCTTGACGAGAGTGATAGTCTTGTTGAAAGGAAAAATGAAGCTAATACAAGTTGTAAGCTCAATGAAACCTCTTGCTGATGGAAACGACTCTTGGTGACATCAATATGAAGACTTTGTGGCATCAGCGAGACACTGTTAGTGTCTCATAGAGATGTCAACAAAGTTTGTTTCTTCTGATCGATCGATGACTACCTACGTGGCTGGTATTCGGCCAATCAGAGGAGTGGAATTGGAATAATTGGGAGACAGTTCCTTGTGACAGTTCTGTGAGGAAGCTCAATAGCCGGGAATGACATGAATATAGTTTGTAATCTTTGTAGTGATTCGGTTGGTTTGATCAACAGTTGTGTGTGAATAGTTTGAATTGTATCAGAGTGAATTCTATTATGAAAAGATTTTAATTTGAAGGTTCTTGTACAAGATTGTTCATGGTGAATCTTGCTGCAAACAAACACCAAAAGATAAGTCTAGAACATTTGTATGTAATCACCATTCTTGTAATACAAAGTGATTTCTCTTAGTGTGGTGGGTTTTCTCACGTGGAGTTTCCACCTTATCTGTTGGTGTTCTTGTGTGATTGTCAATACTACTGTTTTACTATTTGCATCATAGTGCATTTAATTAGTAATTGAAAAATTAAGTATATCTACATTCTTCTACGATGTTTTGATGTTAGGAGAGTTGTTTCGCATCTAGCTTTCCTTATGTATGTATGTATATGTATGTATATAAGGGTTGTTTTCATTGTATTTCATGTCAAACCATGGCTCAATAGATATCGAGTAAAATGAAGGAACTTTAAGATAACTTATATCATGTTATCGTTTACATGATAACATGCTTATCGACGCCCTTATGTGGAATACCATTATTGATGGAATAAAGTAACCAATATTATAGTGTTCTAATTTTCTTTTAAAACAAATATTAAGGTGGTGAATCTACATTGAACAACAAATGGACATATTGGCCAAAAATAGAACGAATATAGAACCTAATTTGTATCAGACTTAAGGGCACATATATTTTGTTTAATTTGTTACTTCTCTGGAATTGATTACTCTGGATGTTGTAAATATACCATGTTTCATTTTTAGTTGTTCTTTAGTTCATATGAAAGACAAGTGACTATGAAATTAATACTTCATTTTTATCTTAATTGAGACTAGTTGTTATTGAAAGATTAAATGGAATGTCTAAATGAAGTTGATGTTTATTTTTCTTCTGGAAAATTGTATCTAAGGAATATTTTCCCTTGAATATTCATAATGTATATGCATATTCCAAACTATGTTTATTTTTCCATATATGTGTACTTGCATAAATACTTCATTTATGCACATGCACATATGTGTGGTATACCTTCTAATTTCATCTTGAATTACTCATTGATTAAGATTGTTTACTTTCATTTGCAAAGAAAGAACTGTAGAAATGGAACAGTGTTGAATTGCAATACAAATCTTAATGGAAAGATATTTAAATGATGAACAAAGGATTGGTTATAATAGTAGATAGAAATACATGTATTTAGGCACACATAGATTCCACCTTGAAAACTGTATCTCTTGCTAAGTGTTTCGTGTAGGGTCAAATATTCTTCAACGAACCAAAGAATTTTGGGGAAGCATCGCTTCTTGATTGGGTGGAAAATCACCTCAACCATATTCTCATCTACCAATGGAGTGACCTATCATAGAAGAATTTCAATGGAATTCTATTTAATGTACTTGTATCATAATTGTGATTATTGTATTGACTATGTGGTGATTAAATACCAAGTCAAAATTGTACATTGACTATTGACATTTGGAAATGAATATAATTATATTTGTATTTATTAATACTTATGGACATGAAATTTCTATGTTGGAAAATAGCTATTGGATTTATGTCTTAAATTTATATTCATAATGTAAATTATTGATTTATTGAGGAAAAATTTAGATGGGCATGTTACATAGTTCTAGATTCTCAAAATAAGATATTTTTTCTCATCTTCATGTACACATGTGAGTAGGTTAAATTATTTTAGGCTAAGATATAACAAATTATTGAATTTTATTTGTTGAAAAAGTACACAACAAAAGTGGATGCTACTATTTTTGGTGATGAGGGTGTCGGTTCTAGATGCAAGTATTGTCATGGTGTCTCTAGTCTTGAAAACTATTAAATATTCATATTGTATCTTTCCCTAAGTGATGGAAAAAAAAATATATAATACACTATGTAGGACCTACCAAATAATATAAGGTAGATCTTAGATGTTAAAGAGAAATGTTGGAAGAATAAGAAGAATAATGGTGATATTGATTAGCTATATTTTTATATTAGAATATATCATTGTGGTATCTATTTTTTTTCTATGAAATTTTTGGTTCAAATATCATTTCATATATTTTCATATGTAATATGGCTCTATTAATCCTTGTAGAGTATTATTTTTAACATGATACTATGATTTCTATGTAGTAAGGTTTTGTATATTTTGTCTCCATTAAAGCTTATAATTTTTTTTTGTGTTGAATGTGTTAGAGGTAATCTAAAATGAAATGGAAACAAATACAAAGAACTAGATTCCTATCCCAAACTACTACAAACCTCTAGATAGAGCTCAACAAAATAATGCAAAAAAGAATAGCATCAAATAATCAAATCAAACATTACCAAAGACTTTAAATTGTTAAAATATTTTCTCCAATGATGATTGGTATGTGGATGTTCCTTTTCTTGAAGCCTACCTAATTTCACAATGTATACATACCTCAAAACTAATGGATGATGAAAATGAGTGAGGATGTGAGTCAATTTATAAAATTTTGGAAGAGGTAATGGATGGTTGAGATCTGATAGTGAGATCAATAGTAGAGGATGATAGAGAGGATTTCCCTAGGATCAAAGAGGGAATGGAAGGTTGAAATGAAGTTTATTGGAATGTGAAAGGCTTGGATTGACTTACTAAATCTGGTAAGTGGTTGTAACCATGAGGGATATAAGGGACATGTGCATCTGGAGGCCTATATTCTTAGGTTTAGTGGAGAGAATATTGGAACTATGAGGAAAAGTATTTTTATGTCTCCTTTATTCTTGGAATAGTTTGAGGGAATATAGCCATAATTATGTACCTATGTGTGAGGTGAAAAATTGGTGGAATAGGATACTATTTATTTATTTAAAGTGAGGTGAGATGGAAAAGGGATTAATTAAATAATAAGAGTATTTAATTGAGTGAAGAATATTAGGTGAAGGGGACTTGGTCTAGGTGATGGAATTGACTAGGTAATGAGGGCTTGACTAGGTGATGTATATGATCAATTAGGACTAGCTACACTAAGGAAATATTTAGGTGTCTACAGAATGTTACTTTTTTAATCATATTTTTAAAGATTATTTTAACATTAAAAACATTATATTCTCGATATAACATGATTTTTTTAATTAATGTTTAAAATATTAATTGTTCTATTCTAAATTTGGTTAAAAAAATAATAATATTTGAGTTTTATTTAAAATAATTTTAAAATATGTATAAAGTAATGTATAATTTTTTAACTAAAATATTATATTGAAAAAATCACCAAGAAACATCGTTTTAAAATATTTCATTTAAAGAATAATTTTATGATATATATAAACTCGAATCCCTAGTCATAGAGACATAACATAGAATGAATTACTTGTGGAATAAACAATCTAGTCATAGAAAATGTATTGCTCAAAACGGAATGTATTGTCAAAACCAAGCAAATGTAATTGCTTTCTAAAATCATTGATGGTGCTGAAGGAAGTAATACAGTTTCTTCAAAATATTTCATTGCACCCTTTTACATTTAATATGTTTTGAGAGAGCAATTCTAGTAATTACAAGTTATAGTGGATAGGAATGGGAATTGTTGCATCCACTTCACTTCACGTCCACTAATTTCATTATTAACTCTAAAAAATCATTCTCACAAATTGGAACTTGCATGTAATGAATTTGTTTTCATGACCTACAAGCAGTTTGATGAAGCTAGGAATAGAGGGGTATGATGGATGAGGTTACATGGGCTTTACTGCCACAGGATTTAATGGTCCTTATTTTGTCCAGATTGCCCATTCCAAGCATTATAAAGCTGAAGGTCGTCTGCAAGCAATGGAATATTGTAATCTCCTCTATTGGGACTACATTCCAACGACATACAACAATTGTACCAGTTTCTTCTACTCCTGCATTTATCGTAGAGCTCAGATATGTGTCCTTTTGGAACCGACCCATCACTATCTTCACAACTACACTATGGATGGTAGAAGGCCAAAAGTGTAACTTTTACAGACTTCCTTTGGATTTCTTCCCAACTTCTGTGAACGTCATAGCTGCTTGTAAGAGCATTGTTTTGTGCTGTAAACACAATGGACTCAAAGAATCCCCGGCCTTGTATGTGTGCAATCCTATTACAAGAACATGGAGGCAGCTCCCTTCTCCAAGACGTCTCAACTGGTGGGACTTCGTTGCTTTATCGTTTGATTCTACTGCTAGACAATGCAAAGTATTACTGGGAAGAGGGTTCATTAAAGGAGAGCTGCAATCTGATATGGAGATAGAAATGTATGATTCGTCTACATCTTCGTGGACTAAGCTTCACATAAGTACAGCCACTGCTCTTGTTTGTCCAAGAGGTGAAGGGGTTTACCACAAAGGGAGATTTTATTGGGTCAATGCAAACAATAATCCATCAACAAATGGGGATGTGGTAGGGTTTGATGCGCAGGAGGGAAGCTGGCACATAATTCAGCGGCCTGGTGATGGGGAAATGGGTAGGGAAGTTCCAATTTCGTGGTGTTTAAGTGGGGTTGGTGAGAGATTAATGTTAGTTTATAAATACAAAGGTGTTAGTCTGTGGAGAATGGAGGAAAATTGTGGAGATGAAGGCAGGATGAAGTGGGTGGCCGAAAGTAGGACGAACGAGTGCGAAATAAGGAATGAAACTTGGCCACATGCTGCTGTGAATGAGAGCGGTTGGAGTTTGGTGTACCTTCCAAAGAAAAATGGAATGGTTATGGTGGATGAGAAGGGAAAGATTGTGAGGAGAATCGAGATAAAAGAATTGAAGGAGATGAAAATGATTGGAGATGATGGAACATCACCAACTTGCTTGCGTGCCTTTGAGGCCAATAATGTTTGGTGGCCTTAGCTTTCCAATCTTATATGAATCAAGGCATCTGTAAAAGTGTACATAAATAATCAATGTAAAAAGTGTACATAAATAATCAATGTAAAGTTATGTGTACAAAGTACTAGTGCTTCGTATTAAAAATTGAAACAGCAAACAAAACATTCACTGCTTATTATTTATAAACAGAGATTACATATTTATAGGAGAAGAAAATTAAACAGTTTTTTATAATTTAATAACAGAATATTTGACAGCTAATAGTAGTTGTTTGTGATCAACTGAATCAAAGATAGTACACTGAACTTAACAGATGACAATTTGAACACCTCTACACTATTCTATTGACACACGTTTATTTTGTTAATGATGTTGGAATGTTATATTTCAACACTTCGACCTAACCATACAATTGCTATCGTCGTTCAAATTGCTGATCAAATTTAAAGTCATTAAAACTCTTCACATTTCTTACATGTTATGTATCATTGCATTTAAAATATGTTTCCTCACTTTATTAGTTGTAAAACGTAAATGGTCGTTTTTCTAAAATCTGTGGAATTTTGTGCTTAACCTTTTTCCTACTTCAACGATCAAATCAATTTTTCCTCCATACAACAAGAGGGTGTAATGCTCAAAATTAAATGTCTATTTCCTTATCTTTTATCTTTTTGGGCTAACAATATTTATGTTTAGTGTAAAATTGAAAGGAAGTGTGTAGAAATGTTTCCTATAATGATTAATTTAAGAATGATTAACAAAAAATGTTATCTAAAACAATTTGTTAGAAAAAATGATACAATAGAATCATTCATCATAACACTTGATCATGTATCTTTTGAAAATATTTTTATAAAGTGTTCAGCCTTCAAACTTTAAATCAAATATGCAAATATATAAACTTGAATCTCTAGTCATTAAAAACATAACATAGAACGAATTACTTGTAAAATAAACAACTAAAGTGGGTTAAAGTTTTTAGGCTAATATCTAACAAATTATTGAAGGTTATTTGTTGAAAAAGTAAACAACTAAAGTGGATATTGCTGATATTGTTGGTGATTAGGGTGTTGGTTCTAGATGCAAAGGTTGTCTTGGTGTCTCTAGTCTTAGTGACTATGAAAATGTTCATATTTTATCTTTGTCTAAATGATGGATTAAAAAATGTATAAAATAAACTATGTAGGACCTACCAAAGAAGATAAAATGGATCTTAGAAGGAAATGAAGAAGAATGATGATATTGATTAGCTATCTTTTTATATTAGAATATACCATTATGGTCTCTATGTTTTTTATATAATTTTTTGTTTCAAACATTCTTTGATATATTTGCATTCATATTTATATTAAATTTTGGAAAGCATGTATTATGAATATTGTTTTTCTTGGAATGGTTGTTTGATATGTTCCTATTATTGAGAATGTGCATTGTGAAATATAACTCCATGTATTCTAAATGTTTTAGGTCTATGGTTTTACATGTATCATATGTGTTAATAAAGGAATAAAATAAGAAAGATAATCATTAATAATGCAAAGTATCATACCTTTGGATTGTGTATGGTGCTTCTTCACTTTGACTAATGGATGGGGAGGAAAGATACATCCTCATGGTGGGTTCAAACCCTTTCATGATCAATAACAAGAGCATGGAATCTTGTAGGATTGAACTTTCAAGTTGAGATTGGATTTCCTCATATGCTATTATAGTCTAAATTATGTTTAGACCAATTGTATATGTGTGTTTTGTCTCATTATCTATTATATTTTTATCATGGATGAGGTTTGTAGTTTTGACCTCTTTTATATCTTGATTGTGAAATAATATTATCTTCATTGTTGAGGACTAGACATGTATTTATGATAATTTTATATTATTACAACATACTTGAGATGTTCTTATTGATGTACTTCCTTATTGTACTACTCAAGTGGGATTTTTATATATTGTATGAATTCTTATTGAATTTCACTTGCACATCTTGCATATCATTATAATGGTGTATATCATGGAAGTTAATGGAAGTTAAAATTTTAACAAGTTGTGCCATTTTTTTAACATTGAGGTGTTTATCTTGGTTATGGTTTTATTTTTTAGGTTCTTACAAGATTCAACATTAAAAACAATTCAAATTTAGGCTTCCTCATACTCTATTGGTTTCCCTCCTTCTAGCACCACTTTTGTTGGTGCTTTTTGACATAGAAACTTACCTGTAGGATATGATGCCTATAGATTGGCACAAAGAAGGTTCCCTTTCTTGGAAGTTTTCTAGCCTCAAGATTCTTTCATGAGTTGATTACAATATTTTTCCTTGTCTAGAGAGCAATTTGGTTGGTCTTCTTGAGGGGCTACAGGGAGTAACTATATATCATTCAAATAGAATAGAATGGGGGTTTACATCAGAAATTTTATCACTATTATCCAACACAAACTTCCTATATCATTTTCAAATGAATTGGTTATCTTTATTTTTAGATCTATTGGACTTAATCCAAGTGAAATTTTCCATAAAATTACAATAAAATAGGATAAGGAGAAGTATATACATTAAAATTAAAAATTCATCATGCACAATTTGAAGGTTTCTTATAAGAATGCTTGTTTTTAAAGTAATTAAATTTTAAAATTATGATAGTGTGATAAATAAATAGAAACATGTGAAACTTTTCCATCAAGAACTCACAAAATCAGCTTAAATGCCTTTGCTATATGACTAAAATGTATCATTGAAATATAAAATTTAAAACCAATCTATCATTTTTTTAAATTACAAAGAGAAGGGTGTGAAAAGGGAAAAGAAAAGAAGTTCAAACCTATTCCTAATCCTCTCACATGTCATTTGGAAAATTATTAACTTGAACCAATCTTCATTGGATCTATCTCTACAATCATTAACACATGTCAATATTCATCAACATTTATTGAATTAAATGCATAAGGTTTGAGGGAAAAATAGATCTAGAGTTCCCAAAACACTATTAAATAATAGAAAATATAAGAATAGAGAAAAATTACCATTTTTATTAAACTTTTAATATTTTTGAACCCCAACAAACTTTCCAATGTGATACAAGAAACTAGAAATAATTATATATAATTTAATTTTGGATGCTAAGGAAAACAACCCTTTGCTCCATAAACTCACAAAATAACAAAAAGACCTTTGAATGTAAATTTTCATGGGTTGACTCTTTGCATTCAACTCCTTTCCACCCTTGTATTTTTTTTACTCCAAAATATTAGCGATATATATATGTATATATATCATCTTAACCAAATGAATCTTTAGGAACCACTTTTTGTAGCATAGAAATCATCTATTTCTTTTACCAGTAGTTCTCAAGCACTAAAATGTTTAATTTATTTAAAGAATATAAATGTTATTTTTGATATAGAAAAATGTAGCTTTGTGAGCCAATTTTCATACCTAGCATGAAGGAGAAACATTTATCCTTCTATTTTCAAAATTTTGACACTTTTGTCCCATGAGATGAGGTCTTCTATAATTTTTATCCAAAACAAAAGCTTGAAGCAAATTTTCCTTATCAAATAACTTCTTCACAAATATATTTGTAAAAAATACAAAAAAATTTAAAAATTTGATGCATTTTCTATATCAAACAATGAGGATCGCAAGTTTAAAAGCAATGAAATTGTTATAGTTGAAATGAATGCACTATGAAAAGAGAGCACAATAATATTTGTATAGACATCATCTTCATACATTTAGCAAACAATTCTGCAATAGCCTTTTCGATTATAATATATAGCATAAATCTCTCACTACTCTTTGATAGATATCTATAACCTATTCAAAGTCCCTCCCATTTAAGTATAAGCACAGATGATACTAGTAAAAGTTGCATAATTTCAACTTCAACTTGCTAGCTCATTTTATTTTATGTTTCTAAGAGATTTTAAACAATTCCATTTTGAATGTATGTTATAATCATGGTATTCATTGAGAGCACATTTGTATGGGTAATTATATCAAACAATTTGTATTCTCTATCCATGGTCGTGAATTTATTTAATAAATTATGCCAAACAAGTTATATGCTCTAGTAGAGGTTGAATGTTTAGCCTTACACATGTCATTTACATTTATTAAAATATTTATATACCTTTTAGAAATCTACTTTATGTATAGATAATGTTTCATTTCCTCATGTGATGGTTTGAATTAATTGTATTTCGAGCTCTAAGGCCACTATGTAATTTGTAGTTCATAGTTTTAAATTGTATTTTGCAAAGAAGCCTAAAGTTTGAATTTAAAATTTAATTTTTTATGCATTTCTTAGGTTTTGTTTGTGTTTTATAAATGAAAATATAAATTGTATTATGCAATTTACAACAAGTATTAGTGTTATATGTAATTGTGTATCAAAGTCCAAGTCAACTTTCAAAATATTTCAAACACCAATCTATTATAATGTTTGAGTGTAGTGACATAGACAAATATTTTTTAAAACTTGA